>OX422214.1:576672868-577362868 GCA_949130495.1 Sambucus nigra | reverse complement strand
CCAAACCCCTCATATTCAAAATCGATCTTTTCTCATTTCTCCGAACCTAGCGAACATTATTGGTACATCTCTCGTCTTTTCCATTTCCTTATACGTCTCTTGGTAGAAATCTTTGACAATTTTCTAAATATATCACTTGGTAGAATATCTTGTAATAGAAATCTTTGACAATTTTCTAAACATATCAATTTAATGACTTGTGAAATTATATTTTGGTAGATATTTAGTTTTAATGTGTGGACGAAAACATGTTAGTGTTGAATGTGAACTTTTATAAACTTCATAAAATTACCTTTTCTTCATAATCCCTTTGGATATGTTTGGTCAACAAGAGCTTTCCAAACATATAAATCTCGGGTCAAATGGACTTGTATATTTCGAGAAATATTAAATTTAAATTTGAACGCAAAAATTGAAATGTGACTATAACTCTTGCATGGTCCTAAAAATGGGGGAATTGTTAGTTGTTGGAACCGGGTGAGTAAGATTTTGAAAAAGGGAACAAAGGGAAAAGCAACTTTTTGAAATCGTCGACTAAATTCTTAGACAATATGATCTCTAGATGTGAAAGATATTCAGATTTGTTGACCTATTTTCATAGTAGGATAGATCATTAAATGAGACTCTTAATTAAATATATTTATAAAGAATTAGACGTGCCCCCTTAACAAATAGTTTTAGTCCAAAAAAGCCCACCTTAAATGCAAGTATAATTGTTTGCCTCTCTTATGTATGTGTTTTATACACATCGACCCTCAACTGTATTAAGAAAGTGTAGATGTGTTAGTAGGGAGATAGTACATGTACAACATAATATCTCTATGCTCAAACATATGGTATATGTTATGGAAGAAAATGTATCTATGTTTTTTGTCTCCCATGGAACCAAAGGTATTTACCATTTAATATCTACCCATTAATATCTCTCATGAAAACGAAAGTTATCCCAGATGCATTTTTTATCTCTCATTGAATAAAAGGTATCCTAGCCTGGATATAGGAATATACCAGATTTTACCCCAAATATCAAACAAACAAATGGTAACTTGTAATATGAAGGGTAATATAGTCAGTTGATGATTCGTTTGTGTTGAAAGGGTCGGATTGTTTAACAACATAGAAGCAAGAATAGAATATATATCTATCTATGTAATCAGAGGGTTTGGTATGTAAAGATCCCATATATTTAATGGTTAAAAAATGAGTCATCGTGCCAGTGAAATTAAGAGATCTATGTTAATAAAATTTAATAGTAGTTGAAAATATAAAAGTGTGAATTCCTGAAAAAGTGTACAACAATGCGAGATAACTTTGTTAAATGTCGTTCTGTGTTGCATTTGTATTGTGTTCCCTTTAATTTTAAAGTGTTAGTCCGTAGTAAGGTTGGGTGGTATGTCTGGTGAAATTCAATTTCGACATGTTTTGGTTATGACATCTAACGATGTGTTGAAATTCGTAAATATATATATACACGTGGTTGCACACACTTAAAGGATGCGAATTTGAGGAGTAGTGTGATGATTCCAACACCTCAAATTCACACAATGTAATGAGTTTGAAGAAGAGAATCAATTTGGTATTAATCTCACCCCTCTTACTCAAGTGATTGGATTTTTCATATTTATTTTTCACTTTATGATAGTTTAATTTCTATTTTTTTGTGTGCATATATGGGATTTTATGTGTGCTTTTGTACGTACATAAAAATTTTAGTATGTCGGAAGCCTAGACTACGATTTGTGAGGGTGGGCGTATTCAATGCTCCCTCACTCCGGAGCCAGTAGAAATATGTTCCCTCCATAGCTTTTAGATTATTACACATTATGAGAAAGTCATTTCCTAAAATATGAGTTAAACATAAATATGCTCATTAAAGTTTCATATACTGGAAGGAGATGGACGTGTCAAACTCCATTTATTAATATAGAAATGAATCCATGATTATTGGGTACTTGAATATCTGTGTTGAGACACTATGTACGATGCTAGTGAGGCATGGTAGTTTCTGCAGTTTCTCTCTCTCTCTCTCTCTCTCTCTCTCTCACACACACACATCACGTTTTCCCTTAATTTGTATTTTTTCTTTAAAAAATGCATTTTTCATATCTAAATTTGTTGAACGTTATTTTAAGTTTTCTTTTAGAATTTTTCGTTGCAAATTTTTAACTGGTTTTGGGTGGGGTTTCAAGAGGTTTGATCATCTTTGGTTTTACATTTGCGAGTATTATCTTTGTAAGAATGCAATGAAATAGATGTCTGATAGTCTCGAGAATCATTTATATTGGGTTATATTATTGGATATCTTTCAACATTGTGTAGTGACATTTTATTCTCGTTAGAAACCAGATACTGTTCAAATGAAGAGCAAAAGTAGTACCATGGTAGTATCTATTTTTGTATACTTTTAGCAGCATGTTTATGATATTCATGTCCTGACTAAATTTCACAAGGCTTTATTGAAAATCCTTGTCATTGGTGAATTGTATTGAATATTTGAGAATTATTTGGGTAAAATTTTAACTTCTTACATTGAGCTCCTCACTTTGAACAAGTTGCATGGGATATGTATCTATAGATGTTTCAATATATTCATTGGTGTATAATATGAATTTATTTGTAACCTTTTTTTTTGTGTGTGTGTGTTGAGGGGGTGGGAGGGATTAGGTCATAATAAAAGCCTTTTTAGTGGCGTCGTGTGTTTTGTGTCTACAAGATTTTTTCATTGATGTATACGTAAAATTTAGCGGTGGAATTTATTCGATAAAGTTTGTATTGAATACACAAATTTTTATAATTTATACTAGAAAGAAAGGAATTTGATAACTAGAGTTAATATTCTTATGGTAAACACATGGAGACAATATTTGGAAAATGATCAATCACATAAAACTACTATATTACTATGGCCACCAGCTATTGTTGTGTTGTAGACACGGACAACCCCTACTGTGTATAATGGAAACAAAAGACACACAAATCTCTATCTCCCTTCATGAAGATTAAACTCAAACAATTTTAACTAATCTTGGTATGTCTTCTTTTCGTAGTTTTATTAATCTAGACGGTAAGCGAAAGATTCCAACTTCTCCTTAATGGTAGTGCTTGAGGTGAGGAGTATTCACCCTTATACTCAAAGTGATTAGGATCATAATGCTAGGTTTTGGTTTCATTCAATGACTCTCAATGATTTTATTGGTTTCATTTCTCATTTTCGAAGTAACTTTAAACATTGCGCTGATTTTGATAAGTTGATCCACAATCACTTCGGCTACATAATTTTGCACACAACTACAACCCTAAAGAGAAACCAGGTTTCATTTTTATATAATTTGGACTGATTTACTTATTTATTATATTTCTGGACTTATGTACTTACTAATTTAATAACTCCTTTTTCTTATATTCAGTACTCTGTATCAAAGTTTTGCAATCAGCTGTCAAGAAAACAATTTGTGTCAAAAACCATAGACCTCGTGCTCTCTACAATCCACGGTAAATTTCATTTACTTTCTAATACATTATTTTCTAGCGTATAGGACCTTGAATAGTTAACTGTTAAATTGGGTGTTACCAAATTATTTATTGATGTTTGATCTTTGTGCCCAGATATGGATTTGATGGCTCATCGACTGTCTATTATAGCAGGGGCGACAAGAATGTCGGTTAAAGAGTCATGCACTGTTCGTAAGTTTGTTTATTGACATTATGAGTCCTTATGTTTTTATTTTTCTTGTTCTTTCTGGCTAAAGGAAACAACAATGTCATGCACTATTCATAAGTGTGTTATACAATGAAATATTACAGCCGACTTGTGCGACATAGAGTCAGTATTTGCCATTAGACAATGTTTGTGCATACTAAAGGATGATTTCATACTTATCTAATTGAGTCATATTATTATTCTTATTTTTTAAAATCTTCTATATGTTTAAAAAAATTGGTTCATTAAATGTCCTATAGCTTTGTACCACCCGATATTGAGACCGATACCGCGACATTTAAAAATTGAGAGCTCGAGTCATAGGCCGATACTGTGACTTCGAACCAGGGGTGGGGTGGGGTGGGGTGTAATTTCCCAATGGATGCACACTCCTATTTGTTCATGTTTCATCCTTCTGACACATACGCTCTCTCCGCACGGTGTCACCCGCTTGGGTTTTACATTTAGGTTTCAAGTTTGCTTTTTATTTATTTTTTCTTAGTGGGTTGACTGCATATAAGTCCATGAATATTAATTCTGTAAACAACACTCCGATCTATCTTAAAAAGTTGTAAACAGGTCCCCATATGTCGCTAAAAAACTCTCATGCTATGTTTTTTTAGTATCACAACTTTTTTGTAGTAAAAGTACATGTTCGTTAGTCCCGGGACTTAACTGCAATCGATGCCATATTTTAGGGTTTTATTTGAAATTCAACCTAAATAACATTATTTTTTTAATTGCAAAAATCCCCTAAATTATGTCTCTATAGCAAATACTACCTTAATGTTTCAAATAACTCTGTAAACTATAAAACAAGTTGACGAATACTCCCTTATGTGCCCATGAAAAACATAGGTTCGAAATATTTCTATTTTTTTCCAAAACAACGATAGCTCATAGAGGTACTAGTGTGATAGTTCAAGGGTTTTCTTACAATTCACCCTATTCATTATTAAATAAAATACTTTTTGTATGATTTTGACAAGTGAAAGTTAGTAGAACATGTGTGCGTGTATAAATCCTATGTATTCTCATTACTAATACCATACACCTACCTTATTAGAGGAGACTAGATATGCCACTCAAGCCAATAGATGGATGAACTTATGCACCTACATATTATGATATTCCATCTTTTGTAAATACAAATAAAATGGTCAATCCATCTTTGGTAATATGAGTTAAATGAACCAATTTACCTCTCTGTATCAGGTGGCTTATCAAACTTTAATTTTTGAAGGTGCTCTCAAGATGGTCATATATTACCACTCCCTCAAATTATCTCTGTGATAGTATTATAGTTAATTTTGACCATGGGCGAGGTATTTAAGAAAAAACGTAACATATTTAACTCTAAATTGGTGAAAAAACTATTCAATATTTTACATGTTACCTATCAGAAATGATTTTTTCTTAAACCAAATGCAGCCTAAAGCTTTTTCTATTTTATTTTTTAATTAGGAAACTAATATTGTTTATTACTTTATCAGGGTGTGAGTCGTGAAAATGAATTGGGTTGTTGTCCAAAGGAAGAATGCTACATTAGGAGGAGCTCTCTTTTGCCACGTAAACATCCACAAATATAAAAACTCACTCCTTGTACGGATTAACATTGAATACACCTCAAATCATCCTTCCCTTCCATACGCGATTCCAGAACATCATATTTCTCAACAAGGATGATCAGAGGGAACGATAATTTTTCCAGTGATCAAAGAGACGATGTTGGTTCATTTGGTTCGAAAGGGAAGTAGATTATTTCATTCGTTCCCATAAATAGTTAATCGCGGCCTTAATAGTAACCTCATCCCCTATGAAGCCTTAAATATACGAATCCCTTTTAGGACCTTAAATAGTTAATTAGTCCCTTACGCGGCCTTAATAGTAACCTCGTCCCCTATGAAGCCTTAAATATATGAATCCCCTTTGGGACCTTAAATAAAAAGTCAATCGGTCCTTGGAGTACGTGTGCTCAAAACCAAGAATGATGAAAAATACCCAATTAAAATCTCTTGTCGGATTACGATAAGATTTTCTTTCAAGTTCAGGTTAGGGTAACGAATACAAAGCCTAAAGTTTATGGGACAAATTATTTACCAAGCAATTTCACCAAATTTTATCTTGAAAGATTAGGTGACTTAATCTATGTAATGGCCCGCAGCCTACCCTATTTGGCCGCGGACGTTGGGTCACTTTTTCTCGCAAAAACTTAAAAACTTATTTTATTATGGGGTAAATCTTACATAGCCATTGTTCGCCCTTTTAGTCGATGACATATATTTTCTTTATAATCTTAGACTTCTCAAACTCCATGACCTTATTCTAGGTTTCTTTGACTTAGGCATGCTATAGGCCGTGAAATCCTCTCCTGCTCAATTCCAGAATCGTCGCTTCGTAAAAATTGAAGCATTTCTTTGAAGCTCACTCATTTATAGTCATCACTTCCTTCCCCCTCAAAGCTATCATTCGGAACGCCGACCTACCTGGGTGTATGTCCAAATCGTCGATTGAACTTGGTAGGTTTGATATATACACTACTAACTAAGAACGACAATTAAGGGTCAAGTGTTAGCAGATTTTTTGTATAATTTACAAGAGGAGATGAGTTGAACGACCAAGAAGCCAGGATATCGACTAATCTAAAAAATGGACACTCAACCTGGACGGTGTGTCTAATTCAAAGGAGGGAGGAGTAAAAATTGTGCTTATCTCCCCAGAAAATGACATGATCGATTAGAGGATCAGACTTAGCTTTGAGGCTTCAAGCAACGAAGCTGAGTACGACGCCCTCATCACCGGACTGCGGAAAGCTCACTCACCGGAGGCAAGCCATCTTGAAATATATTGCGATTCAAAGTTGGTATCCAATCAAGTAATAGGATTTCAATGCCAAAGATGAGAAAATGGCAGCATACCTCCAGGTCACTCACCAATTAATGTCCAAATTTGAGCAAGTCCAAATTCATCCGTTCCTCCAGGGCCATAATAGCCATATCGATGCCCTGGAAGCCTTAAGGTCAGTAGTGAACTCTGATCTCAGAAGAACTATTGAAGTTGAATTCCTCACGAAGACCAATATCAGAAAGTCCGTTACCACCTAATAGATTCTTGTCATGTAGAAAAGTCCCAGCAAGATGCACCAATAATCACTTACCTGCAAAATGACATCCTGTCATCCGATAAAAAGTAATCCCATGATGTCGAGATAAAAGTCGCACGAATCCACCTGACGCCTGAAGGAAAATTGTACAAAAGGTCTTTCACTGGTCCTTACCTCCAGTGTGTGCATCCAAGTGAGGTCGATCAAGTTCTGTATGAATTTCATGATGGAATTTGCGAAAGCCATGCGGCAGGGAGGTCCTTGGCTTTTCAAGCAATCAAAAAATGTACTGGTGGCCGTATATGCAAAGAGATGCGTCCTCTTATGTCAAGAAGTGTGAGAAGTGCCAAAAGTTCTCCTTGCTCTATCAATTTCCTTGTTGAGATATGCGAAAGCCTAAGATGGTTCACAAAAACACCAAATTTTAATTTACTTCAAATTAAAATTAAACCAAGTGAAATATGATTCAAACACACACACGCTTATTTAAATTTCACTTAAACACAATTAATTTAATTAAGTCCTAGAAAATTTGCATAAGTCATATTTCTCAATTAAACCAAATTAGGCCAAACTAATTTTATCAAATTAAATTAAATGACTTGAATTAAATTAACTAAACATTACCCAACATTTAATTTCGCACCAAATTAAACATGTAGTGATTAAAAACAAGTTTTATCTTGAATTACCTAAGCATGCGTTCTAGGTGAGTATAGCAAGATAAAATAATTAATAAATCACTACGTCGCGATGTACAAGGAAAAACCCACAACGAAAAAAAACCTCGGACAGCCCTAGCCTCAAATCCACTAAGTACGGAATTTACAAATACAAGCAAGATGACTTACAACACTCGACTCGATCCCTCTCAAGCCCCGACGCGTCTTCTTGTATCAACCTCTGCCTAGCGAATAACCACGGAGCTCCACCGCAATCTCGGAATCCACTGATCGGATTTTATTTGGTCACCGTCACCCGAACAAGGAGCCTTTCTCCAAGTGGGTAAATCAACGCAAACCTCATCTTCTTTGTGGGATTTATAAGCAAATCCAAAAGTCTCTTCAAACGGTAGAGATGAAAAATCGGTGCCAAAACTCTAAGCAATGTATATATATATGGAAGCTCGGATAAACAATATGGGTGAAAACTAAAGTGTAAATGAATTTTTCTTTGAAAAATAAAGACTTTAAAACATGAAATTTTTCTCTTTTTCTCTCAAACTCTCTCTTGGACTAACGACATTCTAACGAAGTTCTTGTGTCTTTAAAAATGAACTCGTTGGAAATCTCGTTCGAACATCCATCTCGTTCGAACGACATTTCGAACGAAGTTATAGAGGCCAAACTGGGAACTCGTTGGCAAACTCGTTCGAACGACATTTGGTTCGAACGAAAAACTCGTTCGAACGACATATCGAACGAACTTCTAGAAAGTTGGAAATTTTTATTTTTAGCCTAGAAACTTTATAAACTATATTTAAAGTTTTAATTAATTATTTATGAAAATAAACAACAGTTTTAATTAAACCTATACCCAATAGAAAACGTTCCAAGCGCATATATATATATATATTAAAATGCATTCATACCTTAGGAGCAATGGAACCTTGTTGATGACGTAGAAACGAGGCACAAAAAAACTCGACAATGTGATGAAGCTTTATACTCTTAGCCGCTATGTCTTCAACAAACACGTCATAGACTTGAAGGAAGATCAATGAACTCTATCCTATGACTCAAACGTTTTTGTCCGGAATTGAGCCAAAACTACGAAGGACTCAATTAGAAATTTGTGTCCTTACAAATCTCCCTCTTTGGCTATTCCGGGACAAAAACAAAACAAAAATCTTAAAGGGACGTCAAGCTTTTCTAGACTGACAAAAATGTCCCACCCAAAATAAAATTACAATGCTTGACTCAAAAAACTCAAAGGATCAAAATCTTTGCCGGTGAAAGATGCCACTTAGAATATAATTCCTACACACATAAGAAAACACATTAAACGCATAGGGAATATCACAATATTAATGCAATTAAATAAAGACTCCCCCTTAATTAATTCTCCCCTTTATCAAACAAATTACCTACTTAGAAAGACGTAGAAAGACGTCTCCCCCTAAGATAAATCTCCCTTAACTAAGATACGATAAAATTAGGATTAGATACCATTTCTCCCCCTATCATTCTCCCCCTTTTTGTTCAGAAATAGACAAAGGTTAAAGAAGTAAAAACATTAACTTTTATCCCCCAATTAAAGCATATTACCCTTAAACTAAACAAGTGATAAATAAAATGGGATAACAAGCTAAACATGCAAATATGCAAAAGTGATGAGAACATTAAAGAATATGGGCAACAAAAGTCATAACTAATCCAATAAATACTAATGAATACCAACTAAGATGCAATAAATAGATATCAATATGATACATAAGTATTAAGCATGTGATATCAACAAAGAATGCAACAAGATGGATACCAATTATGAATTAAATCATATATGGACTAGAAAGCAAGGCAAAGACTAAACAAAAATATCCAATATATGTATACATAAGATATACCTAATAGATGAAAGTACACATATATAGATATAAACACACAAATGACACAAAATACGATAAGATTTTCACACTTGTATGACAAAAATGTATCATATGGAAACAGAAGTGTTGGGGTGTGAACTAGTAACGATTAAATTTAGACCCAAACACTTAAAACATGTTCACGGAGCTCTCAATTGATTGCAAACTTCATCACATTTGAATATAACCTCATGTGACAATATAGATTGAACTCAATGAACAAACATACACAATGCATACAAGCCTAGCATGTTGATGATTCTACAAACCAATAGAGTCATGACATTGAAAACACAACTAGGATAAACGAACATTGTGCAAATCGTTGATATACCATCCAATCTTCCTCAATATTCATTTATATTAATTTTGAATGAATATATCGAACAAACATACACAATGCATACAAGCCTAGCATGTTGATGATTCTACAAACCAATAGAGTCATGACATTGAAAACACAACTAGGATAAACGAACATTGTGCAAATCGTTGATATACCATCCAATCTTCCTCAATATTCATTTATATTAATTTTGAATGAATATATCAATATTCATTTATATTATCTAGCATGTGATTTAGCATGGAGGATAGACTAGAAAATGATTAAACAAGCATACATTTAGTATGAAGTACAAAAGCTAAAGTATGCAAATAAAACTAACACATTCAACCTTTAGATTTTGCAAGGGATGAAGCATGTGAAAGTAAATGAGAATCAAATACCCTATCTTGTAAAGCTACCAAGTCGGATCTCCTAACCCAAACTACTGAAGAGTGACTATCTCAGGGAGTAGGAATCTTGGTTACCTTGGTTGCCTTACATTAGAATTTTCTAGAAAATCTTTTAAGATCAAAACAATATTTCTTAAGATGACCTTTTCGACCACAATGTGCACAAGTAAAAACATGTCAAAAAGATTTACCTAAGGGGTGATCTCTAAAGGCTTTCCTAGGCGATTCTCCTAAAAAGTTGGTTTTGGCTTTGCGAGTTGATTCATTACAAGTATCGAAGCCTAAACCATAAGTGTCATTTTTTATTTGGACCGTGCCTAAGATTTTATCAAGTTTTTAGGACCTACACTCCAAATCAAATTCGATTTTAGTAGAGTCTTTTAATTTATTTTCTAATTCTAGAATGTTAGACTCTAATAACACATTTCTCTCTTCAAACTCGAGAAGCTCCTTTTTCAAGGATTCCATTAAACCTCTAAGACTATCTCTCTCGCCTTCTATATATTCTAGCTTCTCTCGAAGAGATCTCTCTCGTGTCCTAAGGTCTTCCACTAATGCACTATCATCAATGACCTTGACACGCTCTTTTAAACAAGCTTCTAACTTCAAAATTAGCTCTTTTCAATTTAATAGATTCTTCATAAAGTTCTTGAAAATCATTTTGAAGTTCACTCACATCAATCTCTTCATTTTCATTCTCTCTCTCTTCTTCACTCTCACTATCATAAAAAATAATGGACTCATAAACTATGACCTTGGAAGTGTCATGTGTTAAAGTTTCATCAATGGACGAGTTCTCACTATCACTCACATGACTAGCCATAAATGCCACAAAGTTGGGCTTAGTGGGGGAATCGGGTCCCTCTTCCTTATCACTAAGGGTCGCATTATATGAAATGGGTCTCTTACCCTCTCTCCTTAGTTTAGTGGGGCACTCAGAAGCCCTATGTCCATAACCCTCACAACCAAAACACCTATTTGACTCGTCCCTATTTAAATTTTCATTAATAGTTTTAGGGATCCTCACCGCTTTGTCATGCTTAGAAGTTTCAAATTTCTTAAAGTCATTTTTAAATTTATCTTTGTTAATTTTAAGAAACTTTCAAAATTTCCTAGCAAACAAGGCCATATCTTCCTAGTCACTATCACTCTCGCTCTCTACTACTTGTTTATCCTCTTTTAGGGTTTTTAAAGCAACACCCTTTTCATTTTTCTTTTCGGTTTTAGAGGGAAACATGTCCAGTTCATAGGTTTGTAAATCACCTACGAGCTCTTCTAATTTCATAGAGGCTAAAGTTGGTAAAAAAATTAAGACGATCACTTTTGGAATAAATCTATCGGGTAGGGACCTTATAATTTTCTTTACAACTCGGTTGTCGGGTATTTTCTCTCCCAAGTTAAAACATGAATTAACAGTATCAAAAAGTCTAGCATAAAATTCATCAAAAGTTGCTTTATCGTTCATTTTGATAGTTTCAAATTGAGTGATGATATTTTGGAGTTTCAAAGCTTTTACGACACTTGTACCTTCATGAGTGAGTTGTAAAATATCCCACGCTTCTTTAGCGGTCTCACGCGTCATAATGCGTCGGAATTCATCCGGTGTGACAGTGCTAAATAAGGCATTTAAACCTCGAGAATTAAAATTAGAAAGTTTAAACTCATTCTCACTCCATCTATCAGTCGGTTTGGGAACACGTTCATTATCTACTAAATGAGTTGGTGGAGACCACCCGTTAAGTACAGATAACCAAACCCTCTCATCGATAGATTTAAGTATCGATTTCATACGTGCTTTCCAGTACGCGTAATTAGAACCATCGAAACCAGGAAATTTTGAGAATGGGGAAAATGCCATTTTAGCCAAAAATAGTTAAAGGATCTTTAACGAAATAATTTATCGTTTTGGCTCTGATACCAATTTGAAAAGTAGTTTACCCCTAATTTTAAAATTTTAAAATCAATTTCCTTGTTGAGATACGCGGAAGCTTAAGATGGTTCGCAAAAACACCAAATTTTAATTTACTTCAAATTAAAATTAAACCAAGTGAAATATGATTCAAACACACACACGCTTATTTAAATTTCACTTAAACAAAATTAATTTAATTAAGTCCTAGAAAATTTGCCTAAGTCATATTTCTCAATTAAACCAAATTAGGCCAAACCAATTTTATCAAATTAAATTAAATGACTTGAATTAAATTAACTAAACATTACCCAATATTTAATTTTGCACCAAATTAAACATGTAGTGATTAAAAATAACTTTTATCTTGAATTACCTAAGCATGCGTTCTAGTTGAGTATAGCAAGATAAAATAAACAATAAATCATTACGTCGCGATGTACGAGGAAAAACCCACAACGAAAAAAAATCTCGAACGGCCCTAGCCTCAAATCCACTAAGTACGAAATTTACAAATACAAGCAAGATGACTTACAACACTCGACTCGATTCCTCTCAAGCCCCGACGCGTCCTCTTTTATCAACCTCTGGCTAGCGAATAACCATGGAGCTCCACCGCAGTCTCGGAATCCACCGATTGGACTTTATATGGTCACCGTCACACGAACAAGGAGCCTTTCTCCAAGTGGGTAAATCAACACAAACCTCTTCTTCTTTGTGGGATTTAAAAGTAAACCCAATTGTCTCTTCAAATGGTAGAGATAAAAAATCGGTGCCAAAACTCCAAGAAATGCATATATATATCTATGGAAGCTTGGATAAACAATATGGGTGAAAACGAAAGTGTAAATGAATTTTTCTTTGAAAAATAAACACTTTAAAACATGAACTTTTTCTCTTTCTCTTTTTCTCTCAAACTCTCTCTTGGAGATAGATGTGTATCAAAAAGTTAACTTTCCAAAGTTGATTCCCGCACTTAGATAATCAGTCAAAAGTTAGTGGGGAAAGATAATGGGAAAGTGGGTGAAAACTATCAAAAACTGCCATTTAACTATTCTCGCCAAATCTCGTTCGAACGAGATTTATCGTTCGAACAAAGTCTCGTTCGAACGGACTTCTAACGAAATTCTAACGAAGTTCCAGTGTCTTTAATAATGAACTCGTTAGAAATCTCGTTCGAACATCCATCTCGTTCGAACGACATTTCGAAGAAGTTACAGAGGGCAAACTGGGAACTAGTTGACAAACTCGTTCGAACAACATCTCGTTCGAACGAAAAACTCGTTCGAATGACATATCGAACGAACTTCTAGAAAGTGGGAAATTTTCATTTTTAGCCCAGAAACTTTATAAACTATATTTAAAGTTTTAATTAATTCTTTCGGAAAATAAACAACAGTTTTAATTAAACCTACACCCAATAAAAAACGTTCAAAGCTCCTATATATATATATATATATATATATATTAAAAGGCATTCATACCTTAGGAGCAATGGAACCATTATGATGACGTAGAAATGAGGCACAAACAAACTCGGCAATGTGATGAAGCTTTATAAACTTGGCCGCAACGTCTTCAAAAAACACGTCATAGGCTTGAAGGAAGATCAATGAACTTTATCCTATGACTCAAACATTTTTGTCCGGAATTGAGCCAAAACTACAAAGGACTCAATTGGAAATTTATGTCCTTACAGACTTAAAATCACTAACTAGCCGGCATTTACTTAATGGGGTTTGAATATCGTAGGTACACACCCAACAACATCAGGAAATTGCAAATTCCACTCGGTCGACACAGGCTACTTCACCAAGTGGATTAAGGCATGATCATATCTAGAGGAACCGTGACACGGTTTGGCTTGCCTAGGAAAATCATCATAAATAACGAGACACAATTTGAAAGTGGACCATTCCAAGGTTTTTGCAACAGTTATAACATTAAGCATCACTTCAGCTCTGTGGCCTACCCCCAGAGCAACGGACAAGCAGAGGCTTCTAACAAAATGATGCTTGACCGTATGAAAAAGAGATTAAAGAAGGCAAAAGAAGCTTGGGCAGATGAACTGTGACAACCCGTATATAATTATGATAAATTATATTTAAATTATACTTATTTTATGTGATATTAATAATGTGTTATTGGTATATCTAATGTTAATAGATTATGGTTAGTATAATTCTACTTTCATAAATCATGAAATGTCGAATTATTTACGAACACAAGATTTGGTTATTTTCGATAGAAATGTTCCTGTTTAAGCTAGTTTTGACCCTTGTAACATTACAATTGACATGAGGTGAAAACTACATAGTTGTATACATGTGAGTTAGGGTTGTAACACAACAAACGGTGCATCAAACTGATGTTCGAGTAAGAAGTTAGGTCAAAATTACGAGAAGGGGCAAACCTGTCAATTCCCTTAAGTGGTAAATTGTCTTTTATTAAACCAAATGTTTTCATTTGATTGAATGGATTGGGAGGCAGCCTTGGCCGACTTAAAACTCTCCCTTAACCTTATTTCTTCAGCAAATAAGTCCCTAGGTTTAGTTTGAGGTGTTATTAGCTTGAGGAAAGAGAGGTAGAAGTTAAGGAAGAAAGGGTTACAAGGAAAATCTAGGAAAACAATTCCAAGAAAATCCTTAAGGTGTTTCCAAGGTAATATTATGTGTTAAAATTGTTTTAATCTTCTATTATACTTATTTCAAAGTATATAAATCGTGAATTACTGATCCAAATTCCATCCTCCTTTGTGATAATATGTATTGGTTCATATGTGAGATAAGTGGTGTTATAGGTCATATTGCTTTGTATTGAAACCCTTTGTATTCAAACTTGCATATCTCTTTGTGTGCTTACTGGAATTCAGAAATTCCAATTGGATATGAAAATAGAATCATATATTCATATCATATCCGAAAATTAGAATTTAACTCCTTATGTTTAGGCTTTAGTGATGGTTGGAAGTTGGTATATAGTTGTTGTTTGTATATTTCATTTCAGTATTCCCTAAGTTTGGTCAAGCTTTTGAGATAGAAAATGAAGTCCAAATATTATGAAACTTTAATTATGTACCATTCCATATGTCTACTTAAAGTGTGTTGAAAAATCATGGAAAATTATGCTGTAGAAAAATTATGAAAATTCTTGGAATTCGAAGAAACAATAGAAGAGTTTGTAGGGAAGATTTCTTGTGTTGTAAAGAAATGGCCATAACTTGCCCTAAGAAGCTTGAAAAATTACACTGTCACTTGTAACGGAAAGTATATTCAGATATGTTTTCAGATTGATAAGCTTGGACACCTGTCTGTGTACTATTTATGAATATGGGATGGTTAAGTATGGAGGACAGTGATTTGAGGCCATATTGGATACCCCATGAAAGAATGTTTTTATCTGCTCCTTCCCAAGGGTATTTTGAGTACATGTTTCATGTGTATATATATTCGGAAGTATAATTTTATGTTTACTTGATTTTAGTTATAAATTCCTTACGAGGTAGTTTCTAGGGTTGAATGTTCATGACCTTATCAACATATATACCATCGTTTCATCTTTACATATGTTTCATGGCATAGAACTTGAGTAGAATCATATTGTGGTTGTGTACTCATTTAAAGTTACATATTTATATTAAGATAATACTTATTATTGAGTTTTAGTACTGTTTTAGTTGGATTAACAGGTGTAAGGTCGAATCAACCAAGTTCAGCTCCACCCGAGGGAAACGTGAATACATAATTGACAACACAAGGTGAGTGTACTTACTGAGTTGATTTTGGATATGATGTATATGTATTATATGTTGAGATGATATGGCTTATTTAAAAGTCATGAGATGTTAAGATGTTATGGCTTATTTAAAATCCAAGAGATGTTGACATGTTATGGCTTATTTAAAAGCCAAGATATGTTGAGATATTATGGCTTTATAAAAGTCAGGATATGTTGAGTTACTATGCAATTCAGGAGATGTTAGGTTTTTAAAACCTATGGATATGATTATTGCCTACAGGCAGGAGATGTGGGGTTTATTAACTCCGAATATGTATATGACCTAATTTGGCACAGAGATGTATATATTAATATGTTGAGATGTTAATATAGTACTTTTACTATATAGAGATGTAGTACATTCACTGAGTTTTTAAACTCATGGTTTTATATGTTTACATTTTTAGGTTTTCCGACTGCCACTGCCAGGTCTAGGAGGTTGAGTACATAGAAGTAAGGTCTTGTTAGTTTATTTTATACACTCCACTAGTTGTAATTAAGTTAAATGATATGTGAATTTTGTTGAAATTATGTCTCCTTAAAACGATTGGAGTTTTTTAATATTCCGCAATTTAACCTTGAAGTTGTTTCAATATGTATTACCTAAATAATAAATAAGTTATAATTGTGGTTTGTAAACTATTTAGTTAATTTTATCCTAATGGGGTTAGGGGGTGACAACTTGGTATCAGAGCTTTAGGTTTTTATATTCTGGGGTTAGAGAGTCTGGATATGGCAGTGGCAGAAATAGCGTTGTGTGGGTCATTTATATTAATTTGTGAGAAATACTAACCATTATGTTAGAAATAAATGTTGTATTCTTGTTTCTATAATTGTGGTTTATGACAGATAGTAAGCTATGGAAGGAGAAAATGTTCATGAGAGGGTGATGAGGATTCTTCAAATACAGTAAACCAACAAAATCCAAATAATGTAGAGGGGGCTCCTGAACAGCTTACAGATATGCAAAAAATGGCTCGTGCCATGACTTTGATGGCAGAACAACAGATAGTAGAACAACAAGCCAAGTACTTGGAGGAGCAGACTTTGACCAGAAGAAAAAGGGAAATACAACGAGAGGAGAAGAATACTCTGTACGAGAAGTTTATCAAATTAAACCCCCCAGCATTCTCAGGTTCTGTAGATCCTTTAGAAGTTGAGGCTTGGGTTAGATACACAGAAACTATCTTTGGGGTGATGAATGTACTTGGAGTGCATAAGGTAATTTTGGTTACTTTCATGTTAAAGGGCGAAGCTATATATTGGTGGGAGTCTTCCAAACATTTATTGCTTACTCCGGAGGGAGGTGAGGTAATTACTTGGGATTCCTTTATTAAAGCCCTATATGAAAAGTATTTTCCTCGCATGTATCGGAAGCAAAAAGAGAGAGAATTTGTATCATTGACTCAGGGGAATATGTCGGTCAGGGAGTATGAAAATAAATTCATATCTTTGTCTCGATTTTCATTAAGTTTATTACACAATGACGAGGATAAATGCACCAGATTTCCGGATGGGTTGAATTTGGTTATCAAGTCTAGACTCACTGCACTTGAGATGGTAGATTATTCTTCCTTAGTTAACAAAGCTATGATGGTTGAAGGAGATGTTAACGATGCAATAAAAAATAGGGAACAAAGGGGAAAGAGGAGTAGATTTGATCCATCTCAGCAAAAGGAAGGCAATGTATAATACTCAAAACAAGGGAGTCAAAGATTTCAACGCGGTAGAGGGACTGGAAATTATGTTCATAATAGGACACCAAGCAGTTTTAGGGGTGCATGATCGATGGGCCAACAAAATAGATGATAGGATAATGACAATGGGAAGTCTAAGCCTGTTACATGTTATTTTTGCAAAGTTGAGGGCCATATCAGTCCAGATTATCCCAAGTTAAAGGGGGTAGAGTGTTATCACTGTCATCAAATTGGTCATACCAAAAGGAACTGTCCTATGCTACTGGGAGGGATTCCATCAGCTACTACTAGCCGAGTCCCATCACCTGGAGGCACATGGAGAGGAGGAGGTAGAGGACAGGCTAATGGATCCAGGGCTCCGGAAAGGATATTTTCTATGACTTTACAAGATGCTCAGGCTACTCCAGAGGTGGTGACAGGTACATTTTCTATCATGAACAAACATGCTTATGTGCTTATTGATCCAGGTTCTACTCATTCATTTATAGCACTGTCATTTACCATGCATTTGGGTAGACCATGTTCTTATCTAGATTGTGGTTTATATATTTCTACATCTATGGGGGATGTGATGTTAGTGGAGCTTGTGTATAAAAATTATGTATTGTATATGGGGGAGAGGGAGTGGACCATTGATTTAATTCCCCTAGATATTCGAGATTTTGATATTATCTTGGGTATGGACTGCTTATCTTCCTATCATGCATCAATTGACTGTTTTCGTAAGGAGGTTACATTTAATATGCCGAGGGAGGAAGAATTCAAATTTACTGGGGAAAGAAATGTGGTTCCGAATTGTCTTATTTCAGCCCTTCGGGCGAGGAAATTGTTAAATAAGGGTTGTCAAGGCTTTTTAGCATATATTGGGGATACAAACAGGGAATTGCAAAAATTAGAAGATATCCAGTCGTTAAGGATTTTGCAGATGTGTTCCCAGATGAATTACCAGGATTGCCACTTAGCAGAGAGGTAGAGTTTACTATCGATTTAGTGCCTAGTACAGCTCCAGTTTCTATTTCTCCATATAGAATGGCACCTGTGGAACTAAAGGAGTTAAAAGTTCAACTGCAAGATTTGCTAGATAGAGGTTTTATTCGACCCAGTGTATCACCATGGGGCGCTCCAGTATTATTTGTGAAGAAGAAAGATGGCACCATGCGACTCTGCATTGATTATCGACAGTTGAACAAGGTGACTATTCGAAATAAATATCCATTGCCTCGTATTGATATTTGTTTGATCAATTACAGGGTGCTAAAGTGTTTTCAAAAATTGATTTGAGATCGAGTTATCATCAATTAAGGGTGAGAGATTGTGACATTTCTAAGACAGCTTTTCGTTCTCGCTATGGTCATTATGAATTTTTGGTAATGCCGTTTGGGCTAACAAATGCCCCTGCGGTGTTTATGGATTTAATGATTTGAGTATTTCATCCTTTCATAGATTCGTTTGTGATTGTCTTTATCGATGATGTTTTGATATACTCACCTAGCCAACAGGAACATGACAAGAATCTAAGAGTGGTATTGTAATTTTTACGAGATAGTCAATTATTTTCGAAGTTTAGCAAATGTGAGTTTTGGTTAAATCAGGTAGTATTTCTGGGTCATGTTGTTTCGGGACATGGAATTTATGTTGACCCTAAGAAGGTAGAGGAAATTGTGCAATGGGAAAGACTGAGGAATGTAACGGAGATAAGGAGTTTCCTAGGATTAGATGGATATTATAGAAGATTCATAAAAGGGATTTTCATCTATAGCCTTACCATTGACTAAATTGACCCGAAAGGAAGTGAAATTTTTGTGGAGTGATGACTGTCATTGCAGCTTTGAAAAGTTAAAAAATAGGCTAGTATCAGCTCCAGTTCTCACTGTTCCATCCAGTGGAGAAGGTTTTGTGATTTATACTGACGCTTCACATCAAGGTATGTGTTGTGTTTTCATGCAACATGGAAAGGTAATTTCGTATGCATCTAGACAGTTAAAGGCGCATGAACGTAATTATCCTAGGCACGATTTAGAACTTGTAGCTATTGTTTTTGCCTTGAAATTATGGAGACATCCCTTGTATGGAGAGACGTGTGAAATTTTCACTGACCATCGAAGTTTCAAGTATTTATTTACACAGAGAGACTTGAATTTGAGACAAAGACATTGGATGGAGTTAATTAAGGATTATGATTGTACCATTCACCATCATCCCGGGAGGGCCAATGTTATTGCAGATGCTCTGAGTCGAAAGTCATTGGGGAGGTTATCTTGTATTCAATGTGCACGAGTTGACAATATTATGGAATTAAGACTAATGGGAGTCGAGTTGAGCTTATCTAAAATAGAGGCGTTATTTGCACACGTTACAGTGAGACCTTTACTGGCAGATGGCATAAAAAATTTGCAAGTCAGTGATCCATTCCTTGAAAAGAAGAAACGGGAAATCCTGGATGGTAAAGAGAGTGACTTTGAAATTAAGAAGGATGAATCGTTGTGTTAAAAAAACAGAATTTGTGTACCGAATGATCCGTTCTTAAAGAAGGATATAGTGGACGAGGCACATAGTTCTATTTACTCTATGCATCCTGGAGGTACCAAAATGTATAGAGATTTGAAAGAGTATTACTGGTGGAATAATATGAAACGTGAGATTGCAAAATTTGTAGCTAAATGTTTAGTATGCCAGCAAGTGAAGGCGGAGCATCAAAAGCCGGCAGGATTATTACAGTCATTGCCTATTCCAGAATGGAAGTGGGAACATATAACGATGGATTTTAATGTAGGATTACCACGATCTCCAAAGGGGCATGATTCTATTTGGGTGATTATAGATCGATTGACAAAATCAGCTAATTTCCTTCAAGTGAAGACGACCTACACTGTTGACAAATATGCACGTATGTACGTTGATGAGATTATCCGTTTACATGGAGCACCAGTGTCAATAGTATCAGATAGAGATCCAACTTTCACTTCTAAGTTTTGGCCTCGTTTATAGAATTCCCTGGGCACAAGTTTGAAGTTCAGTACTTCATTTCATCCACAAACCGATGGGCAATCAGAAAGAACGATTCAAATATTATAAGACATGTTACGAGCCTGTGTATTTGACTTCAAAGGTAGTTGGGATGATCATTTGCCATTGATGGAATTTTCATATAATAATAGTTATCTGTCCACCATTGGTATGGCTCCTTATGAAGCTTTATATGGGAGGAGATGTAGAACGCCATTATGTTGGAATGAAGTGGGTGAAAGGAAAGTTTTGGGTCCTGAATTGATAGATATGAGAACTGAAAAGATCAAAATGATTAGGGAACGGATAAAGATAGCGCAAAGAAGGAAGAAATTTTATGCAGATAAGAGGAAGTATCCATTGGAATTTCAGAAGGGGGATTTTGTATTCCTACGTATTTCACCGTGGAAAGGCGTTATGAGATTTGGAAAGAAGGGGAAACTAAGTCCAAGATACATTGGACCATATGAAGTGTTGGAAATAATTGGAACCCTGGAATATAAATTATCATTACCTCCAGAGTTATCTCATTTTCATGACGTGTTCCATGTATCGATGCTTCGTAAGTATTTGGCAGATCCATCTCATCAACTGAAAACTCAACCTATTGAACTGAAAGAAGACTTGTCATACATCGAGGAACCGGTGGAAATTCTTGATCGTAAGGAGCAAGTATTGAGGAATAAAGTTATTCCCTTAGTTAAAGTTATGTGGATGAGCCATGGAATTAAATAAGCAACTTGGGAAACGGAGGATAGCATGAAGAAACAGTATCCCCATTTGTTTGGTAAGTGACATTCGCATTAAATTTCGGGTACGAAATTTTCTAGGGGGGAGGTTGTGACAACCCGTATATAATTATGATAACTTATATTTAAATTATACTTATTTTATGTGATATGAATAATGTGTTATTAGTATATCTAATGTTAAGTGATTATGGTTAGTATAATTCTATTTTCATAAATCATGAAATGTCGAATTATTTACGAACATAAGATTTGGTTATTTTCGATAGAAATGTTCCTCTTTAAGACTAGTTTTGACCCTTGTAACATTACAATTGACATGAGGTAAAAACTACATAGTTGTAGACATGTGAGTTAGGGTTGTAACACAACAAACGGTGCATTAAACGGATGTTTGAGTAAGAAAATAGGTCGAAATTACGAGAAGGGGCAAACCTGTCAATTCCCTTAAGTGGTAAATTGTCTTTTATTAAACCAAATGTTTAATTTGATTTAATGGATTGGGAGGCAGCCTTGGACGACTTAAAATTCTCTCTTAACCTTATTTCTTCAGCAAATAAGTCCCTAGGTTCAGTTTGAGGTGTTATTTGCTTGAGGAAAGAGAGGTAGAAGTTAAGGAAGAAAGGGTTATAAGGAAAATCTAGGAAAACAATTCCAAGAAAATCCTTAAGGTGTTTCCAAGGTAATATTATGTTTTAATATTGTTTTAATCTTCTATTATACTTATTTCAAAGTATATAAATAGTGAATTACTGATCCAAATTCCATCCTCCTTTGTGATAATATGTATTGGTTCATATGTGAGATAAGTGGTGTTATATGTCATATTGCTTTGTATTGAAACCCTTTGTATTCAAACTTGCATATCTCTTTGTGTGCTTACTGGAATTCAGAAATTACAATTGGATATGAAAATATAATCATATATTCATATCATATCCGAAAATTAGAATTTAACTCCTTATGTTTAGGCTTTAGTGATGGTTGGAAGTTGGTATATAGTTGTTGTTTGTATATTTCATTTCGGTATGCCCTGAGTTTGGTCAAGCTTTTGAGATAGAAAATGAAGTCCAAATATTATGAAACTTTAATTATGTACTATTCCGTATGTCTACTGAAAGTTTGTTGAAAATCATGGAAAATTGTTCTGTAGAAAAATTATGAAAATTCTTGGAATTCGAAGGAACAATAGAGGAGTTTGTAGGGCAGATTTCTTGTGTTGTAAAGAAATGGCCATAACTTGCCCTAAGAAGCTTGAAAAATTACACTGTCACTTGTAACGGAAATTATATTCAGATATGTTTTCAGATTGATAAGCTTGGACACCTGTATGTGTACTATTTATGAATATGGGATGGTTAAGTATGGAGGACAGTGATTTGAGGCCATATTGGATACCCCATGAAAGAATGTTTTTATCTGCTCCTTCCCAAGGGTATTTTGAGTACATGTTTCATGTGTATATATATTCAGAAGTATACTTTTATGTTTACTTGAGTTTAGTTATAAATTCCTTACGAGGTAGTTTCTAGGGTTGAATGTTCATGACCTTATCAACATATATACCATTGTTTCATCTTTACATATGTTTCCTGGAATATGACTTGAGTAGAATCATATTGTGGTTGTGTACTCATTTAAAGTTACATGTTTATATTAAGATAATGCTTATGATTGAGTTTCAGTACTGATTTAGTTGGATTAACAGGTGTAAGGTCGAATCAACCAAGTTCAGCTCCACCCGAGGGAAACGTGAATACATAATTGACAACACAAGGTGAGTGTACTTACTGAGTTAATTTTGGATATGATGTATATGTATTATATGTTGAGATGATATGGCTTATTTAAAAGTCATGAGATGTTGAGATGTTATGGCTTATT
The DNA here is from genome assembly GCA_949130495.1 of Sambucus nigra. Classification (NCBI taxonomy): domain Eukaryota; kingdom Viridiplantae; phylum Streptophyta; class Magnoliopsida; order Dipsacales; family Adoxaceae; genus Sambucus; species Sambucus nigra. The sequence goes on along the minus strand of OX422214.1, from coordinate 577,339,718 downwards.
TAAAATCCAAGAGATGTTGAGATGTTATGGCTTATTTAAAAGCCAAGAGATGTTCAAATGTTATGCCTTTATAAAAGTCAGGATATGTTGAGTTAATATGCAATTCAAGAGATGTTAGGTTTTTAAAACCTATGGATATGATTATTGCCTACGGGCAGGAGATGTGGGGTTTATTAACTCCGGATATGTATATGGCCTAATTTGGCACAGAGATGTATATATTAATATGTTGAGATGTTAATATAGTACTTTTACTATGTAGAGATTTAGTACATTCACTGAGTTTTTAAACTCATGGTTTTATATGTTTACATTTTCAGGTTTTCCAACTGCCACTGCCAGGTCTAGGAGGTTGAGTACATAGAAGTAGGGTCTTGTTAGTTTGTTTTTTACACTGCACTAGTTGTAATTAAGTTAAATGATATGTGAGTTTTGTTGAAATTATGTCTCCTTAAAACGATTGGAGTTTTTTAATATTCCGCAATTTAACCTTGAAGTTGTTTCAATATGTATTACCTAAATAATAAATAAGTTATAATTATGGTTTTTAAATTATTTAGTTAATTATATCCTAATGGGGTTAGGGGGTGACATGAACTTCCTCACGTCCTATGGGGATATCGTACTATGCCCAGAAGACAACTGAGGAAGCGCCTTTCGCTCTAACATATGGGATGGAAGTTGTTATTCCTTTGGAAGATGGTTTGCCAACCATGAGTCACCATTATCGAGCAGGGTTTGAACGAGGAAACCTGAGGGATGAACTTGACCTAACCGAAGAACGAAGGGAGCAGGCCATGGTAAAGCTGGCCTCTTTTCAACAACAACTAGCTAAGCGGTACAACAAGGGAATCAATCTGAAAAAATTCCAGGTCTGCAATTAAATCCTTAAAAAGTCCTCGACAGTGCTAAAAAACCTTCAGATGGAAAGTTGGGACCTTATTTGGAGGAATAGTTCAAGGTCATCATAGATGATTTGCAAGGAGTTTACCATTCGAAAATAATGGAGGGACGGGAGATGCCAAGGGCATGGAATGCAACCAATTTCAATAAGTTTTATTTTTAAATTCGCTCTTGCTTAGTTATTTATAGCTTACTTAGTTTTTACAAATTTTTATCTTAGAACTTATAATGCTCGCAGTCTGTTCTAAGTTTTCCAGATAATGTACAAGCCTAAGTGGTCCATTTAGCAAATTAACATTGTTCCAAAGTGACAGGCTTACACTTTAGTTAATAGTTAAAACATTAATCAATGTCACCTTAGTTTGATTATAATTAAAGTTGTTTAATTATGATTAAACTGAAGGTCCCAAGATCTTCGTCATAAAAAATATGAAAACCTCACGAATTGCTCAAGTAAATCTGCGGGGGATCCCTAGGAACTAAGTGAACCAGAGCTTAGTCAGGTAAAAATCCTGAATGGGTGAATGACCCTAAAACCAAGTGCGTTTTTACTGACGTCTACTCTAGGCCTAAGGTAGTATGACGACACAACCTAAAAGGTACGACGAGACAATAAAATACATGCTTGGCATAACAGAATGGAAAAATGCAAAACGTGAAATTATACAAACAACTTGTTACATAAAGTTTTAATACACCGCTTTGAAAGAACAAAACCAATACGATTGTTATCCTCGGTGAACAATCGCCTCAGTCACTTTTCGGCGATCATCCAGACTTTGTCAGAATTTTTCATCACTCTCATATGATGACAAGTAATTCTTATCCAGTTGAAGAGGAACGACATCTAGAGGGACCAACTCTCTTCACTTCTAAAGAGGGTTTAGTGATACTCAAGATAATCAACTTGGTACTGGTACTAAAGTTCAGAGTCCTTTGGGACTTTACTAACCCTATTTGTAGGCTAGATGCTTTGATGTACTAGTTTAATAAAGGCATCCATCCACCCCTTATCATAGCTAGTAGCCCACCTAGCACAAGGATCCTTTTTGAAAAGATAAGGGAGCTTGATTATGTCACGGCTCAGCCCCATCTTCACAACTCTTTCCCTCGTAATCAATTCATGGGGCGGTTGGAGTATCAAAAGAGGCACTGTAACGAATCCAAGTATTTGAAGTTATGAAGTGTGGCAAGGACACATTGTTTTTTGCTGGCTTGTATTTCTTGGTAGCTAGGAAAAAGCAATCCCATCTGTCGCTACAAATTGATCCTCAGACCTACCCCTCTTATTCCATCGACTAAATTTATTCTTCGATCTTGTTCCTTCGATTGAAAAAAAATAAAATAACTATCCTTATTTTGTTTATTTTAGAAATTATTCTCAATTATATGTATATAAAGCATATGCATTTCCCCTTATCGTTAGAATTTTCTGAAAGGTAATTATCTCGGTTTCATCCCATCAACCTATTTATGACAATTACAAAAAGAAAAATAAGAAAAAAAAGATAAGAATTTTTTTCTCAATAAAAGGATAACTATAGAAAGATAGAAGGACGTAGATAAGATCTTTATTTAGTTAAAATTAAAGAATTTTTTTAACGAATTTATTAATTTTTAAAACATTTTGTGTAACTTTATCATTTCTTATTTCTATTTCGTTTGGTATTGCGTAGGGATAAAGGATACACAAATAGAGTACAAAATATACTTCGTTCTTATCTTTCTTTCTTTTTTCTATTAAAATGAATTACTATTCAAACCAGCAGATTCTTCCAATGTATCATTTATGGGTCCAATGGAATTCATAGGTATAAGAAGAAGCCCTCATCTTCCTTTCCGACCATAAAGAACGATCATACTTTACATATGCCTTTTAAACGATCTATCTGTAATTCACCTCTTTTGGAATTCCTCCACCCCCTATAATCCCATGTTATGCTAGCACAAAATTTCTCCACTCAGGTTCATGATCTGTCATAAACCTCCATAACCATTTTCCAACAATTCTTGATTGACTTTAGATAAAATTTTACTTATAAGCCCATAATAGTGTAACTTGTGTTGAAAACGTTGTCTTCCAGTTCACTAAGTGATAAACCTCCCCCCCCCCCCCCCCCCCCTACACCCACCCACAAAAAAAATCCTACTCACCCCCAAAAGAAAATTTATATTTGAATGTTCTGTATGTTCTCTGGCATCAATGTTGAAATAATAAATTTAGACTTTAAATGCATACGAAGGCTACTCAAAAGTAATTTATAACCTAGTAAACTAGTGCAACCCGCTAACCTCTTTTCAAACCTCTTTACTACCATCTCTATTTAGTTTTGTTGCTGATTTGCTGTCCATCAATTATCATGTCTTCTTAATTTGATATATTGTTTGTTCCTTTATATATTTTGTATTGATATAGAATTTTTTTACTCTATCAGTATACTCACCAACCATGTATTTAGAAGGTTTAAATGCATATAGATCTCATCAACATCAAGCATATTTATTGCCGTATTTTTTATACTAATATGACAAGTTAGTTTCACAAGCCCATTAAATGATGTTATAAGTGTTTTTCACCACAGTTTAAATTTGGACCGGATTGTCGCTATGAAGTACCTTTTTGGCCTTCCATATGACATGAGCGACACATAAGGTTTTTCTGAAGAATATATTAAGTATATATAGGAATTGGAAATCTTGTTACACACAGGTGAATAATATTTCACTTTTGAACCAAATGGGGCCTCAACATCATCTTTTTACCTTGATCATTTCCACACCTACCGATCATGTTTTTGAATGCTCAAACTAAATTTATATGTATAACTAGGTTAAAGAAATCTGCAAAGTCATTATTGCAAAAGGTAGATGAAATGATTTCTGGTGTGGTTTCTTCATCATCATCAAGTAATGTTTTAATTTCGTCAAAGATAAAGAAGATGGCCGATCGGCGTGATAACAAGATAGACGAGTACAACATAACTGAATTTGGGGATAAGTTTCAATGGTAATGTCTCGAAAACCTAGAGATAGATTCTCACAGACGACACTTCCTATGAAGATAATGGCCCCTTTCGAGTCGACGGCGCAAAGCGCATTCTCGGGGTTCAGGCCTGTCTACGGCCGATGGGGTCCCTCTCATAGGGATAATTTTTAGCAGCACAAGACCAACACTAGCACGCTTCCTCAAATGCACGTGGACGATTATGTCAATATTGATCCTTGGGTTGTTTGAGTCAAGCTACTATAATTTTATTTTGGGTGGGACATTTTTGTCAGTCTAGTAGACCTTGATGGACCTTTAGGATTTTTGTTGGTTTTTGTCCCGGAATAGCCAAAGGGGGAGATTGGTAAGGACACAAATTTTTAATTGAGTCCTTTGTAGTTTTGACTCAATTTCAGACAAAAACGTTTGAGTCAAAGGATAGAGTTATTGACCATCCTTCAAGCCTATTACATTCTAAAGTTGAAGACGTAGCGGCCAAATTTATAAAGCTTCATCAAATGCCAGTTTAGTGTGCCTCGTTTCTACGTCATCAACAATGTTCCAATGCTCCTAAGGTATGAATGCATTATATATATATATATATATATATATATATATATATATATATATATATATAGGAGCTTGGAAATTATTTGGGTGTAATTTATAATCTTTATAAATTAATTTTAACGACTCTGTTTTACTCGGAAAAATATTTTTTGAACTTTCCATAAAATTTTTAGGCTTAAAATTAATATTTCATTTTTTTATTTTCTGGAACATCGTTCGATAGACATTGGAATCTCGTTCGAACGAGATTGTGAGGTCGTTCGAATGAACTGACATCTCGTTTGAACGAGATGCCAGTTCGTTCGAACGAGATTTCTGACGAATTTCCTTTTTTCATTCTGGAACCTCGTTAGTAAATCCGTTCGAACGAGTTTTGGCAGGAAAATTTTTTGGGCAATTTTTCCCACTTTTCACACTATTTTACCCCACTATCTCTTGATAGATTTTATTAGTGCGGGAACCAACTTTTTCTATCTAACTTTTTCATAGTATTCCATCTCTAAGAGAGAGTTTGAGAGCATAATTCCAAAAGGAAAAAAGTTCATTGTTTAAGTGTTGTTGTTCTTCAAGAGAAATCTTTTAAGCACTTATTTTACACCCAAAGTTTGTTTATACAAGTTCATCCATATATATATATATATATATATATATATATATATATATATATTGCTTGGAATTTGGCACCGGTTTTTTATCTCTACCGTTTGAAGAGAAGTTTGGGTTTGCTTCTAAATCCCACAAAGAAGAAGATTGTTTGCGTTGTCATACCCACTTGGAGAAAGGCTCCTAGTTTGGGTGACGGTGACCAACAAAGTCCAATCGGTGGATTTCAAGACAGTGGTGGAGCTCCGTGGTTATTCGCTAGGCGGAGGTGTATACAAGAAGGTTCATCGTGGATTGAAAGGGATCGAGTCGAGTGTGGTAAGTCTTATTGTCTTGTATTTGTAAAACCATACTTAGTGGATTTGTGGCTAGGGTCGTCCGAGGTTTTTTCCCGTTGTGGGTTTTTCCTCGTACATCGCGATGTAGAGGTTTCTTTGTTTATTTTATCTTTTGCAAAATCACCTATAATGCATGCTCAGGTAAAAAGATAAAATTTGGTTTAAATCACTACATGTTTAATTGGTGCTAAATTAATTGGGGTAATTTTTATGTTAATTTAATTCAAGACATGTAATTTAATTTGATAAAATTGGTTTGGCCTAAATTTTCTAACATGGATTAAATATTTTGTTCGGAAAATTTCTAGGACTTGAAGTGAATTAAGTTGGTTTAGTGAAATTAAATTTTTTTTGGATTTAATCTTATTTCACTTTGTTTAATTTTAATTTGAATTGAAATTAAAATTTGTTAATTTGTTTAATTGAACCATCATCTTTCGTTCACTTTCACTTCCTTTTTCATCACTACTAGTAGAGTGAGTTGAAACAACCTCAAGATTTTGCTCGGAATTGTCAACATTAGGGTATAACACACTTGAATTACTAGCATGGCTTGCCATAAAAGTAGTGAAATTATTTCTAGATGGGGTAGAGTCATCAGAGTCTTCAGACTCATTATCACTGTCGCTTAGAGTGGCATTGTAAATTGTCTTTTCTTTGCCTTGTCTTTTAAGTTCAGTAGGGCACTCAAATTCTATATGACCACGTCCGTCACACTCAAAGCATCTATCTGAATCATCCTTTTTAAAGTTATCTCTGTTGAACTTCTTAGGATCCTGATTATTGAATTTTCTATTACCTTTGTTTTTGTTGTTCTCAAATTTTGGTTTTTCAAATTTTGAGTTTTGTTTTTTGAACGTGAGAAATTTTTTAAATTTTTTAGCAAATAAAGTTATATCATCAGGATCAATATCAGACTCATCAGATTCAAACGCTTCTACTTTCTTTACTTTCAAGGCAACACCTTTATCTTTGTTTTTGTTATCTTTAGGAAACATATCTAATTCATATGTTTGAAGATCACACGCAAGCTCTTCAAGTTTCAATGTTTTAGATTTCTTAAATAATTAAGAACAATGACTTTAGGAATGAACCGCTTAGGAACACATCTAAGAATTTTCTTAACAACATGATCTTCAGGTATTTTATCACCTAAGTTGAAGCAAGAATTAATAATATCAGATATACGAGTATAAAACTCATCAAATGTTTTAATTTCTTTCATGATGATGGTTTCAAACTGAGTTGTTAAGTTTTGAAGTTTTGAAGCTTTAACTACACTAGTTCCCTCATGAGTAACTTGGAGAATATTCCAAGCTTCCTTTGACGTCTCGCACATTATTATGTGACGAAATTCATCGGGAGTCACCGCACCAAACAAGGCATTTAAATCTTTAGATTTGAAGTTACACCATTTTAGTTCTTCCTCACACCACTGTTCTACAGGTGTTAAAATAATTTCATCATTAACAACCATAGTAGGAGGGGACCATCCTCTTTCAACAATAACCCAAACACGTTCATCAATTGATTTAAGGGCAGATTTCATACGTGCTTTCCAATAGGTGTAATTAGTTCCATCAAACAAAGGTAGTCAATTCGACGAAAAATTTACCATATAACCTCCAGGATTCATCTAAATAACTTTTAGAGACTAGCTATGATACCAATTTGAAGTAGTAAGGTTATATGTACTTAGGTTATTTCGTAGAATACACATACACAACCCAATTAAAATTTGCCAAGTAGAGATATATTCCAATTTTAATTTCTTTTACAGATTTAAAAGTAAGCAAGAACAATTTCCAGTTAATGCGATGGGATTGATAAGTTGATTAAGTGATATAAAACTATCCAATTTTATCCATTTTATCCAACGCATGCATCTATGTGATTTAATAAAGTAAAGTGCGAAAATCACAACCACAACGCGCCAATGTACAAGGAAAATCCAAATGGGAAAAACCTCGGACGGCTGGGCTTAGACAAAATCCACTATAAATAGGTTTTATAAAAGACTCAAAAGACTTACAGACTTTGACTCACTCAAGACATGCTGATGCAGTCATCTACCTCCGAATTTGTAGTATGCGAAGCTCCAACGCGTTGCTCGACACTACTCGTGTTGCGGTATCCACCGAAGCCCAAACTGCTATCTCCAATAAGCTTGAATGTAGAGATCCAACGCAAACTTGCTTGTTGATTGCAAGGATTTTTGATTCAAAAGTTGAAATGGTGTTGGAGATTCATCTTTACCAAAAAGAGGAAGTTGTATAATGTTTCTCTCAAGAGTATGTAAAAACTGCCTTATGGAAAATAACTAATTTTTGTCCATATATTGAAACTGTAAAAGTAGTGGACAAAAGCAGTTTTGTGAAATAACTGCTGGAAAATAAGTTACAAAATTTCAGATCTGGCAGATCTCGTTCGAACGAGGACGTTCGAACGACTTATCATTCGAACGAGTTATCTAACGATATTCCCATGTAGAATTAGATAAGTCATTAGAAATCTCGTTCGAGCGAGGTCGTTCGAACGATTTTTCTAATGAGCTTATAACGAGTTTCTAGTGTGGTCTTGGGAATGTCGTTAGATCCGGGTCATTCGAACGACCTGGAGAAAACTTCAAATGAGATGTCAGTTTTTCATTAAAAAAAAGTTAAAATTAATTTCAAAAAAGGTTCTTTATGAAAATTAATTTTTTTATGAACATTACTTTATATGAAAATTTCTTGATATGAAAAATACTCCAACACAAAATGTTTTTGGTCATATACCTTTTTAGAAGAGTGAATCATGAAGGGCATATTGATGTCGCGTGAACTTTGGATGCAATACACGATTCTCTATTGTTGTATGATGCTTGATGAGGAATGACCCAAAAGTGTTTGTCCAACGGAATGTAGCCAATACTACAAATGACTCGATTGGAAATTTATCCTTACAGGATTGTTCCAGGATGAGGCTTTTGGGAGGAGAAACCTTGAGGTATAGGATATGGGGAGTGTTTGAGGAGGCATCTGAGAGGGTAAACCATGTTGTTGAGTAAACAAATGGACTAACCACTTGATTTTATTCATCGGCATTGCCATGTTGCTACTAACATTGCCCACCTTTTCCAAAGCTCTGGAACCTCTCCTTTTGTCCTGGCCTATTCTTTTGCTTGGCTCAACACGTGACTCTTTACCGAAGAGATCTCATCCAATAGAGGTACAGTGTGTTGTATTTCGCGACTTGGCATATGTGAGCCCACACCTTTTGTCCCCGACTTTTGTCCTTCCCAAAGACCTTCGTTAGGGTATTTGCTTTAATGTCATTGGGTCTGCAGTCGAACAGACTTCTTGACATGCCTTCTATCATTTCTTGTAACATAATATTATATTTAGGACTATAATTTTAATATTATTTTATTATAACGTGTATATATATGATAACTAAATTCAAACTCACCAGAGTTATTGCTAATTTGTCTGGAAGTTTATTGGCCTTTTTCCCCATTGGGCATGTAGGTACAAGTTGATCTGACAAGTTTTTTTACCTTAGTTTGGAGTCCCCTTGGTTGGTCCGCTCATTTTACCCTTAAGATCGTTATAAAAAATATCCTCAAGCTTGTGGGCATTAACTTTCTTTGACATGTTCAGTTGATTTTTCTACCTTTTAGTAAATTTTCCCTTCCTGGACTCATTCTTTAAAAAATTGTTCCATTAGTCAGTGGGCATTTGAACATTTGGGGGAACTCTATCTTTCAATGTTAAATATTCAAACTCGTTGCCCCTTCGAAAAAAATCTTTCAAAGCTTATTTCGGTAGTTTTTCAATTGATCGAATACTTGGGAAAGAAGCTTTGCCTTCGAACCGATTGGGAATGAAAAACTCTTATGAAGTTGTTCCTATAAATCAACCATTATGGTAGGAACAACCTTCTTCTAGTTGTGTGAGCCCCCAATGCCTACAGTCGTCTTTTCAAGAGGCAGAAAACAGTTTTTAAAAAGATGAACGTCAGGTTTTTTACTGGTTAGATGATTCTCGTCCAATAAGAACCCAATGGGATTCTTAGGGTTTTCTTGGGATTTCTCAGTAGTAGTAGTAGGATAGTGGATTAATAGGGGTTGTTGAGTTTAGTAACTCGGAGATGGAGTGGTGGAATGAATCTCCAGCGGAGTAAAGTATTGATAACTCGAAGGATATGATTTTTAAGGTAGGAGTGTAGGAGAGAGGCTATTTAGCGGTGTTATGCTATGTTATACCCAAAGTATGTTAACCAATTTACATAAGACACATGGCACGAGCTTCCATGCAAACACATGAAAGATATAACAAGTGCTGATAAAGGCCTCAGACTATAAAGTAGGCCACATCCTACACATGACCCAACCGTGGACTGTGCTCCATTTTTCCCTTTATACAGTTAAGACTACAACCTGGTGAGAGTTCAGGAACCCTATGACACGACTTCGATAGAGGGCCACATCTATTCCTTTGATAGTACGCTACCCCTCATCCTTAGAACATCCCCGGATGTATAGGCCACAGACCCTAACACATCATCAATGGCCTACCAACTATCCACCATCTATAAAGATTCCATGCCAATAATACTATCTACAAGGCTCGTGCACTGTGCACATGATGTCCTCACGAGCCACTGTAAATAGAGTCTTCACCTCCTCATTTAGGAGGAAAATTTTAGGCAACGAAGATCTACCAAATTCTCTCTAACTTCTCGCTACACCGAAATCCAGACTTCGATCACCTTCTCCAACACCTAAACCAATACAAGTTTCAACCTCCCTCAGTTTACACTATAGAGTCCGTAACCTTTTATACATAAAACTTGTATGTTATGCATTTATCCTACTTCTCTGCTCTTGTATGCCTCCAAGGCCCCCAAACTTGTACCATTACATGAATCTAATGAGAATCACGATCCATAATGGACATATGCTCATTCTTATGGCCGAACCATTCTAAATCTCATGTTATCTCCGTTTATCTCTATTTTCTATACCTTAACTATTGTGTATAACTTTAATGATATGATTTACTTTGATAAACCATTTTTACACAATAATACACTATTTGGTTGATTATTTCCACTCACGTTCGACACTTCCTACAATTAAAAAAGTAGCAATGAATGTACGAAAGTCAAGTTTACGACTATATATATGTATATACATTTTTCGCATGTAGACAACTGGGTGGAAGCATATCTATGATTGATGTGTAAAGGTTTGTGACATGAACTTAGAACCCTTTCTTCTTTAACTTATTTACAAATTCATTTTTAATGTGCATATGTCGTGAGACGTCACAATCTGGGTGAGTGCTCTCTTTACGGAGTTGTATCCACCATGGATGAATATTTTTCAACCTTTTCCAACAGTGTCACCAACGTCAGTGCCCTGTCAAGATTATGAAGTCAAAATATATTCTCTATGGCCTCATGCCAACATTCTGACAAGGAAAATAGAATACGATTGAACTGGTATGCTTGCGAGAGATCAACTTCGCGATTTGTAAGGTAATTAATTTTAAAAAAAAATTTATTCCCATATTTTTAAATAGGAGTTCCCTTTAGATGGAGCACACTAATAAAATATATTTTAGTGCGGTTTAATTTCACCCTCTCCTACTATTATTGAAAGTAATTACTACTATGGCTCATTTTTCCTAAGAAAATATATAAAAGGGTATGAATATGAGCCCTAGAGTTAATGGATCTAATTAATCCTAAAATAATTATTATTTTCCAACCAATCAATCATACATAACAGGTCAAATTTAAGTTCATTTTAATTAATCTTTCCACCAATTGGGCAAGGCCTTCCACTAATTTTGTTCATCAAATAACAACCATTTAAGGAAGGGGCGAACACGTTCACAACAAGTTAATCAAACATATATATGCATTAATATCAACAAATCCAATTTAAGTACATTTTGATTAAATTAATCCTAAAATTACAATCTATGTATTAAATGTACAAGCCATTCCACCAATTTGTGCCCACCCAAACAATAACCACTAAAGTAAAAGAGTGAACATGGCCACAACAAGTTAACCAAACAGATATATGCATTCAATTTAAGTTCATTTTAATTAAATTAATCCTAAAATTACTATATGTCCACTAAATGTGCAAGCCCTTCCACCAATTTTTGTTCATCCAAACAATAATAACTTAAGGAATGGGTGAGTATGGACACAACCAGTTAACCAAGAAGTTATAACTACATATAATACTATTACATAAAAGAAAAGATAAGTAAAATTACCTGAAAAAGAAAGAACCTAGATTCAATTGAGCTTCAATAATTGTTCTCCAGTTGCATGCACACATGGAATTGGGAGAAAACATATTAACATATTATTCAATCTAAAATATTACCAAATGACTATATTATAAACATGCAATTTATGTATCTCAACAGTTGCTCAAAACTTTGAAAGTCTATTCATTATATATACTTGTACGTGTATATATATATGTGCGTGTGTGATTATGTGTATGGTTGTGTATATGTAAATATGCATGTGAGAGTATGTGTGTCTATATCTATGTTTAAATATGTGTGAAACTGTGTGTGTGTGTGTGTATGTATATATATATGTGTGTGTGTGTGTGTGTGCGCGCGCGCGCGTGCGATTATGTGAAAGTGTATGTATGTGTGTGTGGGTGTGTATTTGTATGTGTACGCGCATATATGTTTATATATGTGTGCATGCATGTATGTGTACGTTCCAATTTCAAAACATTCATAAACAAAAACACATACACACACACAAACACTTCAAATTAACATTCATATACCAAGTCCAATTTCAAATTAACATTCACACACACACACACACACACACACACACAGATATATATATATATATATATATATATATATATATATATATATATATATATATATATATATATATATAAACATAAACACACATGTATACACAGAGAGAGAGAGAAAGCGAGAGAGAGAGAGAGAGAGAGAGACACGTACCATTGGTGAGGGTCGTCGAGAGAGAGAGAGAGAGAAATGTTGGACGTGGTACACAATTTAACCTATATAGTGTAATTTATATCCCAAATTTGGTCATGGTCCTAGACCGTGACCCCTCTTGTGACCATAGAGCATTGATGCATGGTCACGATTCCAGATCGTTACACACACTGTGATCAATGATAGTTCGAAATATGGTCACCATTTGGATAGTGACCAGTTGGCCATGAATATTTTAAACTAAAGTTATGGGTCACAATTTTGGATTGTGACCATAATTCACTCACACTAGTCACGATTGGGTCACGATTCTGAACCGTGACTATAAGGCTGGATTTGTTGGCAAGAACTTTAGTGCCTAAAGTGTTACGGTTTGGTCATGGTCTGGAGTCATGACCAGTGTGATCACGGTTTGGAGCCATGACCCGTGACCACTTCCTTGTTTATGTCACTTCTTCAATTGGTCACGTGATTGGTCACGGGGTTTGAGAGGGGCATGGTTTTTTATCATGACCACCTGGTCACAGCTGAGAGCTGTGACCAATTAACTATGGCAATATTAGATATTTGGCATAGTGCCTGAAGTTTTGATTATTTATATAATAAGGGTTAGGACATTAAATTTTTCATTATGATTATTTATAGTTTGACACTGAAGCTCCAATCAATTTTACCCCTTTATCAAACTAAAGTTCGGATACAATTGGGTAGTGCATTCAAAGTTTCTAAATATTTAATGTTAGGATATGAAGTTCACAAATTATTATTATAATTGGAATATAGTTGTTTCTAATCACCATTTAAAATTTGAGTTCTGAAGCCCTCATGTTGTTTAAAAATATTTGGACTTAATGTTCTAACAAAATATACCTTAAATTAAAACTTATTTTTTTTATTATTTATATAATGGAGTATGGATATTAAAAACCCATAAATAATCATTTATAATTTAGAACTAAAGCTCAAAATATATATTTTTTATTGGGATTAGTTGTAGATAAATTAAATATTAAAACATGACTTTTCTACTTCTTGGCTTTTCATTTTCTCCAATTATTAAAATATATTTTTAAATATTCTTTTAATGGTTAAACCTCCCTTTAACCACCATTAAGCCTTTGTCTCTTGACCTTTCGCTTAATTTAAGTATTGAATTATATTTTTAATGGTATTTAATTTTAACTCCTTTTCATATTTTAGTCATTCATTATACATGGGGACCTAGGAATATGTAAAGAATATGATTGAAAACCACTTATTCTTGTAAAAATAAGTTGGATTATTATCGGTCAGAGTTGATGTGTATATAGATTCTCTATTTTTTTTTTACCCGTAATCAAACCTGAAGTTTTGATACAAAAGGGTGGAGGATTTAATGTCCTTGGATATATCAATATTAAGCCTGAAGTTCAACTATTTGTGTTAAGTTAGGAATTCTCACACACAAATAATGAAATTTTATATTTTATATTTCACCTAATTGTACCAGATATAAGTCCTAGGCTCTAATTTTATAGTTTATATGAACCCAACGGTTCATATACATATGTCATAAAATTGAGCCTAGAGTTATACAATATTGGATCCAATTATAGACGTGATGCAATCAAAAGAACTAGAAGTTCTAAATTGCTATCCTAAGAACATGAAGTTCTAAAATACTAGATTTATAACATGAAGTTATCACCATTAACTCAATGAACCTGGCATTCAAACCAAATTTCTCATTACTTTTCAGAAGAAATATTAGTCATAATTATTTTTGATCCATAACATATCCTTAACTGTCTATTACACGATTTTGAAAAATAAAATGGATCAATATTAGGCAAAGCCTGAAGTTTTGGCAAAAGTTAAAGGTTTATTCCCCGGTTATATATTTGAAACCTAAAGTTTCTTATTTCTGAGCATAAAGTCTATAACTTAAATTGAAATTTTAATGATCAAGAATATGAAATTTTTATTCATTAGTTAAGAATCTAAAGTTCTAACTTTAATTGTCCAGTTTGTACTTCTTTAGTTTACATCTTGATTATATATATATATATATATATATATATATATATATATATATATATATATATATATATATATATATATATATATATATATTATATGATTCGTGATGATCCAAAGACATTAAATGCATGATTTTTATACATGTATTTATTTTTATGACTTTTCACAAACCTAACCATCTTTATCTTGAAATATGAAATTCTTTTGAATTAATGAAGTATTCTAAGATCCATTATTACAGATGAACTTGAATTGTTTTCTATGTAACCATCTTTTGAATATCTCATAATTATTTTATGAGAGATATTTTTTTTATAATACTTACATTTGTTTAGGTTTGGTCACCAAACGCTTGACCGTAACAAAAATTATAATATTATTGTGCCTCTATATATTTGGATTCACACCCAATTCATAATCTATATTGAATCTTATAATTGATAATTGTGAACTGTCATTATATAATGATATATCTCTAGCAGACAATGAAAAATTCACACTATTATGAAAAACAAAATGTTTTTTCAGACTTGGTATGTAATATAGTAAAGGTTTCAACCATTGTTGAACCTGTTAAATTCTTAAAGACTCCAAATGAGCTTACGTGGTGTTGTCACCTGGTACCCACCTCTTTATACGAAATGATTTATATGAAGAAATTTTTGAAGAAATTCACTTAGTTTTATGAGCATCAAAATACATGGGTACTATATTGAAATAAATAAAGAAAACTTATTTTGTATTACTTCTAGTGATAAAAGACATAAGCTTACACTACCAAACCATCATTTTATTATTCACGGTGTTAGACTACACAATACTTATTGTTGTAGAAATGCACTTTGTCACGAGTCTGAAGTTCCATGGTTCAATTAAGTGATGTTATACAATGACCCAGTTAATGATTTTCTTTATATGATATTTATGATTTTAATTCATGCGTATATTTACTATATATTGTTATCACAATGGTATATATATGGTTTTTATGATTTACCCTTTATTGGCCCACCGACAAATGTAATCTTTATCATATATTTTGCAAAATTTTATTTTTGATGAGACACTCTTCCCACCTTAGGGGGAGGATATAATGTACTTGAAGAACAATCCATTCCTCAAGAACTGGGAGAATTATCGTGGAAAACTTCCACTTTGATTCCTTTAATCCCCTAAATCGCTCAATACAAAAATAAAGTGAAAAATGATATTGCAACATCAAATTATTATGAAACTTAAAATATTGGATGTAGTCACATAGAATAGTTGCAAATATTATTTCCAAAATCATTGTCCCGTAAGACAAAACAAATTATGCATCAAATAAATTTAGTAAATGATAGAAGCGTGACAAACCTATATGTAGTGGAGGTTAAATAAAATATGCCCGAATAACGCTCCAGAATAAGTTATACATAGCAACAAAGAAGAGTTTATGAAAAAAAGATTCACTCTCTTTAAAATCCAAGAAGATGTTATTGTCTATGAAAAGGCACAAGCCCCTGAAGTGACTATAAATTCCCTGAAGTATACAAATGTACCTAATAGTAATGAGATATTTATGCTTTATACATATCGTCAAAAATAATCATCGATGACATAATTATATATGTTTTCATCTACATAAAAATTAAAGGGCAATGATACTACAAATTCACTGACTATAAATGAATGTCGACAAAAAATATACTGTCTAAAAATGAAAAATGCCATGATGTCATAATTTAAGTGTTTAAATAAATGTGATGTATTCGGATCTATAGTACAAACCCTAAGAGATGTTAACCCCGAATGTTACAAATGGGTTTTATAAGAAAGAAAAGTGATAAAATAACTAAAAGTGCACAACTTGTTGCACAAGGTTTCCTGTAGAAATCGAAGATTGATTATATATGAATATATTACCCCGTAATAATCGTAAATACCTTTTCAGATATCTGACTAGCTTAGCAATTTTTAAAATATATATTATATATTAAACTAATGAATATTATAACTACTTATTTATATGGGACTCAGACAAAAAATAACTACTTATTTATGCCTGGAGAAAAGCCAAGGAGTTCGTACTCAAATCAACTAAGACATTCATTATACATCTTAAGGCAATCCTGATAGATAGAGGTACAACTATATTACCACTACTTATCCAAGGAATGGTGTGAAAATAATCATATATGTCAATGTTCTATTATATAAATATCCTTAAAAGGATGTGCTACTGAAAAGATCAATTGAAATGAAAAATATCCATATAAGAAATTCAAAAATGAATGACTTTGGGGTAGTTAATTATTACCCCGACTTGCATATTGATAATAATTTTGGTTAAACACCGATCCATCAGTTAAATGGATTAAAAAGTCCTGCAATACTTTAACATATATTAATAATGCCATTTGGTATCCCCATGGTCTCCATTCTTCGGATATTAAAAAATGTATATCATCCTAAAGAAGATGAAAAATATAAACTTGGTCCAGAAGTACCATATTTGCATGTTATTATGGCATTGTTATGGTTTAAAGGTACCATACTTGTACGCTATTAGTATATTTCTATATATAACATAATGCATGATTTCAGAAATAATAGTTGCAGTCAATCTCTTAGTAATAAACAATTACCATTGACTTGCAAACTATGGAACTAAAATCAATCATATTATGTGATACGTTCATGGAACTACTGGTGTGATACTTTTAAATCTAACGATCCACATCTAGTTAGTTACACATGAACAAGGAATAATCAATGTACATTATGTACTTATGGATTGCCTCAATCAACCTATGTGACACATCCCAACCCAATTTCTTATAATTAAGTTTGAAAAGTCGAAGTAAATAAAATGATTACTATTTTAAACTAATATATATGAACTAATTTAACATTTTTTTCCTCTTCAACCACTAGATTATATCCAAATACTTGGAAGTAGAATTTAGCACCTGAAAATTTTAAATATAAGAATACGTGGGCAAAATAGCTCAATGACTATAACACAACAAACTATAGTAATTAATATACGTAACTTTCAACTTAATCAATTTATGTATTTTATCAACATCCCATAACTTAAAGTATCTCTAACCAACTTAACAAAATTAAACTAACCATAGTAACTGGTCCATCTTCATAAATATTCACTTAAACTTCACAATTACATCATACCATTCGATCATAACATAGTTCTTCCAATCCAATCAATGATCATATTACTCGCAAAATATAGCAAATAAATAAAATCTTAAAATTCAATCATATAATATTCTTACCCTTTTGCCCATACGTTATCTTTTATTGAGGTCTTACTAAATTTTCATACATAAAACATATCACTTCTCTTTTAGTGGAACGTATCATGTCACATGCATTGAAACATTAAACATCTCTTGCAATAGACCGCCTATTTGGATTAATATCCAACATTCCTTGCCTCTACGTCTATATATATCTTTATGCCATTTAGGCAATAACATCTCTTTATATTAATATTCAACACCTCTTGCCTATACGTCTATGATATCTCTATGCCATTTAGATAATAACATCTCTTTTGATTAATATCCAACATCTCTTGCCTCTACGTCTATAACATATCTATGCCTTTTGAGCAATAACATCTCTTTGAATTAACATCCAACATCTCTTGTCTCTATGGCTATATAATCTCTATGCCATTTAGGAAATAACATCTATTTTCATATCAATATTTACATCTATATTCAATCAACGATTAAATTTTCAAAGCACATACTCCTACTTATCAAGTTTCAACAACTTTTTCAATATATTAAACATGAACAAAAACCAATATATTTACTAACTATTACCATAACCAAAAATGTACCCATAGCCCTAGCCATCACTGTAACTATATGAATACCAATAACCATCACAATAACAACCACATTAATCATTTCCAATATAATGAATCATATACATTAAATAAATCATAATCATATGGCCTCCCCGTCCTATTTTTATCATACACAGTTTAAAGTTTTAAATTAATTTTCATTAGCAGTTTAGGTAATTTAGTATAATTTCATCTTTTCATAATTTCACAATTGCATTTAGTTTAATCAATTCCAAAATCAAAACATTTTTTTCCTTTCTTTTTAGACTCAAAGTTAGGATTCCTTCGTCTTTTCCCGTTATTCCAACTTCGTTCTCTTAGTTCCCTGAGGATCAATACCCGACTTATCGGATTATTACTTGAGCGACAGGCTTGCACTTGAGCCTAAAGTGAATGCATTTATGAGACACATTCTTAGTCGCGTCATATCCCATTAATAAAGGTATATTTTCAGCCCTATACCATCAGTATTCTTCGTGCGCTATTATCATACCAACTCATAAATAATAAGTTTTGCCGATAAATCTCACATCGTATAGTTTCGAGTACATAAACCTATCCCGAAAAGGTTACTAAGTCTCCCACGTATACCAAATATCAATTATATACTTCGAGGTCCATATTTCTATCTATAATCCTAACTTATCACTCATATGAATTTAAGTCATGCTCTCGCAACTTATAGTAGTAAATTACTCGTCGGACACTCGTAAATTCAATGCTATGTTCCAAACCAATTTTATTATGTTTCGGGCTTCAATTATATCCCTACTGGTCTCCCCCAAGTCCTAATGTATTCACATAGTCCCCACCTACAACTTTCAATGGCCGAAATCGCTTAAATCCAAAAAGGAAAAAAGTCACAGTTTCTAGGGAGGTCGATCGATCGACCTATGAATGTCGATCGACCTATGAATGTCGATCGATCGATCAAGCAGGTGCAGGTCTCGATTTTCTGCGTTTTTAGCCCTAGATTTGTTCCAAATTCCCATTACACAATGCCAAATTCTAAAGTAAACATGTTGGGTGATCTAAGGACCTAAATATATGATTCTTAACGTTCCAGAATTCTTAAATTATCAATAATCACACTTTTCTTGGATCAAATCTTCTAGTTGCCATAAAAAACCTATTTTTCTATTTTCTCCAACAATCATCACACAATTCCTCATAAATTCGTAATTAGCTATGCATGGTTTACAATTTCGTTATTAAGATGTTTCCAGAATTGAATCTACGTATAAGTCCTACCCAGATTAAGTTTTCATCTCCAAATTTTATGAGTTTCCATATTTACATGAATTATCAAATCCTAAACTATCATGGATAAATTATTTGTTGAATCTTATTGAATTAAATCACTTGCCTGGAAAATTCGATGTTCTGATCCTTTGAAGCAGATGGTACGGAAGATATCTCATCTTTCCGATCTAACCGGTGGTGGTGGTGTAATAGCCTCTAAGGGTGGTTTTTATTCTTGGGAACTTCCTTTTCTATTCTCTAACTGTCGTAGGTGATTTTGATTGTGAAAAGCCTAAGAGTCCTAAGAGTTGGCTGATAAACTAAGTCTAAATTTCGTGGATTAACATTCCTTGAAAATACCCTCCCGAGTTGCCGGTTAGGCCTAAAAATACCCCGGGACCCAAACTAAACCCCCAACCAGTATTTTCTGACTATTTCGACCCTTCTCCGGACACGTTGGCGCACTCAAAATGATCATACGGATGGTACAAATATAAATTTACTTTTAAGCCCATTAAATTGGTTCCTGACACGCGCGTTCCAACTTAATTTTTTAGATTACTGTATTTATAACTCGCGACAATATTAATAAAATCAATAATCATATATTACCATATTCACTCAGGAATATTCAATATTATTATCATAATCAAATACCAACTATCGTCTCGCTAGGATTTAAATCCGAATTAATTTTTAAATAATTATCCCATTTAATTTAATAAATCCCATTAAATAAAATCAATAAAATGACGGGGTATTACACTCCTGTGGGCGGTACTGTGGATGGTGGGCTACCTGATTCCTGTCTAGGTGGATTTCTAGCTTAACTATGTGGAGTGATACTCCGCCTACTAGTTGCCCATTGTGAGGGTGAGACATCGCTTAACTTACTGCCTTTAACTTGTTTAGAAAAAGAATCGCTTCCCATAGATGGCGCCAATTATGAGTGCACATAATCACAATGAATGAATCTAAGGAGTTGAAAACAAACAAAGAGTAAAGCAAACTCACAACAAAAAGATTTTATGTGGTTCGACAACTGCTTACGTCCACGAGGTGTTTGATCTCTTTTATTATTTCTTTACATTTCGTAAACAAAAAAATAAAGGCTCCTCTGCCCTGGGCTGAGGGTTCTATTTATAGCGATAGAAATGGTTGAGTCATGTTGAACTCCTCCCAGCTGTTGGTTGGCTCGTTACTTGATCCATGTTGACCTCCTCCGAGATTCTAGATAATAAGATTGATCTCTCCACACTTATACTTGTGACATTAATCTTGAATTGAGTGATACACTTCTTATTTTCGAATTGGGCCCACATGGGTCGTGGTAATTTGGGTCATTACGGTTTGCACCCCACAATATATACAAAAATGGCAAAGTCTAAAACATAATAAAATTTTTTTTACTAACCAGAAACCAAAACATAAAGTAAAGAGAGAAACACCTTTTGAATGTAGGTAAATGTGGCTGAGAGAGAGAGATCAATCTAATAATGCCCCTTTGACACCTTTTGGAAATTAAAAAGTAGAGGAAGAGCATGAATAAGGTTGCATGTGGGTGAGTGCTTTAGTTGCGCTGATCGATAAATTGGTATATGGGTTCTATTTGATAGCTTTTAGTAATATAAACCACATTTTCCCCTATATAATCCAAATTTGGTCATGGATGGAGCCCACGACTCACTGAGTGGGTTGATATGGGCATTTTGAAGAGCTTTATGGTAAATGCATCCTTATTTTTCTCCCCAACACCACAAGACATTCTAAAATGATTATATATTGTGCTTAAAAATTCATGCTGTGGTGTCGAAGAGTAAAATTCAGAGTGTTTTTAGTATGATGAGCATTTTTGATAGCACTAATTTTAACGAATGAGAAAACAAGAGAGAGGAAACACATGTTGTATAATAGTTTGTGACATGAATATAAGTTAAAAATATAATAAATTACCAGTACGTTTTTTCCTATGGCCCACAAAAAACATAAACTATCATTTCCTTGGTTACATAGATTAGATGTTGGAAATTAATGTCTAGTAATGAAATTAATTATTTAATTTTAATTTTATTAAATTCCGAATTTCCCATAATTGTGGTCTTGATAAATATCAGATAATTAATTAGAAATGTGATAAATAGAGATATTAAAAGATTTGGGTAAACCTTATCCGTTAGTCACATGATGGTTAGTGGCATTAGTGGGAGACTTGAAAGAGTCCCACCTTGACTAGGATTCCGGCTCTCTTTCCCTTATAAATAGAGGAGCCCTACACCATCTGGGGTTATCTCATAACACACTATTTCTGAGGTGGGAGAGAAACTCCGAGATTCTATTTTGAGTGTAATTTTTCCAAGAAGGGAGATTGATGGACCAATTAATCAAGATTGATCAATGCATTGGACCAAGGTAAGTCTTATTTTTTTATCTTTTAGACGTATTTTGTGAAAACATGAAGATCCAAGATCATTTTATTAAGAACAATTGTATGTTAAAATTTAATCATATTAATGTGTTCGTGATTAATATTAGGGTGTTCTTAAGAATAATTTTATATTAGATAGATATAATATTTAATTACATCGTGAATACATGATTACCACTCTTTATTCCGATAAACAACATTATAAACCACGCAGTCAAGTGAAATGACAAACCTCATCCGAGTTTCAACTTCCAAAGTCAAATCTGACATCTTTACCGACGAAACAAAAGTACAGTCTAGTCGAAACGCCATCCCAATCCCAATCCACGGAATTTAAGCCGTCAACCAACACAAAACAATGGCCGCCCAGACCAACCACATCCCACAATTAGATTCTCCCATTTTTCCATGTACAAACACACACCCATTCTCTCTTTATAGATAGATCTGATTGAAAAATTATAAAAATGGCGTCTTCAAAGGCGGCGAATGAAGGGGGTTCATCGAGATCAGAGAAGAAAAGTGGGTTGTTTGAGTATTTTGGATGGGTTTATCATTTGGGGGTTAATAAGATTGGCCGTGAATATTGTCACCTTCGGTTCCTCTTCAGATGTATAAGAGGGACCCACAACAGAATCCTGGCATTGTAAGTACCACCACCCCCGTTTGCTTAACGGAAAAGGATTGAAAATAAATAATGGGTTTCTTGTTTGTTATGTGTTTGATTAATGGGTTGTATTAATTTAGTGTCATTTTTTATGGGTTTGTTTTGATGAGTTTTCAGCAACTTTAAATTCACCCCCACCAGCAAATGAATTATTGAAGTATCCCTCCCCATTTGGTTGCCCAGAAAGTGGGAGAAAATTGGAAATTTGTTAATTTCACTTAGTTTTTTGATTAGGGGATTGTGTCAATTACTGTTATTTTTATTGGGTTTGTTTTGTTGAATTGCCGCAAGTTTAAATTCACCCCCACCAGTAAATGTAAGTATTTGTGAATGATTCAAGTAGCACCTTCTGTTTGGTTGCCTAGGGAGAAAATAATAAAGAATTGAAGATAAATTATAGGCTTGTCAATTTAGCTGAGTTTTTTTTTTTTTTTTGTGTGTGTGTGTGTGTGTATTTAATCAATGGGTTTTGTTAATTTTAGGATTTAGTCCCATCCTCAAAGTTTTAATTGTCACCCATTCCATGTATTTTTATAATTGTAATTAATCATATAACTTTTCATATCCGCCTTCAACCACATTTCTTCATTTCCTTACAAAATGACATATGTCCCATAAACTTTTTAACCACAGCTCAACCGGACCAACAACTAAAAATAAAAATACATCGGATTGGATGTAACTAAATCATCCCACATGACTAAATACTTAATATCCCTAGTAAAAACCCTATCTACGATCGGTTCATAAAGGGTTTTGTTAGTTTAGCTTACATAAAAAAACTTGAGACATTTGACATAACTATGAACCTTAAACAAATAAGGTTTTTGTGTCTAATTAATGGGTTACGTTAAGTAAATGTTATTTTTAATGGGTTTGTTTTGTTGAATTTTCAGCAACTGTAATTCACCTCTACGATTAAATATACCCAGTTTGGTTGCTCAAAAAGTGGACGAAGAACTGAAAACGAACTAAGGGCCTTATAGATTTTTTTTTATTAATGTGGGTTGCATTAATTTACTGTTATATTTAATAGGTTTGTTTTATTTAATTTTCAGCAACTTTAAGTTCACCCTCCCATGAGTAAATGTGTGTATTTGTGAATTATTGAAGAATCACTCCCCCGTCTGGTTGCCAAAAAAGGGATCATAAGTATTTAGTTTAATTTTATAAGATTCATTTATAGCCACTCCCATGTTTTTATTTTTTTAGTTGTTAATCCTATTGTAACCACTATGTTACAAGTGTCATTCTCTGTGAAAAGAAAGAGTGGCGGTTACGAAGTGGTTATTGGCAGTTTTAAGTAGTTATGGGACATACTACAATTTTAAAAACACGTGGGATGAGAGCCTAACAAATCTTAGGAGATGGGACTAAAGCCAAAAAAAAGTACCCCCAAATTGGGAGAAAATAAAAAGAACTGAAAAAAAACTATGAACCTTGGTCTTTATGATTTTGATTAGAAGATATTTGTGATGTAATGGTTTTGTATTTATACTAAACATATTACAATTTTAGGAGGTTTTAGAGACTACAAAACTACACAACTAAGGCCTAAAACACGGAGGGCCCAATATAAATAGAAAACTACTAAAATAACATGAAATCCAACACTCTTTCTCAAGATGGAGCGAAGATATCAATTAAGCCCAACTTGACAATAGAAGTTCGAAGAAGAGAGGGCCTAATTGATTTTGATCCGGAGAAGAAACAAAAGCTGGACAAATGATGCCGGACCTCACCTTTTCCTTGAATAAAGTGAATATTAACCTCCATGTGCTTCGTCCTCTCCTGAATTACGAAATCAGATTAAAGCATGATAGCAAACTTATTATCGTAAAATAACTTCGATGATTCTTTTTCCATAAAACCCAACTCCCCCCCCCCCCCCCCCCTCCAAACTGATTGAAGCGATAAAATCTCACATGTCCCCTGAGCCATCGCAAAGTACTCGGCCTCTGCTGAAGAATGAGAAATCGCCGCCTGCTTTTTGCTCTTTCATGAGATGAGGTGAGAACCATAGAATGTATAAAAGTCCGAAGTAGAACGTCTATTTGTCTTCAACCCCACATAGTCCGCATAAGTAAAACATGAGAGACTTGTCCGACTCCCTGAGGCTTAAAACAACCAAATTCCTTGACATGGCTTGAGATATCGCAAAATGTGGTAGACGACATCCAAGTGTGAGGTGCGTGGATCACGTATAAACTGGCTAATCATACTCACAGCAAATGCCCAATTTGGCCATCTGTTGGTCAAGTAAATATGACGGCCAACCAATCTCTGATAAATTGAAGGATGAGGAATTAAATCACCCATCTCGGTCGAAAGCTTTAGGTTAGGTTCCATGGGGGTAGAAGTCGGACGACAACCTAGCATTCCAGCATCCTAAAGAAAATCCAAAGTGTACTTACGCTGGGATAAAGAGATCCCGCGTTTAGATCGATCCATTTCAATCCCAAGAAAATAATGGAGAGGACCTAAGTCCTTCCCATCAAACACCTTCCTTATATCCATCTTTACTCGCGCAATCCCATCGACATCATCACCCTTAATAATAATATCATCAGCATAAACTAATAAAATGATGCATCTATCATTGGGCTGACTACGAATAAGGCACGTATGATCGAAATGGCAATGTGTAAACCCCATGGATATAACAACCTCACTAAATCTGTTGAACCATGCGCGGGCGATTGCTTAAGGCCATAAAGAGACTACCGGAGATGACACTTTTCTAGTATACTTCCCTTAGCCTGAAAACCCAGAGGTGGGTCCATATAGATGGTTTCGGAGAGATTCCTATGTAGAAAGACATACTTGACGTCTAATTGATGTAAATTTCAAGAGTGAGAAGCCACAAGAGAGATCAATAATGGGATGATAGTAAGCTTGGCCATCGGGGTAAATGTAGCACTAAAATACTTTCCAGGAATTTGTGTAAATCCCCTTGCCACCAATCGTGCCTTATAGCGATCAATAGATCCATCAACTAAATGTTTTATATTGAAGACCCATTTACATCCAATGGTCTTCTCCGCGAGAGGTGGAAAAACAAGCACGCATGTACCATTTCGGTCCAAAGCATCCATTTTTACTTTCATTGGCGCCACCTATTTAGGATTTTGGAGAACCTCAACCACTGATCGGGGAATGGAGATGGATATAAATTGGCCTAGAAAAAGCTCGATATGGATCTGAAAGACTATCATAGGAAAGATGTTGGAAAATGGGATGACTAGAACTACCAACAAAACCATAGAGGGAAGGGGACGCCTAATACGAGAAGGATAACGAGAAGGAAAATCGAAAGTAGGAGATGGTAAAGAGGAAGAAGTAAGGAGATGGAAGAGGCACTCGAGGGCGACGAGAGTATACTTGTAAGGAGGTTCATAAGGTTTGGGAGGAACCTCATCAAATATAAAAATAGGGCAGGCAAATAATGAAGTCTTGCTCTCGTAAGAAGGAGAGTCAATCATATCCTCAAGGGATGGGGAGTCAGGAGCGTGCGAAGTACTCACCACTCCATATAAATGGACATTTGAATGAAAAGTAACATCAAGAGAGTGATATATGTGTTTTGATACGGGATCATAACACTGATACCCCTTAGACATCGAGGAGTACCCCACATAAATGCATCGAATAACTTTATCAAGTTTGGTCTGAGAGGGACTACGATCATGAACAAAAAAGTACACCCAATTACACGAGGAAGAATGTTGAATAAAGTGCTATCAGGGTGAAGGCACTAGAGTGTCGCCTTCCCTCGAAAACCCGACTTGGGGTAGGATTTATGATAAAAGTGGTGGCAAGGAAAACAAGATGCTAATAGGATTTGAGCACCTTCATACCACTCAACAAGCATTGAACTACTCTCATTAGGTGACGTTTATTACGTTTCGCAACCCCATTTTGTTCGGGGGTATATGGGCAAGTGAGTTGATGTAAGATCCCTTTTTGATTAAGTTGAGATCTAAACTCATTAGAAACATACTCACGCCCATTATCGAACCGAATATTACGAACCACCGTCTAAAATTGAATTTTAATCATGTGAAGAAACTGAATAAACAAAGGGAGAGCTTCAGATTTCCTTTTAAGGAGATACACCCAAGTACACCGAGAATAATAATTAATAAAGGTCACATAATAGTGATGACTAGAAAAGACGGTAATGGGGGATGACCCTCACACATTAGAATGAATCAAATCAAATATACTAGGAGCACGACTCATAGGTCGTATATAAGTAGTACTAGTATGCTTGGAGATCTCACATACTTCATATAAGAATTTTTTATCCTTACACGCTTTCGAAAGAGTATTCTAGGCAGGCATGCTACAGGTTCAAGGTCTGGAAGGAAACATCATAAGAAATGGAATATGGCAAGATGGAAGCATTGGTGGGAGGTCGCGACGTGGGGGTTCCCAAAAATAGTACAACCTGCCGCGCTCATAACTCTTGTTAATAATCATCGAACTTAAGCCTTGCAAGAGACAATGGGTAGGAAAAAAACATAACATCACAATCAAGATATTAGGTAAATTGACTAACGGACAATAGATTGAAAGAAAAATTAAGGCAATGTAAAACTGAGGAAAGAAGAATGTCAGGAGACAAACACACTTCCCTCTTACTATGGATACATGTACGAGAGCCATCAACAATCTATACGTACTGACAAATAGGAATGGGTGGTGAGGAAAGAAGAGATAACTCTCCTGTCATGTGATCAGTGGCTCCAGAATCTAGAATCCAAGTGGGCTTCACAGTCTGAACGTGAAAAACAGAGGGGGCACCTGAAGTAATGGTCGCACTAACACTGGCACTTAGAGAAGATTCCAAAACCGACGGAGTAACCACCTGAGGACAAGTGATATCAATAACTCTGACCATGTCAAGAACTGAACGAGGACAACAAACAATCTCCTTATTACCACAACAGGATCCGAAAGCAAAAGTGCATCCATTCATGAGGATATTTGTAGCCAATTGAATCGGAGTACATTTTGCCAATGAAAAAGCATTTTTGCAAATACCCGAATATGATGTAAATGAGAATAGGGGTTATTTTTAGTAATTTTAGAGTTTTATTGTATTTTTGCTACTTTCTTTTTATTTCCTTTATTTGATGTATTTTCTTTTATTAGTTGTTTGTTTAGTATTATAGGAAGGAAGTAGCAAAAGGATAATAGGGACATCCCATTGACATCATTTACGTCAATTGGTATCAGAGCCTAGTCGCTCCACCCGTTGTTGTTGTAAAAAGACAAAAACTCGTAAACAACGTCATGTGGGTCCAAGAAGATATGAACACCTCCGCATCAAACCCTTTCGAGCAAATCTTATAAGCTCTCAACCGATTGTCGGCCTCGATTGACAAACTCGATGCGCGTACTCCTCCACCAACAACCACCACCGCTCACCTTCCTCCACCACCACCCAAATTACCACCCACCACCATTAACCCTAACCCTAGCCCCCAAAACCCATCTAACCACGCTTCCGCAACCCATTTCCCATCTTTTCCCCAAAAAAAACCCTAGTCCTAGCCCCATTTATCTCCAAACTACCATCCAAACACCCCCTACCACCCCACCAGCACAAACTGCTGCCCAAACAACCCAAAACACCACTATTTCGAAGTTGATTACCCTCCCGACCACCGGAGATCATGTCCCGTTCACTGAAAACTCCCTCCGCAGCCAATTGCACCAAGAAACCCATTGGAAGGGTCAGACTTTCATGTTGGCATCCCCTAATGCACCAACTGCCCAGAACCGTCCTACCCAGCTGCCGAATAGCCCCTCCGAAGGTCATCTGGTACCCACACTTCATTTCGGCCCCTTGCTGCCATCCTCCTCTCCCAGAAATGGTCGAACCACCACTCCGGTGGTCGGCCGACACTTTCCAACTGTCCAGCATGGCTGGAAATTTCAGCAGCAGCCCTAGAGCATCAATACAATTTCGACTTACCCTCCGATACGCTCAAGAACCCTAATCGAGTCAACCCCAAAAATAAAAACCCACCACAAATCCAAGAAATTGTCCCCACCATTAAAAAACATGTGTTTCTTTACCAAGATCCAACCAAGATTCACCCAAAAGTGTTCCGGAACCCTTTGCCCATAAAATCAATTCAATTTCAGCCCATTTTGACCCAATACCCCCAGAAACAAATTCAAGAACTAGGGTTTGACATCAAAACCTTGGTTTTTGATCCCGGGGGTATATAATTTTTTATGATTGGCACGAGCGGCATGAGGAAGATGATGAAGCCACAAGAATTCAAGAAATTTCCTCCTATTTTCAGAAATTACGTTTTGGTCCCTCAAATTTTGTCTCTTCCGCAATTTTGGGACATTTTTGCATTCGACCTCAAACTTTAAAGTTCGAGGACGAACTTTTTCGAAGGCGGAGAGAATGATGTGAATGAGAATAGGGGTTATTTTTAGTAATTTTAGGGTTTTATTGTATTTTTGTTACTTTATTTTATTTCCTTTATTTGATGTATTTTCTTATATTAGTTGTTTGTTTAGTATTATAGGAAGGAAGTAGCAGAAGGTTAATAGAGACATAATTGTAATTACTTCTTTAGCTTGGAGCCTAAGCTACCTCCTTCCTATAAATACCACTTTTGTAGAATCATTTGAGTCATTCTTCCATATTATGAGATTTAATTAGAGAGAGTTTGAGAGAGAATTATCTTTTCTTCCTCCCATTGACGTCATTTATGTCAGAATAACCCATAATAACTCAAAAAGTGCTTAAAAATTAACCAAGCACCAATGTGAAATTCTTGAAGTTCAAATTTGTACTAAGAACGACAAGAACTCACCAAAAATTATTGGAGAATCATTAAAAATCTGCTGCATGTGCGCATACAAATTATCCAATAGAGAGCTTCCGAGCAACCCGACCGTCCCCTCCCCCCGACCTCCCATCCTCGCCATAAATAAATAATATAAAAGAAACAGCTCCTTACTTCATAAAGAATACCAACAAATCCTAAAAAGGGTGAAAAATTAGGGCTTGACCCTAAAACAAAAAAGAATAGATGCTATAAAAAATTTGTCTAAAAAAACCCAAATAGAACATCGAAGATGAACAGTGCCCAGTTAATAGTGCGATAAAGAGTACATGGGAACAATATTTAGGGTTGGGGTTGTGAAGAAAATATATGTGAAGAGAGATTTTATTTTGGCTCTGTTACCAAGAATTGTTTTGTGATGTAATGGATTATCTAAGTGGGAGCCCAATAATTGTATTTATACTAAACATATTACAATTAACTCCGCCTGTGTCGTGCTTAACTTCTAATTTTTTTTACACTGTCGGTCCCAAGCCCGGATAAAGGAGGAGGGTTGCATTAGGTAGCTGACAGCCAGTGTAAAACTTTGTCGGATCCTTATGAATATGAACTAAACATATTACAATTATAGAAGGTTCTAGAGACTACAAAACTATGACTACACAACTAAACCCCAAAATACGGAGGGTCCAGTACAAAGGAAAAAAATACTAAAATAACATGAATTCCAACATGATTAATGTGTTGCGTTTAATTGCTGATATTTATTACTCCCCCGTTTGGTTGCCCAGAAATTGGGAGAAAATAAAAAATAACCGAGAACAAATTATGGACCTCATAGAAATTAGTTTTTTGTGTGTTTACTTAATTGGTAATTTACTATTATTTTTTATGGGTTTGTTTTTGCCGAACTTTTAACAACTTTAAATTCACCCCGCGAGTAAATTTATGTATCTGTGAATTATTGAGGGATTACCTGTCTGGTTGCTCAGAAAGTGGGAGAACATTATAAATGATAAATGGTTTTGTTAATTTATCTTACATAGGCATAACACACACGACATAACAATGTAAGTAGTAGAAAATAGGTTTTTGTGATCCTAACTAATGGGTTATGTTGATTTACTCTTTTTTTTGGATGGGCGTAAGTGTATGCTTTTGTGGATTGTTGAAGTGTATGATGGAATAAATAGTTATTCTTATTTTTGGGTATTGTTAAGCTTAAATTGAATTATGGACACAAGGGGAGTAGTGAAGTCTGTTTACTGCACCTAAGACTAATAGAAGCTGCTTTGTATAGGGTATTAATGAGGAAACGAAACAGCATCAAATTGAGGTTACTTTAATAAAGGTTTTGAATCACTTATACATTACCAAGGCTATTTAATCAAGGTTGTGTTCGTGTGTTTTACACTTTCGCAACACTAGTTTACTTTAAAGTGTGTGCTTGGTATTTCATGCCTCTATAACCCTGGTTTACATCAAAGTACTATCGCAGCAGTAAAATCTTCGGGGAAATGAATGTTTCAGACAAAGAATCAAGCATTGAACAATTGCTTCAAACCATTTGGAAAGAAAATTGAAGAATCTCATGGGGAGATACCAAGAACCCTAGATTAATTTAACAAGAAGATGAAGGAGTATTTCCCCTCTTATGCAGTTCAATTGCTCGCTGCAATTAGCCGCTTGAGCTTAAGCAGCCATTGGCCCATACTGTGTATCTTAAATTGTCTGCCTCTAAACCAGTAAGAACTAAGTTTCCCCATGTAGCCTGGGGATAATAAACCGGGAAAGAGATAACTATAGCTCCAAAAGCAGCCGTCGACCCATACTGCTTAGATGGAGATAAAGCTTTAGAAAGATAGCAGCGTAAATCCAATTACATAGGAAATAAATCAGACGAAATGGTCATCCCCACGTGGGCGGTATTTATCAAGGTTGTTTTGGGTGTAGAAGTATGGTGCATTTGGTCAAGGATTGAACACAAAGGAGCAAGTAGTGGTTGTGGATGTTACATACTACTTGGAATGTGTTCTACAATTGCTTTAATAAAGCCTTCACAGAGAATTTAAGGTGGACACCCCAGTATTTGATGTGAAGATGGACCATATGCATTTATTGATTGCCTCGTCAGTTGTTACATTGTAAAAGGGTTTTCAATTTAAGGATATTCAGGTCAGTCTGCGTGTTGCCAGAAAACTTGAAAATTATCACACAGTCTCACCAAAACGGTTTTTACATGCAATCCAATCTTGTCAAGTTTTATCGCATTTTATACATTGTATAGACAGGATTGAGATGGAAACACTCAAGCCAACATGAGATTGACAAGCGCAACAATCAAATATAGCCGTGCATGTGTGCAATAAAGGATATAGGAGTCAAGCATGTAGAAAATATCACTAATTACATCTCAAGGACTCCAATCAATGTTAAGCACATGGATGAAATGATGTAGCCTCTCAAATCTCTATCAAACAGTCACATGGATATATGGAATGAAGTTGTGACTTGGCTATCTTACATGCTCATCCATAAAAGGCAAATCTCTTTTTGGTCTTTTTCAAAAATTTTATCAAAATAAAATCTTTTTGTGCTTTTCTCAAAATTTTTAAAAAAGAAACTCTTTTTGTATTTTTCTAAGAATAATAAAAAATACATAAAAGCTGTACACCAAAGAATAGTACATATAAACAGACTAGCAATAGGAAGCATATGATATGATCATGAAGAAGCATCCTATTCTAGACATAGACCAACCCCTCAGTCAACTGTGCAAATCCCCAAAGACTTCCTAAGACTCTCAAATTTAAGGGCATCTAAAGGTTTCGTGAAAATATCGGCTAACTGACGGTCGGTAGGAACAAAACTCAGGGTTACGACCTTCTCCTCAACTAACTGACGTATAAAGTGCTCGCGTAACCTGATGTGCTTTGTGTGCGAATGTTGGACAGGATTGGGGGATATGTGTATCGCGCTCGTGTTATCACAGGAAATGGTCATGGTGTCCTGTGAAATCGCATAATCCTCCAACATTTGCTTCATCCACATGAGTTGCGTGCAACAACTCCCGGCGGCGATGTACTCCGCCTCCGCAGTGGACAAAGAGATGGAGTTTTTCTTCTTGCTCAACCAAGAGACAAGAGCAGAACCAAAGTAGAAACATCCACCAGAAGTGCTCCTACAACCATCTACGTCCCCTGCCCAATCTGCATCCGAATAGGCGGACAAACGATCATCGGTATCAAAGGAATACCAAATACCGTATGAGAGAGTCCCACTCACGTATTTAATAATACGTTTTAGAGCAAGTAAATGTGACTCTTTTGGGTATGCCTGATATCGCGCACAGACTCCAACACTAAAGGCTATATCGGGACGACTGGCAGTCAAGTAGAGAAGACTACCTATCATACTCCGATACAAGGTTTGCTCTACGTCCTTGCCTGTAGTGTCCTTACTAAGCTTGGTAGTGGTACTCATAGGTGTACGAGCATGCTTAGCGGAGTCTAAACCAAATTTCTTCACTAGGTCTCTAGCATACTTGGATTGGGAGATGAACATCCCATCCTATAGCTGACGAACCTGGAGACCAAGGAAGAATGTAAGCTCACCAACCATGCTCATCTCAAACTCACTTTTCATCTCCTCCTCAAAGTGATGAGCATGCTGGGAGCATGTGGATCCAAAGACTATGTCGTCCACATAGACCTGGGCAACCAAAATAGCACCGTCATCTCTCCTGACGAACAACGTCATATCTACTCCCCCTCTCTTGAAGCCACGAGCTAAGAGATAGGAAGTAAGCCTCTCGTACCAAGCACGGGGTGCTTGCTTCAAACCATACAAGGCTTTCCTCAGATAGTAGACGTGCTCAGGGTGCTGAGGGTCTTCAAACGCTTTTTGTTGTTCCACATAAACCTCCTCCTGTAAAATGCCATTCAGAAAGGCACTCTTGACATCCATCTGGTATACTTTGAAGTGCAGATGACATGCGATGGCGAGTAGTAAACGGACGGACTCAAGCCTCGCAACAGGAGCAAATGTCTCCCCAAAGTCTACACCCTCTATCTGTGTGTAGCCTTGAGCGACCAACCTAGCCTTATTTCTGATTATGGTACCATTTTCATCCATTTTATTCTTGAAAATCCACCGAGTACCAATAACATTAGTATCATTAGGTCGGGGGACAAGTTCCCAGACATTGTTCTTCTTAAACTGAAGCAACTCATCCTGCATAGCAGATATCCAGTGTTCATCTTTGAGTGCTTCTTTGTGATTCTTGGGCTCGACTTTGGACGTGTAGCAATGATGACTAACAACGTTCTCTAGTTGAGCACGAGTCTTGACCCCTAGAGTGGGATCGCCAACAATGGCTGAAGGATCATGACTCTTGCAAACCCAAGCAGGTGTGTCCCCTAACACAGGAGTAGGGTCCACCGAGTGTGAGAGAGGAACAGGCAAATCACTGTCAGAGCAATCCTCATTCTCACACTGAAGATTAGGATCAATAACCGTTGAAGGTTCGTCATCTTGCACGGTGACGTTTATTGATTCCATAATCTTAGAGCTCTTCAGGTTAAAAACCCGGTACGCTCTACTGTTCGATGAATATCCTAAAAATATTCCCTCGTCGCTCCGGGAGTCGAACTTTCCTAATTGCTCTCTATCCCGTAGGATGAAGCATTTACTCCCAAAAACACGGAAATATGCTAGGTTGGGCTTCTTGCCAGTCCACAACTCATAAGGAGTGTGAAGTGTGTGTGGACGCAGATACACCCTATTCACCGTATGGCATGCAGTAGACACTGCCTCTGCCCAAAATCTCCTAGAAACTTTACGACCTAGAAGCATAGATCTAGCCATCTCTTGGATCGTTCTATTCTTTCTCTCAACAATCCCATTTTGCTGAGGAGTTCTCACAGCAGAAAACTCATGTTTGATCCTAAGGCTATCACAGTACAGATCCACCTTTGCTTCCTTAAATTCAGTGCCGTTGTCACTATGTATTCTGTTAATAGTGACCCCGTGTTGATTTTGCAGGACACGACACTTGGTCCTTAGGAATTCTACAGCATCGGATTTCTCTCTCAGAAAACCTACAATGGAGTACCTGGAGAAATCGTCCACCATCACGAGAATGTATCTCTTACCACCTAGACTCTCCGTACGAGTAGGACCCATAAGATCCATGTGAATCAACTCAAGAACACGGGAAGTGGTAATGGAATTCAACTTCCTATGAGGGCTACGGATTTGTTTTTCCAACTGACAAGGTCCACAAATCATGGAAGTTGACTTTCCAAGTAATGGTAAGCCACGTACTAGGTCCTTTTTGACTAAACGAGATAAGTCTCTAACGTTCACATGACCTAGACGTTGGTGCCACAGATCCATAGGAGTGATCGTGGCGCTGTTGCAGACTAGTGAGGATGTGGGTTCAGTCATAGCAGTTATCCTCAGTCCTCACCCCTTGCACTAAAAGTTTACCGGCTTGATTATAGACCTTACAAGCTTTCAGGTTAAACTTCATTGCAAAGTCATCGTCGCACAGCTGGCTGATGCTAAGAAGGTTTGCTTTCAAACCTTTGACGTACAGTACGTTTTCTAGCTTTGGAAATCCTGGTAACTCCACTGTACCTCGTCCAACTATGCTAGATTTGCTACCATCTCCAAAGGTGACTCTCCCATCATTATAATCCTTAAGATGGGTAAAATATGAGGCATCACCTGTCATGTGTCTGGAGCATCCACTGTCAAAATACCACTGAGAGGTATTATGAGCTTTGAGAGCAACATGGACAACAAGGGACTTTTTCTCTTTCTTAGGAACCCAAGAGTAGGTACCTTTTTGTATTCCCTTGTTGTTGTTGGTTTTAGCCGGAATGCGGGGCGCATTCATTGATGGTAAGGTCATCTGTTGGAATTCCTCCATCAAACTCTGTAATGTGGCGGCTAGGAACTCAACACGCTCTCTTAGACTGGTAAACTCATCAGTCTGATGTGGTGGAGCAAACGTACGTCGTGTCCGACCCAACCTATAGCAAACATCCCTAAGGTGTCCATTTCGTTTGCAATGGGAGCAAAAGGGCACAGTATTTGGAGGACCTTGGTTTTCTTTTCTTGGTCGAACTCTCCTTCTTGGTTTTTTATGACGGCCATAAGGAGTTGTAGTGAACTCAGGAATTGGTCCGGGTGCAATTTGGGATGTGGAGGCACCATCAAAACCTATTCCTTGCCTGTCATCAAAAGCTAAAGCGGGACCGAGGAGCATCTTTCCCATCTTTCCAGATATGTCCTCGTTTTGTACCTTGACTTTCCTAGCTCTCTCAAGGTCATGAGTAAGCTGGGAAACAAGGGCTTCAAGTTTCTTTCGAGTCTCCAGGAAGGAATGGAGCTCACTCGTAAGACTAGCCACTTGTTTAGTCAAGTCCGCTTTCTCTTTCTCACAACTTCTCTCTCTCTCTCTAAGTAAATTCTCTTTACTAACCCAGGCAGACTCTCTCTCTCTCTCATGGCGGTGCAGGTGGAGGACTCTCTCTCTCTCGTTTCTCCTAACTCCTCTTCTAACGCGGTGATCCTAAGCACTAGGGATTTGTTGCGCTTTTTAGTTTTAAATGATTCATTATACAACTCAGCGTACGCGCGTTGAAGGTTACTCTCATCCTCACTACCTTCCTCCTCTCCCTCACTCTCTTCACTCTCGCTGTCGAGGTGTCCCTCTGAAGTAGAAATATCATCGTCGTGAGATGCACTAGGAGTACTCACATGACTAGCCATGAACGCGGTGAAGTTACGCTCATGCGGTGACTCATCTCCCGAGTCCACCGTCTCGACCTCACTGTCGTCACTAAGGGTAGCATTTAGGACAGCTTTACCCTTTTCCCTATTCAGACGAGTGGCACACTCAAACGCTCTGTGTCCCTTACCGTCGCACTCAAAACACCTCTCACTGTCTTTAGGGGGTTCTTTGAAATCTTTCTTTTCAAACTTATTTTTCTGAAAATTCTTTTTATCTTTGAAATTCCCATTTTTCTTAAATTTCAGAATTTTCTTGAAGTTTTTAGCAAAAAGTGCCAAATCATCTAGGTCAAACTCACATTCAGAATCAGAAGTTTCTATCTTTCTAGACGACTCGACTCTCTTTCTTGTCGACCCCTCACTTTTTCTCTCTTGGGCTTTAAGGGCAATTCCCTTATCTTTTGACTTGGCAGATTTAGGAAACATGTCTATTTCATAAGTTTGTAAATCTCCTACCAGTTCTTCCAATTTTAGAGTATTTAAATTACCCAAGGAATTTAGCACAGTGACTTTAGGTATAAAACGCTTAGGAAGGGAACGAAGAATCTATTTAACAACTCTAGCATTTGGAATATGTTCACCAAGATTATAGCTAGTATTAACAATGTCAGAAAGCCTAGCATAAAATTCATCAAAACATTCATTTTCCTGCATGGTGATGGTTTCAAATTGAGTTGTTAAATTTTGCAATTTTGACTCTTTAACAGCATTCGTTCCTTCATGGGTAAGTTGCAAAATATCCCATGCTTCTTTTGACGTGGTGCACGTCATTATGCGTTTGAACTCATCAGGAGTGACAGACCCAGAAATAGCACTTAGACCCTTAGAGTTAAAATATGACCATTTAAATTCATCATCAGTCCAAGTGATGTCAGGTTTCAAGTTGGTCACATTATCAACAGTCACGGTTGGAGGATTCCACCCTCGTTCAACCAAAATCCAGACACGTTCGTCAATGGCTTTTAAAGCCGACCTCATACGGGCTTTCCAATAGGCATA
This sequence comes from Sambucus nigra, assembly GCA_949130495.1. Classification (NCBI taxonomy): domain Eukaryota; kingdom Viridiplantae; phylum Streptophyta; class Magnoliopsida; order Dipsacales; family Adoxaceae; genus Sambucus; species Sambucus nigra. The sequence goes on along the minus strand of OX422214.1, from coordinate 577,302,478 downwards.
ATTCGACCCGTCAAAAATAGGCATTTTATAATATGACTTCTCCATTTGAACACGCTCTTTTCAAAAATCAATTTATTCAGAAAATTGATATCTTAGAAAAATTTTGCGGAAAAAGGAATACGCGATAGATTAGCGTAACCTGCTCTGATACCAATTTGAAAGAGTTGGCGCTTGCGTTCAATTAAGAAATAATATAATAACTGCCATTTTTAACCCAAATTAACCCTAAGCATGCAACTAGGTGTGATAGAAACAATATGACATCATGCACAAGATATTCAACACACAAAGTTAAGGAAAAATCCCCCACAGGGGCAAAACCATTTGTATATCACTATAATTTGTAAAAGACGGTTTACAATCGGATTAAAATGAAATACAGTTTGACTAAGAATTACCCTCGGGTATCGGATTCTGTAGTCGCGGCTGGAAGAAACCCTTTCCAGTAGGGCTGGCGGCTGGAACTATCCCTGTCCAGTAGGGCTGCAATGAAGAGGAAGAAGCGGTCCACTTCACAAAGGGTTGAACATCAATGGTGTTCTTGGGTTACCAAAAGTGACTCACAAATGTATGGAATTTGTGTGAATCAAGGGTATGAATCAATGGACTCAAATACCATGAAGACTTATGAGTTATGGAACTCAGAAAATCGTGTGTAAGTCTTTTTAAAACCAACTCCCCGATCGTGGTATAAATAAGAATTCATTTGCCCTAAAAATCTGCACACGATCTGTTCGTGGTTATTCAGGGCGGACCGGTTCGGGCCTTAGGCGGATCGGTCCAATGGCGGACCGGTTCTTTTATTTTGAGGCTGATTCAGTTCGCATTCGGTCCGGGGCTCACTGGTCTTAAACGAGCAAGGCGAATCGGTCCGGGTCTCAGCGGATCGGTCCGACTAGGTGGATCGGTTCGTTTTAATATCAGGCGGACCGGTCCGGCTGTCTGAATTTCTGAATTCTTCCTTTCTTTTGATCTTTGGATTTTGTTGATGACGATGTGATCTTTTCAACTAACATTCTTGTAACGGCGTATGACATATCATATACATAATGATGGACAAATTGTCCTTACAGTAATTACCAAAGGGTCATCATTCGGACCTAAGCTACCTTTGAAGTCGAGTCAGGAGAATCCAACTATAAGGATATCCATATCTACCTTCTTTCTCTTCTGATTAGCCTCTGAAGATGCCAAATTCACAACCTCTACTTTGGTCACTGACTTATCCTCTGCCACATGAGATTTATGGTCGGCTACTTCAGAGCCACCCCCGCCAGTCCTCCACATATGGTGTTAACACCGAAGCTTGTATGATCTCCTTCTTCACAGGGGCATTATTGTCTTTTGGTGGGAGGTCTAGATCGTCCTCATCATCACCATCCGAGTCACCGTCTCTTCTCACTGGGGTATTATCTCGAATATGTCATTTATCTTCTTTTTAGGGTCATCTCTTCCCCTCTCAGGATCCTTACCATCGACATACTTCCTCAGCTTTTTGGACTTTAACATCTTCTCGATTTCATCCTTCAAGGCGAAACACTTGTCTGCACATGCCCGTGGTCTTGGTGGAACTCACACCATATGTTCTTATTCCTTTTATGCGGAGGATCCTTCATCTTCTCTGGCCATCTTAGGGACTGATCATTCTTGATCTCGTTGAGGATGTGTTCGTAGCTCACAGTTAGAGGAGTATAGTGTGAGCACTTGTCATCGGCAAACCTTTTTTTTCGTCTTTCTTTCTTTGGAACTTCTCGCTGCCACTTCCGTTCTTATCCTCATACTTTGAGTCCATAGCCTCTTCAGTTTCCATTACCTTCCCTGCAGTTGACAATAGCTCTGCCATGGACTTGGGAGGGTCTTCTGAAAGCTTCCACAATAACTTCCCATTCTTGAGTCCTCCGATGAGGGCAGTCATAGATATATTCTCTTCATAATCTTCGACCTCTAAATTTTCTTTGTTGAATCTAGCAATGTAGTCTCTTAGGCTCTCGTTCTTGCCTTGCTTGACATACAGCAGATGAGTGGTCTTCTTTTGAGGTCTTACCCCAAAATAAAAATTGTGAATGAATCTTTCAGCCAAGCCCTAAAAGTTCTCGATAGAGTTCATCGGAAGAGGTGAAGCAGATGCGTGCAACTCCCATTAGAGTCCCAGAGAAGGCCCAACACTTCATCTCATTCGGGATTGATTAAATATTCATTACAGATTGGTACATCTCAATATGATACACAAGGTTGGTACTACCATTATATTTGGGAGACACCGTAGGCGGTTTAAACTTAGTAGGGGTTGGAAAGCTCATTATCCTTGCCAAGAATGGGGAACCCTCTGAGAAACCTCTTTGTAGTGGGTCTCGACTTTTGATGAGGTCGCATATCTTCTCCTCAAGACGTTGAATGGAATCATTCCATGGTCTTGCAACGTTGGCCTGGTCGAGGTTGTCCCCAACCACCTCCAAGGGGTGAACTGAGGGTTCCCCAACCGCTGAACAATGTTGGTTGTTGACCTCTTGACCACAGTCTCGGCCTAGATGAGGTCGGACCTGATGAGGTCGATGTTTCCCCTCTTCCCTTTGAGAACTAGCGCACTTCGTAACCCAGATAACCTCTGTCATAGGTCATTAATTGGGCTGAGCCTTTGAAAGGCTGACCCTCTGCTGAAGCGATCAAAAGTTGATCCTCTTTTTTGGACACCCACTTCTCTTCTGCCCTCGCAACCTCTACTTTGTTGGATAGGACGTACCGTGTTATTGGAAACCTCATACGGTTCCCAGTAGTCTTCGGAAGCATCCTCTGCCTCCATATTGTCATACCTATCCTCAGGGCAAGAGTTTCCTTCCCTCCCCAGATGTAAATGCCTAGGGTCATCAATGTCCCTCCTCCGTTGAGGGGTGGGTTGGTCTTTTCGCGGTGCCTGGGGTGGTCCTTTGGCTTCAGGATGGGGTTGAAAAGCTATCGGATAATCATCTCCGGTGAGACCTTTTGATTGAGCTATGCAAATTGCTCCTTCATTGCTTGTTGTGTTGCAGCTAAAGATTTCAAGACTGTAGCCACCTCAGCTATTTTGAACTAGGGTGGTGCCTAGCTGGAACTAGGTCCTCCAGCACCAGATGGTGGAGGAGATGGTGGCAACTCCGGTTCCATATGTTAAAAATAAAGAGCTTGTGAAGAAGATGAGCTTAATACCTTAAATGATCTCTTCTAATGGTGAAACATCTCCACGCAAGGGGTGAGGGATGGTTCACCACTAGAGTCTCTGGTGAGGTTAAGCAAAAAAGAGGAAGAGATAGCTTCTCATTCCCATAGACGACGCCAAAATGATAATGCTGAAAGTAGCACTACTAGTCAAGGTGTTTGTAAGCTCAAACCAGTGATAACAATGGCAGCATAAGAGTATACTAAATATAAGAGATTGAGGTGAGGAGATGAGGATGAACACTTAAATATAAGTGGTTCAGCCAATTTGTCCTACTTCCACTGTGAGTGTGTGAGTAATATCATTGAAATAGGGCACTAATGGCCATGGATATAATCTGTCAAGCTTTTCTCTCTCTAATGTGTTAAATGATAGAGTTTCAGCTAGGATTGTAATTTTGGATCCTTTACAATGTTGAGGAAGACTTCAATATATAGTGCCTGGGGGTGTAATGTACCCCCCAAGCATGCCATATGCATAGACATGGAGGTCCAACTAGTGTAAGGATGACACCTGGATGATCTCAACTAAGTAATGATTACCTCAATACTCCCCCACATAGAGGGAATGATTCAGTTATAACAGATTTGTCCACGTTCTTCAAGCCATACATATACACATAAAAGCTCGACTGTCTTTGCTTGGTAGCAACCTCAGCATGACTGAGTATGAGGTTGGTGAGTTAAGACCCTTGCCTTGGCTGGGATTTATATGATGACCTTGGATGGCAAGTCAGACGATCTTAGATATGTGGAACGTCGGCCAGGGATGATGTTGACTTGAAACTTGATGCTGAGTCTGCAAGGCTGTTGATTCTAGGTGATACTCGTAAAGTCGGCAAAAGCCGATGATGAGATTGTTCATTGAGCCTAAGTGGATTTGTTGATTCTCGCGTGGCGCTTGTAATATAGGCTAGGGCCGACAGTGATGTTGAAGGGTGGTTGAACCCATGAGTCCTTACTGGCCTCGGATGATGCCCAGCCGAGGTTGATATATGAGGAAGATGTGATGTCGATTATGGACGACCTGATGGATAACTGACCCCGTGAGTCATGCAGACCTCGGCTGATGCCCAATCATCGTGTTGCTTGTAGCGTCGGCTATGGCCGACCTGGTGAAGGACGACACCGTTAGTTGGTAATTCTGAGCTATTATTGCCTCAACCATCATTCATGTCGAGGTTAATGTCCTTGATCTGGCAGGTGGACTTTGGGCATATCACATCTCTCGCGTCCTCGTCCGACGCTCTCTCATCGACTAATCCTCTTAACTCCTCTATATCCCTCTCAAACTCGGTATAGGCGCCCTTACTCTCATGATTAGAAGCTATGAAAACTTCTAAGGCATCTCTATAGTAATTTTCCTCAAAGCGTTCTTCTACGATCTCCTCAATTAAACTCACCGCGTGAAGATCATCTTCTTTCCATGCTTGTTGGGCTAAGTTGAATATGTTTATTTCCAAAGTCATATTACCAAAAGTGATTTGCATTTTCCCATTTCTAGTATTGATCATTGCGTTAGTCGTAGCTAAGAATGGGCATCCAAGGATGATGGGAACATGATTTTTCGAGGCGAAAGAAGTATCCGTGTCCCAAATAACAAAATCTATCGGGACGTAGAAAGTGTCCACTTGGACTATCACATCCTCAACTATACCCCTTGGTATCTTCACTGTTCGATCCGCTAACTGGAGAGTAGTCCTTGTGGGCTTAAGATCATCCAGATCAAGTTTCTTATAAATCGAATAAGGAAGAATGTTGACACTTGCTCCCAAATCGAGTAAGGCTTTTTCAAATTTGTTTTCTCCAATGGTGCAGGAAATGGTGGGGGCACCGGGATATTTATATTTCGGAGGGAGATCGTTAAGAAGTACTGAGCTAACATTTTGTGCTAGGAACACGTTCTTCTTTACCTTAATCCTCCTCTTGACCATCAACAAGTCTTTGATGACATTTGCATAGGATGGAATTTGCCTTATTGCATCGAGGAAAGGTAAGTTCAACTTTACCCTCTTAAGCACTTCTAGCACTTCTTCACTTATGGTCCTATTATGGGCAGGAACTAATCTTTGAGGAAATGGTGCTACGGAGGGTGGTTTCACTACTACCTCGGGCTCACTAGTGTCTTCTTTATCACTCTCTTAAAGGGGACATCTTCGACCTCTTTCGTGCCGGGAGAAATCTCCTTGTCTTTGGTTGCGTCGTGTGGAGGAGGTGATAAATCAACGACTCTTCCACTACAAAGAGTGGTAATAGCTTGACATTGCTCCTGATGTTCTGTAAAGGTAGAGCTAACACTAGTTTGGCCTTAGGGAGGTCTTTGGCCCTGGGCAGGAAACTTGCCCTTCTCTTGGATACTCAACGATGATTGCAACTTTGAAATATTCGCATTTATGTCGTTGATCATGCGCTCATGTCTAGCAGTGGTTGCATTCTGGGCAATGATGAATTGGTTTATCGTATCCTCGAGATCTCTTTGTGGCGGAGTGATATATGGCCCCGGAGGTGGTGGTGCCTGTTGAAAGTGCGATGACGGAGGAGGGGCAACATGTGAATTAGGATTCATCACATCATTTGGTTGCCCATAGTTAAAACCATGATGGTTTTTCCATGAAAGGTTATAAGAATTCCCGTACAGTGCACCGAAATTACCCTTAAATCCTCTAATACCACTCACTTACTCTTGAAGTATAAATTTATAGGCGGGTATCATCGGGCATTCCTCTGTTTAATGTCCCACCTCACAAATAGCACACACCTTCTCAATGGGGTTTGGGATGGAGCCAGTTGGTCCTTTTGCACATATCTTAAGTATTTCTCGCATTCCTTTCTCAATTATATCGAGTCGACTATCCGTCATAGTATTCTTTTCTAAATGAAATAGGATAGACGCCAAAGGAGTGATGGTCGCTTGGCGAGTTTGATTATGAGCGCTAGGGTCAGATGTATCCCATACTTGGGTAGTCTCGGCGACATACCTCAGGTGAAGATCAACATCGTTGGCGTATAGGTCGATAAAGGGACCATCACACATGGTTTCAATGAGTTGTTTGGAATTTATATTCAACCCATTATGGAAGAAGGAAATGATTTGTAGTTTATCAAGTCCATGATGAGGGCACGAAGTAATTAACTCATTAAAATGCTCGTAACGTTGATCGAACGACTGATTTTCTAATTATCGGAAGGTTTGAATTTGAGCCTTTATGGAGTTCGTTCGATGTGTAGGAAAGAATTTCTTGAGAAATTTAGATTACAAATCGTTCCATGATGCAATCGAGTTTGGAGGTAAAGACCATAGCCAGGTCTTAGCCTTATCCTTTAGCGAGAATGGGAAGAGTTTGAGGCAGATCATATCTTTTGGGCAAGTTTGATCACTAAGGGTCTCACACGCCTCCTCAAATTCCCAAATGTGGAGATATGGATTTTCTGACTCCATTCCATGGTAGTTGGGAAGTATCTGGATCATACCATTCGTAAAGAGTAATTTCCCTGCATTATATGGAAGTAAAATGCATCCCGGAGTGACGGTTCGCTCGAGATATAAGATTTCTCTCAAAGGGCGGTACAAGACCTCTTCCTCACCGGCGGCTACACTACCATGTTGTGACATGGATCTCTCACTTGATGACTCTGTATCCTCACTTGGTATGCTCAGAGTGTTCTCTGTGGTGTGTCCTAAGAGGGATGTCGGGGTGTGTGTAGGCGTGGGAGATGGAACGCAGAATTGTGGAACGTTTGGAGTGTTAGGGCTATCGGGGTCGTACTCGACTATCAGGTTTTCATCAATGCTGGTTGAAGTATTATGGGGAGTTAGAGTGAGTTCAGGATTTTGCATGAACAGGCTTATGAGAGATGAAGAAGAATTGTTTTTGTGCTTTTAAAAAAAATTATGTTTTTGGACTTTTGGTCAAAGTTTTAGATTGACTTGATCTAATCTTAAGTCTACCTAAATCCACGGCAACGGCGCCAAAAACTTGACGCGACTAAGAATGTGTCTAGTGTGCATGCTATTTAGGATCAAGTGCAAGTTTGTCGCTCAAGTAATAATTCGGTAAGTCGAGTATCGATCCTCAAGGAAACAGGAAGAACGGAGTCGTAACGACATTGGACAGATGAAGGAAACCTAACTTTGACTCTAAAGAAAAAGGAAAAGGTCATTTGATTTGCGAGACAACTAAAATTATATGCACTTTTGAAAATGATTAACTAATGAAATTATGAAAAAGAAAGCGATGCAATTACTCTAATGTAGAATTAAGAACGATTTGACTAAAATTTTAAACTATGAATGGAGAAAGATAGGTCGGGTTACAATCCCCCACACCCTAGTAATTCAATTCGTAAGATACTAGATTAAGAATTAAAGCTTTAAATGATTTCAATTCTTTAATACTCTTAAGTATTACATATATGAGGGATCGTAGCCCACACAGTTGGTAAGCAAAGGTTGAATTAAAATTCAGTCTATATTTCTCCTAAATATTACACATATGACGGATCGTAGCCCGCATAGTACGTAAGCAAAGGCTAAAATAGAGTAGTATCGTATGAACTACGATACAATTCATCTAACGTTTTAATCCCTACATCTATTTACACTATCGTGAATTACATCGGGTGGGGTTCATGCACTCCAACCCTTGAAAACTTATCCAGACATATGAAAACTGGAAGAAATTGCGCTTGGAATGAAAGAAAACATTTTTACTACTGAATGACGATGAAGAATGATGAAATTTCTATTAAAAAATTAACTACTGCAATAATTAAAACAAGAATAGGAATGGTATTACTTGAATTTCAAAACTATAAGCAAACTAGGGTTTCTTATTGTTCTTATTCTCTAAACTGATTACAAAGCTTCCCTAATGAATTAGAAGCCTCCCTTATGTCTAGGAGGAGTTTACAATTTATAAGCTACGTATTCTAAGAGTTTCAACCATGGAGGATTCTAATTTTACAAGTGGATAAGTTCAAATTTCTGAAAACAGAACCGATCCTATTAAGGGGTTCGATTCGGTTCCATCTTTGATAGCCTTTACAGAAAGTTCTTCGAGCATAGGATCGGTTTGTTTTTCCTCTTCTTCAGTTAGATTACATCTTGACATTGCTTTACAAGAAGTTTTTCAGGTATAGGTTCGATTCGTTTTCGTTCCACTTAGGTTCGGTTCCATCTTTGTAGTGCTTTACAGGAGCTTTCCCAGGATGGGATCGGTTCTTTTTCCTTCCCTTAGGTTCGGTTCCATATTTTTAGGAAGTTTCCTCCTTTTATTTCCTTGAAGCTTTTGGTACAGAACTCGGATTGGGATGCTGGTCCTTCCTAAACACTGAATACCTACGAAATAGATGGAAAATACACGAAACTCGACGTACTCATTAGAAAATTATCAATAGCAATGATATGATATAAATCCACTTAAATTACACTTTGCGGAGCGATAAAAGCCTCTAAATTAAGGGTATAAATGGGAAGAATTTATGCCTAATCATCTCACTATGCAATAAAGTAAACAGTAACCTAGGTGTGTTAGGTTGTCCACGAAACCACGTCGATCAGAAGGGTAGATATGGTAGGTATTGGCAAGGGTGGAACAGTTCTTATTTGTTAAACATGAAGCGAGGAAGCCTTATTACTAAGGGGGAAGTTCATTGTTTGACTTCCCAAAGGACAACATTTCATGTCTTGTGTTCTTCTCGCAATAATGAACGGTTCGTGATTCGATTCGTTACGGTTGGTGACTCAAGCCAGGATGTATGTCTAGACTAGGATCTGATGATAATGTTTGGAAAGAGTCTTAGACTCAAAGCATGTGGCATGGGTTTGGGTTTTTTTATACCATATCATGTTGCATACGAATGGGGTTATCATGGAACGGTCGTTCGTTCACTCCGATTCGTTGTGTTGTACCAGTTCCAGTAATCTAGGACTGTGTTCTTTCGCTTTTAGTAGTCAACAATTGTGATATTTCGATTTCAATGATCTGGTATTATTCCTTGTTGAAGGGTTGGTCATACCATTTCTTGGCGTAGTATGAGTGCGGATGGACTTGGTGTTGTGATTGCAGCTCGACAACTTAGTACACTTTTATATAAATTATCCTTTTCATGTACGTGTAGCTGCACGTTCTGTCACACGATTTGATCGTAATGTCCACTTTCATTAATATTGGTGATCTTATATATTGGACGGTATGATGATTAGTGACTCTATTTGTGAAGAATATGATTATGATTTGAGGATATCGTAAAATATTAAAACTCGAGGAAACATAACACGTAGTGTTAATTTTGCCACAATGAGTGGACTAGTGTAATACTTGGATGAGTGTTCCATAGTTAGACTCCTAGAGTGATCCTAGGTTCATACAAGGATCATACGAAAGTTGTTAGTCAAACACACGATTTGTGTCTTGGTTGGTCTGTCCCTCCTCGGGGGAAGTGACTAGCAATGTGAAGTTAGTATCAAGTTTAAGTGAATTTGTGGGGTTAGGATGACCCGATAATTCTAAGAGACTTAAGATATTTAGTCCTAATATTTAAAATAATTGACAATGATGAATTGGGTGTTAGTTGTATGTCATTTTATCTCTTAGGTGAGTGTCTATCACTAGGGAGTTTTTCCCCGGTAGAGGTCCTGGTATGCCTTGGGAGTTAGCAAATAAGCCTTAGGACTTGATTGAGTGTGATCAGCGGGTAAATGGAGACTCGAGGACTATTAAGTGTCTTTAATGGCTAGCCAGATAGTGAACATTAGAACATGTTGCATGTCAAGTGCTGTTATGATGGCCCCTGAAAAAGGTCCTATGGTGACTTCTTAGTGATTGAGGACTTTGATGACCTAGCCTTGAAATATTCCTGTGACTTATAATAAGAATTGATAACTTCCAAAAACTGGAGGAATTGATGGATTGAGAATTTCGAAGATGAAATTCCATAAGGAGGAATAATGTAACACCCGCCCCATATTTTTTATCGTACCCTAGAGCTTTGGTAACCCGTATGACCCATTTGGGCTTCAGACTTGTTAAAATGGATAATGGATCAAATTTGGGTAACGTAGTAGCCCCAGTGCCATTAAACTAGATTTGAGTGGCCTAAAGATTTTATGAAGAAATTATGTTTTCGTTCGAACGAGATTCAAATGACCTCCTAATGAAAAAGACATGTTCACCTCTTCATTTTCCCTCCTTCTCTGGAATCTCTTTGGAAGGCTCACATTCAGATGAGGTGCATCATCTTTAGAACGAGGGGTAGTTTCCCATTTGAATAAGATATATTCCTTACCATATTCTAGTCCACGATTTTCACTCGTATGTACCTCATTAAAAATCTCGTTCAAACGAGGTTGAAAGTTATTCAAACAATTGGGAAAAATTCAAAAAAATCTGCACATTTTTATGATTGGATTACGTGTCGAGCTCTCATCAGCTCAGATTGAAACGTGGGTTAAAGGATTGATGGATCATTGGATAAAGAGTTGAGTTTAGGGAAATTTTTGGGAATTCATCGGTTTAACGAGTATATTAATGGGTTTTTGGGCCATTTGGGGCATACCCAATTAAATTTTGCCTCTCTCTCTCTCTCTCTCTCAAGCTCATGGCACTTCTCCTCCAGCAACCACCATACACCACAATAGCATCATCATCCCTCTAACCAAACCACCATAGTATAACACTCTTCCACCATATTTAAGCTTATAAAACCCATATACACCACACGTTTAAGCAAAATGGGTTTTTATAGAGATGTTGTTGGGGGTTCTGGAGAAGAAAAAGAGGAATAGGCGAGTTAGAAGGTGGGGGGGTTCTTGGAGATTTCATGGTGCACATTTGTGGAGCTAGGCATCCTCCATGAGGTCACCTTAGGAGGTGGGAGGTTTCAATCACCAACTTCTTCACCCTAATATTGTTAGAGCTTCTTTTGTGGTGGAAAATTTTACTTTTTATCTTAAGAACTCTATTTGTCACAGTATTGGTCTTGTAGTTTGAATTGTAAGAGTAGAATGCATAAATGATTTAAGAAAGCTATTTCTTATAGTTTTGTGTAAAATGGTTTAGATATGATTTTAAGGGTTTTGAATAAAATTATATGTTTCAAGAAATCTTGGTATTTAAATATTTTATGGAATAACATATTTGATATAATAGTTCTCTTGTTCAAAATATTTCGTGAACAAATGTCTTAAGGTTTTCTTGTGAAAATGGGGATTTTTTTTATAAATAGACATTTATTCAAGTTTTAAAGAAATAAAAATATCTTTTGGCCTTAAAAGGCATGATTTTGCAAATATTATGAGATTTCTAGAATGAACGATGTGTTAAACCCATTTAATGGGATTTTTGGATTTAAAATACCCCTTCCTATGTAGATGAAGTTGTAGTAATTTAGTCTTGAGCATATAAACAAGTATAAAGAAGGTTTTATTGGGTTTTAACATAAGGCAAAGAAAGTAGAAATTTTAGCCTTAAAGTATGTCAAAAGGTATAGAAATTGTGATAAGTGGGTATTTTAAGATTATATGTGGTAATAAAGGAAAAATGTTATTTTTGTAAAATGGTCTTCAAAATGCCAAAGGTTTTTTTTGGTAAATAAAGTAGTGAGTTAAAGAGATTTTCAACTAGAAAAGGGGTTAACTCCAAAGTGAGTAATGAGTGTTAATAAGTAAAAACATTTGTTAAGTTGGTATGTATAACTCAATAATATTTTGGAAAAGTAACACTTATGAGATGGAGAAAAATGCAAGTTTGGAAAAATATGGGTAAGATGGTAATTTTATGTAAAGTGGAACATTTTTATGGAATAAAACTGTTGGAGAAAGGTGCTCGACACATGGTCCTAAATGAAAGTGATTTGGGGATGAAATCAATGCAAGCGTATAAAGGAAAAAATGGTGATTTTCAAAGTGTATCATAAGTGGGGTGAAATCCCCGGGTTTTGGCTTCGATCGATAAAAGTGGAATAATGTGGATATTTGATAAATGTTAAAAAACATTAATATAGACTCGAATGAGACCGAAAAAGAATTAAAGAGGGCCCGAAGCCCCAGGGTTAAAGATTCAAAATAATGACCAGAGCATATGGTAGCGTAGCTGGCGGTGCATGTCAAGAAATGGGTTGTGTGGAGAATATATGAAAAGACAACCTAACTTGAATAAAATTAATACATCTTGCGGTTGAAAGATAATGTGGACAAATAATGTGAGAAATTGGCTAATGTACATGATACAAAGGAATAGTAAAGTGAAGTGATTAAGTGGATAATTAATTAACCTAAAGATATTTAACCCATAAATACAAGTATGTGTTCATGAAAGATTTTTCACAAAAAACAAGTATTTTCTAAGACAGTGTTTGCGTGTGTTGAAAGGTGTTTTTAAAGAAAAATAATAGAGTAAATTTTGTGTAAGTAAATTGTAAATTTTGATAAAAAAAAAGTGTCTTTCCCTCAACAAGGGGTAATTTTTTTTCAAAGTGTTTAATTAGGTGCGTTAAATCGGAAAATAAACGTCAAGTCAAGTAAAAAGGGGTTATTTTATAAGGTTAAGATGAAATAATTGGAATAATTAACGTTTTCGAAATAAAACGATTTCATGCATTAATGTATAACTATATATGACTATATATATATAGGAAGTAATTGCGTGTGCACATAGGTCAACATGTCAAAGTTTCTTTTTTGCCATTCGATTCTATATTTCATTGTTGTATTTTCTCACTGGGCATTCGGCTCATTTCCTCCTCTTTGTTACGGCATGTTGTGTATGGTTCCGTACTGTGAGAGCATTACAAAGTATAGTATTCTTTTTATTTTACGTTAGTAGCTCTGTATTCTTGGAATCCGGGGACGCTTCTGATGGGTTTTTCATGTAGCTTGATTTAAATTGGAATCTAATGCAAAACAAGTGAAAGGTTAATGAAATAAAACTGGACTAGCAACATTATTTAAGTTGCCTCATCACACTTCACATCTAACATTCGAGTCAGACCAGATTGACCAAGGGTAACCCTTAAATTCAGGTTGGGGCGTTACACCTAACACTTTGAATTCCTAAATATTCCCTATCATTTCATACACCTTAACCCCAAACTAACATTATAAACCTTGAAAGTCCTATGTTATCATAGGGTGATTATTCAAAAGTCATAATAGTTGTGATAATCTTTGAAAATGAATTTCACTTTATTTAATGATGATATCCTTTCATTGAGATTGTAAATTTTTCATTTCCAATATAACGTTCATCATTAATGACATATGTGGAACCTAGTTTCCATTTCCATTTACTATTTACACATGCATGTCCAATATGTTACACCCCATTCGTAATGATTTTATTTTTTTAGTGTAATATCCAAAGAGATTTGATTTCAAGCATGCTTTAATCGAATTAATCCGGGTTATATGCATTTTTATCGAATCAAAACATTTTCACGTGTTGTTCACCTCTCGAATCAAAGGTTTAAATTCTATTTAGTTATTGATGTCGATAATTTAGGATTTTTAGATGGATTCATTAGTTATGCTAATAACATGTTGAAATCTTTTGTTGTTATTTTTTGGAATTAACGTATTGGATTGTTTGGGCATGTTTTCAGGAAACTTGTTGTTTATGTGTTTCATCCTTGAAAAAACTCAGTAGACAACCCTTGTCCACTTGGGTAACCTAGGAGTTTAACGGCTTATTGCATATTTTCTCCCTTTTTTCTACTTCCTACTTATATGGTTTCGTTTCACCGCATTTATAGGGACTAGTAATGAGTAAGTTGGGGGGGGGGGGGGTGATTCGTCCTGAATATTGTCTTCTATACCCCTTTATTCTAGCCCATTCCCCCCGAGGTACTTTAATTCATATTTTCATTCTCGGTAACTATACAATCTTTATCCTATCTGTTTGTATGTTTTTGCGAATGATATTTGAGCTTTTATAGGTATTATTAGTGCATAATGCGAAGTTGGATGCATTTCGGGGAAATTTCATCTCAAGATATAATTTTAATGGTAATCTGGTCTTTTAAAACTCCCTATTTTTTATGGTATAAAAGTAACAACATGTAGATCATCAAATTATCTTCACATAGTTGCCGATCGTGCGTCATTACGATCCCTAATGAGGAAGTTATGGTCATTTTTTAAAAAGTTTTGGCATATTATAAATCTTCAAGGGTAATTTCTTAATTTCATACTAGATAATTTGTACGATTTCAAACAGTAAACATGTAGAGTATTGAATTATCTTTGTGTAGCTTCCAACCAAACCTTATTCTGAGTTTATATGAATATTTTATAGTAATTTATGTGTGACATGTTAGAATCTAATCGAAGTGAGAAAGATCACTGTCACGTACCAAATCGATTCAGAATTGGCATGAATCACTTTGAGTACTCTACTATTACATAAAATGATATTTTAAGGTTTTTTTGATTTTTTATTTATGCGTTGGGTTTGGAAGTTGGTTTTGGGGAATTTATTTACACTCTCTCTTCTAGGTTTTGGATTATAGGTAATTTATCATCATCTTCTCCATATATATAAGTTTTATTTCCTCATTTCTATCTTTGTTAACTAGTTTTCTTACTTTGATAATTTGTTTTTGTTGGTTAATTTGTTGTTTTCATTTCTCAATTAATTGTATTAATTATTCATACCATGTATATTTGCTGAGTTTTAAGGTTGGGATCATTAACCCACCATTAATGAGTTTTTATCTTTAAAATCTAGGATTTTCTTTGATTCACGTTTAATATAAACCTTGTGTATTGAAGTAGGGATTTTATGCATTTAATATCCTTCGTCATGCAATGGTAGTGTTTATAGTAATATTGCGACCTTAATCCATTTGTGACCATATTCGATTGAAAGTTTAATCTTTCATCTTTGAATTGAATTTCTTCCGGTTTGATGTTTATAATTAATTGAATATTCCCAGTTAATTATTTTTAAACCAAATTCTTTCTTACGTGTTGCTAGTCTATAGGGGAAAATGATCCTAATCTTATTTCGTAATCTTTGTTTAGTTTTTAAATGCGTAGTTCACTTCTTTTCCCTCTTTTTATAATTCCCAAATCATCTTTTAGTCCCCCCCCCCCTTTAGTTACTAAATCAATTTAATCCTAAATATTGTTCCTTGTGGATTTGATCGCTCTACCTGCCACTACACTTCCATTTATAGTGTACCATGTTGTGGTATTTGTTTTGTATAGGGCGTAAATACTTAATAACACATATTTTACACAAAGTTTATTCCCCATCAACCACTGCTGCCCTATGTCACAAACCTAATCACGAATTTTCTTGTGTGGTCATGGCTTTGTACCATGACCCCCTGGTCACAGATTTGGACCTTGACCAATTGACTATGACCATTTCAAGTATATGGAGTACTTCTTGATACGAAATCCAAAGGCCAACAAAAATTCAACCCATTTTGCATGTCTTGGCTTAAGTTTATGTTGACCATTAATGTATTTCAATGCCTCGTGATCCGAAAAGGGAATGCACTTTGTATGCATAAGTTAGCGTCTCCATTGATTCAATGTTCTAACAATAGAATATAACTCCTTATAATAATTTGAATACTTTTTGTGAGAATTATTTCATTCCTCACTAAAGTATGAAATAGGCTTCCGTTCTTAGCTAATAATAACATTAATACCCAAATTTGATGCATCCCAATCAACTTCGAACACCTTGTTAAAATATGCAAGGGAAAGAATTGATGCTTCCACTATTTTCTCTTTTGTAAGATTTAAACTCTTTTGTGCTTCATTACTCTATTTAAAGGTACCCTCCTTTAGGGATTCTATAATTGGATAAATAATTGTGCTACATTTCTTCACAAATATTCTAGAAAAAGAACAAGGTCATGGAAACTTAAAATATCATAAATGAACTAGGAATTAGTCAACTAGTAATTTACTCCACTGTGTTTGGATCCACCTTCACACCATCACTTGAGACAACATGACCTAATAAGACTAGACTATTTGTCTAGAAATCAAAGTTCATCAATTTAACATATATCTTATGATCTCTCAACACATCCAATATATTTAAAGATGCTCAAAATGCCAATTCGGGTCTTTTCAAAATACAAGAATATAATCAAAGTAAACCACAACAAAATTACTAATATAAAGCTTGAATATGTGATTCATATGACGTATAAATATGTTAAGAGCAATAGAAAGACCAAATGGAATAACCATCCATTCAAACTGTCCATCTCGCGTCTTGAAAGAAAATATCCATTCATCTCCTAATCTTATGTGAATCTGATGATAACCATTTTGAAGGTGTATTTTTAAAAAGATAATATCCACGCAAAGTTTATCGAGTAAATCATGAAGCCGAGGAATATGAAAGCGATACTTGATAATAATTTTATTCACCTCTCGACTGTCAATACACATCCTCCAATATCCATATTTCGTAGGAATAATTAACGTTAGGACATCACTATGATTCATGTTTGCTCTCATCATCCCTTTAACTAACAAATCATCAATTTGATTTTTAATATCTTCATATTCTTTAGGATTCATTATGTAGGCTTCTTTATTTAGAAGCATCAAACATAGAACAAGGTCAATACAATGCCCAATATCTCTCATCGGAGGGAGGCCTCACTGAATTTTTTTTACTACCACGTCATTAAATTCATCAAGTAACGGTTGAAAGTGAGGTGGGACTTCAAACTTCTCTTCATTTTACTTAATTACCACTAGAACAAAAGTATTTTTAGCCCCTTTCATTGCCTTATCAAATTCATTCTTTAAGAGAAAACAATTTACATTCCCCTTTTACGACAAGAGTGTTCTCGAGCTTTGAAGGGTATAGAGTAACTTTTACTCCATCCTTACGAAATTTGAAAGTATTACTGAACCCATCACAATTAATATGTCTATCGAATTCCTAACGTCTCGTAGCAAGTAAATGACATCCATCCATAGGCACAACGTCATACTAGATTTCATCTTGATAAATTTTACCATTTAAAAACATAACCTAAAAACTTTGATTTACTTTTACCTTAATTATCTTCTTAAGACATGATAGGTTATAAGGTTATGGGTGCTTTTTCGTCCTAAGCTTCAATTTCTACTCCCTTTTAGTAGCCACAACATTCTTACAACTACCACTATTAATGATAACATTACACATCTTTCCATGACAAGTGCGACAGGTGTGGAAAATGTTATTTCGATGCCATTACTCATTCTTCACATGGTTTGTATTTAAACTTACTGGAACAAAAAATGATTATCCTTGGTTAATATATACAATTTAACCCTCACTTTCATCTTCATTATTACCAATTTGTTCCATATTTTTTTTGACATACCCCTCCACTAATGAAACAACCTTTCGATTGGACACTCAAATGAAATATGCCCAAACCCATTATATTTACAACATTGGAGAGAATTTGAATTCAAAGAACCGATCTGAATGGATTTACTCCTTACATCTTTCTTTGAAGGTGGGTTGAAAGAAGATGTCTTTGAACCTCCTTCACGACTCTAAGTTTTAACACTACTGTTGATCTAATAAACTAGACTAGGTCTAATTATTTAATCCTAGATAAAGATATGTAAACGAGACACAAAGATTTTTAAAGTTATTCGACGATAATGGAAAAGCCTACGTCCACTGTATTTCTTATTGCCTTGTATTCTATGTTGCCTCTCATGTTTGAATGGTTTCAATATGCCCTTGATGAAGGGATTATAATGTATTTATAGTATTATAATGAGATAGAGAGGTGGAATGTAAAATGTTGTAATGCCTTTATAAATTAGGCATTCACATCAGTACATGGCGTTCACAATGTATATGATTATTGATTCTTTGTTAACCCTATTAGTTGGTGTTCTTATTATTGGTCGGCATTCTACATGTTAGTCGGCCTCCCATGTGTAGGTCGGTGAGTCTAATGACTAGGATTCTTGCTATGTTCGATGACACGTGCTCGTTTCTAATTTTTCCACGTAGGTGGATAATTTTTTTGATCAACAGAAGCCCAAAATATTCCATGTTTATTGCTTGCTTAAAAGTATAGAGCATTTAGTCTTAGTAGTAACTTGGGCTATATTCCTAAGGCTTGGTCAGTTGCCGACTTCCCACACTTGTAAACTTTTGTTGACATTTTCTGGTAGCGTATTTTGTTGATGGCATTTTTGTAACTATTCCAAAATTTAGTGAACAGTCTTAGGGCAAATATGTCTTTTTTCGCTCGTCGCCAAAATTTCAATCGTCGTTTGCGCACACCAATTTTTTAGGCAATCTATAAAAGGTGGTACATTTCTGGTCGTCTCTTACCTCAAACCTTCTAAGTTTTTGCTTCAAATTCTTGTGCTTTCATGCGATCGTTCTTCCTGTCTTCTAATTCTTGCTGAATCCTTAAGTTTTTGTAACAATTATTCTTCTTTCTTAGTTTCTTCATATCGATTCATGGTTTATGTTGTTGTCTCTCTAAATGAGTTTAGAAAGGAATGGAATATACCAGATTGGGTAGACTTAGAGTTCCCTATTTCCCCTGTAGTTATTTTCTTTTTGTTTGAAGGTCATTGGATTCCTTCCTTATTCATAGCTGAATGTGGTTTCACTTTTCCCCCAAATCATTTTTTCTTAGAGTTTTATCAATACTTTGATATTGTACTTATTAGAGTAGCCTCTAATACCCAGAGAATAATTACTGGTGTCCATAGGCTTAACCAAATTCATGGGACCCATATCATTATCCATGAGATTATGTTTAGTTACAAATGGGTCACCAGTGACAGTACATATTATTTAAAAACTAAGTCTTTTAATAAAGCTCTAGTCGCTAATCTTCCTGATTCCAACAGGGATTACGTCGATCATAGAGTTATTGCCAAAAATTGGTAATATGTACCTCTTGAAGGGGAAGAAGTATATGCTGGACCAATATTCCCTCATGGCATAGGTTGTACAAAATATATTTTATATGTTTATGCTCCTGAACTATCTTACTGAAATGATAATTAACATTGGTTGTTTATTGACTTGCAGTTGATAGGAAGGGAAAGTGTCCCAAGGAGAGTGATATTAAGCTTGACGATCTCAAGTTTATCTGGGCCTTCATCAAAAAATTGATGAGGAGGATGCTAGGTCGGCCTCGTACTTACTGAAATACAGGAGCTCTCACCTCATAGTTGCCCGAACTTCTACTGTTGGTCCTACTATTGTTCTTGACCTGGACCAGGACCTAGTGTCCAGTTCATTAGGTAGTGGTGAACTTTCTCACTACAAGAATTTTAAGATAATATGACGTTTAAAAATGTCGGGAAAATATATCCCAACGTTTTTTAATAAGTAGGCATTGCTGCAGTCGGGAATTAACAACAGTTTTTATAAACGTCGACATTATATATTCCGATGTTTGTACCAACATTTTAAAAACATCGGGTTATCTATCTAGTCCACTTACCCCTTTCCAAATTTGATTAAAAAATGTTGGAATAACTTGCCACATTTGAATAAAAATGTCGGAGTCACTTACCACGTTTGAATAAAAAACGTCACACCCAAAATAGCATAAAAGCGTCGCAAATTTTTTGTTGTCTATTCACAAATATTGAGGAAATTACGACGACACCAAATTATAAAATCAATATAATTTGAGCCATTTATATTAACTAGTCACCCTTTATATACCATTATCCAAAAAAATATAAGCATCTATAACATCAAAATAGCATAATGTTCTCTACTAATGACCTAACAATATTAAACATAAGTCCAAAATATCGAATCATCTAAATTGCAAATAAAATATCCATATACTAACATTCTACCCCTAGCCTAATACTAAACATTTGTCTAACATCCATGAAAACACCTTGCCCATGAGCTTGATCAAAATGCTAGCTAAACCTGCAACAATGAAGAAAATCAAAGTGTCAAAAGATGAATAAATCAAAGTTACAAAAATATCATGACTTACAGTGCAGATTTAGACTACTCGTGTTTCTTTGCCTTCTTTATTGCCACGCGATCCCGAAATAAGAGAGAGAAAAAAAAACATTTGATCGATAAATCTATTTTCAATTTTTTTATATTATATGGCAATATAAAATTATAATTTAAAACATACACAAAATACATACTAATTGTACACCAAGTTAATAGAAGTTACATGGACATAGTTTAATTTACACTAACAATGCAAGTATACAAAATAGGGAGCAAATAATTAGAATTTAACTAACAATTTTAAATCAAATTGACGTTAACAATGCAATAATATAATACTTTTTCCTAGTTAAATGGCTTGCATAGTGGGTCTTGTTGAGATTATTTTATATACAAGTAAGAGAACATTTTTTAGAGGCATACAATAGAAAATATATTAAATCTAGTGTGAAAAAGGATTCTTGAGTTTCATAGTAATTGATTTTTTTTCTTTAATATTTACTTTTAGCTCCAATACCCGGATAATTGGTATTTCTTTACCAACGTCTCAGGTTTAAACAACTCGGGGAGGGGGGAGGGGCCCGGATATAGTCATAATCATAGATCTTTCTTCATCTAGCATATTATAACCATACATAAAACTCTGCATAAACTTGCATAAGTTTACTCTGTCTATCTCTGGTGATACGATGCCTTTCTCCACCAAAATGTAGTTTAAATCAACGATTAAAATGGTTTTTTCATTTAGTAATTACTACTTTGTCGAATGTATGTTAGGGAATTTTAATATTCAGCAGTCTAACTATTTGAAGCTCAATATCAGCACATGAGGCAGTCTGTTGGATTCTTGGTTATACGTCAGAAGTCTAAAATTTCTTATGATGATCTTACAAATGATCTTTGCCCTGTTCTAAGCATTCAATAACTTTATAGAATATGTACCCTCTACTGGGATGACAACTACAACACTCAAAGTTTATCGTCAGACGTTATTTCCAGAGTGAAAGTACTAATGAGAGAGGACTAAGCCTAGACGAGAGCAGTTAATTGTCTTGGACTGATACGAATGATTCTGTTGAGTCGGCCTTCTAAAACTATCTGAGGCCGAAACTATCAATGACCGAGACTAACTGTTGTTCACCCTTGATTAAAATATAAATGACCCTAAAAAATTATTATGTTTACTTTCCCTCTTCTCTTTCCTCTCTTATCTTTCAATCTCCCGCTCCCCGACTCTCTCCCTCCCCTCACCTGCTTACCGGCTCCATTCGCTCCGTCCGGTAAGGCTACACTCTCTCTACTGCGGCAAGGCCACACTCTCTCTCCCCTCACCCGCTTACCAACTCCAGCTGGACCATCCAGCCTCTCCATCTACCGAAATGCTGCAATGTCATTACAGGTAGTCTTTGCTCTTTTGTTTGGGATGTAGAGGGATGTCACGGCCTCTTACATAAATGAAGCTAGGTCATGGACTTATAACCTTCTAAACACCTTTTAGATCTTTTTCATTAGGGAAATTTTAGGCAACTGTTCAAGCTATTTTGTGGCTATTCAGTGGTGACCTGAGGCGATTCAGTGGTGGAGGTTCTTTTCTTCGATCGTTCATCTTCTTTTTTCAGGATGGTATTTCTTTTTCCATTCCTAATTTATGCATTACAATTTCTTCTTGCCATAATCTGCTTTTCTATATCTTTGCCAAAATCTTTTCAATTTCTTGAACCCATTTAAGTCCATGTAGCTGTTATGACTGATAGGGTTTTTCTTTTGTAATTGAAATTCATGGCTGCAAAGATTCAATTGTTGCTAAGATTTGAATAATTTATGCTAGGATTCTAATAATTTTAGTAAGGTAACTGTTTGGCTAAGGTTTTTGGATATTTTCTGTCTTTATTGGCTTTATTTTGCAAAGGTACATTCAAGCCGTCCAGTCGCTCAATGAAGAGTGCCCAATATGTGTGTTTCAAACAAAACCAATTTTTCTCTGAAAAGGATTAAACATTTAATTATGCACCAAACCACGTTGTGAAAAACTCAATTCTTACTTTAAACCAGTTTTATCTTGATTAATCCTAAACATGCATCTAGTGATTAAAGCAAGTAAAGTAAAGTAAAGTAAAGAATACTCACAACGTCGGATGTACGAGGAAAAAAACAAAAACGGGAAAACAACCTCGGACGGCCCAAGCCAAACAATCACTATGAATATGGTTTCACAAAGACAGATTAGCCTTACACTAAGACTCGATCCCCACGGGTCTTGACGCTCCTTCTGATCTTCAACCGTTCTTCAATAGTGCCCACGCAGAAATTCCATCTTCCACGATACCTTTCCACAACACACGCATCCACGTATGTCTCCGTGTCCACCGAATGGCTTTGATTCGTGTACGATGTTGAACAAGAAGTCCTTCTCTTTTCTTCACCGCAAAACCCTTTGATGTTTAATGTATAGAACAAACAACTTTGGTGCAATAAGATCACTTAAACATATAAGAATGAGAACTCAGATCTTTGCAAACTCTAAGGATGTGTTTAAGACTTTTAAACATTAGAAAACTTGTGCAAAACAAGTTTCTGGTCGAATACAATTTTTCAGAAGGCACACTTACGAAATTATGATGAAAACACTGTTTAAATAGGATTTAAACGCTGCCTCGAAAAACATGTCATTCGAACGACTTGAGGAACTCGTTCGAGCGACATCCCTATCTCATTCGAACGAGATTGGATGTCGTTTGAACGACAACGCGAAAGTTTTGACTTTTTGATTAAAATGTCTTTTCCAATGAGAGATCCAAAAATGTCAAACTCTTTTACGAGCTTATCATCATAAAACGTAGTTTAAACCTTTAAAACACTTTTAAAAGATTTTTTCTTTATAAAAATTACATCCTTATCTTTCATAAAATAATTCCGAGCACCATTAATTATACGCATTCATACCTGAGTGATCTCAGAATGAAATTAACATTGAAGACGATTAAACTTGCACCAATTAAACTTCGGCATGATTTTGTTCATTGAAGCTTTGTCGCAACGTCTTCAATTTCTTCAATACGTCATAAACCAAGTGGGATCATGACAAAATAAAATTCTCCCTATGACATATTACAAACACAATTTTGTTCACGGGATTAAGTCAAAACAATACAGGGACTCAATTGGAAATTTATGTCCTTACACTCAATCATGTATTTTGTCCTGGTTTAATGTATTTTGTCCTAGGTGATATGATTTTAACAATTTCTTGAGTTTTATTGCAAATTGATGTTTATTACACATCTATATATATATATATATATATACATATATATATATATATGTGTGTGTGTGTGTGTGTGTGTGTGTGTATTAGACGTTTATGGGTAGTTCTATGTAATAAGGTTATTATCAGAAAGAGAAATGATCAATTAGGCTAGACCAAGGTGGATGGAAATGTCAACATGTTTCATTTGGTAGTCAACATATAGACTTCATTATCTTTTTTTCATGGCTATTGTGTGGCTTCTCTGTGCATTTGTGTGTATATGCCAACGATAGAGTTCTGTGAAAATTTAAAACATGATCAAAAGGGAACTTATATTTTTAATGGGCCTTTTTATTTTTAGCCCAAGAACTGTAATTTGGAAATTATTGAGTAATATTGTGAGAAATTGCATAAAAGGGGGAGATTAATTAGACACCATTCGAATTTTTTTCGTTCCTACAAATTGTGCAGGGGAGATTGATTAGCTAAGGAAGTACTTCCTACTTGTTTTACTTGTGGCATTCGATAACACTTGTTTTTTCTGTTATTTTTTTCATTCCTTGACTCTTAGAATGACTACTGTGATTTCTCTCGTTCCTATAATGTATATTATTTTATTGGAATATGAAGTATTTAACATATTTCCATGATTTGACAGTGTTCTTTTCTTTTATTTGTTTTTTATGTATTTGATTTCTATTCATTTTCTTCTTTTTTATTTTGAATTTTCGACTTTCTTTGCTTAAAATTCCTAGCGGCAGGACTTTTTGATCCGGTAGAAGGTATTCCCTAAATTCGATATTATATTGTATGTTAACTCGAACATGGTTTATAAACATTTACATTTTCTGTTCCAAATTTGTCTTGTAACTGCCTGTCATAAAAAAATCTCCTAGATCTTTTACTCCTAGATCAAAGAAGTAAATGGTCTACTCCTATGAACTTCTCCACCATATACTAGCAAAGACCTTCAATCAGTACTACAGTCGAGATGTGGCTAATTGATGGTTCAAAAAGGCTTATGTGTTTTAGTTTCATGTTCAATTGGCATGCCACGATTTGGTGCATTTGTTCTTTGTTGTGGTTTCTTCTTATCTTGTAATTGTGCAAAGCTATTCGCCTAGATGATAATTATTTTTCAATAAGAACCATATAGGTGATGTAATTATTGAATAACTGATATACTAACTATCTGTATAACTGATGTAATTATTTTTCAATAAGGGCCGGTATAACTGATGTACTAACTATATTTGAAACTTCCAACTTCTTGCAGTGCTCACCTCCTTCTATCTATGAATGGCCTTGGAGTTTAGCATGAAATAAGAAGTTTGCTTTACAAACATCAAGTTAGCTACCCCACATTATTGTATGCTAGTATGTGAGTTTACTCGTCCTGTGATGTCTTGTGATTAATGTTACTTTTCGTTGGTTGTATCTTCAGTATTACTACCTTCAGTATTGTTTGGTTGAGTTTTTGGGTTTAAGTGTGTACGAAATAATTATTTATGCTTCTACTAAGCTAACTTTGTTTCTTTCATTTGCAAAAAAATTGTGTACAATAGGTATTCAATATTTGAGTCTTCATTATGGACAAGTTAGAGGAGATTATCCCTGTTTGTTCAGACTGTGTGCAATAAGTATTCAATATTTGAGTATTTATCATGGACAAATGTGCAACAGTTATTCAAAATTTCAGTCTTCACACTACTGTATGTTCATATTCTGAATCCCGTGCTGGAATTGTTACCGTAGCACCTGTTTTCTTCTATATATGCACTTTATACACTGTATATATATGCATTGTCGCACCTGTATGCATATATAAACAGATTATAACATAAATCTGTTATATATATATATATATATATATATATATATATATATATATACTCTGTATGAAATACATGAAGTCATGGAGCAACATAATTTAACAATTACCAACGTTGGTATCAACGCATCATTGAATGCTCGATGCAGCGTATGGGCAGCTGCAAATCCCATATATGGAACTGTAAGTTGCGCAACATATTCAGCCTATTTATGCTTGTCTGTGTGTCCATGTCGCTTAATTTGATCTATGTTGGAGCAGGGCATATGCCCCACCAAAAGTTTCAAGTATTTGTTTTACTATGTAGTGTAATATATATATTTTTACATTGAGAACCTAGTGCTGACCTTTCATTGACTAGCCTCTACGTATATAGATTCAAACATTTAAACTTTCTGTACTATATTATTTCTTATGTAAGAAATATTTTAACTTACTGTAGTTCAACTCGTGAAATAAATGTTACACATACAAGCACAACTGTTGTTAATCATTCTTCTAGTTGAGGTCATTCTCTCTCAGATTCTGTTTAGTCTTTTAACTTTAATTTTATTGATAATCATATTCATACTTCTCTATTTTTTATACAATTCTCACTTGCTATTGTTGATTTTTATCTTTTATATTTGCATAATCTGGAAGGCATAAGTGACATTCGTGATGAGAGGGATCGAACTGGAATGCACGTGGTCATTCAGGTATACATACGATCAGTGCTTTTGCATTACTTTTGTCAATTCACATATTTACCTCAAATATTAGCATCATTTGTCTTCTTTCATGTTATTTATTTCAAATATTAAAAACAAGCCGTTTGAGGGTGAAAACCCAAACTAACCCCCAAACGGCCCCGTAAGAGGCACGAACACCTCGCACGAGACCAATGTAACATTTAGGAACTGACTGCGTAGTCGCGAGCCTCCCGGTTTGAGATAATGATGATAATTTCAAAATACATAGATTAGGCTTAAAAATAAGCCGTTTGAGGGTGAAAACCCAAACTAACCCCAAACGGCCCCATAAGAAGCACGAACACCTCGCACGGGACCAATGTAACTTGTAGGAACTGACTGCATAGTCGCGGCCCCCCGGTTTGAGATAATGATGATAATTTCAAAATATGTAGATTAGTCTTTAAAATAAGTCGTTGATGGGTGAAAACCCAAACCAGCCCCCAAACGGCCCCGTAAGAGGCACGAACACCTCACACGGGACCAATGTAACTTGTACAAACTGAACGCGTAGTCGCGGGCCTCTCGGTTTGAAATAATGAAGATAATTTCAAAATATGTCGATTAGGCTTGGAAACAAGCCGTTGACAGGTGAAAACCCAAACTAGCCCCCAAACGGCCTCGTAAGAGGCACGAACACCTCGCACGGGACTAATGTAACTTGTACAAACTGACTACATAGTCGCGCGCCTCCCGATTTGAGATAATGAAGATAATTTCAAAATATATAGATTAAGCTTAAAAATAAGTCGTTTGATGGTGAAAACCCAAACCATCCCCCAAACGGGCCCGTTAGAGGAATGAACACCTCGCACGGGACTAATGTAACTTGTATGAACTGACCGCGTAGTCGTGGGTCTCCCTGTTTGAGAATATGATGATAATTTCAAAATAT
The DNA here is from genome assembly GCA_949130495.1 of Sambucus nigra. Lineage (NCBI taxonomy): Eukaryota > Viridiplantae > Streptophyta > Magnoliopsida > Dipsacales > Adoxaceae > Sambucus > Sambucus nigra. The sequence continues at coordinate 577,275,642 of OX422214.1, read as the reverse complement.
GTCGATTTGACATGAAAATAAGTCGTTGAAGGGTGAAAACCCAAACGGCCCTGTAAGTGGTACGATCACCTCGCACGGGATCAATGTAACTTGTACGAACTAACCGCGTAGTCACGGGCCTCCCGATTTGAGATTATGGATATAATTTCAAAATATGTGGATTAGTCTTAAAAACAAGCCGTTAAAGGGTGGAAACCTAAACCAGCCCCTAAACGTCACCGTAAGAGGCACGAACACCTCGTACGGGACTAATGTAACTTGTAGGAACTGACTGCGTAGTCCCGGGTCTCCCAGTTTGAGAATGACGATAATTTGAAAAAAATCAACACTTACTTAAAAACAAGCCATTAAAGGGTGAAAACCTAAACCAGCCCCCAAACGGCCCCGTAAGAAGCACGAATACCTCACACGGGACCAATGTAAATTGTACGAACTGATCGCGTAGTCGCGGGTCTCCTAGTTTGAGAATATGACGATAATTTTAAAATATGTAGATTTGGCTTGAAAACAAGCTGTTGAAGGATGAAAACCCAAACCAGCCCCCGAACGGCCCCGTAAGAGGCACGAACAGCTCGTACGGGACCAATGTAACTCATAGGAACTGATCAGGTAGTCATAACTTGCATACGATTTTCAATTTTAAAATATAATAATAATTGTAACTCATATATGCAATTTTTTAACTCGAGTAAGCTTTTTTTTATAAATTACTTGGTTAATGATATCGTATCTTTTTTGTATCCTATTTTTTTTGCAGGATAACATTTTATCGTTTGTATTTATTCACGTGGAACACACGAAGAACTCAATGGTTTACAACAAGGGGTTTATTCATGATTCTATTTTTTTGTGTTATGGTCGTGCAGGCTTTTGTAGTTTTATTGTTAACCTTTATGGCCGTGCGGGCTTTTGTAAGTTTATTGTTATATTTTGTGGCTGTGCGGGCTTTATCTTACACAGGTTTTATATTAGCAGGTTTTAGAATGTCTAAAAATAGAGGAAACTCTGCCCAATTTTTTTTTGGTCTGTGAACTACTAAAGACTTGTAATATTTTGAAGTTTGTATGTACATTAGATTATCAACAACGTGCAAGATTTGCAATTTGTGAATATTCTTATTTTCAAAAAATTGATTTTTTTTCTTTTATCCAAAAATTTGGCACAGTTCAAAACCGTGCCAAAAGTGTACCAAATTTTGGCACGATTTTGAAATGTGCCAAAAGTTTATCAAAATGTGCTCAATTTGGCACAGTTCAAAACTGTACCAAAAGTGTGCCAAAAATATCAATGCGTATAATGTTCAAAACTGTACCAGAAGTGTTCCTGTTTGGTCAAATGTGGCACACTTTTGAGCCGTGCCAGAAAAAAATGGCCATTTTGGAACACCTGATTCTGGCGCAATTCCAAACCGTTCCAGATTCCTATTTTTGGTGTAGTGTCAATGTCAGAGGGAGGTTGAGGTTTAAACACTTTTGCTATCTCGTCTTATCCTAGCCTCGTGTTTTTTAGTCTATATCTTAGGTTATCTCAAGTATAGTGGAGGTACAACAGTTGTATTATGCTTTGGCAGAGGTGTCACTTTTCACTAATGAGATGTGAAACAATTGTCATTCACTCAGTGGCTTGTTCAGCATTGATGCAATACTCTAGGTCATCCAAACTTCTCATTAGGGGATGTTCCCTAACGATGGTCTTTTTTGGAAATTGTGCAACTATGGTTTAGGTAGAAAATTGTTATTGGATTTTCATTTCCACATAAATCTTTACCAGAGCTCATTCTCTCTTTATTCGTCTCTCCTCCCCCGATGATACTATTCCTCCCCGGTGTCTTCTTAGGCTCTTGCTTTATCAGGTACCTTTCAATATCCTTCTTAGTAAACTTCATCTTTTGATCACCTTTATGCCTTTATTTAGCCATAAAAAAAATTTGACGGGTTTTCAAGATATTTTGGTGGTTCTTTTAGCTCCCTTTGTGGTGGTTTGGGAGGCAACAAATGTTTAAAAGTATTAGAGTCACAATTTCTAATAAGGATTAGTGAGGAGGTTGAGTTTTTTGGGATAACATCAACTTTGGTTGCATTTTTCGGTGACTTTATAAACAAGTCTACCTAATATAGTTCAACACTATTCTTGGCGTTATTGAGAAAGGGAACTAGTCAAATCTTCAATGACTCTAGTTTGGTCCTTTAGGAATCTTCAACCAACCTTTAAAGGGTTTTTTCATGTACTGCAAGTTGTAGGCGCATGGTGAGGAGTTTTTATTACAAAACACGACAATCACATGAGATATCAGTGATAAAAAAACCAAAAATACCTCCCTAACTGTACCAACCCTATGGTCTAGCCTAACCACAGACAATACACCAGTTACCAAACTTACCCCCATAACCCCACAAAACATACATCAACTTTGAGACAGGACTGTGTCATCATCATTATTAGTCCTCGAAGGATCCCAAGAATCCCACTCCTGACTACACTTCCTTATGTGCTCCATACGATGGTATTCTTTGATCATCTTCGACAAAACCATAATGATCTCCCCTAGAGCAACAAACATCACAAGCTACCTTTTTTGAACTTCCTCTCATAAACCTTTATAACCAACTTCCCACATAACCAACTCAAGTAGTCCCCAGGTATGAGCCCAGGTTACCCAACAGATTAGAACGAATGGATAGTTAATCTGCAGCACTACCATAAAGGGCACAAAATCATCATCAGACTCAGTCAAGAATGAATTTTATTATGATAGGAAGAACAATATACTCACATCCTGCTTGACGCAGAAGTCACCAAGGAAAATAAAAGGAAGTTTGGTGAAAGCTTACAAGTCAAATATAATGGTAATTTTCCAGTTATAGAATAGGCTACAGTTTATCCCACCATGGCACTAACCAATAAAGATGTCTATACCCATGATCCATGAGCCAATTAACCCAGTTCTCCATAGAGGGGTCAAAGTTGTAGAAGGATAACATAATGAAGCTGGGGATGCTAGTTAGAGGGTACTCGGGTAGAGCCTCCAGGCAAAGTCTCTTAGATAACAACATGAACAACATCACGGGGCTACCTCCTTAAAAAGTTGGCCTGATCATCCTTCTAAATATTCTAGACCATCAAATGTCTTCGCTAATATGGTAGCAACTGGATTGCGATGATGATACATCCAAGCATGATCGTGGCCACCTGAGTGTCTGTCGTCATATCACCAATTACCAAGAGCAGCCTCACAGTCAGTCTTAAGGTTACAGCACCAACATATCCAATTTGAGTGTAGACTCTTTGGCACACTGAATTCAACACTACTCAAAGGATGATACTTTCCCCACGTACTAGCAATCAGGCATTGAAGGAGAGACATGTAGTAATTCGGCTAGCGACACTCGAGAAGAATGTGATAGGCTAGGCATTGCCACATCAATAGTGGGGTTGACTCCTAATATGGTAAAAAATTCTTCGTATGTGGGACACGCTTCGTCTAAGCTAGATAAAAACATATGGTCTTCTAGATACTAGAACTGCAAAGCCGCTCCTAAGAGATTCCAATAAATAGAATGGTTACACCATACGATTGATGGATGTAAGTTAAATTCCTCGAGGTAAGTCGAAAAAGATTCAGTTATGGGAAACGCCGTCTCATAGGATAAAGAAACTTTATAGAATAGAGAGAAAGAAAGAAGTCCCGGTGTGTGGGGATTTGGGTTAGATTCCTCCGGCGCAGGCCTAGCCTTGAAGTCAGGATGAGGGGAGAAGGAGAAAAAGGCTTCCCACTCTTTCCACCTTCTTCGCTATGCGCATGTGGGTAATTCGAGGATATGGAGGTCATGTTTCTACCACTTGTGTCAGAATCTTCGTGATTAATCCTTGGATATAAAATTAGGCATCATCGAATGGGGATAATATGAAGAGATGGAATTGCCAGCCTATTTTGCTCAAAACATGTAAAAGAATGTCACCGCCTCGAGAGAATGGTATCAATGTCAAACTTATGAATAAAAAATCAAGTGATTCAAAGGTCCGGGGACTAAGTTATAGAATGTAAAAGTGTTAGGCACCCATTTCTCCCTTTCGATCTCTAATGGGCTACGTTAATATTCTCCTTTTGTTTCTCCGTGATGTGTGTGTACATGTGTATGATATAAATAAAGGGGGAATGGAATTATCCAACTCGTATCATGGAATGGATGGAGACAACTCATCCATAGAAGTGTATCCAAAATAGTCATAAACATATGATTTAAGTGTTCGCCGAATCATGAATAACTATGAAAGAGCGAATATGTACGTCGGACGAGTCACAAATATGTAGGAGTCTAAGACTCACTAAATAAATATAATAAGATATATATGATATAAAAATAAATGGGGAGGACACAAATATCGGGATTGGCCCAAGATGCCTACGTAGCCCAAGGGGCAACAAAGTCCACGTAGTTCGAAAATAGCAAAGGGGTAGGGTTCAAACCATAAATCCACATGTATGAATCCTCTTTGATTGCTTTTAAGAAAAATGCGAAGTGTGAGAAAATAGAAGTATTACTTTTAGAATTTATGTATAAGCCCTATATTTGTCTTTTTTTGGATTCTTATGAAAATAAGTTATGTCCAATACTAATTATAAAATTTCAAGATTATTGATATGAGATAATAAAACAAAGCTATAAGATGTCACAAAATGAGAATAAAGTGGATAATAACACCAAAATGAGTAAAATGGGCCTCCTTGTAGATCTTTGTTGCTGAATTTAGAAAGTATGTAGGCTGGTTTTTGTAGTGGTATGAAGGTAATATGGTAGTATGATTTGGGTGACCAAGTGTGGTAAGAAAGTGAGGTGAATGAATGTTGGAAAATGTACTTTTTGGGAAAAGAGAAGGCTCTAATTTTGAGAAAATATTTTCTAACTGCTGAAATTGACTGTTGATACCAAATTTAGTCTGCTGACATGGACCACTCACTTACAGACACGTGTTTGTCAACATGGCAATTATATATACTTCTACTGAGCAACTCAAGATCACCGAGCAACTAAGGATCCCCGAGCAACTCAAGCGTGTTGATAAACTTAGGCGGTCCGAGCTACATAGCATACAACGCATCCAACTCAAGAGAATCAAGGAGGCTATTGCTCATTAAATGCTCATTATTATCGTACAGATGTACTTGTCTACTAGATAACAACGCGTTGTCCTTTCATTTGTACAACCTCAAGGCTATAAATACATTATAACCTCCTCATTAGAAGGGAACTCGAAATTTCTTGGTAAATCTATTATCGAGAATTCCAATCAAACATTCAGCAATAACAAAAATAGTGGACGTAGGCCATCCTTTCAAGGCTGAACCACTTTAAAAATCTTTTGTCTCATTTATTTTATCTGTGATTGATTAATTAGAGATAATATAATTTTTTACATCAACAGATTGGTGTCGTCTGTGGGAAACGACTGTAATTATCGTTTTTCACCAAAATAATTCATCATCAATGGTTGATCATCCGGAATCCAGCAATCAAAAAGCTGGGATCCCTCCAAATCCTCCTTTTACTCCTCCAAATGTCCAAGATCTGGCTGGTAAATGGCTAATTTGGCCCAGGGCCAGACGACCATGAAAGAGACCATGCGACAACTCATGCAAACTATCTAGGGTGGAGCGCCGGCCCAGTCAGGACAACGAAGCATTCAGAGAAATACCCGATTACCTTCTTCATGAACTAGGCGAACGTTATTCCCAGAGGAATCTCGATCCAGACGCACCGATTCATATCGAACTGAGAGATCTAACGATCCTTCTTATCAACCTGGTCGGACTTCCTCAGTACAAGCAATAGACTCTCAACGAAACATCACTCTCTCTCCAGAAAGAACTAGTGCTCTAGAAAGATTGAGTAGAATCTCTCCTTTTGATCGTTGGGGCCCTAGGAGGAATAGAAGCCTTCCTATGATCGCGTCGAGGAACTCTCCATGACCATCCGACCTAGGGGAAGGCTCTGCCCAATCACGACCAACTGCTCGTAATGAAAGATCCGAAGAAGCAAATTCAACGCGATCAATTGCTCGAACCAATAGGCCCGAGGAAGAAAATGATGTATGAAAGGGCTCTATTCAGAGGTTGGAAGACAGATTAGGGGAAATGGCTAAGGCCAAAAATCCTTTACAAATGGCTTTTGTTCAAGGGACACCCTTTGTACAGGCAATTGTGGATTTTCCAACACCATTAAAATTCAAAGCTCCAATGGTAACGCCTAAATATGATGGAAAAACTGACCCTGTCCTTCACATAGAACAATACCAAGCTGCTACCGATATCTATGCAGTTCTAGATGAGATGAGATGTAGGGCATTTTCAGGAACTCTTATCGGATCTGCTCAAATATGGTACAATAATCTTCCTCGGGGAAAGATCACGACTTTTTTCAACTGGCAGAGCTCTTTATTGGGAACTTTTGTTTTGGAGCAAAACCAGTAAAATGAGTAGCACACTTATTGAGTGTTAGACAAAAGGCAGGTGAAAGCACCAGGGATTATATTACTCATTTCAATAACGAGAAACTCGAAGTAATTGATTACGAGGAGAAGACAACAATGACTGCTCTGATGAGTGGACTGTTGCTAGATAAATTGTATACACTCTAGCTAAAGACCCGCCTAGAACCATGGCAGAACTAATGGAAAAGGCAGCCAAGATTATAAATGCCGCAGAAGCTATGGCTGCAAAGAAGAATATGGACACTAAGGAGACCAAAGTTGAGGAGGATAAGGTTGAGAAGAAGGAGCAGAAGAACAATGGTGGCAACAGGCAATTAAAAGAAAAGCAAGCATTGGAACAATTGAAGAAATTTAGAAACTATACTCCTTTGAAGGTAGATATAAACCACATTCTAAAAGAGATCAAGAACAGCGAGGAGCGAAACTGGCCTAAAAAAATGAAGGTAGATCCTGACAAGAGGAATAAATCCAAATATTGCGAGTTCCATAAGGACCATGGTCACACAACCAAAAACTGCATAGCTCTCCAGAATGAAATTAAAGAGCTCATCCGGCGGGGAAAATTGACCAAGTATGTGGATCGCCGAAATAATGGAAAGGTCAATGACCGAGCAAGGCAGAGGTCTAGATCTCCTCGACGAGCAAAAGATGACAAGAAGAGAAGTCATGAAGAAGACCTAGAAGATGATCAAGATGACCCCGATCTCCCCAAAAGACCAAAACAGCCAGAGCGTGAGGTATTTTCAATCCATTTTGGATCATTTGAATGTAATGTTATTACAGGTGGAGATGCAGGAGGTGGAGATATGACTGCACAGAGAAAATCTTACCTCAATGAGGCTCAATCGTGCTCATACATTCAGCGAATAAATCTAGATGAAGATGATCGCCCGAGGAAGGTAAATAAAGATAAGTTGGTCATTGGTTTCTCTAAGAACGACATGGAAGGTGTACTATATACTCATGATGACCCATTGGTAATCAAGATGAGAATAAAAGAAGTGGTGATTTCACGAGTACTGGTGGATAATGGTAGCTCGACAGATATCATGTTCTATCCATGCTTTGATAGTTTGAATTTGAAGCTAGCCCAGTTAGAGCCATATCATAGGACCCTCCTTGGTTTTACTAGCGAAAAGGTTTTTCCACTTGGGACGATCAAGTTGGATATACTTATCGGTACATAGCCTGCTTGTCGAACAGAAAGAGTACGCTTTTTTGTAATGGATAAAAATGTCCAATCAGCTTATAACATCATCATGGGAAAAGTAGGCCTAAAGAAGTTCGAAGCAGTACCATCTACTGTGCATCAATGTTTAAAATTCCCAACCAATTTTGGGGTGGGAGTTGTGAAAGGCGACCAGAAAGTAGCTCGTGAATGCTACAATTCATCTGCTGAGCAGGAGGAGCATGAAGAATCTAGGCAAAAGACTCTCACCTATCAAGTGGATGAGATAGGAGATGCAGAGATTGAAACATTAGACCATAGAGACGAGTCTCAACTCGTGAAGGGACAGGTCATGGAAGCTACCGAGAATTTCATTTTGGACGACGAGCATCCAGAACGAACAACTCAAATTGGTGCATCATTAGATGTATCAATAAAACAAGAACTAATAGCATTTCTAAGATGCAGAAAGAAGACTTTTGCATGGAGTCATGAAGACATGACAGGAATAGATCCTAATTTCTTGTGTCACGAGCTCAATGTGAACAAGGAAACTAAGCTAGTGAAGGAGCTAAGAAGAGTGTTCAGTCCTGAGAAGAATCAAGCTATACCGGAGGAAGTAGAGAAGCTACAAAAAGCCTCTTTTATTGAAGATGTCGAATATCCTGATTGGCTAGCAAATGTGGCGATGGTAAAGAAGAAAAATAATAAGTGGAGGATGTGTGTAGACTTCACTGATCTTAATAAGGCATGCCCAAAGGATCATTTTCCTTTACCCCGAATCGATCAACTGGGGATGCTACCTCGGGGCACGTGTAAAGCCCCGATCCAGATTAGAGTTACTATTGGAATAATTCAGTATCCGAACCAAGGTGTTAAGGGGGAGGGGGATAAAACATTTTACTAATTTGGAAAATAGTTTCCACATTATACTTCAACAAAACCTTTAATTTCTTTTATTATGAAAAGGCGAGGCCCATATATTGCAAGTTGATATTTATTTAAAAATTTAACAAGTAAACCTTTAACAAGATTTAATCCATAAATAGAGCACAAATCCCTGTATTATTACAATTTCCAAATACTCCCAGTTCAAACCAAATTGTCTTAACAAAACATAAGGGATTACAATTTAAAAAAAGTCTATGGATTAAAATTGGTTACAGAGCCTCTAATGATGACTAGCGCTTTCTGCGGCCTTTCCAACGTCCTTACCTGACATACCACCTGTTGTACCTGGGGGTTTGGAAAATAGGGTATGAGAGAAATGCCCAGTAGGGTGGGAATACTAAGCAATAATTTTCATAGAAAAATACTATACATATACAATGCATTTTAGTAATTCTGAAAACCATCATTATCTCATATTCATTAATTATCATTAATGATTATTTTCGTTAACATTTAACTATGCTAACAATATTCAAGAAGCCTTCATTATATTCAACTAAGTTATCTGTGACACCCCGCCTAATTAAATACCGGACGATCACTCCTTTATTAAATTAAAATCAAGGTGAACAGTTGGTTCATTCTTAGCATCATTGTCGTCAAAATAAAATTTCCAATTTAAACACCCTAAATAATTAAGCTAAGTGTCAAAACCATTTTAGATATTACTTTCCAAATTTTATTCAAAACCAATATTTTAAAACTTTACATAATTCACAATTTAAGAATCATCCAACAATTACACTAGAACAAACCATCCAATTAATTAAACATCCAACTGAGAAAAATACTAACATTAAAACTTAAAGGAAAACATCCTGACAGTAATAAAACCCAAAGTGCAAATACTGGAAATAAAAAAATCACAATGTCCAATAAAACAACTAAATAATGGGAAGGGGCGACACATGCCCAACTGATAAAATAAACGCTAGGAGTGGAATCAAGAAATGAGGTCGTCTAAGCAAAAGGCCTGCAACTCCCACCTAAGTTGCAGCGCGTTCCTTCCAAAGGATCCTATGCAAGACGCCCCTGTGGCTGGGCACCTGTAATATATACATATATATACAAGAGAGAAAAGAAAATAGAAACGGGTCAGAGCCCGATTGTAAAAATGATTTAAAATTTGTTTAACAAGTATTTAAAATGTTTACTGGCCAATTCAACAACATATTAGTGCGACACTCCCTTGAGAATTTCTCACCTCTCTCCTAATGTGCACGCCTATCGTACTAACCTTCCCAACGGTTTAACTTATTTCATCTTATGTCACTCGTAAGATTTTAATCTGACAAATTCAATTGTTTAAAGGGTTCATTTCATTTAACTACATAGTTCTCATTTAACCTTATTTACTAATAAAGTTTCTCCGCAATATATTATACTTTTCAAACATTTATTCCCAAGTTGAAGTAATTATTCATATCTTACTTATCATAAACATAGTAGGTAGTTCCCAAGTTCCAGAATTCAATATATATATTAAATACTCATATAATATATATATATATATATACTAACGGCACCCCACATAATAATTATGGTGCGGGCATACTCGGCTATCTAGTCCCCATATCACTCGTACTAAGGGAAATACAAGTTCGGAATCACTCTCGAACTGTATTAATACAAACACAAACAACATTGAGGTGAAGGATACATTCCAAGTCTCTAAGAGGTCAGTACATGCCCTCACGTCTCTTAGGACCGTTTGAACTATCAATTCGATAGCCTGTACCGAAGGATTTCTATCTTCTAGGGTACGAGTCAATATCTCCCACAAAGGTCCCATCGAGATAAGACTGTCCCAGCGCGATAATCTCAGGGATAACAAGTAGCGCGGGCATGGTTTTGTCATGTATATAGTATATGCATAAACATAGTCATATAAATATACTACTATTACCACATCAAATTTAGGTGCGTCTCAAAACCCATAATTATGATATTTATCCTTATTTCTCATTATTTAGTTATCACGTATAACGGTTCGTTTCTTACTTTAATTTGTGGAATTATCCCAACTTATTAAGTTACACTCGTGGATTCATATCCTCCCAAGTGTAATTTCAGTAGGTCCTCATTTATTTACCAACGTAACTACCTTACTCGTCTCCCCCTTTTTATCCTAGTTCCATTATCCCTTATATGTAAACATCCCCGAAAAAGTAAATCTCGTCTTACATTAAAGATTTCATATTAATCAATAAGTCCTACTGGTCTTCTTTATCTCCCAAAATACTTTAATAAGGATGTCCAAGGATTATTCCACCTTTAAATTAAATTAAAATATTTAGAAGGGGAATTATGAATCTACCAGGAGGGGTCGATCGATCGATGGAAAGGGCTCTATCGATCGATCCATCGATCGATCGACACTCCTGGTTCGATCGATCGATCAAACAGGTATGGGGAATTCTGCAGATTAATAGTTACGGGTTCTATCATCCAACATCATCCAAATACGGATTTGTAACACCCAAACTCCCAGAAATTTGTACTACAAACATTATAAACCCCAACTAACAATCTTCTACGTAAAGCATGTGAATTTTCATCAATAACCATGGATTAATGGGCCAAAACTTATATAAATCTCATGAACCCTAGAAATTTCTTTAATTTTGTTCTAATCAACCTTTTACCAGAATTTTTACTTCTAATTCATCATAAATCCGTGGTCCAACCTCTACATATGAAGGGGATTTCCAGATTATCATTTATATCATTACTACATGCAATTTTCCTATCTCCAACATGGGTTTTCTTCTATGAAACTCATCCTAATCCACCCTAGACTAATATGAATGATGAATTAATGAAATTAAGCAAGATAATACTTGCCTGGGAATTTTTGGTCTCTGATTTATGCTGAAATCAGCGTGGTTACGATCCTTGCGACGTGATCTCTCGTTTGGCGGCAACGACGACGCAAACGGAGGGGTTTTCGGCCTAGAATTCCTTGGCAGGCTCTCTCCTTCCTTCTCCAATGGCCGTCACTTGATGTTGGTTGTGTTAACCCTAGAAGGTAACCCTAAGCATCTGATATAACCTTGTAATTTTCGTGGGTTTAATTACCCAAAATTACGAAATGTCCGAAACGCCCTCCCGGGGTGCTAAATAGGCCTAAAAATGCCCCGAGATCCAAACTAAACCCCCGGGTACATATTTTTTACTATCTCGACCCTTCCGGACACTTTGGCGCACTCGAAATGACCATACAGGTGACTTATAAGTTATTCACTTTTATTAATCAATATTTAGTCCCGACACGACACAGGCGCGTCCCGACTTAAATTTCCAAAATTGTCATTTTATTCACTCGTGACATTTAATAGTACCAATATTATATTACTTTACTCATTAGTAATATTCAACAAGTTTCCAATGATTACTAACTCTCGTCACGTTAGTAATTAACAATAATTAATTTTCGAATTTATATTAAATTAATAACACATTAAATTTAATAAATCCCCAAATTTAGAAAGCATAAAAAAATGGGGTATTACATACTTCACCCTAATAACGTAATTTCATCCCAAAATTTGGAAAATAAGGCATACCTGGTAAGAATAAGTCTGGGTATTTCTCGCACATATCTGACTCGCGCTCCCAGTTGGATTCCTCCACATTATGATGCTCCCACTGGACCCGTACAAGTGGAACTACCTTCGACCTCAATCTCCTCTCGCTATGGTCTAGGATAGCCACTGGTCTCTCCTCGTAAGAGATGTCAGGCTATAAGTCTATCTCTTCTATCGCGATGTGGGTGTGTACCATATCAAACCGAAGGTATCGTCTCAACGACGAGATGTGGAATACATCGTGGATGCGATGTAGATGCTCTAGTAATCCCAATCTGTATGCTACCGACCCAATCCTTTCGATAATGGGAAATGGTCCCACGTATCTCGGGGCCAATTTCTTTTCTTCTCGAACCTCATCACTCCTTTCATAGGAGATACACGTAGTAATACTTGGTCCCCCACATTAAACTCTCGCAAGAACCGTTTCGCATCGGCGTAGCTTTTCTGTCTGGCCTGGGCTACTCGAATGCAACTTCTGATCATCTCAATCCTAACGGAGGTTTCCTGAATCACCTCTGGTCCAAGCAACTTGTTATCCCCCACCTCTAGCCAACAAGTTGGGGAACGACAAGGCCTGCCATACAAAGCCCCAAATGGAGCCATGCCAATCGTGAACTGATAAGAGTTATTATAAGCGAACTCCACCAGTGGAAGGTGTGGCTCCCAACCTCTTCTAAAATCAAGGACACACTTGTGTAGAATAACCTCTAACATCTGATTAGTACGCTCTATTTGTCCATCTATCTGTGGGTGATAAGCGGAACTCAACCTCAACTCTGTACCCATAGCCTCCTGAAAGCTCTCCCAAAAACGCGATACGAAAATTTTGTCTCTATCTGACACAATATTTAGGAGCACCCCATGTAATCTGACAATCTCAACAATAAACAACTGAGCATACTGACCCGTGGTATAGTCCGTTTGCACTGGAAGAAAATGAGCCACCTTGGTCAAATGGTCCACAATCACCCAGATGGAGTCGTGGCCCGCTGTGATGTAGGCAACCCTATAATAAAATCGATGGAAATACTCTCCCACTTCCACGCGGGTATTTCCAATGGTTGAAGCAACCCTGATGGTTTCTGATGGTCTACCTTTACTAGCTGCCAGGTAGAACACTTGGACACGAACTCAGCAATGTCCTTTTTCATCCCACTCCACCTGTATTGCCGTCTCATATCCTAGTACATCTTATCTCCTCTAAGATGTACCGCAAATCGGGACCCGTGAGACTGGGTCATTACTGCATGACGTAAGTATGCTCCTTCTGGTACCATTAATCTCCCATTAAACCTCAAATACCCATCAGAACTAACAGAATAGGACTCAGCACCCTCAGCTAAAAGTCGTGCAATCTACTCCTGGCAAAATGGATCTGCGGTCTGTGCTTGTATCACCCTCGTAACAATCTCTGGTGTCACTGTCATGATAGATATGAAGGAACAGGCTACTGTGTCCTGGTGACCCAACTCTTTCCACTTTTCTTTCCAGATGTCCGCTACATCGTCTACTGGTCTACAGCTCAACGCATCAGCAACTATGTTGGCCTTCCCCGGATGGTATTCTATGTCGAACTGATAGTCCTTCACGAACTCTAACTACCTGCACTGACGCATTTTCATCTCTCGCTGAGTGAACAGGTACTGAAGTGACTTGTGGTCTGTGAACAAGCGAAATTTTCCCCCCAATAAATAGTGCCTCCATATTCTCAATGCAAAAACGACCGCTGCTAACTCTAGGTCGTGTGTGGGGTAATTCTTCTCGTGCAGCTTAAGCTTGCGGGAGACAAAAGCTATAGCCTTCTCCTCCTACTGAAGTACTCCCCCAAGTCCCCGTAAAGAAGCATCAGTGTAAACCAGGTACTCCACGCCCGGTTTAGGTAAAGCAAGGACCGGTGCTGAAGTAAGCTTGTCTTTCAATTCGTCGAAAGCCAATTGGCAAGCATCATTCCAAACATATGGAACCTCTTTTTGAGTCAGGTTCGTCAATGGACCCACTATTTTGGAGAACCCATGGATGAATCTCCAGTAGTACCCGGCTAATCCCAAGAAACCGCGCACTTCTGTCGGTGTCGTGGGCTGTCCCCACTCCCTCACCGCAAACACTTTACTCGGGTCAACTGCTATCCCTTGTTCAGAAAAAATATGTCCCAAGAACTGCACTTCCCGTAACCAGAACCCGCACTTCTCGTACTTAGTATACAGCTGATGCTCTCGTAGAGTCTGAAGAACCTGCCTCAAGTGCTCGGCATGATCCTCCTCGAAGTGTGAATATATCAGAATGTCATCTATGAAGACGATGACAAAGTGATCCAAAAACTCTTTGAACACTCGGTTCATCAAGTCCATGAATATGGATGGAGCATTTGTGAGTCCAAATGGCATCACTCTGAACTCATAGGACCCATATCTCGTCAAGAAAGCAGTCTTCGAAAGATCCTGCTCCCTAATACGTAGCTAATGGTACCCCGACCTCAGATCTATCTTCGAAAATAAAGTTACTCCCTCAGCTGGTCGAACAGATCATCAATTCGAGGCAACAGATACTTGTTCCGTATCGTGACCTTGTTCAGCTCCTAGTAGTCCGCACATAGCCTCAGTGAACCATCTCTCTTTTTCACAAACAAAACTGGAGCTCCCCAAGGTGAGGTACTCCTGCGAATGAAGCCCTGACCTAACAGCTGCTCTATTTGATCTCGTAACTCTCTCATCTCCGCCGGAGCCATACGGTATGGAGCGCACACTATAGGCCGAGTATCTGGTAATAAATCTATGATAAAATCTATCTCACGACTGGGGGGTAGGCCTGGTATCTCCTGAAATACATCGAAAAACTCACGAACAACTGGGATCGAGTCTATGGGAATCACAACCTCCTTAGAGGTATCCTCCTCTATGTAATACAAATGAGCGGTCGAGCCTCCCTCTAGGCGAGGCATCGCCACTACAAACATCTCTTGCCCTGGAAAGGCAAAGACAATACTCCCACCGAAACAATCTATCATGGCTCTGTTAGCTGCGAGCCAATCCATACTAATAATAACGTCGTACTCATGCATATCTAAGACTAATATGTCTGCTGGTAATACCAAACTACCCCCACTCCCCGACATATAAAGAAAATTAGCGATCCATTTCCCAATGGTGGGTCTACACACGTCACAATGCTCTCTTCTGTGGGTAATAACCCTAAGGCCTTCTCAAAATGGGTAGCTATAAAACAGTGCGTCGCCCCAATATCAAATAAAACCCGACCCATAGTACCATGGATAGGAAATATACCCTCAATCGCAGGTGGTGCCTGTGGAGCTGCTACCTAGTGGATGTTATAGACACGTCCGTACTGTAACTGCCCCTACTTCACCGGAGCGGCTGGAAGGGCGACTGGAAAAAGTGGCCTTTGTGGCTCATTACGGGCACCCTGCTGCTGTGGGGCCCTATCACCCTATGGACAATCCTAGCGATTATGGCCATACTTGCCGCACACAAAACATTGACCTCTGAAATTACCTCCCCTCCGACCTTGCTGACCACGGTCCTGTTGGCCGTTACCACCCCGCCACTGGCCCTGTTGGCCCTGATGAAAATGCTGTTGGCCCTACTGTTGACCCTGTGGATGGAGGTGTTGGACTTGTTGGCCCTACTAATTAGGCTAGCCCTGCTGACCCTGCCTAAATCCCCCAAATCCCTGTCGAGAATCACCTGATCGGAACCTCTTGGTGGGGCCCCCTGATGGGAACTCTGCTTATGCGGACGAGTATGCCCCTGAGATGTCGGTGCTCCACTAGTGCCACTACCCCTTGTCCTGACCTGCTGGCCGGACTCTCCTGCCCGCTTACTTCCCTGCAAATGGAAGCGGTGATCCTGGCAGTGTAGTAAAGCAGCATTGAGTACATCTGTGAAGGTACTCAGAGACAGATTCCCTATAAGATGCTGACGGATGCTCCAAGCTAACCCGTCCACAAACAACAATATATTCTTGCCCTCAGTGGGTGCCTCATTTGGCACTATAGTGAGAAGTCTTGTGAACTCCTCTTCATACTCAGCAACAGTGGAATTTTCCTGCTTCAAGTTCAGTAACTTTTGCCTCATCTCAGTTTGCACAGTGGATGGAAAATACTTGCGGTCAAACCGCTCCCAGCACGACTGAATCGGAATAGTATCCCTCTCCTCCAAGGTGGTGGTGGACTCCCACCACTGCAAAGCGGTCCCCACTAGCTTAAATGAGGCCAACAACTGTTTCTGCACGTCCGTGCACTCATACATACGCAGATGCCTCTAGATATCTTTCTTCCATTGGCTGACGATGATGATATCTGAACTACCAGAGAACTCAGGGGGATGCGCCTTCTGAAAGGCATCCCTAACCCGCTCCCATGCTGATGAAAGCTGTGTAGGTACTGGCGCCACTACCTGAATCTGGGGTGGAGCCTGTTGTACTACCACCAATGCGGCATTAACCGCCTGAGCAATAATAGCGGCTACCTCATTAGCATTCATCGTTCACTGAGCTGGAGCTGCTGGCTGCTCGGCTTGGGCATGCCTATCCTTTGGTGCACGTCTCAGAGGCATCTGAAACGTGAAGAAATTTATTAGTCTACAGTTATTATCAAATCTCAAATAGCTGAAGACATAATCATAAAAGAAAGAATACAACAATACTAAAATAGGGCTCTATAAAAAAAAGTTAAGCTGAAAGCGAAATAATCCGTACAGATCCTAAAGACACTAGAACCTGGGCTCTGATACCACCTGTGACACCCCGCCAAATTAAATATCGGGCAATCACTCCTTTATTAAATTAAAATTAAGGTGAACAGTTGGTTCATTCTTAGCATCAGTGTCGTCAAAATAAAATTTCCAATTTAAACACCCTAAATAATTAAGCTAAGTGTCAAAACCATTTTAGATATTACTTTCCAAATTTTATTCAAAACCAATATTTTAAAACTTTACATAATTCACAATTTAAGAATCATCCAACAATTACACTAGAACAAACAATCCAATTAATTGAACATCCAACTGAGAAAAATACTAATATTAAAACTTAAAGGAAAACATCCTGACAGTAATAAAACCCAAAGTGCAAATACTGGAAATAAAAAGATCACAATGTCCGATAAAACAACTAAATAATGGGAAGGGGCGACACATGCCCAACTGATAAAATAAATGCTAGGAGTGGAATCAAGAAATGAGGTCGTCTAAGCAAGAGGCCTGCAACTCCCACCTAAGCTGCAGCGCGTTCCTTCCAAAGGATCCTATGCAAGACGCTCCTGTGGCTGGGCACCTGTAATATATACATATATATACAAGAGAGAAAAGAAAATAGAAACGGGTCAGAGCCCGATTGTAAAAACGATTTAAAATTTGTTTAGCAAGTATTTAAAATGTTTACTGGTCAATGCAACAACATATTAGTGCGACACTCCCTTGAGAATTTCTCACCTATCTCCTAATGTGCACACCTATCGTACTAACCTTCCCAACGGTTTAACTTATTTCATCTTATGTCACTCGTAAGATTTTAATCTGACAAATTCAACTGTTTAAGGGGTTCATTTCATTTAACTACATAGTTCTCATTTAACCTTATTTACTAATAAAGTCTCTCCGCAATATATTATACTTTTCAAACACTTATTCCCAAGTTGAAATAATTATTCATATCTTACTTATCATAAACACAGTAGGTAGTTCCCAAGTTCCAGAATTCAATATATCTATAAAATACTCATATAATATATATATATATATACTAACGGCACACCACATAATAATTATTGTGCGGGCATACTCTGCTATCCAGTCCCCGTATCACTCGTACTAAGGGAAATACAAGTTCGGAATCACTCTCGAACTGTATTAATACAAACACAAACAACATTGAGGCGAAGCATAGATTCCAAGTCTCTAAGAGGTCAGTATATGCCCTCACGTCTCTTAGGACCGTCTGCACTATCGATTCGATAGCCTTTACCGAAGGATTTCTATCTTCTAGGGTACGAGTCAATATCCCCCATAAAGGTCCCATCGAGATAAGACTGTCCCAGAGCGGTAACCTAAGGGATAGCAAGTAGCGCGGGCATGGTTTTCTCACACATATAGTATATGCATAAACACAGTCATATAAATATACTACTATTACCACATCAAATTCAGGTACATCTCATAACCCATAATTATGATATTTATCCTTATTTCTCGTTATTATTTATCACGTATAACGGTTCGTTTCTTACTTTAATTTGTGGAATTATCCCAACTTATTAAGTTACACTCGTGGATTCCTATCCTCCCAAGTGTAATTTCAGTAGGTACTCATTTATTTACCAACGTAACTACCTTACTCGTCTCCCCCTTTTTTATCCTAGTTCCATTGTCCCTTTTATGTAAACATCCCCGAAAAAGTAAATCTCGTCTTACATTAAAGATTTCATATTATCAATAAGTCCTACTGTTATTCTTTATCTTCCAAAATACTTTAATAAGGATGTCCAAGGATTATTACACCTTTAAATTAAATTCAACTATTTAGAAGGGGAATTATGAATATGCCAGAAGGGGACCTTCGCGCAAAACATATTTTTTTTTTCGATTTTTCTTCGCGTGGTAATATTCCTTATATTTTTATGAGCCTAAATATATGGTCGGAATATTTGTTTGACCTTCTGAGGCATCCTAAACAATACGCGCAAAACTAGACTTTCGTTGTGTCGCGCGTCGTAAGACAATTAGTACATAAGTTCGCGTAGCATTCGTTGCCTGTCCGAATCGCGTGAAACTTAACCAAAGTACTTAAAATAATTATACGAACATAAATCATAACTCATGCGAGAAAATGCAATGTAAAAATTTCATTAACGGAGCGTCGCTAAATAAAGGATGATCATGCAAGTACAATTTAAAGGTGCGGTTATTACATTGTTCCCTCCTTAGGATATTTCATCTCCGAAATTCATCATAAGTCACTCGAAAAGATGTGGATGTTACTCTCGTATCTCGGCTTCTCGCTCCCAAGTGTCACCTTCGGCTCCCTGCGATTCCCATAGGATGTTCACCAACGGAATGACTTTGTTGCGCAGAACCCGGTTCTCTCGGTCCAAGATGGATATGGGTCGAGTCAAGATTATTGTATCCTCTTTTAACTCGATGTTTTTCCAGTTGATCACATGGAGAGGATCATGCAGATACTTCTTCAGCATAGAGACATGAAAGACATTGTGAACATGAACTAACTGTGGAGGTAGGGCTAATCAGTATGAGATATCCCCGACCCTTTCCAAAATTTCGAAGGGTCTAATGTACCGAGGAGAAAGCTTGCCCTTCTGACCAAATATCTGATTACCAGTCCTAGCCCTGACCTTCAACAACACTTTATTACCCACTTCGAATTCTAACGGTGTACGTAGATTGTCAGCATAATTCTTTTGTCTAACCTGAGCCATCACTAACCTCTCTCGTATCAACTGAACCTTGTCGGTCATCTTCCTGATCATATCCGAGTTTGTAAGATGCTTCTCACCCACCTCTGCCCAATATATTGGAGAACAACACGGTCTCCCATAAAGGGCCTCAAAGGGGGCCATCTCGATACTGGCTTGGTAACTGTTGTTGTACGAAAACTCCGCTAGAGGCAAGTTTTCATCCCAACTACCCTGAAAGTCAAGCGCGCATGTCCGCAACAAGTCCTCCAAAATCTGTATCGTACGTTCTGATTGCCCGTCTGTTATTGGATGGTATGCCCTACTCAAATTCAAATCGGTACCCAGCTCCTGCTGAACCTTCCTCTAGAACTGCGAAACAAAACGAGGATCTCTATCAGAAACAATGGTCAGGGGTACACCGTGGAGTCTGATAATCTCACTATGTACATCCTAGCTAACTTTGCTATGCTGTCTGTGATCCTGATCGTCAAGAAGTGTGCAGACTTTGTGAGGTGATCCACCATGACCCAAACTGTATCTTGACCCCGTTCAGATCGGGGTAACGCTGTGACAAAGTCCATGGTGATGTGCTCCCACTTCCACTCGGTTATCGGGAGTGGCTGCAGTAACCCGGCTGGCTTCTTGTGTTCGGCCTTCACTTACTGGCACGTATAACACTTAGCCACAAAGATCGCTACATCTTGCTTCATCCCAGATCACCAGAAATCTCTACATAGGTCCTTATACATCTTTGTCGCTCCCGGATGTATGCTGAACCGAGACTGATGGAATTTTGTAAGGATCTCTGCTTGAAGCTCTTCGATAACTGGCACAATTAATCTGCCCTTGTGCCGGACACCTCCCTCCTGATCAACCGTAATATTATCAAATTCCTCACCGTTCTGAATGCGGTTCCAAGAATGCATAATCTCTTCATCACAGAATTGCGCATCAAGAACCTTCTGGTGAACTACTGGCTTAGCCATCATACCCCATAAATAAGCTCTGTCGTTGTTCCACTGAATAAGAAGCTCACATCTATGAAGCTCCCCATACATCTTCCTACGGTAGCACCTTATTGCCGCTAAGGCCTGACTTCCTACTAGGAGCATCGGCCACCACATTGGCCTTCCCCGAATGATACTCTAACGTGAAATCATAGTCCTCTAAAAGCTCGATCCACCTCCGTTGTCGAAGGTTAAGGTCTCGCTGAGTGAAGATGTATTTCAGGCTCTTGTGATCGGTGAATACTTAAAACCTTTCGCTATACAAGTAATAGCGCCAGATCTTCAAGGCAAACACAACTGTGTCCATCTCTAAATCATGGGTGGGGTAGTTCCTCTCATGAATCTTAAGCTAACGGGATGCATAAGCAACCACCTGACCCTCCTACATGAGTACTGCTCCAAGGCCTAATCCGGAAGCATCACAGTATACGGTGTAACCCTTTCCCCATTCAGGAAGAATGAGGATGGGTGCTGAGGTAAGCCTAACCTTTAACTCCCAAAATGCGGACTCACACTCATTTGACCACTCAAAAAGGACACCCTTCTGCGTTAACTGCGTGAGAGGCGATGCCACTCTAGAAAAATCCTGAACAAATCTTCGATAGTAGCCGGTCAAACCAAGGAAACTTAGAATCTCCGTGACTGTCTTCGATCTATCCCATTTGAGAATGGCTTCAACCTTGGACGAATCAACAGAAAAATTCCGGCGCCAGATACCACATGGCCAAGAAACTTGTCCTCATCCATCCAGAATTCACACTTGCTGAATTTTGCATACAACATGTTCTCCCTAAGCACCTGAAGTGCCGAACGCTAGTGCTCCTTGTGGTCAATATTAGAAGATGAATACACTAGGATATCATCAACAAAACTACCACAAATCGATCCAAATACGGGCGATAGATACGATTCATGAGATCCATGAATGCGACTGGGGCATTAGTCAAATCGAAAGGCATTACCAAGAACTCATAATGTCTGTACCGTATGTGGAATGCGGTCTTAGGAATATCTTCCTCCTCCATCCTCAACTGATGATAACCTGACTGGAGATCAATCTTGGAGAACCTCCCTGCTCCTCGAAGCTGATCAAATAAGTTGTCAATTCGCGGAATCGAATACTTGTTCTTCACCATCACCCGATTACCCGATTCAGCTGTCGATAATCGATACAAAGCCGAAGAGAGTTATCCTTCTTCTTGGCAAAAAGGACTGGTGCTCCCCATGGGGACACACTAGGGCGTATGAAGCCTTTACTCATCAAATCATCCAACTGAGTCCTCAACTCTAGTAACTTTGCTGGTGCCATCCTATGAGGAGGGGTGGAGATAGGTGTCACACTGTGATGGATGTCAATGGCAAAATTGATCTCTCGACTCGGAGGCAATCCTGGGAGATCCTCCGGAAACACATCGGGAAACTCCCGAACAACGGGATAGTCTGTAACCATACGATCTGGTTCTTCTTGGGCCATGATGCTACTCAACCACCCGAAGAAATACTTCTGCTCTCGGGTGGTGGAAAACTTGCAAGGATAATCTCTATGCTGCTCACTATTGAAGCGATAACGAGAGCCATTGGGAAGAGACACCGAAACATTATGCCGATGGCACTCGATAGTGGAATTAAAGGTAGACATCCAATCCATACCAAGGATCACATCAAATCCATCCATATCCATCACAATAAAATCGTACTCCAGAATGTAATCCCCAGCCACGACTATGCAATTTCGACAGACTCTACTAAGGCAGATACCACCACCCACGGGCAGTCCCACGAATATTGGCGGATGAAGCTCGTCGACCTCAAGACACAAATAGAAAGCTAAAGAACTAGATATAAAGGAATGTGATGCAACAGAATCGAACAATTCTCTAACCCAAGTACTGAATAATAAGATCATACCTTCCATCACTGATGGATTCTGGACAGGCACTGACTGCTGCGTGAGGGCGTAAGCTCGCCCCTGTTTGAATCTGTTACCCTGACCACTGAGCACAGTGTGTCTCTAGTTCCCCTGTCCCTGACTAGGTTGTGGGATGTCAGCACCGTTCCTAGCCTATTTCTTATGACCCAAAAAGGACTGCTGATATTGCTACTGCTCGTACTGAGTGGGGCCCGTATAGCTCGAGTTTTGCCCAGATGTGAAACTACTTCCCTGCTAACCAACCCGCTGCTCTCTAGCTGTAAACTCTGGATAGTTTAGCCTAAAATGATTGGGCGACCCACAAATGAAGCAAGTCTTGAGGGCAGGTGATATCGGGCTCTGATCACTGCTACACTGACCTGGTGTAGTGATACTCATAACAACCTTGAGCTTGGTAAGAAAACCTCTTTCCCCGCTCTTGAACCTCTTGCTATCACTGCCTCTATACCCACCGGCATCCCTCTTCTGTGTCCCACCAGATTCCTTCTTCTTGTCTCAGATAGTTCGGGAATCCTCTGCCTCGAGCTCAAGTCGGAAGGACTTATTGATAGCCTCCCCAAAGCTCAAATGATCAAAACCAACCACCAGCCCACGGATATGGGGATTCAACCCCTTCACAAACAATCGCGTCTTTTCTGTCTCATCAGTCTTAACCGCTTTCACATGCTTCGACAACCTCTCAAAGGGAACCAGGTACTCATTCACAGACATCTTCCCCTGGATCAATGCAGAAAACTCATCCTTCTTGGCATCTTTACACGCCTAAGGGAAGTACCGGTCTAGGAACACTATCTGAAAACCATCCCAGTCAAGAGGCTCCGTCAAACTGGCCATATGTGTGGACCACCAACTTCGAGCCTGCTCGGTTAGCTGGAAAGTAGCAAGCTTAGCCCTATTCCCTGCTGGCACGTCAAGGATGTCAATAATACGAGCAACCTCATCGAGCCACTCTTTGGCCACATCGGACCCTGTCATGCCATTAAACATATCCGGGTTCAACCGCCTGAACTCCTTGAGAATTGAGGCTGCTGTGGTGCTTTCGACTGTACCTCTTCGGTCACCCCTCTGTTGTTGGGAGATAGTCTCAGCTAACTAGCGCACTGCTTGCTCCATTCTCTGCAGCTCACTGTTACCACTAGTGGCGGTCTTGCGAGTAGGGGCCATCCTATAAGATAGGATAGTTTAGTATGACAATTTGGTACACGAAAATGAAAGGGACTAAAATGATAATCACTCCTACGCTCACGAGGATCCTAAGGCTCTGATACCAAGTTGTAACGCCCCAATCCAGATTAGAGTTACCGTTGGAATAACTTAGTATCCGAACCAAAGGTATTAAGGGGGAGGGGGATAAAACATTTAATTAATTTGGAAAATAGTTGCCACATTATACTTCAATAAAACCTTTAATTTCTTTTATTATGAAAAGGCGAGGCCCATATATTGCAAGTGATATTCATTTAA
The DNA here is from genome assembly GCA_949130495.1 of Sambucus nigra. NCBI lineage: Eukaryota > Viridiplantae > Streptophyta > Magnoliopsida > Dipsacales > Adoxaceae > Sambucus > Sambucus nigra. The sequence continues at coordinate 577,251,614 of OX422214.1, read as the reverse complement.
CAATTTAATAATTAAACCTTTAACAAGATTTAATCCATAAATAGAGCACAAATCCCTGTATTATTACAATTTCCAAATAGTTCCAGTTCAAACCAAATTGTCTTAAAAAACATAAGGGATTACAATTCAAAATAAGTCTATGGATTAAAATCGGTTACAGAGCCTCTAACGACGACTAGCACTTTCTGCGGCCTTTCCAACGTCCTTACCCGACGTACCACCTGTTGTACCTGGGGATTTGGAAAATAGGGTATGAGAGAAATGCCCAGTAGGGTGGGAATACTAAGCAATAATTTTCATAGCAAAATACTATACATATACAATGCATTTTAGTAATTCCGAAAACCATCATTCTCTCATATTCAATAATTAGCATTAATGATTATTTTCGTTAACATTTAACTATGCTAAAAATATTCAAGAAGCCTTCATTATATTCAACTAAGTTATCATGTATCTATACTAACAAGATTCTTTAACTTAGTCATAAATGCACCTATATGCAATGCCCTGGGCTACGTGCCCACTCACTCTTAGCATTTTAATATTCCAAGCTAGGAACTTAATCATATTCCACTTATGTCATCCACAAAATAATTAATGAATTCTTATTCATTCATTAGTTTAAGTTCTGTGAATTTCTCTCATTCCTTACTTAACATTTTTTTTGGGATTTTGCCAACAAACACTCACAGATTTCGTGGCCTCACACCACCGGTCTTCGCCACCATATACTACTGCAGTTTGTTTGGGGTCTTTCACCACTAGGAACGTCATGCCCTCCTCAATTATTTTCTCTCGGCGTCATCCGAATATCATATCTTTCATGTGTTTAACATTATTCTCAATGTTCACAATTCAACTTATCCGGTTTTGTTATTAAAATCCGTTATTAGTCTTTGCATCCTACGAGCCGAGGAGGCATTCTAGTGTCAACGCCGAACACTAAAATATACTAAGTCACCTTTACAACACTTTGATTTACAAAAATGCCATCTTATACTTTTATTATCTAAAAAGCATTTCCTTAGCATTTTTCAAGTACTTTTTCATGTAAAAACACCATTTAAGTGACTTTACTTTATATTTACCAAATCTGCCACTAAGGTTTTTTTTACCAAAAAATACCTTTTTAAGTGGGTTTTAAGTACAAAAATCATTCTTTAATGTACTACATGTTTCCACCAACATTTAAACCTTTATTAGTGATGTACAACCCATTTTAGCACACTTTTACATATAAAGCCATTTACATAATTATAAGCCTTATTTAACATATTCAAGAGGCTTAAACTAATATTTCAACATATTAGATTTTGGGGCTGTTTTTATGAGATTACTAAACACATTTTTAGACCCCTATATTTCAACATTAATCATGTTAATGTCATGACTAACACATACTACATACACTATTTCATGAAAATGGGTCTTCTTCCTTAGAAAACCCAACAAATGCATTAATTAGTCATTTTCTTGTAGCATTCCATTTTCTATGTTTATTTCATGAGATTATTACATTTATAGCATTATTTCAACATATATAATAATCTGAAAATTTATTCTAAACATCATCTTCTCCATTTATCATTTTTCACAAAACGGGTTTTTCATAGCATATGAAAATAGGGAGAAGAGCTAAAATGTCACATTTTTCTCAACATCTTGTTCATATTAGCATTTGAAATAAAAGAGTTTAACAGTGAGGAAAACCCTACTTGGAAGTAGGAAGAGGATAAGGTTGAAGAAGATGGAAGATGAACACCATAAAACTTCACAAAGCCACCACTCAAAGGCTCCAAAACCACCTCTGTTTTGCTTCAACAAGTTGTCCTACTTCTTAAGCAAGCTTTAATGGAGTTTGTGTAAGGACATTTTTGTCCATTATCAATTTGTATGTCATAAGCCGTTACACCATTGAAGAAAATCAAGACCGTATCGTCATCAACGGATCCGAATTTCAAAAGAAGAAAGGAATCATTTTTCTGACAGGCCAGACCGGTCCGCCCAGATTGAAAGAATCGGTCCACCGACGGACCAATTCGCTCTCTATCGGACCGATCCGCTTGCTGAAGATCCAGTAGACCCCGGACTGGTAGCGAACCGAATAGGTGCTTTGAGAAAACGAACCGATCTGACCCCCCAGACCGGTCCGCATCAGAGGCAGACCGGTCCGCCTGGGATAAAGTTGAACAGATCGTGTTCAGATTTTTTAGGCCAAGTTATTCCTTTATAAACCCACTACGAGGAGTTGGTTTTGAGAGACTTCTACACATGATTTTCAGAGTTCCTAAACTCAAAGTCTTCATCTTTGTGAGTTACCAAACTCATGTTTTGATTCACACAAATTTCCAAATCAATTGTGAATCATTTTGAAACCCTAGAACACAAACTCTTTTGTTGTTCATATCCTTGTGGAGAAGACCGTCCTTCTTCTTCATTACTGCCCTCCTGGAAAGGGAAACTTCCAGTCGCTGACTACAGATCCGACGCCTGAGGGTAATTCTGTGTCACCCTTGTATTTCATTGTAATCTGTGTAAATCGTACCTTACCAAATTATAGTGAAATAAATGGTTTTGCCCCTTTGGGGGATTTTTCCTTATTTGTGTGTGTTTGAATGTTCTTGCATGCTTTATATCTTATTCAATCACACCTAGATGCATGTTTAGGATTTAATTGGGTTAAACTGTGTTTAATTATGTAATTTCTTAATTTGAACGCACGCGCCAATCATTCAAATTGGTATCAGAGTAGGTTACGCTAATCTGTCGCGTATTCCTAAGTTTTCGCAAAAATTTTCTAAGATATCAATTTTCTGAAAAAAATTGATTTTTGAAAAAGTGCGTGTTCAATGGAGAAATCATATAATAAAATGCCAGTTTTTGACGGTACTAACTATGCATATTGGAAAGCCCGCATGAGGTCTGCTTTAAAGGCCATAGATGAACGTGTTTGGATTCTAGTAGAAAGAGGGTGGACACCTCCCTCCGTCACTGTTGAAAACGTGACCAATTTAAAACCTGTCACTACATGCACTGAAGATGAATTTAAATGGTCTTCTTTTAATTCTAAGGGTTTGAGTGCTATTTTTGGATCCATCACTCCTGATGAGTTCCGACGTATCATGACGTGCACTACGTCAAAAGAGGCATGGGATGTTTTGCAACTTACCCATGAAGGAACTAATGCTGTGAAATAATCTAAATTGCAAAATTTAACAACTCAATTTGAGACCATCACCATTCTTAAAACTGAATGTTTTGATGATTTTTATGCTAGGCTATCTGATATTGTTAATACTATCTTTAATCTTGGTGAACATATTCCTAATGCTAGAGTTGTGAAAAAGATTCTTCGACCTTTGCCTAAGCGTTTTATCCCTAAAGTCACTGTGCTAAATTCTATGGGTAATTTAAATACGCTAAAATTGGAAGAGCTTGTAGGAGACTTGCAAGCTTATGAAATTGATATGTTCCCTAAATCTGTCAAGTCTAAAGATAAGGAAATTGCACTTAATGCCCAAGAGAGAAAAAGTGAGGGGACTAAAAGAAAGAGAGTAGAGTCATCTATAAAGAAAGAGAGTGAAACTTTTGATTCTGAGTGTGATTTTGACTTAGATGATTTGGCTATATTTGCTAAAAACTTTAAGAAAATTCTCAAATTTAAGAAAAGTGGAAATTTTAAAGATAAGAAGAATTTTCAGACAAATAAGTTTGAAAAAAAAATGAGAAAGATGCGAAAAATCCTCCTAAGAAAGACAGCGAGAGATGCTATGAGTGCGACCGTAGGGGACATAGAGCGTTTGAATGTGATACTCATCTGAATAGAGAAAAGGGCAAGGTTGTCCTTAATGCTACCCTTAGTGACGACAGTGAGGTCGAGCCGGTGGACTCGGGAGATGAGTCACCGCATGAGTGTAACTTCACCGCATTCATGGATAGTCATGTGAGTACTCCTAGTGCAGCTCACGACGATAAGGATGTTACTTCATAGGGACACCTCGACAGTGAGAGCGATGCAAGTGAGGGGAGGATGACGCAAGTGAGAGCGAGAGCAATCTTCAATGCGCCTACGCCGAGTTATATAATGAGTCATTTAAAACTAAAAGGCGTAACAAAATGTTAGTTCTTAGGATCACTGCGTTAGAAGAAGAATTATAAGAGACGAGATAGAAAGTGTCCTCCACCTGCAACGCACTGAGAGAGAGAGAGAGAGAGTCTGCCTGTGGTAAGTTAGATAGTTTGTTTAGAGAAAAAGAGAGTTGTTTTGAGAAAGAAAGAGGGGACTTGACTAAACAAGTGGCTAGTCTTATGAGTGAGCTTCATTCCTCCATTGAGACTCGAAAGAAACTTGAAGCCCTTGTTTCCCAGCTTACTCATGATCTGGAGAGAGCATAGGATGTCAAGGTACAAATCGAGGACAGATCTGGGAAGATGGGAAAGGTGCTCCTCGGCTCCGCTTTAGGTTTTAGTGATCGACAGTTCCAAAATTGCACCTGGACCAGTCCCTAAGTTTTCTACTACTCCTTATGGTCATCACCAAAATACATGAAGGAGAGTTCGACGAAGAAAAGCAAACCAAGGTCCGCCTAAGACTGAGTTATTTTGTACATATTACAAAAGAAAAGGACACCTGAGGGAGTTTTGATATAGTTTGGGTCAAACACGACTTACTTCTGCTCCACCACGTCATACTAATGAGTTTTCCAGTATGAGAGAGCGTGTTGAGTTTTTAGCTGCCACATCACAGAGTTTGATGGAGGAATTGCGACGGATGTCTTTGCCGTCAGTGAATGCTCCTCACATTTCGGCTAAAACCAACAACAACAAGGGTAAACAAAAGGTTACCACTTCTTGGGTGCCTAAGAAAGATAAGAAAGCCCTTGTTGTTCATGTTGCTCTTAAAGCACATAATACCTCACAGTGGTATTTTGATAGTGGATGCTCCAGACACATGACAGGTGGTGTCTCATTTTTCACCCACCTTGAGGATTATAAGGATGGTAGAGTCACCTTTGGAGATGGGAGCAAGTCCAACATTATGGGACGAGGTACTGTGGAGTTACCAGGATTTCCTAAGCTAGAGAAAGTTTTGTACGTCAAAGGTTTGAAAGCAAACCTTCTCAGCATTAGCCAGCTGTGCGACGCTGACTTTGCAGTAAAGTTTGACCGAGATGCGTGTAATGTCTATAATCAAGCCGATAAACTTTTAGTGCAAGGGGTGAGGACCGAGGATAATTGCTATGGGACTGTACCTACTTCCTCACTTGTCTGCAACAGCGCCACAATCACTCCTATGGATTTGTGGCACCAACGTCTAGGTCACGTGAACGTTAGAGATTTGACTCGTTTAATCAAAAAGGACCTAGTACGTGGCTTACCATCTTTTGTAAAGTCAACTTCCACGGTTTGTGGACCCTGTTAGTTGGGAAAGAAAATTCGGAGCCCTCATAGGAAGTTGCATTCTATTACCACCTCCCGGGTTCTTGAGGTGATTCACATGGATCTTATGGCTCCTACTCGTACTGAGAGTTTGGGTGGTAAGAGGTATATCCTCGTGATGGTAGACGATTTCTCCAGATACACCATCGTAGGTTTTCTGAGAGAGAAATCCGATGCTGTAGAGTTTTTAACGACCAAGTGTCGTGTCCTGCAAAATCAACATGGAGTCACTATTAACAGGATACGTAGTGACAGCGGAACTGAATTTAAGGAAGCAAAGGTAGATTTTTATTGTGATAGCCTTGGGATCAAACATGAGTTTTCTGCTGTGAATACTCCTCAGCAAAATGGGATTGTTGTGAGAAAGAATAGAACGATCCAGGAGATGGCTAGATCTATACTTCTAGTCCACAAAGTTTCTAGGAGATTTTGGGAAGAGGTAGTGTCTACTGTATGCCACACGGTGAATAGGGTTTAATTGCGTCCACACACACTTAAGACACCTTATGAATTGTGGACTGGAAAAAAACCCAACCTGGCATATTTCCGTGTTTTGGGGAGTAAATGCTACATCCTACGGGATAGAGAGCAATTAGGAAAGTTTGACTCCCGGAGTGACGAGGGAATATTTCTAGGATATTCATCGAATAGCAGAGGGTACCGGATTTTTAACCTGAAGAGCTCTAAGGTTATGGAATCAATAAACATCACCGTGCAAGATGATGAACCTTCGACGGCTATTGATCCTAACCTACAGTGTGAGGATGGGGACTTCTCTGGGAGTGACTTACTTGTCCCTCACCCACACTCTGTGGACCCTACTCCCGCGTTAGAGGACACTCCTGCTTGGGTTCGCAAGTGTCATGACCCTTATGCCATTATTGATGATCCCACTGTAGGGGTCAAGACTCGTGCTCAGCTAGAAAACGTCATTAGCCACTTTTTCTACACGTCCAAAGTCGAGCCCAAGAATCACAAAGAAGCACTCAAGGATGAACACTGGATATCTGCTATGCAGGATGAGTTACTTCAGTTTAAAAAGAACAATGTCTGGGAACTAGTCCCCCGACCTAGTGAGACTAATGTGATTGGTACCCGGTGGATTTTCAAGAATGAAATGGATGAAAATGATACCATAATCAGAAACAAGGCTAGGTTGGTCGCTCAAGGCTACACACAGATTAAGGGTAAAAACTTTGGGGAGACATTTGCTCCTGTTGCGAGGCTTGAGTCCGTCCGCTTACTACTCGCCATCGCATGTCATCTGCGCTTCAAGTTATATCAGATGGATGTCAAGAGTTCCTTTTTGAATGGAATTCTATAGGAGGAGGTTTATGTGGAACAACCAAAAGGGTTTGAAGACCCTAAGCACCCTGAGCACATTTTTTATCTGAGGAAAGCCTTGTATGGTTTGAAGAAAGCACCCCATGCTTGGTACGAAAGGAAATCTTGTAGGGGGAGATTTGTAAGGACATTTATGTCCATTATCAATTTGTATGTCATAATCCGTTACACCGTTGAAGAAAATCAAGACCGTATCGTCATCAATGGATCCGAAATTTAAAAGAAAAAGGAATCATTTTTCTGACAGGTCGGACCGGTCCACCCAGATTAAAAGAATCGGTCCAACGACGGACCGATCCGCCCCTCTACCGGACCGATCCGCTTGCTGAAGATCCAGTAGACCCTGGACTGGTAGCGAACCGAATTAGGGCTTTGCGAAAATGAACCGGTCCGACCCCCTAGACCGGTCCGCATCAGAGGCAGACCGGTCCGCCAGGGATAAAGTTGAACAGATCGTGTTCAGATTTTTTAGGCCAAGTTATTCCTTTATAAACCCACTACGGGGAGTTGGTTTTGAGAGACTTCTACACAAAATTTTCAGAGTTCCTAAACTCAAAGTCTTCATCTTTGTGAGTTACCAAACTCATGTTTTGATTCACACAAATTTCCAAATCATTTGTGAATCATTTTGAAACCCCAGAACACAAACTCTTTTGTTGTTCATATCCTTATGGAGAAGACCGTCCTTCTTCTTCATTGTTGCCCTCTTGGAAAGGGAAACTTTCAGCCGCTGACTACAGATCCGACGCCTGAGGGTAATTCTGTGTCACCCTTGTATTTCATTGTAATCTGTGTAAATCGTACCTTACAAAATTATAGTGAAATAAATGGTTTTGCCCCTTTAGGGGATTTTTCCTTATTTGTCTGTGTTTAAATGTTCTTGCATGTTTTATATCTTATTCAATCACACCTAGATGCATGTTTAGGATTTAATTGGGTTAAATTGTGTTTAATTATATAATTTCTTAATTTGAACGCACGCGTCACTCATTCAGTTTGATACCTCCAAAATAGTGCAACAATGGTGGGAAATGGGTGGTAAAATAGACTCATGAATTTAAAAGAGAACCACATTCCTTTGGCTATGAAAAAAGAGAGAAATCTGATGGAAAGAGATGAAGTTTTTGGCTCCAAACCCTCACCCCTCACAAGACTCTTATAAGCCAAAAATAGTTATCTTCCATACTATTGCCAAAGACTAAGAGCTAGGGACTTTCCAAACGAGTGAAAGAGTTCATTAAGGCCTGAAAATCTGATGGGTGAAAGAGACTACACCACCACATCAAGTCTCTCATTTCTCACACACAAGTTGACACCATAAATAAGGGGTATTTTCATCACTTTCTCTCTCCTGCCAATTTTTTTTTTGAACTTTTGATTTGAGATTCATATTCCTTGCATTTTTTTTGGCTAAAAAATCATATTTACAATAGTCGTTTGACCTCCCGGATTGCCCTCTACAAGACGCGCAAGATCGGGACCTCCGCGCAAAATTATTTTTTTTTCGATTTTCCTCTTCATAGTAATAATTCTTATATTTTTGTGGGTCAAAAAATATATTCACAATATTTTTTTGACCTTCCGAGGTGTCTTAAACAATACGCGCAAGAAACGGGACCTCCGCGCAAAACATATTTTTTTTCAATTTTTCTTGCCATGGTAATATTCCTTATATTTTTATGAGTCTAAATATATGGTCGGAATATTTTTTTGACCTTCCGAGGCATCCTAAACAATACGCGCAAGAAACGGGACCTCCGCGCAAAACATATTTTTTTTCGATTTTTCTTCGTGTGGTAATATTCCTTATATTTTTATGAGCCTAAATATATGGTCGAAATATTTTTTTGACCTTCTGAGGCATTCTAAACAATACGTGCAAAACTAGACTTTCGCTGCGTCGCACGTCGTAAGACAATTAGTACATAAGTTCGCGTAGCGTTCGTTGCCTGTCCTAATCGAGTGAAACTTGACCAAAGTACTTAAAATAATTAAACGAACATGAATCATAACTCATGCGGGAACATGCAACTTAAAAATTTCATTAACGGGGCGTCTCTAAATAAAGGATAATCATGCAAATACAATTTAAAGGTGCGGGTATTACAACACGAATTATTGAGTTTCATGGATGCTTATTCTGGTTACAATCAGATTAAGATGAAGCCTGAGGACAGGGAGAGTACCTCTTTTATCACCCCAAGGGGAACTTATTGTTATAATGTTATGCCTTTTGGACTTAAAAATGCAGGTGCCACATATCAGCGGTTGATGAATAAGGTGTTTGGAGAGAAAATCAGTCATAACATGGAGGTTTATGTTGAAGACATGCTTACGAAGAGCAAAAAAGTTGTTGATCATCTAATTGACTTAGGTCAGACCTTTGATCAACTAGAGAAATATCAAATGAAGCTGAATCCTACCAAATGCATATTCGGAGTACGAGAAGGCATGTTTCTTGGGTATATTGTCAACCAACGAGGTATTGAGGCGAACCCTGAAAAGATCAAGGCCCTATTGGGGCTACGATCTCCGACGACGAAGAAGGAAGTGCAAAGTCTCACACGGCGAGATGCAGCACTTAATAGATTTGTGTCACGAGCAACTGATAGATGTCTTCCATTCTTCAAAACACTCCGAAAAACATTTGAGTGGAATGATGAATGCGAGGAGGCCTTTTAAGAATTGAAGAAATATTTGGGGACACCTCCATTGTTGTCCAGACCAGTGACGGGAGAAAGATTATACTTGTATCTGGTAGTATCAGAGAATGCAGTTAGCTCAGCATTAGTCAGATTGGAGAATGGAGTACAAAAACCAGTCTATTATACCAGCAAAGCTTTTCGAGGAGCAGAAATCAGATATCCAAGACTGGAAAAGTTGGCACTAGCACTGATTGAGGCAAGCAGAAGGATGAGGCCATACTTCCAAACTCATACTATAGTTGTTTATACAGATATGCCGTTAAGGCAAGCTCTGCACAAACCAGAGAAATCAGGAAGGTTGATGTATTGGGCAGTAGAACTGGGGGAATATGATATAATTTATGAGCCTAGATCATCGCTCAAAGGGAAGGCGGTAGGAGATTTTATCGCAGAGTTTACTCAGGAGTATACCCCCGACGAGCAAGAGTTGAATGTGGACCAACCTGTGGATGTTACAGGATCATCAGATTTAAACCCCGACCAACTTACGTCGGTGGACGAGCAATGAGAAGCGCTGGAGGAGAATAATAGGAAGCATCAAATATTCCACCGAGGAACTCTGTCTGACCAAGAGTTTGATAATGAGATACCTGTGCGGAATTTGTATGTAGATGGCCCTTCTTGCACTACAGGCAGTGGAGCAGGGATTGTTTTAAACAACCCGGATGAGATGGATGTGGAGTATGCTCTGCGTTTTCAATTTAAGGCTTCTAATAATGAGGCTGAATATGAAGCTATGATCGTGGGTCTCAGTGTGGCCAAAACTATGAAAGCAGAGCAAGTCGTTGTATTCAGTGACTGACAGTTGATCGTAAATCAAATGTTGGAGGTGTATGAAGCAAAAGGAGAATTAATGATCCAGTATTATGCGAAAGCATTAAAATTGTATCAAGCTTTAACGCAGTACAATTGATTAGAATACCAAGGTTGGAGAATGCAGAAGCAGATGCCTTAGCTCGGTTAGCCTCAGCCACACGCACCGAGATGCGAAGAACAATCCCAATAGAAATCTTGGCTAGTCGGAGCATTGAAGAAGACTTAATGGTGAACTCCATTGCCTCGACTTGGGACCATCTTGGATGGATCCCATCAGGGACTATATTGACAAGGGGACTTTACCATCTAATAAACTCGCAACCAAGAAACTAAAGTTTAAAGCTACTAATTATGTATTGAACAATGGCATTTTATATAAACGAGGTATTATAACAGGGCTATAAAGATGTGTCCATTTCTCTGAAGTGAAAGATATGATCGAAGAGGTTCATGAGGGGTCTTGTGGAGCCCATGTAGCAGGTCGGACGCTTTTACAAAGGATAATAACGCATGGGTATTACTGGCCGATAATGAGAGCTGATTGTGTAGATTATGCCAAGAAATGTGATAAATGTCAACGCTTCTCCTCTATCCAAAGAAATCCCCAAGCATTGTTAACACCCATCACGTCTCCTTGGCCATTCGCCATGTTTGGAATAGACTTGGTCAGGCCACTTCCCACGACCCGAGGAAGATTTAAATACCTCGTAGTCGTTGTGGATTATTTTACTAAATGGGTGGAGGCTGAGCCTCCTACTGATATGACATATGACAAGGTATATTAATTCATTTGGAAAAATATTATCTGCAGATACGGTCTACCACATGCATTCATCACAGACCATGGAACTCAGTTTGATAACGAGGAGTTTGCTGTGTATTGTCATCAATCCAATGTACTGAAGATCCACTCTGCACCAGGAGATCCCCAAAGCAATGGACAAACTGAGGTGACAAACAGAACGCTGCTGAATGGTTTGAAGAAACGACTAGATGATGCAAAGGGAAATTCGATTAATGAGCTACACTCTGTGCTATGGACTTATCGTACAACACCACGAACAGCAATAGGAGAGTCTCCATACATGCTGGCATTTGGAAGTGAGGCTGTTATACCTGTTAAATTGGGTCTTCCTACACACAGAGTATTGAATTATAATTCTCCTATAAGTGACTTGATGAGGCGATTAGATCTGGATATGCTCGATGAAGTTAGAGAAGAAGCAGCAATCAAGAATGCTGCATACCAACAACGAATAGTTTTGTTCCACAACAAGAGGGTAAAGAAGTTTGATTTGAAGGAAGGGGACTATGTGTTAAAGAAAGTAATTCAAAAGCACAACAAACGGTAAGCCAACTGGAATGGACCCTACAGAGTAACAAGAGTTGTTCGTCCAGGGACATATAGGATTGAAACATTGGAAGGAGAAGAATTCAACAATGCATGGAATGCAGAACATCTACACAAGTATTATCAGTAGTTGGAATTCCTATGTAGTGCAGTTTTCTTCAGTATGAATAAAGTGTTGAATGTTTTACTCAGTTCTCTCTTTTAATTGAAGTTTTCGGAGTATTAGTGCTACATACTACGCATCAAGTTCAGAATCAATCTCCTCCAACTCCGGTTGGTCGGGAACAAATTTTCTCCAACTACGATTGGTCGGATAATAATCTGTAATAACCCTCTCTTTCGATAGCCCATTTTTATCCTTAATTACCATGTGTAGTAATTAGTTATTATCTGTTAGATGCTGAGTAAATATTAATTTGTTATGTCAACTTAATATTTACTAATATGTTGTGTAGTTACCTCGTGAGTAGATAAAATGTCCATGTGGTAATTTGTTATGTCATAAGGATTTAAAATGACATTTTGGTTTATTATGAAACCGGAAGTAAATGAGTTACAAAATTACCAAATGATAATTTGGATAGTGTAGTTAGTCCAAGTAGGTGTGAGACAGTCAAAATAAGTGCCATATTGTATTTTGGCATTTTGGGGACTTTTGATTGGTTTTGGCTTAAATAGTGATATCGCGTATTATTTTATCGCGCTTTAGTTATTAGAGTTGGGCATTTTAGACTTATGGCCCGATTTAGTCTTGCTAAGACTTACTATTCCTTTTATGCCCCAAATTGTTAACTTAGAGAGAAAGAGAGAGAGGAAGAAAGCTTTGGAGAAAGAGAGAGATTGGAGATTGGAGCTTGGATTGTTGCTTCCTTCTTCATCAAATCAGATTCTTACCTTGAGGCAAGTAATCTACTTGCAAGTTTATGATTTAAGTAGAATAAATTGCATTGATATTTATGATTTAGAAATGTTAGGGTTTTGGTGGAATTTTGGGTATTTAACCCTTTGAGATTGATTTGGATGATAAATATTACAAATGATGGTAGTTGGGTGTATTTTTGGTGTACTAGTTCCATTTAATTAATTGGGTTTGGTTGGTTTTGGGTTGGTTAGAATTTTGGAGTTCAAGACTCCATAGCCATTCTTGGCATTTTCGCAGGGGCGAATCGATTCGGCCCCTTGGGCGAATCGATTCGCATAGATGCAGAGTCCCAGATCTTGTTGTCCGAATTGATTCGGATTAGGACCGAATCGATTCGGAAATTGCAGAAACCAAATTTTATTGTCCGAACCGATTCGCTTTCAGAGCGAATCGATTCGCTGGGGCGAATCGATTCGGCCCTTAGGGCGAATCGATTCGGTTCCAGCAGATTTGGGGGTCTTTTTCTTTTAATTTTCCTCCTTATTCTTTAGTATTAGAACCTAGGAAACTTCTTTAAAGAAGTAAACTTAGAGTCCTAGAGTAGCCATGGAGTTTGGTCGTTACCCTGGACTAGAAATGGGTTCATCTGGGGTTTATTTCGGGGAGGTCTAAAGTAATGTCAAGGCATTACTTCTTTTATTCAAACTCTTAGAAGTTTGGAAGTTAGGTACCCTAACTTGGAGACTAGAAGGGCTTGTCAAGTTACTTAGGCCTTGGAGATTTGTAGGATCATAATGATCATTTGGAGATTTAATCGGGGATTGTAATTTGAGGAATAAATGATAATATTCGATGGGAATTAGGTTCGCATAAAATGAACCCATAGGTATTTAATGATAATAGGTTCAACTAGAACGAACCCCGTTGTTTAATGATATTAGGTTTAATAAAAAGAACCAACCTCATGATTAATGGAAATGGATTTTGGTAATAAAAATGATGATAAATGTAAATGTTAATTTACTGTTACACACCTCTCTAAATGACATCATAAGGGAAGTTCGCTCGTGAGGTGAAGTCCCCTGGCTAATGAATGCAGGGTGGATATAGTCCTAGGCCATGGGAGCGCTTATTGTTATATTTCTTCTGCGATGGGTAGGAGATTCCGGGTGTGGTCTTGACTACACCGCAGGCTCATGGCCGCTTCCCGACGTGTTCCGTTAGGTGCCCAGGTTGTCTTATGTTAGGCCCTGGAAGATGATGGTCATTTAGGGGCGCGCACAGTGGGGAAACCCGGACTGGCAGTCTTAGATATCGTTATATGTATATGAATATAACTATATTTTCATCAAGTTGGACTTGATGGTTGGTAAACGCCACAAAGAGCGTATGTTAAATGCCATAAAGAGCATAAATATGTGCCAGGAAGAGCACGGGAATAATATATGTGCCATAAATAGCACTTGATGTAAATGATATTCCTAATAAGGAATGGAAAGATAAAATGGGAAGTTTTAATTAATGAATAGAAATTATAACTTCTTGACTTAACCAATTATATGGTTTTATTCCTAATAAGGAATGCCTGAAGGAAATGGAAATTGTATTTTATAAGGAAGGGTTTTAACTTAAAGTGCTTTACCTTCAATTCTTGCTTATATTGTAGATAGCATGTCATATTATCATCCTCATCATTCATGTATAACTGTTCATATCTATCATGCTTTTTATTCTTCTAGAAATCATATAGAACCCGGCCCTGACCGGTTTACTTCCTTGTTGTATATATATTATTGTATCCGCTCAGGTGCTCCACCGCAAGGACGCCCGACTTGACTTTCCCGAGTTCCTTGCACTTTCGACGAGCTGTAAGATTTTGCGGGTTATTACAGGATGTTGTATTAGACGCTTTCAATCTTGTTATTCTAGATATGATCGGGTCTTGTCCCTCGGGCGTGTGGCCCAAACATTTGTAATTGATTAATGGTTGCTCTATGTAAGATATTTTATATTGTTGTACGTTGTCTTAAGTAGCTGTGGACCGACAGCTTATTCGGTCCATTTGTGTACATTTGTTTTAGTTATATTATATGCTATCTTTTGGAATTCCACTTGCTCGTCAGATTGGGTTGTTAGTTTAAATTTTCATAACCGCATTTTAAAATTTCTACACTTTTTAGCAACCCGTTTTCTGATTTATGGGGTGGTTTTCCCGTATACTCAGTTTATATTTGTGATGCTGAGAATGATATCCACCCATGATTCCTGTTACGTTTGAGTATCGGGCTGGCCACCCCTTATCTCGGATTGCGGGTTGTCACAGATGGTATCAGAGCATCAGGTTCTAGAGTACTAGGATCTGTGTGGACTTGTCTCGTTCTACCGTAGCGTTCTTTGATGTAGGGCCTAATGCTAGGACTTCTTGTTTCTTATGTTTGTGATTCTCTGCAAGATAGATTGTTTTAACTAGCATTCTAATACTATTGTTCTTCCATCTCAGATGCCATCTAAGAGAGGTCGCCCGGCGAGACGTGTTAAGGTCGTAGAGAAGGAAGTAGGTCCTCCACCGCCACTACAAGGGACTGTTAATGTTGCGGATGTATCAAGCATAGTGGCTGGAGAGGTTCATGCCGCCATGTCCGTAGTGATCCAACATTTTCCATGGGCCCCAGGTGTTCAAGCTCCTACGGGACTTACTCCGTGGGAAAGGGTTAGGGAGTCCTTTCTAAGGGGCAATCCCCCGGAATTCGAGGGAGGTGCGGATGTTATTAAAGCCAACCAATGGAAGAAAGACATGCAACGCCACCTTCGAATGATAGAATGCAGTGAGGATAAGAAACAAGTCCTTACCACCTTTAAGCTTGTCGGATCTGCGTTACACTGGTGGGAGACGATGACCACCCCAGAGCAAAGAGACACCATGTCAATCACTGAGTTCTGGGCTTTGTTTGATCTTCAGTATTTTCCTCCCGCTGTTCAGAGGGAGATGAAGAGGAAGTTGCAAGATGTAGAGCAAGGGGAGAGGTCTGTAGCAGAGTATGGAGAGGAGTTCACCCGTTTAGCAAGTTTTGTACCAGATGAGGTGACTCCGGAAGAGAGGAAGATCTCGAAGTTTATGGGAGGTCTAAACTGGAGAATCCGAAAACACTTGTTGGGTAACCCAGCTTTCCAGACTTATGGCGAGGTCATGAATGCAGCCTTACTCCATTGCCAGGAGCATCGATTTTATATGCAGGGTAGCAAGAAAGCTACTGAAATGAAGCAAGTAGGGAAGCTTGGGAAGTTTATTGCGAGGGGCAATAATAGGCACGAACAAGGTGCTTCACATCAGGCAGATCGGGGTGGACCTAGAGGTAGGGGTCATCCGGGCCGAGGTATTTCTCAGTTTAGGGATATCGGAGGTCGAGGTCGGGAGGACATGAAGGGACGGTGCTTCCATTGTGGGGAGGCAGGTCATATCAAGAGAGAGTGTCCTCAGATGATTGGGGGTCAGTTTCCTCGGGTTCCGCAACAGCCGTATGTTCTGTTTCCACCTCCGGTACCTATTATGGTTGTTCCTCCGCAGCAGGGGCAACTACAGTATGGACGTGCTTGTCGTGATCGGGAGGCTATGTTTCCTCCAGCCCTGCCGGCACCGCCCGCTATTGAGGGTAAGTTTTTTTTCCAGAGATTCGTGAGTTAAATGTTATTCGATGCGGGTGTTACGCGCCCATTTGTTTTATGAGCTCTTCTCAGATTACAGATTTCATAATATCTGCTGAGAGTATTTTCATTAGTATAGAGTCCTATGGGAAATGGTTTGCTCATTTCTTTTGTTTGTATGTATATAGGAATTTCTCTTATTAAATTTTACTTGAGGCCGATTCACTCGTCCTTAACATGGTCGAGTATGATGTGATATTGGTATGTAATTGCTATGCCTTATCTCCACGACCAACAAGTTGAGTGGTAGCGTATAGGAGGGGTTCCTTGTTTGGATTCCGCTTTTGCGGGACGCTCCACGCGCGAACCTTAACGATGTTGGGAGTGGGGATATACCACCTTTCCTTTCTTTTATCTTATGTGTATTACGCTCCATCTCCATGATCAACTAGTTAAGTAGGCATGTGACGGAGGGGTTCCTTGTTTGGATTTCGCTTAGCGAGACACTCCGCCGCATGAACACTTAACGATGTTGTGAGTGAAGATATGCTATTCTTCCCTTTTATTTTATTTTGTTTTATTACTTTATTGTCGGTAGTGGGATTGGAAAGTTTAGCCGAAGATCACATACTAGGACGATTGATGGCGATTATAGTGCGACTTAAGAGCACTGCATATAGTTCTCTCCTCTGATGGATATGAGGGAGACCGGAGTACGAAGTCGAATTGAGACTTCGGGTTATGCCTTTATAGAAGGCTACTTAATGAGATGTATATATGTTTTAGGGCATATAACCCTAAGGTTTCACGAAGGGTGAACGTTGCAATTTTTCTTTAGTTATTTAAATTGTTAGTGTGCAGCTGTAGGATCTCTTCGGTCCCGAACATGTGTCCTAGACCTGTACCCCTCGATGACTGACAACGCGAGGTAGTAGTGTAACGGGAGGGTTCCTTGTTTGGATTTCGCTTCGGCGAGACGTCCCACGCACGAAACTGAGCAAATGTCGGAAGTTGAGAAAGGTCTTGGGCACTAGGGATATACTTAGTATTAGGTGTATACGACTTAGATAGGGTATAGGTAGATAGACTTTAGGATTGTTTAGACGTAGGGCCTTTTAGTATCGGACGTAAGTTTAGGAGGGTTGTTGGGAGTTGACCATGACTAAGTCATGCGTAAACTCATACCAAGTGATTGGTTTCATGTTATGTGTAGTGGGAGGGTTTCGAGAAGTTGTGGTTAAGGCCGAAGGAGATGAGGCCTCACGTAGTGGAGTGTTACGGAGGTAACGAAAGGGTGAATTAACTCGTACCCCTGAGCCACGTGGTTAAGCTCGAAGGTAGATTCCATTAGCAAGTCTCTGCCATGACGGGGAGTGATAATACTGGAGTATCGACTTATTGTTGATGCGCCTCACAAGTCTAAACTTGTGAGAAGTATTACCCCCTATTTAAGTTGAAGTCCATCTTGGGGGTGATCGCTGTATAGGAAGAGATATGCTACTTCCTGGGCAGAATTTAGTCTTTCGTGCGAACAACATCTTACTTCAAGATAAGCTGTTGATTTAGGAAACAGAGCTCTGCTCTTTTAACAGTGAGGGTGGGGTGCGTTTCCCTTAAAAGAATTTTGTCCTGAACAAAAGGGACTTAATTAAAGCAGATACGGAATAATCGCGCAGTTCTAACATTCCGGTGCATCAGGGTAATGACGAATTGTGCCAAGATGTACGTCGCTAGTATTTTTGGCTGGGCATAGGAAGGTTGTTGTACTGCAGGGGGTGCCCTTGATTATAGTCCCGACTAGAATAAGACTTCCGTTTCTCATTCTTGGCAAGTTTCCAAAAAGTCATGGGAATCGAGTTATGGTTAATCACTTCTTGTCTTTCCCAGATGGCCAGACCAATAGAATAAACCATATGCTGAGGCATATACTCCTTATAGGCGTGCCTAACTTTAAGAGTAGTTGGGAACAATGCTTTCCGCTCGTTGAATTCTCCTATATAGAATTGGTGTCGATTCACTATTAGGACGGAGCTTTAGAAGAAGCCTTGTATGTTAGGCCTTGTTGATTTTTCCCCTGGTTGGTCGGAAGTACGAGATGATGAGTCTCTCGTATAGCCAAGACCGATGAAAGATCTCAGTCGATGCGAGAAGAAGGCATCGGGAGTTTGAACTCAGTCGATACAACATTAGACCAAATGTTGTGGTGAGTATCGCCTGGGACGGGCATTATACATTTCGAGGAGAAAGGAAAACTTGCACCGCATGACGTTGTACCTTTCCTAGAAATGTCGCGGTGGGTCCGGTAAACTATTCGCTCGCTTTATTGAAACATTTTGCGGCAGGCTCATAATTTGTTCCTTGTCTCTCATGCAAGGGAGTACAAAGGATACGATGGTGCCTTTAGGCACATTCCTTTCGAGGTAGAGGCAACTTGACGGTTCTTATTAGAAGTAGACGGTCGCTATCTTAGAGCGTAGAGTTACGTTGGTGTCGCTGGTAGTACCTTAGGGGATGAGTTCTATATATTAAGCAGAGTGTCGAGAAGTCGACAGAGGGGCGCGAGGATGACTTGCGGGAATAGTATCCGCACTTTTTCTTGCGACGTATATCCGAATTTTGGGGGCAAAATTCCCTCTTAAGGGGGGGAGTATGTAATAACCCTCTCTTTCGATAGCCCATTTTTATCCTTAATTACCATGTGTAGTAATTAGTTATTATCTGTTAGATGCTGAGTAAATATTAATTTGTTATGTCAACTTAATATTTACTAATATGTTGTGTAGTTACCTCGTGAGTAGATAAAATGTCCATGTGGTAATTTGTTATGTCATAAGGATTTAAAATGACATTTTGGTTTATTATGAAACCAGAAGTAAATGAGTTACAAAATTCCCAAATGATAATTTGGATAGTGTAGTTAGTCCCGGTAGGTGTGAGATAGTCAAAATAAGTGCCATATTGTATTTTGGCATTTTGGGGACTTTTGACTGGTTTTGGCTTAAATAGTGATATCGCGTATTATTTTATCGCGCTTTAGTTATTAGAGTTGGGCATTTTAGACTTATGGCCCGATTTAGTCTTGCTAAGACTTACTATTCCTTTTATGCCCCAAATTGTTAACTTAGAGAGAAAGAGAGAGAGGAAGAAAGCTTTGGAGAAAGAGAGAGATTGGAGATTGGAGCTTGGATTGTTGCTTCCTTCTTCATCAAATCAGATTCTTACCTTGAGGCAAGTAATCTACTTGCAAGTTTATGATTTAAGTAGAATAAATTGCATTGATATTTATGATTTAGAAATGTTAGGGTTTTGGTGGAATTTTGGGTATTTAACCATTTGAGATTGATTTGGATGATAAATATTACAAATGATGGTAGTTGGGTGTATTTTTGGTGTACTAGTTCCATTTAATTAATTGGGTTTGGTTGGTTTTGGGTTGGTTAGAATTTCGGAGTTCAAGACTCCATAGCCATTCTTGGCATTTCCGCAGGGGCGAATCGATTCGGCCCCTTGGGCGAATCGATTCGCATAGATGCAGAGTCCCAGGTCTTGTTGTCCGAATCGATTCGGATTAGGACCGAATCGATTCGGCAATTGTAGAAACCAAATTTTATTGTCCGAACCGATTCGCTTTCAGAGCGAATCGATTCGGTGGGGCGAATCGATTCGGCCCTTAGGGCGAATCGATTCGGTTCCAGCAGATTTGGGGGTCTTTTCTTTTAATTTTCCTCCTTATTCTTTGGATTAGAACCTAGGAAACTTCTTTAAAGAAGTAAACTTAGAGTCCTAGAGTAGCCATGGAGTTTGGTCGTTACCCTGGACTAGAAATGGGTTCATCTGGGGTTTATTTCGGGGAGGTCTAAAGTAATGTCAAGGCATTACTTCTTTTATTCAAACTCTTAGAAGTTTGGAAGTTAGGTACCCTAACTTGGAGACTAGAAGGGCTTGTCAAGTTACTTAGGCCTTGGAGATTTGTAGGATCATAATGATCATTTGGAGATTTAATCGGGGATTGTAATTTGAGGAATAAATGATAATATTCGATGGGAATTAGGTTCACATAAAATGAACCCATAGGTATTTAATGATAATAGGTTCAACTAGAACGAACCCCGTTGTTTAATGATATTAGGTTTAATAAAAAGAACCAACCTCATGATTAATGGAAATGGATTTTGGTAATAAAAATGATGATAAATGTAAATGTTAATTTACTGTTACACACCTCTCTAAATGACATCATAAGGGAAGTTCGCTCGTGAGGTGAAGCCCCCTGGCTAATGAATGCAGGGTGGATATAGTCCTAGGCCATGGGAGCGCTTATTGTTATATTTCTTCTGCGATGGGTAGGAGATTCTGGGTGTGGTCTTGACTACCCCGCAGGCTCATGGCCGCTTCCCGACGTGTTCCGTTAGGTGCCCAGGTTGTCTTATGTTTGGCCCTGGAAGATGATGGTCATTTAGGGGCGCGCACAGTGGGGAAACTCGGACGGGCGGTCTTAGATATCGTTATATGTATATGAATATAACTATATTTTCATCAAGTTGGACTTGATGGTTGGTAAACGCCACAAAGAGCGTATGTTAAATGCCATAAAGAGCATAAATATGTGCCAGGAAGAGCACGGGAATAATATATGTGCCATAAAGAGCACTTGATGTAAATGATATTCCTAATAAGGAATGGAAAGATAAAATGGGAAGTTTTAATTAATGAATAGAAATTATAACTTCTTGACTTAACCAATTATATGGTTTTATTCCTAATAAGGAATGCCTGAAGGAAATGGAAATTGTATTTTATAAGGAAGGGTTTTAACTTAAAGTGCTTTACCTTCAATTCTTGCTTATATTGTAGATAGCATGTCATATTATCATCCTCATCATTCATGTATAACTGTTCATATCTATCATGCTTTTTATTCTTCTAGAAATCATATAGAACCCGGCCCTGACCGGTTTACTTCCTTGTTGTATATATATTATTGTATCCGCTCAGGTGCTCCACCGCAAGGACGCCCGACTTGACTTTCCCGAGTTCCTTGCACTTTCGACGAGCTGTAAGATTTTGTGGGTTATTACAGGATGTTGTATTAGACGCTTTCAATCTTGTTATTCTAGATATGATCGGGTCTTGTCCCTCGGGCGTGTGGCCCAAACATTTGTAATTGATTAATGGTTGCTCTATGTAAGATATTTTATATTGTTGTACGTTGTCTTAAGTAGCTGTGGACCGACAGCTTATTCGGTCCATTTGTGTACATTTGTTTTAGTTATATTATATGCTATCTTTTGGAATTCCACTTGCTCGTCAGATTGGGTTGTTAGTTTAAATTTTCATAACCGCATTTTAAAATTTTTACACTTTTTGGCAACCCGTTTTCTGATTTATGGGGTGGTTTTCCCGTATACTCAGTTTATATTTGTGATGCTGAGAATGATATCCACCATTGATTCCTGTTACGTTTGAGTATCGGGCTGGCCACCCCTTATCTCGGATTGCGGGTTGTCACATAATCTCTTCCAACTCCGGTTGGTTGGGAACCAATCTCCTCCAACTTTGGTTGATCAGATATCAATATCCTCCAACCTCGATTGGTCGGGAACAAATTACAACCAATTCCGGTTGGTCGGCAAATCAATCTCCTCCAACTCCAGTTGGTCGGGAATAATTTCCTTCAACTTCGGTTGGTCGGATAATAATCTCCTCCAACTCTGGTTGGTCAGGAACCAATTTCCTCCAACTCCGATTGGTCGGATATCAATCTCCTCTAACTCCGATTGGTCGGGAACAAATTACAACCAACTCCGGTTGGTCAGAAAATCAATCTCCTCTAACTCCGGTTGGTCGGGAACCAATTTCCTCCAACTCCGATTGGTCGGATAATAATCTCCTCCAACTCCGGTTGGTCGGGAA
Organism: Sambucus nigra; assembly: GCA_949130495.1. NCBI lineage: Eukaryota > Viridiplantae > Streptophyta > Magnoliopsida > Dipsacales > Adoxaceae > Sambucus > Sambucus nigra. The sequence goes on along the minus strand of OX422214.1, from coordinate 577,229,539 downwards.
CCAATTTCCTACAACTACGGTTGGTCGGATATAAATATCCTCCAACTCCGGTTGGTCGGGAACAAGTCTCCACCAACTTCGATTGGTCGGCAAATCAATTTACAATCAACTCCGATTGGTTAAACTAAGCAGAATCATGGGATGAAAATTGTTTCATTGCTTAGGATCAAAGAGTGATAAGTCACTATAATCAAAAAATAAAACAGAATGGACACATCAAAATATGCACATATTCACAAACAAAGACATTCTGCAAAATACTTAGAAGAAAGTAAAATAGCAAAAGACTAAAAATTTCTTCATTTAAATAAAAAAGAATTACATATGTTGTGAAAAGTACAAGTCATAACATAAAAATCCTATTCTATTGGTTTTTTCCCTTTTGCCTTTGAAATAAGTTCTACTCCAGCAGGAGGATCATGTAAGGCATATGGAGAGTTTATAAAATTTACATCTCGAAGAATCCTGGCATTCATTACAGATGGCCGGTCAACTAAATATTCTGGGTGAGATATCTTAAAGTTGGCATGAAGACTGTAGTCGCCAAAATACTTGGAGATCAAGCACTGAGGAATTGCCCGAGGAGGAATCCAACTAATGTCGAGCTTAAAAGGAGGCATGGGTAACTCAAGCAATCCAGGGTCATAGTAATCCCATAAGTAGTGCCCATGCTCCACTTTTAGCACTCACAATGCATTCAACCATCCTTTCTTGTACCCCTCGTTATTTGATTGTTGGATTCGATCATCAAGATGGTAGAGGGATTCATTGTAACCAGCCATCCAAAACTCTCTAGGCTGTTTATGGAATTGGTAAGTTAACCTCTCCAGTTGCTCGTGAAGATTCTTCACCAGAAGTTCTTTATTTTTTGAGGCAGAGCTTTGGGTAGAAAGTTGCTCGCTGAGATTCAGAATCTTCTTGGACATCTCTGCTAAGGCTTGGTTCTTCACTACCAACTGAAAGGCCTTATTCTCCAAGGCCGCTTGAGTTCTTGCTTCTTCAATAGAAATTCGACCAGCCCTTTCTCGTCCCTGAGAAGAAGATCTTGCTCGTCCACGAGAAGAAGTGGAGGTTCCAGCTCTTTTTAAAGTCTCCAACTCATCTCGCAAGTTGGCATTTTCTACCTCCAAAAAAGAAAAATCTTCATCATTGACAGGGACCAAGGCTCCCGAGGAAGACGCAGCAGACTTGAGTTGTTTTACCTCCTCTTGCAAGGCAATGTTCTCTTGCTCCAGCAACTTGGCGATATGCCTATGCTCTTCAATCTCAAGCTTTAGAATGCTATCTTTCTTCTCGTAAGCCGAGATGAATTTATCATATCCTTTATCAACACTTAACAGCTGATATTTTATCTCGTACCCTTGGTGTAAAAGTATGGAGGACTCTTTGTACTGCTGCTGGAGTTCCTCTATAGTTCCTTGGAGATTCTCGATCATCTCATAGTAGGCCACATTATTGGCAATTGCACGATCGAACAAACACTTGAGATACTGGTAAGCTTCAATTGCTCGTTCAGAAGTATCTGAACCAAGGATATCAATGATTTGAGCTTCATTTATATCTGCATGACCATCTTTGAAGTAGCCATTGCATTTATTCATCAATTCTGTGTCATGAGCTGATAAGAGCTCCATCCTGGCCATAAACTAGCAAAGAGAAGAAATAGAAAAGATCAATAAGAATGCAGACAGAGCAAGTAGAAGGTAGTCAAGATGAACAACCAAAATTTTGAATTTTATTTCATCATAAGAAAAATACAAAGTCTGAGATTACATTCAAGAATAACAAAATAAACACCCAAACTACTCTACACCTTCTCTTTGTTTCCTATAATTTCATTAGAATGTTTCGAGGAAGAGACTGGTTACTCAGAGGACAAGATTAGCTGCTCGGAAGAAGTAATGGATGGTTGGAGTTGCTCAGAGGAAGGCTGAATAACAGGAACCTGATCTCCAATCATCATGAAAGATTCTTCTAAGGGAGCTTCATCCTCTTCTTCTTCTCCAGGAGAGGGAGGAGGGACATGAATGTGTTGCTGGAAAAATTCTGAATTCTCAGCAACTTTCATCTCTTTCAAAGCAGCAACCCATCCATCCCTAAAGTACTTGAGGCTAGCATACTCCATTTGAAAAGTCATGGCAGCCAGGCCCTTATTCCAGCCTTTATCCCAACCAGCGTTGAACGATTTTTTAACAGCCTTTTTCCTCTTTTCTTTCTCTGAGGAGGTCCTTTCCCTAAGGATCTCCTCGACAGCCTTCAACTTTTCCTCCAATACTATTTTTGGCGTCCAACATCTTAAAGCCTAATAACTTCCTCTCCAACAGATTTGAGATTAACTTCCAGCTCCTTGTTTCTTTATTCAAAAACTTTATTTCTTTGTTCAGATTCTTTTAATTTATTCTCCAACTCCTGGGAGGCATTCTCAGCTTGATTCTTGTCCAGCTCAATGGACTTGAGCTACTTCTCCCAAGCAACCTTATCTTCTTCGTATTTTTGACGAGAATCTTTTAAGGACTGAGTCAGACCAACAAAAGCTTCCTCTACGCCTCCTGAGGGGCATGAAGATTTAATAGCTTCATCCTTCTTCAAAATTCTATTGAAACATGTCACCAGTTGAAAAAATAAATAACATCAAATCAACAATACTTACTGAGGCAATGTGTTAAGCAGCAAGAGTAGTGATTCTCTCACGAGAAAAGGAATCTTCAATACCTTGGACTTTTGGGACAGTCCAGGATTTTACTAAGCTCACAACGGAGCTCGGAGCAACAAAAGATGGAACGCCACTTTCAACATTTAAAGGCTGAGAGATAGTTTCAGTGGCTCTCTTAGAGGAACTTTTCTTTAACCTCCTCGGAGGAGCAAAAATATTTTTAACCAAAGAAGTTGTCTTGGTTGGTGATATGACAATAACCTCACTAGGACGAGAAATAACCACAGCCTTGCTCGGAGCCACAGGGGGCTTCTCAATAACTTTCTGGGCAGCAACAAGAGGGGGTACATCGGTGACCTTTGTCCCTTCTTCTGGGACATTATGTTTACTTTTCTTTGCCTCTAAAGCAGTAGAGGCAGACTTTTCAAAAAATGCAAGAGCTCTTCTTTTCTTCATCAGGACACTGATAGGAATGCTAGACTCAGAAGAAGAACCTTCCACACTAGTTTCGGCAGCTGGTACTTGGTCATGATTGACTACCACAGGACGAGGATGAGAAGTGAAAGATGAAGTATAACTCTTATACTGCAAAAAGTAAGAGGCATATCTGATATGTTCCTCGGCAACAGATTGGTGCAAGCTCCAGATAAGTTTTAAGTGCTTTAAATTAACCTCTGTTTCTTTTGGAGATTTTCTTTTACTGTCAACTGTAACAAATAAAAAAAAATGTCAGTGATACATTTTATCAAATACGAAGAAAACAAGATTTTAAAAAAATAAAAAAATAAAACAACCTAATCCATTGCGATAGGGAGGACACTTGGGACCTTGATATACGTCATCTCCATTCAATGAAGCGTGTTGCCAATTTTTCATGACAACCCCATGCTCAAAATAATCCCTATTGGAATCTGGAAGATTAACAACTAAAGCCCTATTCAAAAACCTAGTCTTTAAATAAAATGTGGAATCAATGACAACCCATCTATAAGAGTACATAATCTCTGGGATTCCTAAACGGGTTCCATGGAGTTGATTCAATCTATGAACGCCATTAACTATCCTCCGAGTATTTGGAGCTATTTTTACAGTTACAACGTCAAAATATAGACAGAACTCCAAACATAAGGGATTTGGAGGGAAAGAAAAGCCACATTCATCCACAAAGAGACTTGGGAACCAATGTCCCTCAACCAAAGAAAAATAGTCAGAAGGTTCAGAAAGTTCTTCCAAAATGACCCATGAAGGAACTGAAAATTCAGAACGAAATTTGTCAAGCGATTCAACAAGGCAAACCATGATGGACAAAGTAAATAAAAGAGAGGGAAGAAAATCTTACAGAAAAAAGTGAATCAGTTGACAACGAACAGTGGAAGGAATGAAGGCACAAGATAGAGAAGAAATGAAGAGTTCTAAGATACAGATTTGAAAAGTGAAAAAATGATAGGATTTCTGACGCGCTTAAATACTTTACCGTGGGAACAGAGAAAAGCAATAATTACAAAGGAGGACGTTTGCATATCCGGCAGGTAAAAGAAGAAAAGGAGCACAAATATCGAAGCGGTCATGAAAATTCAAAATATTTATGATGCCCGATACTGTGCACTCAAAATGGAGTTATATACAACGAATGCGGTCCTAAAAACCATACAAACAAATAATCTATGGAGTTTTCAAGCATAATGTTCCATACTTTTCTTCAACATCAAATTATGAAACATTGGGGGCCTCTTGTTGATACCAAATTTAGTCTGCTGACATGGACCACTCACTTACAGACACGAGTTTGTCAACGTGGAAATTATATATACATCTACCGAGCAACTCAAGATCACCGAGAAACTAAGGAGCCCCGAGCAACTCAGGGGCCCCGAGAAACTCAGGGGCCCCGAGCAACTCAAGCTTTTCGAGAAACTTAGGCGGTCCGATCAGCTTAAGCGGTCCGATCTACATAACGTACAGTGCATCCAACTCAAGAGAATCAAGGAGACGACTGCTCATTAAATGCTCATTATTATCGTACACATATACTTGTCTACTAGATAACAGCGCGTTGTCCTTTCATTTGTACAGCCTCAAGGCTATAAATACATTGTAACCTCCTCATTAAAAGGGGACTCAAAATTTCTTGGTAAATCTATTATCGAGAATTCCAATCAAACATTCAGCAATAACAAAAACAGTGGACGTAGGCCATCCTTTCAAGGCTGAACCACTTTATAAATCTTTTGTCTCATTTATTTTATTTTTGATTGATTAATTAGAGATAATCTAATTTTTTACATCAACATTGACCTTCTTTCAAGGGTGAGGTCATGGACCTTTTATAGTGATCTTCAGAGTTAGGGGTGCCGATCGGTATGGCCCTTGGCCTTTCGATCGATGTAGAGCCTGCCTTTTTGTCAAAGGAAGTACACTATGTCGAATAGGAAGTTTGGAATGAATTTTTTAGAAAATGAGCATAAAATGCAAACCGTAAGTCTAAATTATGATCAATGGAGATCATTGGAAAGATAATCGAGAGACCTTCAAGAATCAATTGAGCCATTCCTAGGTTCAGGAGTTGACCAAAGTCAAATGTGTGAGGAACGATAGATCTTGGTCAGAAAAGCTTGTGGGGTGTAGAAGAAAGGATGGGAAAATTTTGAGAGGTTTGGGTGAGATTGTGGAGGTGTTGAGTATTTTTGTAGGCACGATTTAGGTAGAGAGGTCAAAATCTGGGTTATTTTCCAGAAATATGGCATTTTCTCTAGTTACATGTGCTGGGAGAGGGTCGTGATTGGTGTTGGGTTTATGATTAGCTGGCAGGGTGATGATGCCTCGATCTATAAGGACTTGGATTATGTTTTTAAGGAGAAAGCGTTCGTCAGTGGCATAACCGGCGACTTAGTTGTAGTCACACTGGGCATAATGTTTGAAGTTTTTAAGGAGATGATTTGGTAATGGTTGTGGTTCTAATGGTTTGATGAGGTTTCGAGTTAGCAGGGCTTAGGATACTTTCAACAGGGGAGCATGGAGTTCAATGTATTCTTTTTAGATAGGATTGAGGCAACTTTCAGGTGCCCAAGAAGTGGCAGTACTCTCCTCCCATAGATTCTCTGAAGTGTGGGTAGTACTATCCTCCCACAGATTCTCATATATAGGGCAGGAATTCTCCTACACAATGCTCACTTGTTCTTCCTCTGAGTGCCTATTGGTCATAGTGGCGGTTTTCTTTCTCCACCTCCCAATGAAATTACTGATTGATTCCCCGGGGTTTTTCTTGAGAAGCTTTAGGTTTCTGCGTGTGACCTCCAATTCTCAATTATATTTGTATTAGGAAATAAAATCCCTGGCTACACCCTCCCAGATACGGATTCTGGATTCTTCGAGAGACAAGAACCATAAAAGAGAACTTTCTTTCAAGGTTTATTAAAACATCTGGGCCACGATTTCTTCTAAAGCTCCAAAAAGGGTCATTGCTCGGTAGTATCAGCGTAGATGCACAATTTAGGGCCCGCTACCCTCGAAAGTCTCGATGTTCGGCATCTTTAACTTTTTTGCCAACCTGGCCTTAGGGTAGGGAGACATGTAGGTGGAGTCCATGTATTTTTCGGAGATCTTAATCGGGTCAAACTTCTTTAATAGTAGTTTAAGGTCCTCCTCGAACTTATTCAAGTATTTTTTTTTGGGGTCCACAACACTGGAGCATTAGCCCCTGGTTAGGCAAGATTCGAAATTGAGAGTTGACTGGGGTGGCGACCCATTTGCAGGCAGGGCACGCGGGGCTTGTTGGTACTTATTTGGTACCCGTTCAAGTTCGGGGGCAGGTGGATCCACATCACGAGAAAAGCGGATTTTAGGTTCATGAGCTTCGAGAGTTTGGGCTTGATCCCGTTGTATCTCTTAGACATCATCTTGAATGTCAATATTGGAACTGAGCTAGGCTAGGATGGACATTAGATCCAGCTGAACATTCGGTGCTTCGTCACTATTCTCCACGAATAACTTTCGGCGGTAAATCCCAAATTCGATTGAAGTAGTAGAAGAAATAGTGGAGCTTCGGGGTGGTTTGACGAAAGACTGAAGCCAATAGGGAGCAGGCCAAAGACGGGTATGAGATTAACTTGAGAAGGAAAATGATTTTGGTTTATTTCTTTAAGGAAAGAGAGGGTATTTTTGGTATTTTGAAAAGAGGAATATATGCTTATGGTATTTTTATTTTTGAAAAGTGAGAAAAAAAGGGGAAAACCTCAGCATGATTAATATTATTATTAGGTTTTGTAGGTCCCATTTGTCTATGCGGAAAGTGTTTTAAGGATGACAAAATAATTTTTCTCTTTTTGAAAAACCGTTTTCCAATTTTTAATTCGCACCAAGTTGTGAACCAATTTTAACTTAGCCAAATTTTATCATGATCAATCCCGAACATTCATCTAGTGATTAAAACAAACAAAGTAAGGAAAAGAAAGCTCACAACACCGGATGTATGAGGAAACCACTAAGGGAAAAACCATGGACCACCCAATCTACACAATCACTGTGATATGGAATTACAAGGAACATGCACAAGTCTTAATCAACGAATCGATCCCCATGAGACTTAACGCTCTTCTGATCTTCAACCACTCCTCCACAGTGCACATGTAGAAAGTCCTTCCACAATGCTCATCCACAACACACACGTTCACGTATGTCTCGATGTCCACTGATATAGCTGGTAATGTCTACGATGTTGAACACGAACTCCTTTTCTTCTTCACCGCAAAACCCAATGTTCAAGTGTAGAACAAATTCTTCTTGGTGCCAACAAAGATAACTATAGCATACAGTAATGAAAACTCGGATCTTTGAAACTCTAAGGATGTATTTGTCCTTAGAAAACCTTAGAAAATATGTGCATAAAACTTTCTAGTTCATAAACAGTTTTCCAGAATGCACACTTGACAAAACTCTAAGAACACACACCATAAATAATTATTTTAAGTCGGTGTCTCTCTCGAATGACATCCCCGTGTCGCTCGAATGACTGTTATGGTCATTTGAACGACTGACACGTGAACGAAACTCTAAACCATCTTTATCTCAGAATAAATGAAGTGTAAATGTTTTCAAACTCTTTTCAGAACATTTTAAAAACATTTTTTAATAAAATAACATCCTTAAACATTTTAAAATTAATTCCGAGTCCCACTAAAATTGGGCACTCATACCTGAGTGATCTCGGAATGCAATTAAACTTAAAGACGAAATATGCACCATAAACCGGCATGATAAAACCCTTAAAGCTTTGCCTTAAAGTCTTCAATAAACTTCAATATGTCATAGTTTGTGTGGGATCGTGCCAATAAAAATGCGACCCATGACTCAAATGTGTTTTGTTCCTGGAATAATTCAAATAAACACACAATAGAATCAATTGGAAATTTTGTCCTTACAAATCTCCCCCTTTGACTATTTCAGGACAAAATCAATGGTGAAATGCCTAAGTTGGTCCGTCAGGGAGTATGACACCTAAATCCCATCCCATAAACCCAAAATAAAAAATTACAGGACAAGTCTAGTAAATGATGGCCTGATAAGCATGAACTATCTGAATGTGATGTATTCTTGAATCTCTTAAGCATACATACACACATGAAACAGACAAAAACCCAGTGAGGTATGTAGGAACAAATGATAGAAATCAATATGTAACAATACACCAAAATCATTTGTTAAGTGAGTAAAACATTATATAAACTTGTTAACAACATTTAAATCAGGATACCAATATGTAGCGATGCAAGAACAATATGATACCAATTTGTGTAAACTAGTGGATATAAAATTGAAAGCAGATGATCAAAAATACGATACCAAAAAGTAATGCAACAAATGTATCTGATTATCAAACTCTCCCCCTACATCACATACATCTCTCCCCCTTTTTGTCTCGACTAGACAGCCTGGTGAAACAATATCAATTTAGCGATATATCTAGCACAAGCATAATCAATGAAATATATCTCAATAATCATGCAAACAACCAGCTAATAATGATTAACAATATCAAATTCGTAGAAAGCAACTAATAATCACACAACAAGAATCATCAATCTAAGTAGATGTGACAAAACGAACATAATGCAGTAAAAGATGTAATAATTATGAATCGGCATATAAATTGTCCAGAAGAAACACATCAGTGCGAAAGATATATAACTATATGAACCAGGGTAATTAAACAGTAGAAAAAAATTCCATAGGGTCGCTCAAACGAAATAGCCCTATCGTTCGAACGACAAAGGCTTCTTGCGAGAAGGCTTCGGGTGACATATGTTTCCCGCTCGAATGAAAAAATCAAACTCTCACATCCAGTTCTAAAAATTAAACAGCTTCGCCCAACAAAAAAATTTCGTGAAAAAATGAATTGGAAGTGGCAGAACACTGCAAAACAATAACAAAAACAACAAAAACAATATGAGTTACATGCTAACATAGTACCTATGTGATCAAACATGAACATGGAATGTATGGGCGTGAACTACAACAAATGAATCACAATTCCAACACATCAAAACGATCAAGAAGATCTAATTGATATCTATAAATCATCAAACTTTATTATAGCCATATGTGATGATTAAAGTTTGAGCTAAATGAACTGAACAATCAATCATGCATACAAATTCGAAATTTTGACGATTCTATAAACAATAGTGTCATGACACGAGTTTTCAATGTTAGGATTCGTGGTGCAAACCCGTTTAATTATCCATCCGATCTCCCTCAAATATATATCATATTTTTCTTTGGGAATGAACATAAACTAATTCACCATATTTTGGCATATGATTATTTTTATTTCCTTGATTTTCTTTTAGGCTCTTTTAAATGATGGCTTTCACGACGAGTCAATTTTTCACTCTCGCAACCCTTTCCTGCGAACACTCATCATTTTTTCAATTTAATTCTTACGATAAATGGTTCTTATATTCACACCTCCTCCATAAATCTACTTACGCATAAATAACAAAAATGAGTAAGAACATCTCACCAAACTCAAATATGCAAGACATGTCAAACACTCATATAAACTCGTACATGTGTGCAAATATGGCATATATACAAAGTCGAATCAAAATGCATATCAATTTCGAAACAACCCCATAATACAATGGTTAAGATCATTCTAAGCATCAATAATTATGACCAAATGTCCTAGCCACGTGGATAATGAAAGGATGGGGGGTCCAAGCACACCAATATGCCACATCAAATATGTAAGCTTATGACACAAAAATAATGAAAATATTTTTGATTTTTCAAAATATTTTAACTCAAATAAAAGAAAAATCTTTTTGAATTTTTCAAAAATATAATAAGCCAAAAATATTTTTGTATTTTCTCAAAAACAAAATATTTTTGTATTTTTCAAATAAGACTCATTAAATGAAAAATATAATACAAAAATAGACATGTCATAATACTAGCACGATATAAATCATGATGCAAAGAATATCATATAACAAACATGGTAACACAATCATCCATTAGATCTAGCATGGGAAGAATCAAGTGCAACCAAATGAGAACCATGAAATTTTAGTCCTAAAGCCACTTTGTCCGATTTCTAACCCAAGAAGGTGTGACATGACGCATGGGGGTTTTGGGAAATGAAACGACTTTATTCCTAAACTTCCTAGGAGAGTTCCTAAGGTATAGCAAAAACGTTTAAGGTGACTTTTCCTACCGCAATGTGTTCAAGTGTAAAGATGACGGGAATAATTACCAAATTGTCGACCTCTCCTCACGTTCCTAGTGGGCTCTCTAACACAGTTGGTTTTCTCTTTGGGAATGGGAACAACTCTATCATCGTAGCCAATACCAAACCTATCACCATTGACTTGGACGGTGCCTAACATCCTATCTAACTTAACCGACCTAGATTTCAAGTCAAATATAGCTTTACTCGAGTCTTTAAACTTCTCCTCTAACTCACAAATTCTAGACTAAAGCACACACCTAGACTCGTGAAACTCTAGAATCTCCTTTTTTTAAAGTCTCCATCAAACCCCGAAGAATATCTCTCTCTTTTTCCACATATTCTAGATTTTCCCTAAACATCCTCTCCCGTGCCCTAAGATCCTCAATCAAAGAATCATTATTTTTTTCGGCACGCTCATTCAACCTAACTTATAATTTCATGTTATCCTTTTTCACCTTTACTGCCTCGGTGTACAGTTCATTAAATCCAACTTGCAACTCTTTCACATTAACCTCATCTTCCTCACTCGCTTCACCCTCACTTACTTGGGATTCACACTCAACGGGCTCAAAAGTGTCATGCACATGAGAATCTTCATGGGAAGATTTATCATCATCGCTCATATGACATGCTAAGAAAGAAACAAACTTGCTATCATTGGGGAAACTCTCTCCCTTTTTTGGATCACTATCACTTAAGGAGACACTATAAGCTATCGATTTCTTTCTGACTTTCTTAACTCTAGTGGGACACTCAAAAACTCTGTGACCATAGCCCTCACACCCAAAACACCTATCCAACTCAACCCTATTAAATTTCTCACTCATATCCTTAGGGGTGGACTCTACATTGTTGTTCTTGAATTTCTCAAACTTTTTGACGTCTTTTGATTGCTTTTGAAATTTAAGAAACTTTTTGAATTTCTTTGCCAACAAGGCGACATCCTAAAAATCAAAATTGGAATCGTCATTCAAAAATTTAGTCTCCTCCTCTCGGGATTTTAAAGATATGCCCTATTATTTCTTTGGCACTTACTTGGAGGTAAACATATCGAGTTCATAGGTTTGTAGGTCACTACAATCTCTTCAAGTTTCGTCGAATCAGACATACCTAATAAATTAAAACATTCACTTTTTCATCAAACCTACTCGAAAAACATCTCAAAATTTTCTTTATCACATGATTTTCGGTAATCTTATCTCCTAAGTTAAACAACGAGTTGACAATATTACACAACCTAGCATAAAACTCATTAAATGACTCACTCTTTAACATCTTAATCTTCTCAAACTGTGTAGTGATATTTTACAACTTACACTCTCTAACCGTGCTAGTGCCCTCATGAGTAAGTGCAAGTGTATTCCAAGCCTCTTTTGAAGTTTCACAAGTCATAATTTTATTATACTCTTCGGGTGTGACATGTGAGGAAATAACGTACAAACCATTAGAGTTATAAAGTGCAAGCCTATCTTCATCCTCGATCCATGACTCAAAAAGTTTCAAACTAGTGACCTCACCCTCTCATGTGACTGGTGGAGACCAACCCTTTTCAACTCCTAACCAAACACGCTCTTCGGTAGATTTTAAAGAACTTCTCATTTGCATTTTTTAATAAGCATAATTTGTGCCATAAAAAATAGGCGCACGAAAACTTTAAAAACCTCTAAAATTCATCCTAAAAAAACACAAGGGATCAACACAATAAAAATATGTTTCTAACTTTGATACCATTTTATAAGTCATGTTTTTCTATGCGGAAAGTGTTTTAAGGATGAAAAAACAATTTTCTCCTTTTTTGAGAAACCGTTTTCCAACTTTTAATTTGCGCGAAGTTGTGAACCAATTTTAACTTAACCAAATTTTATCTTTATTAATCCAAAACATTTATCTATTGATTAAAATAAATAAAGTAAGGAAAAGAAATCTCACATCGCCGGATGTACGAGGAAACCACTAAGGGAAAATACCTCGGACGATCCAATCCAAACAATCACTATAATATGGAATTGCAAGGAACAGACACAAGTGTTACTCAACGACTCGATCCCCATGAGACTTGACACTCTTCTGATCTTCAAACACTCCTACACATTACCTAAGAAGAAAGTTCTTCTTCCATGATGCTCGTACACAACACACACATTCACGTATGTCTCGATGTCCACCGATATGGCTTGTAACGTCTACAATGTTGAACACGAACTCATTCGCTTCTTCACTGCAAAACCTAATGTTTATGTGTAGAGAAAACTTTTCTTGGTGACAACAACGATCACTATAGCATACAGTAATGAAAACTCAGATCTTTGAAACTCTAAGGATGTATTTTGATTTAGAAAACCTTAGAAAGCATGTGTATACAACTTACTGCTTCGTAAACAGTTTTTCAAAATGCGCACTTGACGAAATTCTAAGAACACACGCCTTAAATAATTACTTTAAGTCGGTGTCTCGCTCGAACGACATACGCATGTCGCTCGAATGACGTCCCTATGTCGTTCGAACGGTTGCTATGGTCATTTAAATGACTGACACGTGTGTTTGACTTTAACAGAACTCTAAACCATCTTTATCTCAGAATAAAAGAAGTGTAAACGTTTTCAAACTCTCTTCAAATCATTTTAAAAAACATTTATTTAAAAAATAACATCCCTAAACATTTTAAAATTATTTCTGAGTCCCGTTAAAATTACGTATTCATACTTGAGTGATCTTGGAATGCAATTAAACTTAAAGACAAAATATGCACCATAACCCAGAATGATAAAATCCATGAGGCTTTGCCTAAAAATCTTTAATAAACTTCAATGCGTCATAGTCTGTGTGGGATCGTGACAATAAAAATACGGCCTATGACTCAAACATGTTTTGTTCCGAGAATAAATCAAATAAACATACAATGCACTCAATTGGAAATTTTGTCATTATAGGTTTCACTTGTATTAGGTTTGCCTAAATTCAAGGGAAATGTCGGACATGACTCGAGCCTGGGGAAAAGATACGGTAGAGGATATAAGACACGGTTTGACTTATTTTCAAGCTCATGGACAAGGTCCTATTTTAAAAATGGTTAAAATAGCCTGAAAATTCAAGCATTAGAGTTTCGCATAGTAACAAATAAATTATTTATAAGTTTCCTAAGGCTGACACCTATACGAGGTTTATGAATTTGGTGGGTTAGTGGAAGGGTTCTCCCCCTTGGCATGACTTCTACAATATACCTCTTACCTATAAGGGAAATCATTTAACAGTACATATGGATAAGCCATTTGATATACCTAAGTGTACATGAATTACCTCATGATATACCTTATGGGGACGCTATGTTCTCGATGTACGTGAATGAGTTCCCTGCTATATACCTTCCGTCGTAAGTTCGGTCAAGCGGTACGATGAAGGAGAAATCGTTTGATATACGTCGCAGGTACGAGGCCAATGGAAGGTGAGAATCATATCGCTTAGGTTAATCTCTCCCCATATAACTATCACCCATTACGAAGTGACCCCCTAGTACGGGACAACATTTTGGTCAATATTGCCATGCTCTTATGATGTAGTGTGAAAAAAAGCATGAGTCTTGATTAATATCAAATGGAGATTTTTTTATTTTGCATGCTAAGTAAGTGGAGTACTACCACTATAAAGGAGAATATACAAATAGCATGAAATGAACAGTAAAGCTAGCAAATATATACATGGAGAATGGGAACTATACAAAGCATTGTGATAGGGACGCATGTGAATATACAAGTGACTGAAATATGTAAGGTGAGAGAGTGACATGGGAATAGTGTAAGTGAACAGGTGAATATATTCAAGTGAAGGTGTTATCTAGTGAGACTAAGCATGAATCATCTACAAGTGGTGTCCGGAGCATGTAAGTAAAAGGAAGATTGTATACAAGTTGGAGTTTGTGAAGTTAGCATGGATGATATATACAAATGAGACTAAAGTGGAGCATGATGAGCATATACAAGTGAGTGAAGAGTGATATATACACAAGAAGAGATAATGATGGAGATAAGCATGAGATAAGTAATCATAGGTAAGGAGAAGATATAAGTGGAGGTATATATACGCATATAGAAAAGCAGGAAAGTAAAGAAGTAACACCCATATAGAAATATAGTCTAGTCCTCTGAAAAGTCCCCCTCGGAGTTGCCACTGTGGCCATCTGGGTTGAATTTCTTAGGCACGGGCCTGACCTCAAACTCGGGACGAGGGGGAGAAGGAGAAAAAGGGATCCCCCCCTCTCTCCCATTTATGCCTTGCGCATGTGGGTGATTCGAGGATATAGAGGTCCTCATTCTGTCACTCGTGTCGGTGCCTTCGCGATCTAGCCTCGAATATAAAATTAGTCATCGTCAGATAGGGATAGCACGAAGAGATGGAGCCACCAGCCTATTTTTCTCAAAACAAGCAAAAGAATGTCATCGCCTCAAGAGAACGACATCAAGGTCAAATTGATACATATGAAACCAAGTGATTCCAAGTTCAGGGGACTAAGTTATGGAATGAGAAGGTGTTAGACACCCATTTCGCCCTATCGGTATCTCATGGGTTATGTTAATCTTCTCCTTTTTTTATATGTTATGTATGTGTACATATGTATAATATAAATAATGGGAGAATGGAATTATCCGACTCGCGTCATGGAATGGATGGAGCAGACTCATCCATAGGAATTTACCCAGAAATAGTCATAAACATATGATATAAGTGTTCAACGAATCACGAATCGTTGTGAAAGAGAGAGTGTGCACGTTGGATGAGATATAAATATGTAGGAGTCCAAGACTCACAAAATAAATATAATAAAATATAAATAAAAATGAAAGGTGAGGACTCAAATCTCAGGATTGGCCCAAGATGCTTAGGTAGCCTAAGGGGCATCAAAACCCACGTAGTTCGAAAATATCATAAGGGTGGGGTTCAACCCATAAATCCAAATGTATGACTCCTCTTTAAGTGCTTTTGAGAAAAATGTGAAAGTGTAAGAAAATAAAAGTCTTACTTTTGGAATTTATGAATAAACCGTCCTTTTGTCTTTTTTGAGTTTTTCTGAAAATAAGTTATTTGCAATACTAATAATAGAAATTGATGATTACTTAATGTGAGATAATGAAACAAAACTAGAAAATGTCATTAAATGAGAATAAAGTGGATAATATTAAATTATGTAAACTTCAAAAGGGGTGAGGAATTGACCTACATGTAGATCTTTATTGTTGAATTTGGAATGTATATAGGCTGGTGTTTATAGTGGTATGAAGGTAATATGGTAGGATGAGGCGGGTGAAAAAGTGTGGTAAGAAAGTAAGGTGAGGGGATGTTGAAAAATAGACTTTTTTTTAGAAACTAAAAGTATCTGATTTTGAGATAATGTTTATGTACTACTGAAAGGGACCTTCTTCCAAGGGTGAGTCCATGACCCTTTTATAATGCTTTTAGGGTAAGGGGTACCGATAAGCATGGCCCTTGGCCTATAAACAGTCTTAACAGACTTTTTAGAAAACAAAAGAGCATAAAATGAAGACCGTAAGTTCGCATCGTGCACGATCGAGACCTTTGGAAAGGGAATTTGTACCTTCAAGATTTCATTGAGCTTTGCTTGGTTTAGAGACTTGACCAAGGTCGAATGGGGATCGACATTGCCCGGCATCCCTTCGGAGTAAAGTGGATCATTCGTGCAAATAGTGAGGCCGATTCTCAGATGGTACGGGTCGTTGGTGATAGGATTTAGAGCCCTTTGATATTTCACTGAGCTTCCCTTTGGTTAAAGAGTTGACCAGAGTCAAATGGGACTCGGGAGCTCCTAGTGGCCTCTAAATTAGTTCTCTGAGACCATTACTGTGGTGTGCGAGTCCGATTTACACAGGGGAGAAACCGTTAGAACGGGGATTCATTAGAAGATTTATTGAGCTTTGATAAGGTTGGAGAGTTGACTAGAATCAAATAGGGCCTAAGAGCACCTAGTGACCTCCATATCAATACTCGGAGTATAACCTAGGGTTTATTGTGAGTGTATTATTGTTAGGGACCTAAGGAAGTTCTTAGGAGTGTATTAGGATGGGGTGTCTACAGGGTGTGATTTAGAACTCCAACCCGAAGGCCCCTTTTATACTCAAAATCATCTACAAAGGAGGAAGGAATCAACCTGCTAGTGCAACAACTATTTTTCAGTACATAGAAGTGAAAAAGGAGGACATTATTGCTAGAAAAAAAAAATTAGACCTGACTGGTATGCCGATAGGCAGGCCGAAGGGTATGATGATCAGCACACCCCCTATTTTGGGAATTTTTCTACCTTTTCTTCTTTTTCCATTTTTCAAATAAATTCCTTTGTGTCAAAATAACCTACTCATAAAGGTTTTCTAGATTATTCCTTCCTTGTTAATTACTTCAAAAAATTAATAATACATACTTCGATCTCTCACTTCTTTAATAAATAAAACCCCAATGGAAAAGTAACGTTCATATAAATAGGCCATTTGGTTCAAGATAAATCAACAAAATGAAAAATGTATCATGTATGTATATCTGTCGTTGTGTTTACATTTTTCAGGAATAAAAAGGTGAAAAAGCAAAAAAGATCAAGATTTTTAGGTTGCAGCCCAAACTTTCCAAAAATTCTGCCAATTGAAATTTCCACCTCAAGCATATCGGTGAACACACTTCCCTCGATGATGGGTAGTGGACCCCTCGCTCCAAGAACCAGATCTCTCCTCGAAATTTACCTATGCCACCATACAAGATCTGGCTTCTTTCCTCATGTGGTCCGACACCTATGCCATCTAGTCTCGGATATCCCACAACCTAGATACCGATACACGAGCAGCCTGTAAAATAATGACCAAGAAAATGAAAGAAAGTCATTAGAGATCAGAATTGAATCACACCTCCATCTGAAGAACCTCCTCAAACAGAGGAGTGAAACCATCTATCGTCGCCTGAGGACAATGGGGAACCGAGAAAATCTATCCAACACCCAACTGAATGTGGTTAGATGGGATGGAAAGGAGATAGATTGGAATATCCTCCCTCGTCGTCATTGCTCCACCCCCGAGCTATGTACTAAAGATACTAGCATGTTGTTGCCCTTCCCCAATCCTACAAGTAGTGAACGAATACCCACCATATCATAAATAGATAGAGACATCAACCAATTAGTTGCAAAGGCTAAAAAATCTTACACCACCATTACATCCCTATAGATCATGTAGGACTCATCCACCGTCACTACTTCCCTTGACTCATTTGGCATCTCCTTTACCCTCATATACTCAGGAGGTGCTGACGGTGGAATACCCACTAGACATACCCAAACTCGTTTCCCATCAACCTCTACATCTGGGCATGAACACCTGCAACCCTTGCAGCCCCTTAGGTGAGACTCCAAGGATAGAACGTCACATGTCCCCCAAAAAATTTAGTCATCATAAAATAAAATAAAAAAGAAAAAAAAATACACGAAATCCATAAAGAAAGGAGGAAACCAAGTCCTAACATGATCACTCATCAAGGCGTTCAACACTGCCCTCACATCCTTCAAAGCTAAAAACTCCTTCGACTTCCTATTCGAACTCCTCCATTGGTACAGTCTCGAGAAATCACCCATCTCAGTCGCCTTCAGGGACACCAACCTGACATTCTTCCCAATCACCTTATAAAACCACGTCTGTATAACTCAACACAAGATGTCAAAGATTAACTAGAAAAGCAAAAAACTAAAAGAGTTATATCTAAGGGTTACCTCTAGAAGGTACGTGGACCCTGTAAAGTCTATTGGTGACACTGAATAAAAATGTCCATAGAAGCATAGAGGGACGCCACTGTAAAGCTCTCCCAATCATATAAGTGAATTTTGGAAATAACCCATAAAAAAGTAAGAAACCATAAATGGACAACATCACGCTCGCTACCACTAAAAATCCCCCTCGCAAGCGAAGAATAAAGAAACAGGTTGCCTACCTCACCTACTTCCCATCGCTCACATTAATTTCTCTGGCCATCGAGTTGTCCTTAAACATAGATATCATGACTGACTCCTCTAAAAAAATCCACGTGATATCCCCCAGGGAAACCTGAATTGCAACCTAAAAAATGTGCACCAACCAATTCACTATGATATGCTGACCCTTTCACTTCAACCCTATCATCCGGTGCACATCTATCAAGGTGATCATCGTCTCTCCCACGCCCAAATGGAATGTAAGACAATTTTCCCACCACCTCTCACCCAGAATGCATATCATCGTTGAAGACTGCAACATCTCATCCAAAAGCCTCGATAAAGGATATAGCAGCCTCCATCATTAATTGCACTGCCTTAGGGAGCTTCTCCCACACCTACTTATTATATTTTAAACCTCACGAGAGAATGCCCAATGACGAAACATCCAGATTCACACAAGAAAAAATCCTTCAATCCCCACAAAAAAATCAACTAAATAATAAACGCAAAAATAAGTGAAAACACTCACATAACCATTTAGGTTCTTTATCCTCGAGGAGAGATGATTCCGAAGTTCCCTCAGCAAGACCTTTTCACCAAGCATGGTCTTAAAACTATCATATGTGTTCTTATTCTAAGCATCAACGCATCAGAGTCATGTCACTTTAAGCCGTCCCAATCCTCAGTGGCTATAAAAAGGTTATTCTCCATGCATTCTATGAGTTCTTTTAAATTTAAATACATCTAAAACTGATTTGAAAGAGAGAGGGGGGGGGGGAGAGAAGATATTTCACTTTTTAAAGGTGTGAAAAATGAGAAAATCGACCCCCTTTTTGTTAGGACCAGCGGTTACGCTGATCGAGAATCCTCTGATCATTCCTATCGACACTGACCTTTCACTTTCCTTGAGCAACATAGGTAGGTGGCCTAAAAAAAAGACCGACCCGATTGATCCGAATGGACCGGACCCACTTTTATAGGTTTTTTTTTAAATCGGTCCTAATTCGGTCCTAAATTAATAGACCCAAAATATTTGATTAGGTCTAAAATATCCATTTTAAATTCAGTCTTGGGACCGAACTGAATCGTTTAATTTAATATTATATAATATATATTAATTTTATATAAATATATCATATATGTGTTTGTTTATATTCTACTAAATAACTAAACCCTAAAGACACACACCCATTACACGGTTACACCATTCAAAATCATGGCCACACATTACCTTCTCACTTTTCTCTCACTCTCTTTCTCTAACTTTTTTACTTCCTATTCTCTTCCTTTCTCCAACTCTCTAGTACAACAATGCCATGAACACAAGATCCAGCGCCATAAACATAAGATCTGATAGCCCAACACAAATGGAAATGGTCGGGACATTAGATTCATCTCACCTCGACTCCACAGCAACAACTATTCCGTAAGTTGAAATGGTCGCAGCATCTATTCCGATGAACCTCAACTCCACAGCATCTATTCCGATGACGGCGAGAAAAGATCCAATGGTATATTGTGATTTAGAGTTTTTAGTTCTTACAAACCCATAGCCATAGGTAAAGACTTACAATTTTCGGTTCTTGATTTGGGCTATTGTTTTGTGATTTTTATTGTGAAATGTGTGTAAATGTATGGGTTAGTGTGATAATTTTCGGTTATTGATTTTAGGAACTGAACTCAACAAACCCATACATACAGAATACAGTTATATTTTTAGGAACTGAAGTCATACATTTTTTTTAGGAACTGAACTCAACTCATACTTTTTTAGAGAGACTTACAATTTCTTGAAAATATACATTTGTGTATTTTATGGAAGTGAAGTGAACACATCATTTTAAAAAAAAATATGAACTGAAGTGAACCCATGGATACAGTTATATTTGTAATTTATAATCCATACATACATACATACATACATAGATACATACATACATACTGTTCGTAATTTATATTTTGTTACAGTTATATTAACCCATACATAGAGTTATTTTTCTGTTTGTGGATTTTACATTTTGTTATTTTTTTTACGGGTGCAGATGGATATAGTGAGTGAAGATCCGGTAAATGCTACTTTAAATGGTTCGCCAGCGTCGCCCAGAATTCATCCCGTGCAACACAAATGGAAAAATGCATCTACAATATGGGATCACTTCCATAGAAATAATGATGTCAAAAAGCCTAGAGTTATTTGTAATTATTGTGGCGTTTCTTATGTGTACGACTCTAATAAAAATGGGACTAAAAACATGAAATAACACACTCCTTCTTGCAAAGAGTTACCCACAAATAAGAGATTATTAGAGGAAAATGGGCAAAAAAATTGTCATTTATGTTGAAAAAATAACCAAACGAAAATCAGCCAAGTTCAAATTTATTAGCTATCTCTTTTAATGCGGAAGCTTGTCGGCAAGGGATGGCCAAAATGTTTATAATTGATGAGCTACCATATAAATTTGGGGAGAATGAGGGGTTTAGGAGGTTTATGGCTCTCGCACAACCAAAATTGCATATTCCTAGTCGTCGAACAATTGTACGAGATTGCCTAAACATATATGTGGATTTAAAAAAAAAGGTGGAAAAAAGATTTAAAAGGTCAAAAGATGTGTCTTACCACCGATACATGGACTTTCATTTAAAATGTAAATTACATGTGTATCACCGCACATTATATTGATAAAGAATGGAACCTACACAAAAAGATTTTGAACTTTTGTCAAGTCAAAACTCATAAGGGTGAGGAATTAGGACAAGTTGTTGAGGATTGTTTGTGTGATTAGGGGATAGATAGTATTTTCACTCTCATGATTGATAATTCTAGTTCTAATAATGGTACCATTAGTTATTTGAAAAGAATGACAAAACATTAGAATGGTACCATTTTGGCCCGTGAGTATTTACACATGAGATGTTGCGCATATATTCTCAATCTTATTGTTGGATATCGATTAAGGGACATGAATGAATCAATTGCAAATGTGCGTAGGGCGGTAAAATATGTGAAATCATCACCTTCTAGGTTGGTAAAGTTTATAAATTATTGTGAGAAGAAAAAGATATAATCAAATGGTTTATTATGTCTTGATGTTCCAACGAGATGGAACTCCACATTTATGATGTTAGAGGCGGCCATTAAATTTGAGAAAGCATTTAAAAGGATGGAGGAATATGACAATGATTATTTGTCCTACTTTGGTGAAGAGGAGGAAAATGATGGTGATGGCGATGAGAAGGGGAGAGGGTCGGTGTTTGGTAGAAATTTAGGACTTCCAAAATTTGGGGATTGGGATTAAGCTAAGAGTTTTGTGAAATTTCTTCGAATATTTTATAATGCTAACCTAAAATTCTCAGGGTCATTATATGTTACATCCAATGCCTTTTTCATGAACTTGTGATTATTGAAAGTAAGTTGGTCACTTTGAAAAATTATGGTGATGATTTTTTATCTTCAATGGCCGGAAAATGATTGCCAAATTTGAAAAGTATTACAATTTACAGAAAATTAACATCTCATTGTTTATTGCCTTTGTCCTTGACCCACGTTACAAGTTAAAGTATGTTGAATTTTGGTTTAGTGAGTTGTATGGTTGTGTTAAATTAATGGAGTTGTCAAGAAGAGTTAAATATACATTAATTCGTTTATCTGAGTGGTATGATGGTCATAAATCATCTAATGTATCTTCCAACAATATGAATCCACCAATTAATGTGGTTGGGGTTAATGAGGATGAGGATGAGGATGCTCGTGCATTTTTAACATCTCAATTTAAAAGGAATTTAGAGTCGGAGGATAATTTAGGAGCAAAATTAGAGGGGGAAAAGTATTTATTGGAAACTTGTGAAGTGGAAAACGATAGCTTTAATGTTCATGGTTGGTGGAAAAATAATCAAGGCAAGTATCAAGTGATATGGCACGAAATGTATTAGTTATTCCCGTGGCTATTGTTGCCTCCGAATCCGCTTCTAGTACGGGTGGTCGTGTGCTTAATTCTTTTCGTAGCTCTCTAGCTCCTACAACGGTGGAGGCACTACAATGCATGAAATTGGCTCAAATCTTCAACAAAACCTATCAACATTCGAGATGCCATGGATGAAATTCAAGAAATGACAAACTTGATTCGGGTAATAATAAATTTTAAATTTTAATGTATATTTTTGATAATTTAAATGTTAAACTTTTGTTATTGAATTTTTATTTAACATAATCTTTGTTTTGTATTTTTTGTAAAAATATTGGGAGAGAGATTCAAGACCTCAATTTCAACTATTGTGGTGGATTGATGCGCCTTTTGGAGGAGGTGGAGGAGACTCGAGGACTTTGTTTTATCTTACTTTTGAAGCTATTTTATTTTTATTCTTGACTATGGGACTTGTAATATGGTGGACATGTAATGTTTTCTTACGGTGGACACGTAATATTTTCTTATGGTGCTTGTTTGGATAGGTAATATTTTCTTATGGTGGACATGTATTACTTTTGAAGATATTTTAATGTTTGCATATTATTGGGCAAAATAACATATTTTATTCCACTAAAATTGGGCAAAATAGGATAGTACATTTGAAGGAAAAATTAGCACCTTAGATGGTGCAAAACAGCACCTTTGAAGTGGAAAAACAGCCCCACCTCATATGGTACAAAACAACACCTTAAATGGTGCAAAACAACATTATTTCAAAGGCAAAACAGCACCTAAAAGGTGCAAAACATAACCTAAAAAGTTCAAAACAGCCTTTCAATAGTAAAACAACAAAAAATTAACAAGTTTTTATTGAAAAAAAAGTAAATAAATGTAAAAAGTGGACCGATTATTAACCGAACCAGACCGAAAATTGCCTAGACCGATTAAATAGGCTAAACCATTAAATCGGCCCGAATTCGGTCTTCTCAAATATAGGACCGAATAATTTAGTTCGACACCTAAAATGACCAAAAACTAGATCGGAACGGACCGCCCCACCCCTAAACGTAGGAGTTCATGCCTAGTACTGATAGGCACTCATGCCTACGCCTATAGACAGAAACCCCAATTTTTATCATAAAAGTTCCAAAAAAATCCAAAAAGGGCAGAGGAAATTTACAAAAATCTCCAAAATTTGTAAACCTCCACATTCATAAAAAACACTCTTGTCCTAACATTCGTCCATTTAAAAAAATAAAAAACCCTTCACTGATTTCAAAAAAATCTAAAAAAAATCTCTATCAAAATATGACAACATTAGAATTCACACTTCTCAGTAGAAACGGAATAAAAAGGGAAACACTTATCATAACTACAAATCATCAGTCGCATTTATCAAACATTATATATCTTTACATTCCCATGATTGACCTCCACCCTCTAAATTAGGTCACTATAACTCTTTAGGTCCACAGAATGGCCCTCAACCCTATGAATTAGGTCTCTTTCTCTCTAAGTTCATATAATTGTCCTTGACCCTCTAAATTTGGTCAGTTTCACTCCTTAGGCCCATAGAATTGGCCTCAAACCCTCTGAATTAGGTCTCTATCACTCTTTAGGTGCACAAAATGGGCTTGACCCTCTGAATTAGGTCTCTCTCACTCTTTAGGTCCGCAAATTGGCCTCAACCTCTGAATTAGATTTCTATCACTCTTTTGGTCCGCAAAATTAGCCTTGACCCTTTGAATTAGGTCACTTTCACTCTTCTGGTTCGCATAATTGGCTTCAACCATCCGAATTAGGCCTCTTTCACTCTTTTTGTCCATAAAATTGGAGTCGATCCTCTGATTTAGGTCGCTTTCACTCTTTTGGTCCACAAAATTGTCCCCGACCCACAGAATTAGGTCGCTTTCACTCTTTAGGTCTATAGAATTAGCCTCGACATCTATAGAATTAACCTCGACCCTCTGAATTAGGTCTCTTTCACTGTTTATATCCATAGAATTAGCCTCAACCCTATGAATTTGGTCTCCCATTTGTTCTGTAGAATTGTCCTTGACCCTCTAAATTAGGTCTCTATCACTCTTTAGGTCCACAAAATTGGCTTAAACCCTCTGAATCAAGTCTTTTTCACCCCTTAGGTCCATGAGGTTACTCTAAAGTCCACAACATCGGCCTCGACCCACTAAATTGGTCTCTTACGCTCCATAGGTCCTTAGATACTGACCTTTACCAATGAGGGGTATTTATTTTGATGACCTCCACTTCTTTCAAGCTTTCCCACTGGGGGGATTTATAAACACCCCAACCTAGTACCCTTTGAACAACTTCTTAGACCCATGTCACCCTCAGACTGTAGGTCCTACTCTAAAACCAAACCAAGAATCAACTAGGTGCTTTCAAGCTCCAATTGATTTTGGTCTACTCTCAGACCTAATATTATCTTATTGAACTTTCATTGGGACCTAAATATCCTTTCCAGTGGTCCATACCATGCACAAATCGGCCTTACGGCTCGTGCGTACTTGATTAGACACACTCATTCCATTCCTCGTGATGGATTATGATCTGATGCACTACTCACGTTTCAGCTACCCTTTAGATTATCTTATTTCCTTTTATTTTATGATCCTTAGAATGACTCATCTCCGTCAATTCACTGATGTGAGTATTCTGATTTCTTTCCTCATTTATTTTACTTCGTACACATCATACACACAAATTATGTTTTAAATAAAAAGGAGAATATTACCCATTAGTGTTAACGGGCATTAATATGTACTAGTTAATTTCCAAATCTGAAGCGTTAGTGTTAACGAGTCTACCATGTTAACCCGTTAATGACCCAAATCCAATAAAGGTAAACCCATAAACTTCTAATTTCATGTTGGGTCAGGTCGTGTTAACGGATTATCATATTTTTTGTCCTGTCTATGTGCAACACCAAGTTCTTTTCATGATTGCAATCCTCGAAAATATGTCTCTTGATGTATTATCCTTAGAGAGATGCAATCATCTATAACCTATTTTATACCCTCTTTCATACATACAATAAATATGATATCAAACTATCTAAAAGTCATGATCTATGATGCACCCTTAAACAAACCTACAAATATGTATACATGCTAACCATAACCAAATTACGTAGGCTTTGATCCAAGTTCTTCTTGGGTACGCAAGCTCAATATCGAGTCTTTCTCGTGAGCACAAGCCTCGAACATATATCTTTCGATATGTTGTCACCGCAGAGATGCACCCATCTATGACATTACCTTTCTTTCTCTCCTCAAACTTCAAACAATATATCAAAATTGTCCTAAAGGCCAACTCTCTCACACATTTACATGCATACTAACGGTCACCCGTTACACAAGCACAGAGTCATGTATAAGCACTCCTATATACCTGCCTCGGTTACGTGACATTCCTACACATCTCATTAATACCATTTTTATAACCTAAGCACCTATCTACATTTAAGGGATTCTCAACCTAAGGTCTCTATGCATGTTATGAAAATAAACTAAAAAGTAATCAAATAATGTAAGGAGAGATGATAAGGATATAACTAAAGAAGCATAAAGAACAAGTGGGGTTACTAACACCTTCTTCACTCATAATCCAATTCCTTAACCCACACAACAAGAATCTCTGGACCATCCGTAGATCTAACTTGCCTTAGGATTATCTTGAAAGGTATAACCCAAAACGTTTTGTTTGTTTTTATATAAAATAAACACACCTATGCTCATGCATAAACCTAGGGATGTGCTACTCAAACTATATGTGGCGTTAAATAACATCTAGGGAAAATTCATTGACCCACATCGAACCAATAACCAAACCTCGGGGGGAAGTGGAATAACGGGAGAAAATAACTACCGTGCCCATTTTCAACCCACAAGCTCTTCCCTCCAACACAAACACCGCTCGAGGACCACAACGCCACAGTGGAAACTCCGTTGAGGATAAGTCAACAAAGCTGAAATATCCTTATGCTTCCTTCCTAAAATGCTTAATAATGCTCCGCTCATGACTACTTTACGTAAATTTTAGAACTGTTTAGCGAACTTAGTTTTAGAGTCCCTTCAAAATGTATATATGTGCTTAGGTCCTCATGTACAACATTGTTAATTTTTTCAAACATATAGATACTCGCGAAGGACCTCGCGATAAAATAACCGTGAAAGTATATAAAAATAAATATTACTTGTTTTGCATCACGCACTTCATAGTCTTGATTTTCATATTATTTAAACCCCGAGAATCCGTCGTGTACACAAGATTTCCCCCTGAGCACATCACATGGCTCGGGTACCGTAACGCTACAGTGGAAACTCTGCTGGGGATAACTCAAAAGAATCGAACTATCTTTATGATTCATTCCTAATTGTTCAATATCACTCTCTTGGATGACTACTTACGTAAATTTTATAACTATTTAGCAGCCTTAGTGTTATAATCCCTCATAATGTAGATACATGCTTAGGTCCACACGTACATGACTGCATATTTTTTTCAAACATATAGGTAAGCGCGAAGGACCTCGTGGTAAAATAAACATCAAAGTATGTAAAAATAAAGACTGCATATTGTTCATCACGCACTGCATTGTCTTGATTTTCATATTGTTTGAAACATATACCCTCAAGGCCAAAAATGATTAGCTGAGAAGAAGTTTGTACGTTAGAAAAGTAACTTATCCCCGAGGTAAGTTCATAATTTAGATAATTCACCTCCTCGAGTGAACATACTTCTGAAATTCTCTTCCCAAAAAAGCTAGCCGCCAATGGATATTCTCACTCTTCTGGCCAAATTTGATTGGTATATCGAGAATCTTCTCTATTGATCCCAAAGTCTCGGTGATAGGGAACGTTTGATGTTTGTTTAGTATTAGGGTATATCGAGTAGGCTTTCATAATTACCCACTAATATGGTAAAGTGGTTTCATACGTACCTTAAAGGTTACTCAGTCCAAGCATCCTGATATATCGTGATCCATGGAAATAAAAAGTGATCCATCAACTACTAAGTCGCATTGCATTATACATATAGAAAATATATCTAGTAACACACCCTTTTGCATAAAAATAACGGATACTTAAGGTCCGTTAACTTTGAAAATATTTTAAAAAATTATCAAATGGCCAAAGGCGGGTCCCAAACCCCTCAGATTTCAGGTTCAATATCTTTTCACATAGGTGATAAATAATATGAATCGCGAAAGAAGGTTTCCTTACATTGGATCCCCTAACCATATTTTATTGTAAGAAAATAATAGACCATGGTCTATTAATTCCTCTCTCCTCGTACGAAAAATGAGAGTTCGTCCATGTTTACCCAAATCTAATAAGACTTTGTTCAGTTCTTCCCCTTTGAAGATGCTACCAAATAAAAGTAGAAAAAACAAAATACTGTTCACACATGATTAAATACAGATAAAATAATCTCATCAGTAAATAATGTATATGTGATCCTTATCCCCCTATGTATTTTCCTTTTATCAGTCCTTTTATCTACAAAAACCAAAACTATAGTTCCCCTACATTTTTTTATAGTTTACAGCTATCAGTAGATAGATCACACTAAGTTCTTACCCTGAAAACTAGATTCCACGCTTTGTACGGACATTTAGTTTTAATCATCAAGCTCCCAACCCAATATTTTCAACTTTGATCTGCAGTATGATTCATATCTACCGAGAAAATCAATCTCCATCTATGATGGATCAGATCTTCAGACAACTTGAAAACATCACTGCCTCACATAATACAATATAGTTTGAAATCAAGGCACTGGTCCTAGCATAAGTCCTCCTGGAAGAGGCAATTGTTACGATCAGAATAAGAGAGAATGTAATTCCTCCCCCCATCACCAACACTGATACACCAACTATAGCGTTTATTGATATAATACGAGTAAATCCCTAAGATCCACTTACACTAGTCCCATCATCGGGTCCTCTTACTAATGTCGGTTCCCCTCACTTCGAAATACCATTTTCCCCACATGGATACTTTAAACCCTACCCATAGTACTCACGTACCACCTTCCAAGACACCTTGTGAGAAGAATTTGTAACTCCTCCACTAGCCAATGAAGTTTTTCCCTTATCTACAAACTAGGAGACAACGCAGGTCCAATCTAAATTTTGTCTCGTTCGTAAAGCCATTAACAAGATATAAACCATGGATGAGCTTATAAACATCAATAAGATGGCTCTCTATCCTAAAGGACACTTACATAACAAATTTAAAATGCCAGTCTTCAAAATATAAAAATGGTTAAGCTCCCCATCGACCCATTAATCCAACGACAACCTTCAGATGCAGGTCTAAAATGTAGACCTAAAGGTTCTAGATAGGATGTTCTCCTCCATCTTGCATAGGGATACCGTTCCATGGTATATGGTTCAGAAACGTGACAATGCATCCAAAATATTAGACAATGTATGTTATTATTTCCTTAAGTAGTAGGAGTACAATAAAGATCTTGGCATCACTTATAAAGACTTGGAAATATTAAAGAAAGAAAAGGGAGATGCAACTGGCACTTTCATCACTCATTGGATAGAGAAAGTTGGTCAGATGGTCAACCGCCCCTTGAAAAATGATCAGATAGAGATCATGATCACTAACCTATGAAAGGAAGTACAAAATGAACTCGGGCTCATCTAGATCCCATATTTCGAACCACTCAAACACATAAGGTGCAAGATCGAAGAAAGTCTGGCTTCCAAAACTACCAATTCTATCGAGTAATATCATCGAGCGATAAATTAGTTATCCACTCTCAAGAACTCACTTAGAGATTCCACATCTCACATCACCGGTCTCTTGGTCAGTTCATAAATAGAATCATGCCTGGTTGCCAATACTCCTAAGCTATGGTGGCCACCACTGTGCCTTTTTAATCAGACCCCCTCTAAAGAACTATCAAGTTGTGCTCCCTCCCAAAGAGTTATGGGCTTAAGAGAGGCACATCATGGATATTAAGCCTCCCATAAGTTGAGTATTCAATGCGTTGAAGATTTATGGTCACTTAAAACGTATTAATCCTAGACTACCCCAATATTCCCATATAAGAACTGGTGGTCCGACTCCCATTGCGAGTTCCATCAAGTACATGATCACACTACAAATAATTATTGGACCCTAAAGTTTTTCCATCCAAGACCTGACTGATGTTGGGAGCCTCATACCGCCAAAACCAAATGTCACCAATAACCCTCTGCCATATCATACTAATACCAACACCAATGCCTTGTCATATATTCTTATTTTAAAACCAATCCATCCACCCCGATAGTCCCCATCCATCATAAATCAAGGATGAGGACACATTCACACTTCCTAAATAGTCACCCTTTTAGGAAGACCATCGCCTACCCTAAAAATCATAGATAAAAGTAAGCCCGCTATTGACCATATAACCTTCTTCATCATGGCCATACACTTCCTATAAACTAACCATTATAGTGCAGACTTCTTTCCCCTTCTTTAAATGAAATTGACCACTCAATAGAATGGAAGGAAATGTACGATGAAGCCCTCTAGCAAATCAAACACATCACCGTTGTTATATTAATCCAATTTACTGAATGGGGGGAGTTACATCTGAGTAATATCTATTTACCCTCATAGACTCTGATGCAAGAAACAAACACTCACTCAACCGATATATAAAACCGATTATCAATCTATTATTCGGAGAACAATGGTAGCACCACATCCACAAGTCACCAGATGGTAAAACCCTTTATATGAGTACCTCGATACCCTAGCCACATGGTACTGATGAGCGAACATTATAAAAATTTCAGGGCACACTACAAGAAAAATGGTCATTTATGTCAGTCAAAAACTGACATAAATGACCATTTATGTCAGTTTTAGAAATTTTCAAACCTGACATATAAAGTCCTGACATAAATGTTCGTAAAACTGACATAAATAAGATCACATTTATCTCAATTTTTAAGAACACACATAAAAACTATGACATTCAACATGTTTTAATCACATTTTCATAAAAAGCTGACATAAATAAAATCACATTTATGTCAGTTTTAATAATTTTATGAGAGTTTTTTCAAAACTGACATAAATGTTAATATAAAAAATTAAAAAAAAACCATTAATCCATCAATAAACAACTAATATTTGAAGTCAAATCAACCATTATAAACAGATAATAACCAAGGTCATAAATATCACTAACTTGATAGACATCAAGATATTTAGAATCAAATTGATGAGAAGTTACATCATATCCAAAAACTAGCTAACGTCTAG
Source organism: Sambucus nigra (assembly GCA_949130495.1). Classification (NCBI taxonomy): domain Eukaryota; kingdom Viridiplantae; phylum Streptophyta; class Magnoliopsida; order Dipsacales; family Adoxaceae; genus Sambucus; species Sambucus nigra. The sequence goes on along the minus strand of OX422214.1, from coordinate 577,199,001 downwards.
TTATTTACGTGATAATATCCTAAAAATAGTGATGATACATCACAATATCCAAAAACTAGCATTGCAAATTACATCATAAGAACCATAATCCAAAATAATACTCAAGCTAGGACGTTGTCGAACGTAATATTCGATCCAATTTGTTCTCGACGCTATCCAACCCATAATGAGTAACCCTGCAATCAATTATAATCAACATAGTTTTCATCAAAACACAATAATCTCAACACATTGTCATTACAACATAACAAAATACAATTACTCGGAAATACCTAAGATATAGAATCCGTAATGAACTCAATGAACTCCATTTGAACTTCATTTAGTTCTTTCAACGTGTACGTCACTTTATCGAACAATCTTCTCATCTAAAAAATTGAAGATAGAATTGAATTTATTATTACGGTGTATAATAGTTAATAACTAAACAATATTTAATATAATAGGACGAAAAGAGAACATTGGTAACATACCTTTGTTTCAAAAGGTATGGAAGGATCCTCCATGAAGTACTTCATGAACTTCAACACAAAATATCCGCAATAAAGAGTACCATTTCCTTGCATTGGGCACTAGTTAACACAAACCATTATTACTGAACAAATAATAAAAGAGTACAAGTCTAAAATATTTTTTATACAACACAAATAATTGTAAAAACTATAATAATTTTGAGAAGAATTTCCTCTCTTTACCGGACTATCCACCTTATTCAAAAAATATAAAATACTCCAACAACAAAACTATCAAGTGCACCTCATCCATCTAGCTGAAAATCATTGTACTCAAAAACTAAATTTCAAAATTCCAAATTCACATGGCCATATGCCAACTACCTCATTCTCTATGATAGCAAAGTTGAACATTTGTCTATTCCTTACAAAAAAAGAAACTCTTGGATATTGTATCATTAAAGACATGTCAATTGTTGAGAGTCTAAAAATTAAGCTGATTACCGATTGAAGTTATATATATATACATATATATAACAGGTATATATATATATATATAACATATAACAGTTATATATATATAACTGTTATTATATATAACTGTTATATTATATATATATATATATATATATATATATATATATATATATATATATATATATATATATATATATAATATAACAGTTATATATATATAACAGTTATATATATATAACAGGTTATATATATATATATAACTGTTATATATATATAACTGTTATATTATATATATATATATATATATATGATAGGGCCCAATGCTATGTCCATTCAAGTTTCGGATACTTTTAACTGCCAAAACAGCCAAAGCCCTTATAATACAACAGAGAAGATCATATGCAAATTGGAAGCTTTGAAGGCATGAGAAGAAATTTCTTTAACATCCACCATTTACAAAACCAAAAAATTAGAAAGAATTTGCAGTTATACTAAGAAGCATGATGTTGTTATGGACAGTTCAATGAGCATTAAAATATTGAGCCATCAAAATGAAACAGAGTAATGTAATGAAACACTAATGATCATACAAAGAACGCAATTCCAAAATTAGAAAGATTAGTACACGTGTGCAAACTCTAAACTTTCAGCAAATATAAAATTTATTCAAGAAGAGAGGAAGCCCATGTAGTCATTATACCTTGGAACATCTTTCCATTAATTTCTACCTCATATGATTCCATGACCTCTTGAATCGCAGAACCAACATCACAAAAACGTACATCGATTCCCGATTCCTAAACAACACAAAAACTTATCAACATCATGGTTGTCTATGTGGTTATTAATTTATAGATTCTGTGAAACCATTTGAAAGTCACTCGCAAGGGACTAGTGTTGATTATTTAAAAAGAATGTTACCCAGTTTGGCCGTTGTCAAGAAAGATAGTCTTATAGACCAAACCTTTGGCATCATTTGCAAATGGCTGCCTCGTATATTAACCTTCAACCTCACGGTTGTCAGCCCGAGCATTTACCAATATATCAAGCAACATTCATAGTTTTCATTTTGTTTACACATCACAATTTATGTAACTTATAAATCGGCCTTAACAACCTTGATACCCGTATTTGTTGCTTCACGTGAAGCTGCAAGTAATGGATCAAACATAGGATTAAATGCCACTGTAAATGCACAGTCAACTATATGTCCTGCAAGCAACAACAAACCAAAATATAGTAAGACACTGCATGAAAACTCACCAATGGCAATAAAATAATAAGGAAAGTGAACTGAAAGCGATTTACCATTAATATGAGTTCCAAAGTCCAATTTCATCACATCGTCATACTGAAGCACAGTCTTATCTCCAGCATTTGTGGTTCAATGAGCTGCAACCCTGATATTGAGAGCAGTGTTTAAATTCAGACAAGTAAATGAAAAAAGGAGAGATACACAAATGAAAATTGCTTTTCAAATTGATCTAAATAAAATATTATCCATACTACTTTTGGTAAGATACATGAAACCTGTTTCTTGATCATCACCAGACCCTTGTAGTAGTCACAAAATATTACATCGACTGAGCATCCTCCGTCGGCCAATATTCAGGGAACCTCATACCCATGAATAAGGGTTGTAATCACCAATTGGTCATTATTAGGGGCTAAGATACCCTCAAAGTTCAGCCTAGAGAAACCAACAATTAAAGCATTCATATAAACCTTAGTTCTTTTTACCTTCTTAGGCTCAATCGTCGCTGAGTGCACTTCCTTAGGCTTCGAAGGAAGAGATTTTGCCTCTGCCACGTGAGCCTTTCATCTTCACCTAATCAAAGACAAAATGTCACCCAAAAAAGTAATATGTTAGCTATGGTTTCAAACAAAAAAGTAAACCCATTAGTGAGATGAACAAAGAAATTTACCTTCTATTAGAAAAAATTAACACCATATAAAGCATTGGTTTTCACAATAATAAACAAAAAAGATGAAGAAAGTTTCAAAAGGAAGCTTTTGACAAAAAACAGAACAAAATTTTTAAAAAAATACTATGACAGTAAAACGAATAAATCAAAATTTTGGAAAAAAAACCACCCCGAACAATGATGATTCCCGTCAATCCAAATTCACCGCTTCTAGTGTCTCTGAATTGCTACAAACAGTGAGCCCCCATCCACATATTTCAAATCCACGTAAGCCAAAGTTATAAGATTTCCAACACAATGAGACCAAAGAACAAATTACTGCAATTAAAAAGGGAAGATTGAAAAAGAGTTCATGATAATGGACCTATGAAACCAATAAGAGATTAGTGAACATAACATATAACTAAATAATAACTTTCTCCATGAACCAAATATGCTAAAGAAACAACATTACAAATAATAAGAAAATTTTAATTACCCAAAGAATTAAAAGTTGCAAAAATATAAAGCTAATGATATTCCAGAAGTCCTACCAGATGAGGAAGAAATAATTGATTGAAGAATCCCCTGATCTTTGCCTTATGCCGTTCTCTATTCCTCGTCTCTTTAGATTTAGTTAGCTTCTTTGATTCTTTATTATACCCGGACTCTAAACTAATTCTTTCTTCAACAAAGTTTCCTATGTTCTCAAGTGGGGAATGCTAGGAATGCGATAGGTAGCAAGTATAATACCTTATTTTAGCCTTTACCTCCAGCTTAAAATATCCCTCTTGGTCGGGATATGAATCCCTCTCTGTCTTAGTCGACTAGTTCCCGACCTTCCTGTTGAAGGTAGATGCCGGTAAGTGGCCTGCTTGTCGACCACCAGATCCGCTGGTCTGCAATATTCACCCCGGCCCACAAGAGTTATAGGCATACATTGTATGAAAATAGAATTTTGAGCAATTAAATGTCTATCTAACATAAGTTTAACAAACATGACTTTATAGACATACATTGTACGAAAATTGTCTTTCATATAAGCATTTAGACCAAAATTGATACAACTATATAATGTCTCCAAAGAGGGGAAGTAATTATTTGCAAGTTTAATAAGTGAAATGAACCACTTTAAATGATCACATCCTACATAAATTGAACCACTTTAAATAAGAACATAAGAAATAGATTTTCCCCACTGTTTTCACAAAATGAAGGCAAGCACTGAGGATAACTTCTTGTTTTCAAGAAGTATGGGCCCTATGCAGATGAGATCTAAAAGATTACTAAAACTAAAACTGATACTCTAATCGTAGAAAATATATAGGTGAGCCCATAGATGTCCGATTACCTTTTATAGGTTGAGGTGAGACTTCATCAATTTGTGCAATCAAAATTTTTTATGAAGGCAACTGAGATGTATAATGTTGAGATATTTGAATTGTAAGTTTGATTGGAATTAGTAGCCCAATTCCTCACAACGAGATAATGGCCATTTATGATCCAAAGACCACCTGTTAACACGTTGAAGTAATCTTCTTTCATGGCGAACTTGAATAAAAAATGACCCTCCTTAAGATCAATTATTTCATAGTCCCCTTGGAGGTTCCAGATAGTAGGCACTATGTTCGCCAGAAGTTTGAACCCGATATTTCTTCCTAGAAGGCTGATTGTAACACTATCCTTCCATATTTTTCTAAGTTTCTCTACATGTTTCTTGGGGATAATAACAGTTGGGCAAAGAGGGTCTGAATCATCTTATTGGCCGTGGTTTAGGTCGAGGTCACCTGGAGAATTCTGGTCACTTTCTTCATCCGACCAGTCACTCGTGCGTTCATCGAAGTAAATATCAGTGTTTTGAGGTTTTTTTATTTTCTACTGCATCTTTGTATGAGAGAGGAGTGGGTGGAATAACATTTGTAGGCTGGGGCTGGCTTTCCATTTCTGATCTTTGGTTAGGACTGTCTTCCTCCATAAGGAGTGAGGGAGGATAATCATCACAGTCCAGATCAACCTCCAAATAAGGCAAGAGGTCATTGGGTTCTTCATGATGCTCCTTTGTTTTTTCTTGCTATGGACACGTATATCTACTTCTTCTTTTGAGGTGTTCGCCTCAGATAACGGGGGTCGGGTAGACTGGCTAGCACCCCCACCGGTGTGCATGGTGATAGAACCGAGAGAGAGAACTCTTAGAGCGAGAGAGAGGTGATAGTCGGCAAATCAAAGTTATTTTCAGATCAAAGTGTTCACATTTCACACATGTTCAATATACTTTCATAAACATAAAATCTATGTATTATGATATGGAATATTGTTAAATTTCATACATGATCAAAATCAAACGAATGTAACAACGTTTACCAAATAAAGGGAACATACTTTAAGAGAAGACCAAGGATGTAAAGAAGGATGTGATTTACAGCAGAAGCTAGATCTCAGATGGTCTGCCCCTAATTATACACACAACAATGAAAACATAAATAAAATAGAATCAATCAAATATACGTCTTAGATACCAGTTATTGTTCAAGAAAATAATTGAAAAATAAATAATTGCACAAGTTACAGCAGCTATAGATATAGTTGTTATATATAACACCAGCTATATATATATATATATATACATATATAGCTGTTATATATAATAATAACTATTTATATAGCTGTTATATATAACACCAGCTATATATATAGCTGTTATATATAACAGTAACTATATATATAGCTGTTATATATAGTCGTGTCCCCCTCCCTATAACAGCAGCTATACATATAGCTGTTATAATGTACAACAGCTATATTGGAAACAAAAACGGATGATACATGTAAATTCTACCTTGTGTCATCAATGTCTCCATTCCAATGAGGGATGATAGACCCAATATATTCATGACGAATGGTTTTCAATGTCTGTGGCATCAATGTATGTGGTAGCAGGTACATTAGAAACAAACTGTGCTAAACATTTGCCTTCAATTTTTCAAAACCCGTTAGGTACAAAATTGAGCATTATGAAAATAAAATTACTAACACATATGCCACAACCAAAATAATTACAGAACCAATGGAAGATTAAATGGTACCTCATATATCACCGCCCATTTACCATGGCGCAAGGGCTTATGGTAGTAATTGATGTTCCCAGCATACATGCTCCTACCATCAGATACTCTATCTGCTTCCTTAATAACTGCATCCACCCTAACAAATGTGTCGTCATCACACTTCATAATATACTCAGCCGATGTTTTGCAAACCTGCATTTAAAAGAACTAATCAAATGAGTTTCTCAAGTTACAGAATGTAAGGCCACAATCTGAAATTATATACTCACCCCATATTCGCAAATGGCAACCGTTTTCAAAAGAACGAGGTCAAAATTATACATGTAAGGCATTACGACAATCTCACCAAAGAATTCAGCTTCTTTCATTAACTCCACATCCTTTTCCTTTCTTCCATTATGTCCAAACATAAACCTAAAAAGGAATTAACTCACAGCAACAAAAAAAACAGAAAGGAATTAACTACTCTGCCTTGATTTCCCCCTCATCGCCATAACTACTATGCCTTGACTTCCCCCTCATCGCAATAAATATTACAGACCATGAAATTAGGCTTCTTAATGTTTATTTTGGGAAAAGAGGAATATTAGTTTTCAAGAAGCCAAATCCCACCTGTAAAATTTCTATCCTTGCACTTTCTGAAACTTATGTGTTGATGTTTTGGTTGACACTCCTGCCAAATGAGATAAATGCTCTATGTGGCCTTTTCTACACATCCAATAAGCCTTTTAAACCATCTATCTTATCTACCTAACCTATTCAATTGAATGAGATTTTCAGATATACCAACTACTCTGCCTTGATTTCCCCCTCATCGCCATAAATAATCATTGCTTTCCTTTGGATATTTTCGTCGACTGTTGCTAGAGTAGTTATATTTTCTGCTTCAGTATCATGATCTCCTTCATTGGAAACTATTGGTGAGACTATGATGCCGACAGCTCTGCCATGAGTTTCCATGTTGGCACCTATTGACCTGTTCTTGTTACCCGAACTATCCCCTCTAGTATTAACTTCAAACACCATTGTGTTCAGCGATTTCCCCTTTATGATGTGCCTATTTTGTCTTTCTTTTTGCCCACTGAAAGAACAACATTATACTTCTACCCAAACCGTTAGTTCAAAAACTCACTCTCCTACATTAATTTTAATCTTTTTCGGTGGTTTTTCCATCCAATTAATAAGTATTCTAGCACATTGTAACTCTTCATTCATGCGTGTAGAATTATCCACTTTTAACTAGACTCCACATTTTCACCAATGGCTTTGAATACGTCTCAACAAATCCCCAAACAATGTATTCGTAATGTATGTAATTAGTTGGCATACATATAGGATCTTACATGAAGGATCCAAAACAAATCTCCAAACAAATCTTATACATATTTAAGCAAAAACAATAGCAAAGTAGCATTGTGTAAAGCTACACAATTTTTTTTTTTACATTAGCTACCTACCTACCAGGTTCTAAAAGGCGCGAGGCATAGAGGTCAAGCCTCGAGCCTAGGCGCGCCTAGGCGTAAAAAGACATTTTTCCTTTTTTATTATTTTAATTATTCTAAGGCTAGTAATATAATAAAATAATACATACCTCGAATTTTGAAAACATATCCATATGTTTGGTAGCCATATTTCTCATATTCATGTTCCATAACCAATATTTGTCAACTAATCCTTTGTTTTTGTTTTTTAAAAATGTGCTTTAAGCCTTTTACCAAGAATAAGGCATAGGCGATGCGTTTCTCTCAAGCCTAGGCAGGCCAAGGCGGGGCCTATGCGGAGCCTTGGCGGGCCTTTTAGAACATGGCCTACCTACAAACATACATATGCAATTTATTTGTTTCATAAGCTACACAAGTTTTTTTTACATTAGCTACCTACATAACTAAAAACATTCATATGCAATTTATTTTTTTCATCACAAATATGTAAATTCACATATATTGTTAGTAATAGCATGAATTTCAGTCATAAGGATATAATAAAGAAAATTCACGTAAACCATCCATCAATATTCTAATAATCAATATATAATGTATGTCATTAGTTCGCTTACATATAAACAATTTATCAACATATTTGGCATACAACAGAACATGTCATGTATTGAACCACAAATCGACATTTAAACAAACATGTCATGTGAATTCCATCCAATGAAATTACAAATCTCATACATATTTAAACAAACACAATATCAAAGTATCAGTGTTTAAAGCTACACAAGTTTTTTTTGCATTATCTACCTACCTACCTACAAACATACATATGCAACATGGTTGTCAGAGGCGAAAGGCGCACCAAGGTGCCAAGGTCCTGTGGAGCCTAGGGGCAAGGCGCGCGCCTGATCGAAGTGAGGCGCAAAGTTTATAGAACACGAAAAAGTTGTATATTTATAAATAATATCATTCTTGATCCAAAATTAGAAATATATAGTAGAAACTATTATTATACATGGTAATGAAGATACAAGTCAAAAGGAAATAGAGCTTATACTACCATATGAAAAAATATATATTTAAATATCAAATTTGTGTAAATTTGACTATCTGATAATCAACAAAAGAAAATATATTGAAATATTGAAATAATAAATACTATTGTGTGTGAAAAGAAAAAATCAAAATCAACATACAAATTGTTCTAAGATGCAACATTATTGGAGTAAAATTTTGTTTGTTTCTTTTGAGAAAGATAAAGTTTCCCTAGGAATCTCAAGGACTTACTTTGCTTAGTTTTGGGGTGGAGAATTATCTAATCTTCTTTATTTCATTGGAAAATATGTAAAATAAGTATATCAATTGATCCATTCTTGTATTTGGGGAGTTATCCAAAAAAAATTAAGAAGGCGCGTTTGAGCCGCATTTTAAGCCTCGAGCCTAACCGTACAAGGCACGCACCTTATTGAAGGAGCCGAGCCTAAGTGTGGCAAGGCTCTGATGTCGATCCAAGGTGAGCCTGAAGCCTAGGCACGCCTTTAACAACAGTGATACGCAATTTATTTTTTTAATCACATATACATAACTTAACATGTTGTATCAATAATAATAACATGAATTTCGGTCATAAGTACATAATAAAGCAAATTCACATTAACCATCCACCAATATTCAAATAATCAATATATAATTTATCGCATTTGATCGCTTACATATATGAAATTTATCAATATATTTGGCATACAACATAACATGTGATGTGCCAAACCACAAATCGACATTTATACAAATAGGTTATGTGCATTCCATTCATTGAAATTAAAAATGGTAAGTAAATGCATTGGAATTAACCTTGAATTTAGAGGAATAAAACACAACAATGCAAACATGTCGTACTGAAAAAAACAAATTTCAAAACTAAACTATTATAGACGATTTATGATTCCATATTGAACCATTGATTGAAACTACAAATCAGAGAAACATTAAATGGAATTAACCTTGACGTTTGAATTAGAAACGAGAAAATAGTACGGTGGTATTAAAACTTGATCTTTAGAGAAGAAACAATAGCAAAGTAATATACAATTGAGTTTCAATTAAATAAACTCAATAGAGAAATAACTTACGTACGTAGTTTAGGCTCTTGGTGCTTCAGCTCCCATTGTAACAGTTGGGTAGTCCTTGACAGTGTGGGAGTAAATGTTGGGGTGTCAATTAGACCGTTCAGTTATAAATGGGGAAGATGAAGTGTTGTACGAGTGTATCTGGATGCTCAGGAGACTAAAAAAATGAGTGTGCATATGGGATAACATAATTGAAGGGTATTAACGGGTTTGTAAATAGTATGAGTGTATTTTGGTCATTGGACCGTTACAGTGAAACTCCCCTCTTTTTAGGTAGTAGTGATGAGATGAAAAAACTGATATCAGCTGTACATACGTCACCTTCCATTGTCTTAGCGAAGATTTCAATCCTGCGTGCCGGGAAGTTCCTTCCTTACCCTATAAAGCCAGTCTTATTCGGAACCCGCCAATCCATCTTTAAGCGAGAGTCAGAAGATCTAGTCCAGGTAGGTTTCAATACGCAGGCGACTTTACTAGTAGGGGGATCGCACATCACTTATGTAGGAGCTTGTCGAATCAGGAGCACCGGACGGAGCTAAATCATCCGAAAAGACCAGCTAAGCATCATTGGCTTGGTCAGCCTTTACCTGACCAACTACCTAATACTACGCAGGCTCAGAGTTAAAATCCTTAAATATATAATTTCATCTCAAATCAAGTTTCATGTGGTGATGACAAACATGCAACCTATGATCACACCTGACATCAAACATTTCAATCAAGTTTAAAGCGTTGATGACCATGAGAAAAACTAGAAGAAAAAAAAACACGTTATGCAAAAAATGATATTCATTTTGGGAAAACTACATTGAAAGAAAAACTCACCTTAAATAAAACTTCCATTGGTATATTTTACACTCTACAATTCACATGGACGCCTGAATAGAACTACAAACAACTAATAAGTAATGACAACACATTTAAAAATAGAAAGTAAACAATAACTAGTAAACTAAAGAACCAAAGAAGTTAAAGTGAGATTAAAGTTATCCATTTTCAATGGAGCTAAATTGATACATTCTACTATGCCATTACAACAATAAGAATAAATAAAACTTACATAAATCTTAGACCCTTCAAATCGCCGATGTTGAGAACTTCACTAGCTACACATTCATCTTCTCAGATAGAAACATATATACAAAATAAATGTCGCTGAGAAGACGTATCAGTACGACTTGAAATACATTAGTCCCGACAATATATAATTAACATAAAAATTATTGGCAAATCAGTACTACATTAAAATAACAGAGTAATTGAAAAGTGATGTTTTTGTATCTTTCAAGAATTTGGCTTTGCCACCTCGTCAAGTTGGGGTATCTTATGATTCCAGTCATTGTGTTCCAAATGTATTATAGGAAAATTGTACAACATTACTTCTAATTCATCCCATGAAAAGAAATAATTAATCCCTGTAAATCAAACTAATAGACCCTGCATTCAGCTTATCCTCAACAATAATCAATTGAAACCCTTAGGCCCTTTTTGGTTGTCCCCAAAATTGTAAATTAGCCAATTTAAAATGGACTCATTCATGAATTGCATTATTATTAGTGTTTGGTTATAAGAATGAAAAAATTCAAAAATGAACCAATTCATGTTGATTCACAAAAACTTAAATTAGTTCATTTCACCAAAAGCTTGAAATTGCACAATTTATAATTACACCATGAATATTAAATGCACCACTTCCATAAGATACTCTCACCATACTACTCTCTCTCTCTCTCTCTCTCTCTCTCTCTCTACACACACACACACATATCAAAAGTAAATAACTCCATTTTTCTTTTCCAAACACACCACAAATTAGATTTAAACTCATTTAAAATTAATACATCAACAATCTATTCATTTCAAATTGATCAATTTATAAAATTAAATAATTTACGCAACCAAACGGGACCTTAATTTATCTCACAAACTAACATGGTAAGAGTAGATATATAAATTAAGGTTTCTTAGATAACTTTTCAATGCAAATTACAGTTTATGAGAGGACATAATTAATAGAAGAATTATAGAAACAATAACCTATAGAAACCCTAATCCACAAATAAAATTCCTTCTTTAATATAATCAGGCCTCAATAATACAATATTAACCAATAAATTTTGTATGCAGAGAATAAACAACAACTGCAGCCCAATTGATATTTAACTCTACAACAAAAAAATTAACCCAAAAATCATATATCAGAAGTTCGAAATGGATTAATCCACACCAAACACATATATTATTCGAATTAATAAGAAATATTAGAGAGAAAATATGTTGAAAAACATATTGTTTACCTTTTTTTAAAAACAGATCTGAAGATGCATACATTTCCCTTGTTTGATTGAATGTGTCGTGAAACCTCAATTTCCAAGATAAGTGGTTTATTGTGGCGACGACTAGATTAAAAATAGATGGCAGGTTGATTGTGGCACAGACAGTTGCGCAAGAGAGGAGGCGATGGGGTTTGAAGAGAGGTGACATCACCGAAAACTCATAGAGAAAGTGAAAAGGAGAGTCATCATCGAGCACTCATGGAGAGAAAGAGAGAGAAGGGTTTGGTAGAGAGAGAGGAAGCTAGAGGGAAATGAAAAACTCTCGATGGGTTAGCGCGGGAAATGAAAATTGGTAACCCGCTTGTTTTTCGATTTTATGTCATTTTTTTGTTAAACTGTGAAGAGTTTGAGGTGTTACTTATCCCAGTTTTATATAATCCAATATAAATTCTATTTTATTTATCTCAATTTTATTATAAATGTTAAAAAAGATGAGCATTATACTTAAACTGTGATAAATGGAACTATGTGAATGTTATTTATCTCATTTAAAGCTTATGCGACATAACGGCAAATTTAAAATTGACATAAATGACTATTTTTCTTGTAGTGGCAACCGATCATAATAACTCAAAGTAATAAGATCACACTAGTTGTTATATGAAGAGAAATAAAGAGTGAGATCATATGCCACTCATAGGGACACCGTGTGGGAAGAGCAGTTAAAAGACAACCCCGATCTGCAAAAATACATTACTTAACCTAGCTTCTTTAGAGAAAGATGGAATCAACTTTGGTAAAACCAATGACTCATGGCCAAGTAACGTTCCATATTTAATATAACAAGCAACGAGGAATCCCCGCTCGAACTCTCCTGAAGAAACCAAACTTCAAGTTTGTCCCCAAGATACATCCACATGATACGAACAGACTCTAGGACCTATCTCAATTAATAGGTTTGAATCCTTGGATAAACTTCACCATGAGAAACACTGCCTCTAGCAATCCAGATCCTACTCCAAGATCTTTGACCTACGATACCGAACATATCTACAACACTCACCGTCTAGAACATGGCATTAACGATTACTTCGACCATATCTTGATCACCGAGGGCAAAGCATCCCCAATTTCTGGAGATGAGTATGTACTCAAACCCTAAATCTGGGAGATGATAATGCAAGGGTACTACTTCCTGGGGAAAGGACTTGGACTCTACGAATAAAGAACTATATCCTTTAAAGTTCCAAACATCCAGATTATGAGTTTTGAATTATATACAGATCTATCGTAGAAGATATTGATTAACTTGAGCAACATGAACACTGGGCTTGTCATATGAAAAATGAGGCTACACTGATGATAGTTTATGTGGTGACAATTATTATGCAACACAAATAAATATGAAAGAGGTAATAACCAAGAAAGAATAAATAAAATGGCGATCACACAACAACAGGTGTACGTGGTTCAGCAAAGATGTGCCTATGTCCACGATGGTGCAGTCAGTATTATTTCTCTATATTCTGAAGAATAGGTACAGAGAATACAACTTGTCCTTTGCCCCGGACCTAGGGTTTAATTTATACATGTGTATGTTCGTTAGTGGAGATGATGGGTTCCTTCATATTAGCCATCTTCGCTATCCTTTCCCTTCATGGGATTGTGCTCCCCTATAACTTCTCTTCATGGGATCGTGGGGAGAGACCGGGTCAATATGAAAGATAGAGGGCCTGGATTTTGGGCCGTCGGAACTGGGCTACTCGTCCAGGCCCATGGTCCTAAATTCTGGGTACCTACAATTGCTCCTAAATTTGTTGGGCCATGTTCATGGGTCCAATGAATTTAAATGATCGGCCATTATGGCTGATTTGTGATCCTTTGAAAACTGTGAAGTTGCTTTGGCGGCACCCGCTTCGCTATCCGTGCACTATGATTAGAATTGAAGGCTTGCTGGGATAAGACACATTTTTCTTCATCGCTTCAGCTTTTCCAGCAATCTTCTATCTTCTGAGAACTCTTACGCTTTGTACCTTATGCTTTCGATCTCTACTCTCGGTGCTTCTTCGCCATTTGACCTGAACTTCTGTCTTGTAAGTCTCTCGTGCTCTTTGCATTTTCTCTTTGGTTTGTCGTTTTTCTTGTATTTTTCCAATGGCGAAGATTGGAAATAGGTCAGTCACGGAGTTTAGAAAATTTTATAACATTCTCGAGTGGGTAGAGATTGAGTGTTGTGCCTCTCCTCCTAGGAACGTTAGGGATATAGAGGATGCACATTGGATTCATGTTTTGTTGCTCTCCCAGGGGGGATTACCTTTCCCCCTAATGATCTGTTTCTGCATTTCTTTAGCTATTTTGGTATTGTACATGCACAATGTTCGCCCAATGTATGGAAAATAGTGAATGGCGTGCATAGGATAAATCAATTATACGACACAAGGTTAGGTCTTGCCGAGGTCTGCTTTTATTACTCCTTCTCTCGTACTAGTTCAGGTGTCCTGTACCTCAAAGCTAGGAGCCCTAATAGGGTATTGGTAGTAAATCTACCTGATTCCCATAAGGACTACTGGCAGGAGGGTTTTCTTGTTAGGAATTGGCAGTTCTCTCCCCAATCTGAAGGGTCAAGATCTGAAAGATTCACTGTTCCCTTTTATGGGGAAGAATATATAGGTATATATTGGTACTGTTGCTTCAAACTTTGCTGACTTATGGATTTTCTAACCCTTTTCTGCGTTTTCTTTTACAGCGAGGTCAAAGAACGTGGAACCTGCTCTCAGCGAGGTCCGAATTTCTGAGTTGGTTAAAGCTTGGAACATCAGAGAGCCCTTGGGTGACGGCGAGCATCCCAGATCTGTCGCTTTCTTGTTAGAGTATAAGAACGTGGGTTCCAGCTTTCTAGCACAACCTGTGGACAGTATTCCAGAGTTTTCTTCTCTCAAAGAGACTACTGTCGAGCTAATTCAGTTGGACGAAGAGGAGAGGAGTTCTGAAAGTGAGCCTGTCGGTAATCTTGGTGGAGGGAGCTCTGTTGGTAGCAGTTCTTCTAATTCTGAGGAGAATTCTGAAGCTCAAGAATCGTCGAGCACTTCCAGCAGTTCTGGTGAAGAGATGCCTCCCAGGAAGAATTCGATCAGAGATGACGATGATGATGATGAAGTGCTCCTTGCACAGAGGTCCAAGAAATTGAAGACTGCCTCTGGGGCCATAGCTACAAGTTCTCGGCCTTCTTCTCAGGAGCAAGAGAAGAAGAAGAGAGAGGAGGAGCAGGCGAGAGAGAGAGAGAGGAAAAAGGAGGAGGAGAGGAAGAAGGTGGAAGAGAAGAAGAAGGTGGAGGAGAGAAAGAGAAGGGAGAAAGAAAAATAGGAGGAGAGGAGGAAGATGGAATTGAGGACCAAAACTGGTCAAGCCCTGGTCCCAGTGTCTGCCTTGCCTGAGGGGGCTTCGGTGGCCGCCTCTCCTCAGCTTGCTCTGCGCTGCTCGAGAGAGCAGTCCTCCCTGCAGATCGTGAGAGGGCATAGGGGTCCGATCAACTGGCTCTGCAAGCTAGCCAGAGGCTTGCCTTGGTAAAGTTCTCTTTTAATTCTCAATTTCTTTTAACAAGTTTTGATGGTTTCTTCTTCTTGATCCCTCCCTTGTTCTTTGCAGTTTATGACCGACTTTGCCGTGCTTTATCTCTCTCGTGACGAGCTGGTGAGAAGGAATGGTGAGCTGGAACGGCAAAAATCTGCTCTGGTAGCCAGGGGTTCTCAGCTGGAGGCCGACCTGAAGGCTGCTGACGTAACTCGAGTTTCATCTGACCTGGCTCTTGTTAATTCTGCTCGCGAGAGAGATGACGCGATCAGGGAGCTTGGCGAGCTGAGGAAGGCTTATGACCTAGTTTGCTCGAACAAGCTAGACCTTGCAGAGAAGAACAGGGTTCTGGCCGAGCAACTAGAGGCGGAGAAAGCCCAGGCATCCACCCTTAAGGAAGACTCGTACAACTCTGGCTGGGCTGCTGCGTATGAGGACGCTGAGGTTCAGATAGGCTATATCAGTCGTCTGAACTTCAAGAAAGGGTGGAATAAGGCTCTCGTGGCTGCTGGGGTGGATGTTGCATCCCCACTCTTTGACGAGCACGATCCAGGGCCAAAGCCAGTCGTAGATGAGGACCCAGCCCTAAATGCTGAAGGCACTGATCATGTCTCTCAGGCGACTTCTACTGATGCTTCTTTGGTCGAGAGGACAGAGGACACCCCTGCAGAGGGTAATGCCCCTGCTGATGCTGATAAGGACAAGGGACCATCCACCTATGGGCCACCCGAGGTTGCTAATTGATAGGGCTGCTTTGTAATTTTTTCTTTTTCAATCTGATGTAACCTCGTTCCTTATTAATGAAAAGACTTCATTTTTGTTTATGCTGATCTCTTTCTTTTCTCTTTCTTTTACTTGTAGTTGGTTGATGTGGATGATTATATTTCTGTTACCTCCCAACTAGGTAGGACTCTCGGTCCTAATGCAAGCCCTGCAATTCGCCAGGCCTTTGCTAGACTTTGTAGGTTTGCTAAGTCAAGGAACCAGAAATATAAGGATCAGTCCGAGCTAGTGGCCAAGTTGAAGGACAGGCTCCAGGAGATGGAAGAAATCGGTGCTTCGGTGCAAGAAGAAGTCAGTGCACTGAGAGAAAGGTTGCTGGAGGCCACCGAGATTAACCAGGTTTGGGAGTTCCTACAGCAGGAGAATGAAGACTTGAGGAGGGAAGTCCTAAGGCTTAAGGAGCACTCGCCGAGCATCGTTTCGGCAGTCCTACAAGGTTCTTATTCGTCGCGAGCTGCTCGGCCTCCCCTCCCGCGTGCTGGTAGGAGTGCTAGGGGTAGGAATAGGGAAGCCGAGGAACAACGTGAGAGGGAAATGGAGGAGCTGCGTGGTGATGTTCGGCGAGCTTATGTGACTGTTGCTGGGCTCCAGAGGGACGTCACCCGTCTACGGCATTTGTTCAAGAACGGTCCTCGACAAGTGTGGTCCGATGGCTACGATCAAGGCTGGCTGGAAGCTCCGACGAGACTATCAGAGTTCGAGGAGCTATCCTTCATCAGGGGGTGGTTGAGTGCCCTCAAAGAGCTGCAGGTCCCGAGGAACTCGACCCTGTGGTATCGACACGAGATATCCTCCTCTACTCTGATGCCCAATCCACTCAGGCGGGATGATCGATAGATCCCCATTGATGCTATTCCCTGGCGATTATTGGAATTGGACGCAAATGAGGTCATGGAGGAGCTCGCCCCTGCTCCTGATGATGGAAGGAGAGCTAAAGTTGCTGATTATCTTGCTCGGAGGCTTCCACCTTCTTGAGATTTTTTTTTTAATAATTGTAAATGTTTGGGCGAGCTTCGCCGACTAAGCATGTACTATCATTGTTTGTAAATATAAAAGATTAATGAAAAGTTTGAGTGTTGGGCGATTTTGCCGACTAAACGTGTTCATCCAATCCTTTTATATTTTTGCAGCTTTACAATCCTTTGTATTTTGTCATGTGAGTGTCCGCCCAGTCCAATATAAGAATACCATTGTGCCCTCCCTTTACCTTTTAGGTCGTGTCGTCACACTCCCTTAGGCCTAAGTAGGGCAATTGGCGAGGACACACCTGGTATTGGATGTCTTCATCCCGTCAGGATTTTGTTTAACCAAAGTAGGTTTGTTGCCTAAGAATACTATGTAGGGCTTCATATATTGCTATGGGCAATGCTAAGAGGTCTGTCGTGCTTCATGACGATGACCTGAGGAGGGGTGTTCCCCCGCTATGTCATCCATTATGCCTGTGATTTGGAAGGGATGTGTAATAAGATATAATTGTTACTAGTTAGAGAGTGATCAACTGAGAGATTTTCATTGAGAAATGAACTGTCCTTTCACATAATGAGTACAATAAAAGATCTAATAATAGAACTCCTAAAAATAGAATTTCTTGAGATTAGCTGCGTTCCATGCTCGTGGTATCTCCCTGCCCTCCATCATTTTCAAATGATAGGCACCTCGCAGGTCGTCTCTAGTTATCTTATAAGGTCCTTCCCAGTTCGGGCCCAGTTTACCGTCTGATGGCTTCACTGTGTTACCCAGGACCTTTCTTAGAACATAGTCCCCAACTTTGAATTTCCTCGGATTGACCCTTTTGCTGTAGTGCTTCACGAGCTATTGCTGATAGCTTGCTAGTTTTACTAGGGCAAGATCCCTGCGCTCGTCGGCCAGGTCGAGTTCAGCGAGCAAAGCCTGATCGTTCTAGCCTTGCTCGACAAGGTTGGATCTCATTGTAGGCAATCCTGCTTCTAGTGGGATAACCGCCTCCATTCCATATGCTAGTGAGAATGGTGTTTCTCCTGTGGCTCACCTAGGAGTCGTTCTGTATGCCCATAGGATATGCGGTAGTTCGGTTGTCCACGCGCCTTTGGCTCGCTCTGACCGCTTCTTCAATCCAGCGATCACTGTCTTATTGGAAGCTTCATCTTATCTGTTGCTTTGAGGGTAGGCCAGCGAGCTGAAGTGGTGCCTGATTCCGTGTTTGTCGCAGAAGTCCTGAAAAGGGCCACTCTCGAACTGTGTTCCATTGTCAGTGATGATGGTTCTGGGGATTCCGAACCGAGTGATTATATTTCTAGATATGAACCTCATCATGTCGGCATCTCGGATGTTCGCCAGTGGTTCTGCCTCGATCCGCTTGGTAAAGTAATCAGTTGCAACCAACAGGTATTTGCGATTGCTGGCAGCGGTGGGCAGTGGTCCCACGATGTCCATTCCCCATTGGGCGAAGGGCCAAGAACTGGTCAGGGATTTTAATTCGCTGGCGGGCTGGTGGACCATGGGAGCGTGAAGTTGGAATTTTAGGCATTTGCGGACATATACTACGGAGTCCTTTTGCATGTACGGCCACTAATAACCTTCCTTCATTGCTCGGAAGGCTAGAGACCTTCCTCCGACGTGACATCCACAGATTCCGTCGTGAAGCTCGTGAAGCACTGCCTCGACATCGCCTGGGTGGACGCATCTAAGGTAAGGACCAGAGAAAGATCTTTTATACAAGTCGCCTCCTGTGGATAAGTGAAAGCGAGCAGCTTTGACTCTTATCTGGTGGGCAGTTCTCTTGTCCTCTGGGAGCGCTCTGTTCTTTAAAAAGTCTTTCAAGGGATCCATCCAGCTGGGGGCTGATTCCAATTAGAGTATTGGTTTCGCTTTTGTCAGCTCGCAGTTGGGGTAGATGCTTGGGCAATTATGGAAATCGATAGGGATGATCCTTTTGAGGCTAGAATCAACTGCTGAGCTCAGGGCTGCTAAGGCGTCAGCGTGGCTGTTTTGCCCCCTGGGAAACTGTTGGATGTTGATCTCTTCAAAGCTTGTCATTAAGTTTTTTACCAAGAAGAGGTAGGCTGCCATTCTCTCATCTTTTGCGTTATAGTCTCCACTTATCTGACTGGAAACTAGTTGCGAATCTCCAAATACCTGCAAATGCTTTGCTCCCAGAGTTTGTGCCTTTTGGAGACCTGTTATTAAGGATTCGTATTCTGCTTCGTTGTTGGAGGCTACAAATCCCAGCCTGATTCCTTGCTCAAGGACTGTATTTTTTGGAGTGATGAGAACAATTCCTACCCCTACCCCTTTGAGTTGGAGGCTCCATCAACGAATAGTTTCCAGCTTTCCCCTGTAGCCTGGTTGTTTTGTTCTGTTGGCTTAGGCTGGTCGAAGGGTTCTTCGCCTGTGAATTCAGCTATGAAATCAGCAAGGATTTGACCCTTGATAGCTGTCCTTGGTTGAAATTGGATGTCAGATTGGCCGAGCTCGACTGACCATTTAGACAGTCTGCCCGACAAATCCGCCTTCCTTAGGACAGCCTTGAGGGGGTGTGATGTAAGGATGATGACCATATGAGCTTCGAAGTAATGCTTCAGTTTCCTCAAGGCCATTACTAGGGCGAATGCGAGCTTTTCCAATAGTAGGTAGCGCTGCTCGGCATCTAATAAGGTTTTTCTCGCGTAATAGACTGGATGTTGGATTCATGTAACTTCACACATTAGCGCTGAGCTGACAGCATGGCTGGATACAGAGAGGTAGAGGTACAAAGAGTCCTTTTGCTGTGGTATAACAAGCAGTGGTGGAGAGCTTAGGTAGGACTTGAGCTCGTCTAATGCTCGTGAGCAACCTGGGGTCCATTCTACTGTTTTGCTACCTTTTAAGAGTTGGAAGAAGGGCTTGCATCTCTCGGAGGATTTAGAAATGAAACGATTTAGAGCAGCGAGCATTCCAGTGAGCTTCTGTACATCTCGGACTGTGCGAGGAGGTTGCACTCTTTTGATTGTATCAATCTGGTCTGGATTAGCCTCTATGCCTCACTTGCTGACCAAATACCCAAGAAACTTTCCTGACTGGACACCGAAGGAACACTTGCTCGCGTTGAGTTTCATTCGGTACTTTCTGAGGATTTCGAAGGTACTTAACAGGTCCGAGAGGTGATTTTCCTTCTCCTTGCTCTTGACGAGCATGTCGTCAATGTAGACCTCCATTGTGTCTCCCATTTGATTCTTGAACATTTTAGTAACTAGCCGCTGATAGGTTGCCCCTGCATTTTTTAGCCCAAAAGGCATGACCTTGTAACAGTATAAACCAACCGTCGTGATAAACGTCATTTTGTCCTGATCTGGGGCATATAGGGGGATCTGGTGATATCTTGAGTATGCATCCAGAAAACTCATTCGTTCGTGAGCTAAGGTGGCGTCTACTAGTTGGTCTATTTTAGGAAGAGGGAAGCTATCCTTGGGGCAGACTTTGTTGAGGTCAGTGAAGTCTATGCAAACTCTCCACTTCCCGTTGCTTTTCGGAACTACCACTGGGTTGGATAACCATTTGAGGAATTGCACTTCCCGTATGGACCCTGCATCCAACAGTTTTTTTACTTCTTTTTCTATTGCTCTGGCCTTCTCGGGAGCAGTTCGTTGTGCCTTCTGCGCTATCGACTTGAATGTGGGATCGACGTGCAACTAATGGCAGACCATATTGGGATCGATTCCTGGCAGCTCATAGGGTTCCCAAGCGAAAACATCTATGTTGCTTCTGAGTAAGGTTAACAAATCCTTTTGCTCTTGGTCAGCGAGTGAGGTCCCGATCAGGAAGATTCTGCTGTTGTCGCCTTCTTTAGTCGTCACTTCTAATAGGTCCTCTACAACACGCTCGGAGGGGAGGAGCCTGGTCTCTTCCACTCCAGGACTTCCATATTTTAATTGCTATTTGGAAGGGAATGCACCTTCCTCCACTTTCTCGCTGGTTTGAACGGCTCTTTTCTCTGGCTTTGGTCGGATGGCCGCTATGAAGCACTTCCTTGCCATCGCCTGGTCGCCATGTATCTCCATTACTCCCCGTTAGGTGACATATTTGAGTTTCTGGTGGTAGGTCGAGGAGACTGCCTTCATTGCATGAAGCCATCCCCTGCCGAGGATGGCTTGATACGGTGAATCGATGTCAACCACCAAGAATTCGATCATCTTGGAAACATTTCTAGCGCGCACTGGCAGTACTATTTTGCCCAGAGGCAAGGTCATCTTCCCAGCGAAGCCGACCAGAGGGACAGTGGTTTCCTTTAGGTCGGCGATGTTCAACTTCAATTTCCGGAACAGGTCGATGTACATTACTTCGGATGAGCTCCCTTGATCGACAAGCAGCCTGTCGATATCAAAGTTGGTTATCCTGAGTGTAATGACTAAGTCATCGTGATGTGGGGTCCTTACTCCCACGAGACCTTCATCCGTGAAAACAATATGCTTGTTGTAGTTGATGTCCTCTGCTCGCCAACGTTTTCCTGACTGTGATTTTGCTGGATCAATCTGAAAAGCTTGCATTACCGTTGTCAGCTTCTTTACCTCCATTCGAGCTGAGTTACCCTGGATTTTCTTAACATCGGATACTCCGTGTATTACTGCGAATTCGTGTCCGGCGTCATCTTCCAATACGTTGTCGGGTTTCGCCTCCTTGTGGGAAGTCACTCTCTCTACCTTCTTTTCCACAAAGTCATTCAAATGTTCGGATTGGGCCAACTCCTCGAGGTGGGACTTAAGAGCCTTGCAATGCTCGGTCTTATGCCCTCCCTCTTTGTGGAAAGTGCATCTTAATGCATTGTTTCTTTTCGAGGGGTCTCTTCCCATTTTCCGGGGCCATTTGACGAACGGCTCATCCTTGATCTTCTCAAGAATTTTGTAAATTGGTTCTTTGAAGACGGTGTTGACCGCCTGGAACGATTTTGTAACGTCAGGGTTCGCCCCGTTTTTGGAGCCATTCTTGCCCCCATTCTTTCCTCCTTTTTTCTGGTTCTCAACTTTCTCACTTCCCATGGTAGTGAGCTTGGCTTGAGCGTTTTCTCCTACATTAAGGCGGGTGACATCTTCCACCTTTGCGTATTTTTCAATCTGGGCCATCAGGTCGTCAATGGTCGTAGCTTCCTTCTTTGTCAAGGACTGGTAAAGGAGGGAAGAGCTAGGTAGCCAAATTTTGAATGAAGCCACTGCCACTTCTTCCGCGCAGTCCTCGACCTCGTTGAATAACTCCCAGTACCTCTTCGCGTAGTCTCGGAGTGTCTCCTGAGGCGTTTTCTTCATTGTTAATTGAGCATCCATCCTTTTGGGATGGGAGCTGCTGGTGATGAACCGGGTCGTAAAGAGCTCGGCCAGGGATTTGAAATTTCTGATGGATCGGTGAGGGAGTTTCTCG
Organism: Sambucus nigra; assembly: GCA_949130495.1. Classification (NCBI taxonomy): domain Eukaryota; kingdom Viridiplantae; phylum Streptophyta; class Magnoliopsida; order Dipsacales; family Adoxaceae; genus Sambucus; species Sambucus nigra. The sequence continues at coordinate 577,176,543 of OX422214.1, read as the reverse complement.
AACCATTTCTGGGCCACGTCATGGAGGCTTGAGGGGAAATACGGCACATCAGTGCATCTCGATGATTCCAGAGGGTCATGGCCTGTCGGTACTGCCTGACATGATCAATGGGGTCAGTATTCCCCTCGTAAATCTTGAACCTTGGAATGGAAAACTTCTTGGGAGCCTCTTCCTCTTCAATTTCCCTCGTGAAGGGTGATTTCATCTGGGTCTTGAGGGCTCTCCTGGCGAGTTCTCTGGTCGACCTGGTGCCACGGTGAGCTGGATGTTGGTCCATTTCTCTACGGACCAGGTTCCGTATGTTGTCGTCGCTGCGAGCAGGGCTCTGGTAGCGGCGAGCTTTTCTTAGTTGTTCACGGAGGTCGTCGTCCGAGTCACCACCTTCGCCCCCTTGATATTGCCGCCTAGGGCTCCTTCCTCGGCTACGAGATTTTCTCGCCTGAGGGCTAGGAGTGCGATAGGGGTGTCTTCTGGTATCAGGACGTAGTTCCTTCTCCAGTTTTTCCAGTCTTCTTTTCAAGCAAGCATTCTCAGCCTCATATCTGCGAGAAGACTCCTTCTGCTCGTGGAGCCTTGCCTCATATGCATCGATTAATCTGTATATCTGCGTGGACCTTGCTGGTCCTTGACTTTCTTCTGAGGGAGGCCTTTCTAAGCGAGCCCCTTGATCTGAACGTCGGACTTCAGATCTAATCCTGCGAGGAGCAGATGGTTCCTGAATATCTCCTGCTTGAGGAGCGTTACTGCTGTGACCAGACATCTTAGATTTTTTCTTGGCGTGGGCTCTTCTCAGGGAAAGATGAACGTTTCCCACAGACGGCGCCAATTGTGGTGACAATTATTATGCAACACAAATAAATATGAAAGAGGTAATAACCAAGAAAGAATAAATAAAATGGCGATCACACAACAACAGGTGTACGTGGTTCAGCAAAGATGTGCCTACGTCCACGATGGTGCAGTCAGTATTATTTCTCTATATTCTTAAGAATAGGTACAGAGAATACAACTTGTCCTTTGCCCCAGACCTAGGGTTTAATTTATACATGTGTATGTTCGTTAGTGGAGATGATGGGTTCCTTCATATTAGCCATCTTCCCTATCCTTTCCCTTCATGGGATTGTGCTCCCCTATATCTTCTCTTCATGGGATCGTGGGGAGAGACCGGGTCAATATGAAAGATAGAGGGCCTGGATTTTGGGCCGCCAGAACTGGGCTACTCATCTAGGCCCATGGTCCAAAATTCTGGGTACCTACAGATTATATCCAAGCCTCTCATATATAGGACTACCCCTGCAGTTCTTTAATGACAAGGTAGAGATCAAGCATCCCAACATCAACATTTACCAGAGCATCCGACCTATTGGATGGGAATATTTACTTATGAAAATATCGAATACTGTATGCAATTCCATATAAATCGACCTTAATCCTCTCAAAGACAATCTTCCTAGAGAAGATCCCTGATCTTTATAGTGAACTCAGCCTTCTCATTCCATAACTAGTATTCGACTTCTTCGTAGTGGGAGTACAGCCATGGAACGATCACTAAATTGATGTACGACACAGTTATGGGAACACATACATGGACTCCACTCATATAGTCAGCATAATTGAACTTCAAGATGAAATAGCCCTCTAAGGTCGTCCCCCTCCAGAAGGTCCCCCTCCTAAAGGTACTTATACACCGTCGAGATAGAATTGGTCAACCCTATTCCCCATGACCATGCGCGAGAAAAGTTTGACATCTTGCAATATTCTATGTCCACACTAACCCATGCCTGATTTATCAAAGAGGTCGCACATTGGGGTCGGAATAAGCTAGATATCGGTATTATTACATAGATATATTTCGTGAGGTCGACAACATTGTGTAAGAGATGGACCCAGGAAAACTTGAAACCTCCTTTGACAATTAAGAGAACCAGGAGACTGCCTTCGATAATAAAATCTTTTTAAGATCATCCGTTTATATGGATTAATCATTGTCTATGCCTGTTGATACCAAAATTATTATGCTGATGTGGACGAATAATAAGAAGACACGTGTCAATCTATGTGGCACAATAGCAACGAGGAAGATCATTCCCCCGACCAACATACTCAATCCGAGCAACAGGTGTACTCCGAGGAACACCAGCCCTCCGAGGAACTCTTGTCCTCCGAGGAACTCCAACACTCCAAGGAACTCTCGGACGATGAGCAACTAAGGCGGTTCGAGCTGCATCTCGACCACAGCATTGATTGCAAGATAATCAACAGTTCAACTATTCATTGAATGCTTATCATCTTGACGCACACGCTTGAAGAGAATTAAATGAGTTACCCTTTCATATGTATATATTTTAATGTATCACCCTTTCATGTACAGCCTAAGGGCTATAAATACCTTGTATCACCCTCATTTAAGGGGACCGGAATTTATTGATAGAACTTGTAATCGAGAATTCCCAAAACACTCAGCAATAACATAACAGTGGACGTAGGCCATTCTTATAAGGCTGAACCACTTTAAAATTCTTTGTCTTATTTATTTATCTGTGATTGAATAATTAGAGCGATCTAATTTTTTACATCAACAGATTGGCGCCGTCTGTGGGAAACGGTTGTTATTATCGTTTTTCACCGATAATCATTCATCATCAATGGCAGATAACCCGGAATCCAGCAATCGAAACGCTGGAAATGCTGGGAATCCTCCAAATCCCTCTGCACCACCAGATCTGGCTGGGATTATGACGAATATGGCTCAAGGACAAACCGCCATGTAGGAAACAATGAGGCAACTCATACAGACCCTTCATGGCGGTGCACCTGCACATTCAGGACAGCGAAGTGGTCAGAGGCAAACTTATTTACTTCCTTCACGATCCAGGCGTACTGAGTCATATCGTAATGAGGAATCTGATGATTTTTTTTATCAACCAGGATGAACTTCGTCACTAAGGGCTACAGATACTGATCAACGTATCACTCTCTCTCCAGAAAGACCCAGTGCCTTGGAAAGACTGAGTAGGGTGTCTCCTTTCAGTCGATTAGGCCCTAGGAGGAATAAGAGTCCACCTAAGACCATGTCGAGGAGTTTTCGACGACCATCAGATCTAAGACAAGGATCAGCACAATCACGACCAGTTGCTCGTCAAGATAGATCTCAGGAGATACTTCAGAACAATCAATTGCTCGAACTAATAGGCCCGAGGAGGGAAATGATGCGTGTAAAGGTTCCATTCAGCGGTTGGAGGATAGATTGGGAGAAATGGCTAAGGCAAAGAATCCCCTACAATGAACTTTTGTTCGAGGGACACCTTTTGTACAGGCCATTGTGGATTTTCCTACACCGTCCAAATTTAAAGTGCCCGTGGTGACCCCCAAGTATGATGGAAAGACAGATCATGTTCTACACATAGAGCAATATCAGGCTGCTGTAGACATCTATGTTGTTCCCGACGAGATGAGATGTAGAGCATTCTCTGGAACTCTTACTGGATCTGCCCAAATATGGTACAACAATCTTCCTCGGGGAAAGATTTCAACTTTCTTTCAGTTGGCCGAGTTGTTCATTGGCAATTTTTGTTTTGGGGCAAAACCAGTAAAACGAGTAGCACACTTGTTAAGTGTTAGACAAAAATCTGGCGAAAGTACTAGAGATTACATAACTCGTTTCAATAACGAGAAGCTAGAAGTCATAGATTATGAAGAAAATACAGCAATCACCGCCTTGATGAGTGGGTTGTTGCCTAACAAGTTGTACTACACTTTGGCCAAAGATCCACCTACAACTATGTCAGAGTTGATGGCAAAAGCGGCCAAAATCATGAATGCCGAGGAGGCTATGGCTGCGAAGAAGAACATGGATAAGGAGACCAAGGTGGAAGTCGACAAATCCAAGAAGAAAGAGCATAAGGGCAATGGCTGTGACAAGCATTCCAAGAATAATAAATCGTCATGGGAAGTCCTGAAGAAATTCGATAATTATACTCCTTTGAAAATGGGTATTAATTATGTCTTGGAAGAAATCAAGAATAACGAGGAAGTAAAGTGGCCAAAGAAACTGAGGTCAGACCCTGACCTGAGAAACATGGATAAATATTGCGAGTTCCATAAGGATCATGACCATATGACCAAAAATTTCATAGCTCTTCAGAATGAGATTGAAACACTCATCTGAAGAGGGAAACTAGCAAAGTATGTTGATCGGGGAGGCGAAAGAAGAAATAATGACCGAACTAGAGAAAGGTCTAGATCTCCTCGTCGAGCAGAGGAAAAAAAGAAAAGGGATCATGAAGATGATACAGAGGATGACCCCGATCTTCCCAAAAAACCAAGGCAGCCAGAACGAGAGGTATTTTCCATACGTTTTGGTTCATTCGATTGTAATGTTATTACAGGAGGAGATGCAGGAGGAGGAGACCTTACTGCAAAAGAAAGGCTTACCTCGGAGAGGCCCAAGCTTGCTCATACATTCAACGGATAAATTTGGCTGAAGAGGATCGCCCGAGGAAGGTAAACAAAGAGAAGCTGGTCATCGGTTTTTCAAAAAATGACCTTGCAGGTGTTCTTTACCCTCACGATGACCCTTTGGTGATCAAAATGAGGATGAAAGAAGTAATGATTTCGAGAGTGATGGTAGATAATGGTAGTTCGGTAGACATCATGTACTATTCATGCTTTGACAGTTTACATTTGAAATTATCTCAATTGGAACCTTATCACAGACCTCTATTGGGTTTTGCTGGCGAGAAAGTATTTCCACTTGGGACGATCAAGTTGGATATATTCATTGGAACTTGGCCTGCTTGTCGAACAGAAAAAATACGCTTCTTTGTGATGGATAAGAATGTGCAGTCATCTTACAATATCATCATGGGAAGAGTTGGTTTAAAGAAGTTCGAAGCAGTCCCATCTACAGTACATCAGTGCTTAAAATTCCCTACAAATTTCGGAGTAGGAGTTGTGAAAGGTGATCAGAAAGTAGCTCAGGAATGCTATTATTCGTGTGCCGAGCAAGAGGAGCTTGAAGAATCAAGGAAAAAGACTACTACCTACCAGGTGGATGAAGGTACAGAAATCGAAACACTCGATCCTAGAGATGAATCCCAACTTGTAAAAGGACAGGTGGTGGAATCTACAGAAAATGTTATTCTGGACGACGAGCATCCTGAACGAGTAACCCAGATTGGTTCGTCGTTAGATGCTTCAATAAAACAGGAGTTGATAACTTTCTTGAGAAACAGGAAGAAAACTTTTGCGTGGATTCATAAAGACATGCCAGGAATAGATCCAAACTTCTTATGTCACGAGCTCAATGTGAATAAGGAGATCAAGCCTATAAAGCAAAGAAGAAGAGTATTTAGTCCCGAGAAGAATCAAGCTATACAAGAGGAGGTCGAGAAGCTCCAGAAAGCCCAATTCGTTGAAGATGTGAAGTATTCAGACTGGTTGGCAAATATGGTGATGGTGAAGAAGAAAAACAATAAATGGAGAATGTGTGTTGATTTCACTGATCTCAACAAGGCATGCCCAAAGGATCATTTTCCATTGCCCAGAATTGATCAACTAGTGGATGCTACCTCGGGACACGAGCTGATCAGCTTCATGGATGCTTACTCTGGTTACAACCAGATCAAAATGAAACCTGAAGACAGGGAAAGCACTTCTTTCATTACCCCTAGGGGAACTTATTGTTATAATGTTATGCCTTTTGGTTTGAAAAATGCAGGAGCAACATACTAGCGGCTGATGAACAAGGTTTTTGCTGAACAAATCAGTTGCAATATGGAGGTCTATGTCGACGATATGCTGACAAAGAGCAAGAAAGCTGCGGATCATCTAGTTGACTTAAGTCAGACCTTTGATCAACTGGATAAATACCAAATGAAGCTCAACCCGATGAAGTGCACCCTTGGAGTATGAGAGGAATGTTCCTCGGGTACATCGTCAACCAGCGAGGCATTGAGGCAAATCCAGTAAAGATCAAAGATCTTTTAGGGTTGCGATCTCCAACGACGAAGAAAGAGGTGCAGAGTCTTACAGGACGAGTTGCAGCGCTCAACAGATTTGTATCCCTAGCAACTGATAGATGCCTTCCATTCTTCAAAACACTTCGAAAAACTTTCGAGTGGAATGATGAATGTGAAAAATCCTTTCAAGACTTGAAGAAATATCTGGGAACACCTCCACTGCTGTCCAGGACAGTGATGGGAGAAAAGTTGTACTTATACCTGGCAGTATCGGAGAATGCAGTCAGCTCGGCATTGATCAGATTGGAGAATGGAATCCAGAAGCCAATTTATTACACAAGTAAGGCTTTCCGAGGTGCAGAGATCAGGTACCCGAAGCTGGAAAAATTGGCATTGGCGTTAATTGAAGCAAGTAGAAGAATGAGGCCTTATTTACAGGCCCATACCATCGTCGTATATACCGACATGCCATTGAGACAAGCCTTTCATAAGCCAGAAAAATCAGGAAGACTGATGTATTGGGCAATAGAGCTCGGTGAATATGATATTGTGTATGAACCCAGATCATCATTAAAAGGGCAGGCTGTAGCAGACTTTATAGCAGAATTTACATATCCTGATACCCTCGAGGAGCAAAAGTTGCTCGCTGACCAACCTGTGGATGTTATAGGATCAACAGACATAAGTCCAGATCAACTTCGGTTGTTAAAAGGGCTTGTGGATGCAGAAAGATCATCAAATTCAAACCCAAACCAACTCCGGTTGGTAAAAGGGAGAGAAGAGATGGTCGACGAAGAACGAAAAATACCAGGGGAGGATGAAAGGAAACAGCAGATATTTCACCGAGGAACTCTGTCAGATAAGAAATTTGAAGACGAGTTACCTACATGGAGATTATATGTAGATGGGTCATCTTGCACAACAGGTTGTGGGGCAGGGATTGTTTTGAACACCCCAGACGAGATTGACGTGGAATATGCCTTACGATTCCAATTCAAAGCTTCCAATAATGAGGCTGAGTATGAAGCCTTAATAGCAGGTCTTAATTTAGCAAAGATTATGGAAGCGCAACAAGTGATGGTATTCAGTGATTCTCAATTAATTGTGAATCAGATGATGGGAATGTATGCAGTTAAAGGAGAATTAATGGTCAAGTATCATGCAAAGGCGATGAAGTTATTGGCAGAATTTGATGCCATTCAGTTGATCAGAATACCAAGAATGGAGAATGCACAAGCGGACGCACTGGCCCGACTAGCATCAGCTACTCGTACCGAGTTGCGAAGAACGATACCAATTGAGGTGTTAGAAAGTCGAAGCATAGATGAAGACCTGACGATGAATATTATTACTCTTGATTTAGGACCATCTTGGATGGATCCCATCAGGGCATATGTCGAGGAAGGAGAATTACCGGAGGATAAGATCGCTGCCAAGAACTTGAAGTTTAAAGTTACTCGGTATGTACTAACTAATGGTGTTTTGTATAGACAAGGAATTATGGCAGGTTTGCAAAGATGTGTACATCCCTCCGAGGTGAAAGAATTGATTGAAGAGATCCATGAAGGGTCTTGTGGAGGCCATGTAGCAGGTCGGACACTTTTACAAAGAGTGATGACTCGGGGGTACTACTGGCCAATGATGAGGGCTGATTGTATAGCCTATGCCAAAAGATGTGATAAATGCCAACATTTTTCCTCCATTCGACGAACTCCACAAGCATTATTGACACCCATAACTTCCCCTTGGCCATTTGCCATGTGGGGAATTGATTTGGTTGGACCACTGCCAACGACCCGAGGAAGATTCAAGTACCTCGTCGTCGCAGTGGATTATTTTACTAAGTGGGTAGAAGCTGAGCCACTTATTGATATGACGTACGAGAAGGTATACCAATTCGTTTGGAAGAACATCATCTGCCGATATGGTCTCCCTCATGCCTTCATCACAGACCATGGAACATAATTTGATAACGAGGAGTTTGCCACCTATTGTCATCAGTCAAACATTTTGAAAGTTCATTCAGCACCAGGCCATCCTCAAAGCAATGGGCAGACTGAAGTGATGAACAGAACATTACTAAATGGTTTGAAGAAGAGGCTAAGTGAGGCTAAAGCTAATTGGATTAATGAGCTACAGTCAGTATTGTGGGCTTACCGAACAACTCCCCGAGCAGCAACTGGAGAATCACCATATATGCTGGCATTTGGAAGTGAGGCTGTAATACCTGCCGAGTTGGGTCTTCCAACACACAGAGTGGTGAATTTCAATTCCCCAATCAGCGACTTGATGAGGAGATTAGATTTGGACATGCTCGAGGAAGTTAGAGAAGAGGCAGCCATTAGGAATGTTGCTTATCAACAGCGAACAACCCTGTTCTACAACAAAAGGGTGAAAAAATGCGACTTAAAAGAAAGAGATTATGCGCTAAAGAAGGTCATTCAGAAGCACAATAAGTTGGAAGCAAACTGGCATGGACCTTACCGAGTTACTGCAGTAGTCCGACCAGGAACTTACCGAATAGCAACTCTAGAAGGAGAGGAATTTAAGAATGCATGGAATGCTGAACACCTACGCAAGTATTATCAGTGATGTAAAATGTAAAGCAGCTCCATCAATATGAATAAAACGATGATATTTCACAATCTTCTCTCCTTTTATTGAAAGTTTTTCGGGGAATACTAGTGTGTTTAACACTACGCTGCTCGGTACGCAACGCTGCTCGGCAATAAAAAGAACACGATAGTTCAAACCCACGACCAACTCCGGTTGGTAAAAGGGCGAGAACAAACTATACTCCTTTAGTTAGGAGGCGTACACTAGTGTGACCAACTCAGGTTGGTAAAAGAGCTAGTGGACACGATAGTTCAAACCCACGACCAACTCCGGTTGGTAAAAGGGCGAGAACAAACTATACTCCTTTGGTTAGGAGGCGTACACTAGTGTGACCAACTCAGGTTGGTAAAAGAGCTAGTGGACACGATAGTTCAAACCCATGACCAACTTCGATTGGTAAAAGGGAGAGAACAAACTATACTCCTTTGGTTAGGAGGCGTACACTAGCGTGACCAACTCAGGTTGGTAAAAGAGCTAGTGGACATGATAGTTCGAACTCAGACCAACTACGGTTGGTAAAAGAGCAAGAACACAAGATGATCGACGAAAGGCCAATCTCGGTTGGTTAGGAAATAAAATATGCTCTCAAATGCCAACTTATGTTGGTCGAGAAGTAAGATATTATCTCAAATGCCAACTTATGTTGGTCGAAAAGTAAGTTTATTACATAAAAGTTCCTCGAAGAACAAATATTCCAAACTGAACCTAGTATAGTTGGTCGGGGGTAAAAACCCACTAATTGTAGTTGGCCGAGGAGGAAAAATCATCGACCTTGGTTGGTCGGGCACATTTTATGAAAAAGACAAAAATTTACCAAGTATAGCTGGTCGGGGATAAAAACTCTCACTAACTATAATTGGTCGACGAACACAATTTAACAACCTTGGTTGGTTGGAAGAATTTTTAACATTTTTATACTCATTACTTTATTATTAAGTGATCGAGCAACATTTCTGATACTTGTAACTTTTTAGTATTAAGTTGGTCGATGAACCACACAATATTGTTATGCAAGCACAAATATAACGTGTTTGACAAGCACAAGACAATAGCAATACAAATTTGCAGACAGAAAATGAAAGTCTTTCATTAAAATTCAAAATAAATTACAAGTTACATATGTGTACTAACAATTACATTGAAATCCCTACTCTATTGGTTTCTTTCCCTCTGCTTTTGAAATAGGTTCCTCGCCAGCAGGCGGATCATTTAAAGTCTGAGGAGAGTTAATAAAGTTCAAGTCCTTCAGCATTCTAACGTTCATCACAGAAGGACGATCTAGCAGATGCTCAGGACGAGATACTTCAAACTGATAATGCAAACTGTAGTCACCAAGATAATTTGCAATTAAACTCCGAGGAATGGCACGAGCTGGTATCCATTCCATGTCCAACTTGAACGGTGGCACAGGTAAGTCAAGCAATCCAGGCTCATAGTAGTCCCATAAATAGTGTCCCTGCTCGAGTTTCAACACGCATAAGGCATTCAGCCAGCCTTGTTTGTAGCCCTCATTATTGGCATTCTGGATACGAGCATCTAAATGGAATAGTGCCTCGTTATATCCAGCCATCCAAAACTCCCTGGGCTGTTTATGGAATTGAAATGTTAGCCTCTCAAGCTTCTCGTGAAGACTCTGGATGAAAAGTCCATTATTCTCCAACTCTGATTTCTTGTCAGAGAGTTCTTGTTCCAATTCTCTAGTTTTCTTGGACAATTCAGACAAAGCCTGATTTTTTGCATTCAATTGGAACGCTTGAGTTTCCAACGTTGATCGAGTACGAGCTTCTTCAACATTACGACTAAGAGCTCTTGATCCTCCCCGAGCAGGTCGAGAACTTGGTTCCTCGATGACATTCTGAGCAGCTCTTCCTCGACCACAAGAACCTCTTCCTCGTCCCCGAGTAGCAGCAGAAGTACCAGATCTTCTCAAAGTATCCAACTCTTGCCTTAATTTGGCATTCTCAACCTCTAAAAAGGAAAATCCCTCGTCAGTCATTGGGATTACAGTTGTTGAAGAAGATGCTGCAGATTTATATTGTGCCAGCTCTTTCTGCAAATTGTTATTTTCTTGCTCTAGCAGCTCGGTAATCTGTCTACAAGCTTCAACTTCACCCTTTAGGGTTCTCTCCCTGACATCGTACCCAGCAAGGATCTTTTTATGGCCTGTCTCAGCAGAAAGCTGTTGATACCTCTTTTCATACCCCTCGTGCAGAAGGGCAGTTGATTCTTTGTACTGAGTCTGAAGATATTCTAGAGTATATTGAAGCTCCTCGATCATGTCATAGTAAGCCACGTTATTGGCCACAGCTCGATCAACTAAGCCCTTCAGGTATTGATAAGCTTCTACTGCCTGCTCTGAAGCATCATGACCGAGGATGTCATCAACTTCTGATACACTCAATTCTGTGTGACCAGCCTTATAATATTCATGGCATTGCTGCATCAACTTTGTATCATTGGCAGATAATAATTCCATTCTAGCCACAAACTAGTAAAGAAGAGAAGGCAAGAGTTAATAAAAAGCAGACAGAGCATCAACAATGTAGAGGAACAAAAAGAGGTGATTTTATTACATCATCAAAAAGAGTACATCGTTCAAAATACAAAGTACAAGTAAAAGAAAAACAGAAAGAGAATACCGAACAACTTCACACCTTTTCCTTGTCTCCCGAGACTTTCTCGGGAGGCTAGGACGAGGAGCTTGGTTGCTCGGTGGGAACAATGATTTGATTGGCAGAAGCTGGGACTTGTTCAGGAGGAGCAGGCAAGGATGAAATCTCCTCGGTGATTGTCTGGTTGGGTTGTGGATCAAGGACTTGATCACCCACTGTCATTGAAGACTCTTCAGATGCAGCTTCGTCTTCATCCTCATCTTCAATTACAGGAGGAGGGCCAGGAAGATGTTGTTGAAATAATTCAGAGTCCTCGCTCACTTTCAATTCTTGCAAGGCAGCAACCCAACCATCTCGAAAGTATTTCAAACTCCCATACTGCACCTGGGTCATCATTGCTGCTACCCCCCTATCCCATCCTTTGTCCCAACCAGTTCGAAAGGATATTTTCACGGCCACTTTTCTCTTCATTTTCTCCGAGGAGAGCTTCTCGGATAGAAGATCCTCGGTAGCTTTCAACTTGGCCTCCACCTCCTCCTTCTGGTGATTTACTTCTCGCAGAAGGGTCAGCTCTTCCTTAGCTGATTTTAATTTATTCTCAAGCTCCCCAAAACTTGTGAGCTTCTGGGCATATTTTTTATTCTCTCTCTCCAAGTCCTTCACCTTATTTCCCAACTGTATCTTCTCTGCCTCAGACGCAGCCATCTTCTTCTCCCATTCACCCCTATCCTCGTCATATTTTTGACGAGAATCCTTCAAAGATTGGGCCAAGCCCTGGAAAGCATCCTCTACTCCAGACGAGGAGTTGGAAGCCTTGATTGCTTCATATTTCTTCACTATGGTGTTAAAGCAACTCACTAGTTGAAAAAGAAAATAATGATAAATCAGTTCCAAGATACATATATTGACTGAAAGAAAAAAAAATTCAGGATAAGAGAAAGTTACTGAAGCAATGTGACGAGTAGCTAGGGAGGTCAGCATATCCCTAGACATGTTTTCTTCAATTCTTTGGACTTCAGGAATAGTCCAAGTCTTTACCAAGCTCATTGCAGAACTCGGGGAATAATGGTTGGGACACCAGCTCCACTAGCTTGGAGCTGGGGAATGGTTTCAGTCAAAGCGACCGAGGAGGATTTCTTCAATCTCCTCAATGGCACTTCAGCAGTTTCAACCAAAGAACTTTTGGTTGGGACCACTTCCACAGGTGCACTTTTCTTGCTCGGAGCCACTGGGGGCTTCTCGGTAGCCTTCTGAGGAGCAACAGAAGGGGCAGCATCTACTTTCTTTGTCCCCTTTGGGACATCATTCTTGCTTCTCTTTCCATCTCCAGCAGAGGAAGTCTCCTCGAAGATAGCAGGAACTCTTCTTTTGCCCATCTTCTGACTTAGAGGAATGTGAGATTCTGGTGAAGATTCCTCAGAAGCTGGCAATGGCTCACTAATGCTGACCACAGGATGAGCAATAAAGGATGATGTGTAGCTCCTGTACTGCAACAAATATGAAGCAGACCAGATGTGCTCGTCTGCAACTCTTCGATGCAAATTCCAGATATGTTTCAAATGCTTTATATTAACTTCTTATTCTTTAGGAGTTTTTCTCTTACTATCAACTGCAAACAAATACATAGTGAAATATCAGTCATACATTTTGTCAAACACAATGAAATCGTAATTTCAAAAATAAAATAAGATGAAAATAACCTATCCCATTGCCATATGGGGGGGATCTGGGACCCTCATATACTGCATCTCCAACCAAAGGGGCATATTGCCAATTTTTTATAACCACCCCATGTTCAAAATAATCCCTATTTGCATCAGGGAGATTGACTACTAAGGACCTATTCAAAAACCTAGTTTTTAAATAAAAAACATTGTCTAAAACAGCCCATCTGTAACAGTACATAATCTCAGGAATTCCTATACGAGTTCCATGAGTTTGATTTAACCTGTGAACCCCATTAACTATTCTCCATGTGTTGGGGGCTATTTTTGCAGGGACAACATCAAAATACTGACAGAACTCTAAACACAAAGGGTTTGGTGGAAAAGAAAATCCACATTCAGCAATAAAAAGGCTAGGAAACCAATGTCCCTCAGCCAAATTAAAATAATTTGAAGGCTCAGAAAGATTCTCCAAAGTTACCCAAGAAGGAATAGAAAAGTCAGAATGGAATTTCTCAAGAGATTCGATAATCTAAACCATGGTGAATAAAAAGAAATGAAGAAGAAGGAAGAAAATCTTACAGGAAAAAGGATATCTGTCGACAAACAAACGAAGAAAGGGATGAACGCATAGGAGAGAGAAAAGCTATAGAAAACTCGAAAGCAGAAATTGAAAAGGTAGAAGACGATGGGATTGCCTCTGAAGCTTAAATACTTTGCCTTGGGAAACGGTGAAAGAAATGATTACAAAAAGGAAACTAGTACGCTACCGGCGGCTAAAAGGACGAAAAGTGCACGAAGATCGAAGCGCTTATAAAAATGCAAAAAAGGCGGATTCTACGAATTTGGAAGGAAATTCAAATACGAAGAAAAGGCTCCTAAAACCCAGGAAGGTCATTTAATATTGCCATATACCGAGAAAGAATGTTCCATACTCCTCAAAGTTCGAAATATGAAACAATGGGGGCTTCTGTTGATACCAAAATTATTATGTTGATGTGGACGAATAATAAGAAGACACGTGTTAATCTACGTGGCACAATAGCAACGAGGAAGATCATTCCCCCGACCAACATACTCACTCCGAGCAACAGGTGTACTCTGAGGAACACCAGTCTTTCGAGGAACACTAGCCCTCCGAGGAACTCTTGTCCTTCGAGGAACTCCAACACTCCGAAGAACTCTCGAACGATGAGTAACTAAGGCGGTTCGAGTTGCATCTCGACCACAGCATTGATTGCCAGATAATCAACAGTTCAACTATTCATTGAATGCTTATCATCTTGACGCACACACTTGAAGAGAATTAAATGAGTTACCCTTTCATATGTATATCATTTAATGTATCACCCTTTCATGTACAGCCTAAGGGCTATAAATACCTTGTATCACCCTCATTTAAAGGGACCGTAATTTCTTGATAGAACTTGTAATCGAGAATTCCCAAAACACTCAATAATAACATAACAGTGGACGTAGGCCATTCTTATAAGGCTGAACCACTTTAAAATTCTTTGTCTTATTTATTTATCTGTGATTGAATAATTAGAGCGATCTAATTTTTTACATCAACAATGCCTATCTAGACAGATGGACAAGTCCTATCAAAGGTAATAGAGACCCCCACCCCTACCTAGGGCTCTGACGTAGTGATACGGTGGATAGAGGACTCTATGTCTCAAACTCCCTCTAAAACCTAGAACAAATCTCCTAAAATCTTAAAAATATCTCATGTTCTAGACTAGATCGAAGTGATGACCTTGTAGCCAGCACCACCTGCCATTATCCCCGTATCCTTAGTTTACCTTTTTCTTTTTCTAGAGAATGTTGATCACAAAGCTCGGGCAGAACTCGTAATATCTATAGATAATAAGGTCGACTTCGTCATCAGGTCAGGTCGACACTCCACTCCTCCGAACTCAACTTGTAAGGAGAAAGATCCCCCCCAAAAATTTACCACCCCACCTCCTTGAGAAAATAGCAAATTCCAAGAACAACCATATTGTACATCAGCTAACATCACCATTTAGGAGTTATTAGCTACATCCCGAGAACACCGAGCCTCCCTCATCCATCGGTTGTCCTAATCTTAATTGCCTTAGGACCTAACTCTGGGTGAGATGTTAGCTACCATCGGTAATACCCCGTATTTTTATGGCTTTTAAATTTAGGGATTTATTAAATTTAATTGAGATAAATTAATTTAATATTAATCCAAAAATTTGTTTTAAATATTTACTAGCATGATGAGAGTTAGTAATTATTGGAAAATTATTGATTTCTTAATATTACTTATTGAGTAAAGTAAAATATGAGATTTATTTTATTAAAATTGTCACGAATGAATAAAATGGCAAATATGGAAATTTAAGTTAGGACGTGCATGTGTCGTGTCGGGACTAAATTAGTACTATTAAAAGTGAATAAATAATAAGTTGCCCGTATGGTCATTTCGAGTGCGCCAATGTGTCCGAAGGGTTGAGATAGTCAGAAAAGTGTACCCAAGGGTTTAGTTTGGGTCTCGGGACATTTTTAGGCCTAACCGGTAACCCGGGAGGGCATTTTGGTAATTTTATATTTTTGTCCTTTAATAATGACGAAAATCATTAAGATTATATTAGATGGAGTTCCATGGAAGTTAGGGTTCTTAGAACCAAAAGGGAAGGAGCCCATAGGAAGAAGAAGGGAAAAAGCTTTCCAAGTGTTCAAGGCCAAGAACTACCAATCTTGCACCCCCACCACCACCAAAGTGTAGATCGGAAGAAGAGGATTATTGCGATACCAATTAGAGTCATCGAATAAGACCTTTAACTCTCAGGAAAGTATCTATCTTGCTTTGATTTTAGTTAATGCCTCACCCATGTTAGTATAGGATTATCAAGTACATGGTTTATGAAAGAAATTGATAATTTAGAGACTTTAAATAGCATGTTTAGAGAAATTTAATATATTCTGGACATACCCATCATATGTAGAGGATTACCCAAGAATTAGTATGAATTTAGTAACAAGAAATCTAGAAAAAAATTTATAAGAATGTATGTTTCCTTCAAAATTAGGGTTTTTGAGGATTTTTTCAATTTTACCCCACTAATTCGATATCGTTGATGGATTTGAACATGTTTCACGTAGGAAATCATGTAGTTAGTGTAATAACCCGTAATTTTATTAATTTTAGTTAAGGGATTAATTGAATAAAATGAGAAGTAATTGGGAATTAATCCGGGTATAAATACTAGCGAGATGTGAGTTGGTATTTTATTATGATGTTAAAATTTAAAATTTCTGAGTATGTAAGGTAATACATGAGTATTGAAAATATTAAAGTTGTCGCGAGACTGAAATAAGACAACTTGGAAATTTTATTGGGATGCACGCGTCAGTCGCGTCAGGAACGAAATTATTTAAATTAAAAAGTGAATTATATTTTTATCAACCGAATGGTCATTTTGAGTGCACCAACGTGTCCGAAAGGGTCGAAATAGTCAGAACACACTAACCGGGGGTTTAGTTTGGGTCCCGGGGCAATTTTAGGCCAAACCGGCAACCTAGAAGGGTATTTTGGTAATTTTAAAAATATGGGAATTAAAACCCATGAATTTTTTAGGTAAATTAAAGATTATTAAAAGACCCATTAAGTCCATTATCAGCCAAAAAGGGAGTTAGTGGGCTACGGGAGTTTAAGGGAAAGTTTGAAGAGGTTCCAAAAGAAACCTCCAACCACCATCATCATCCTTGGGAGAAAATCTGTAGAGAAAGGGGAGAAATCAACCTTCATTCACCAACATCAATTCAGAAGAAAAAATCTAAGGCAAGTGTTTTGATGTCGTTATTCGCGTTGAATATTTCCTCCATGTGTAGTGTAGAAAACTGTTAACGTCTTGGAAATTTTGATGAAGAATACCCAATGGAATTATTGTGAATCTTGTGGTTTTGGGTAGGAAATTGCATGTAGAAGGTTAATGGATGAATTCAATACACAAAACATAACTTTTGATGATCTGAAAACGGATTAATAAGGAGTCTTTAATTGCATTTAAACTCTAGGTTCATGTTCATAGGGTTTGGAGTGAAAAATTGGGAATTATGTAAATTGCATGTTGATATGGAGTATTTGAAAATAAAATATGTTAAGAAATGACCTAAGAGGATTTAGAGTGGTTTAGGAACATTAAAATTCTATTGGGATGACCTTAGGGTGGATTTAGAGAAGAGAAGAAAGGAAGAAAAACGAATTTTGGGAATTCTGGGCGCAGTCTGCCATCTCGTTAGAAGACCTGCCCAGGTCGTTCGAACGACCTCGTTCGAATGAGCTTCTAACGATATGACAGTATCCCTTCTAACGAGTTGGTAGTTCATTCAAAGCCTTTCATTCGAACAACACTCGTTCGAATGAGACTTCTAACGAGTTGACAGAATGGCCTTTTAGGCCTGATTTTATTTCAAATGTTTCGTAGACTTATTTAATGGAGTAATAACCTTCCCTTATTGACCAGTGAGTATAATGGAGATATTGGAGTACATTGAGGAGTAAAACTTATAATCTTGGAGTAAACCGGATAATATTTGTGGATTAGGAAATGAGTACCTACTTACGACGTGAGAAGACTTGAATACTTTAATGCACGTAAATCGGGGACTTGTAAATGCGTAACACTATATGATGGTATAAGAACGAGAAATATACCTCTATTAATATGTTGAGATATCTAAGATGTGCGAATGCTTAATATATATAGTTATTTGTGTATAACGTACCTACCGTACTTGCTATCATGGGAGGTCGGCGTTCGATCAGGGCCATCTAATCTTTGTGTGCCTACGGGGGATTTAGATTGGTACCTCGAAGACATAGGTCAGAGAAGGACTTATTGAGAAGTTAATAAGTCTGCTGATCATGGGAGCGTAGGTATGTACGTGACCCATATGATGTGAACTATGTTCGCCTCCATTGTTTGTGATTGTTGTTTATTGAAACGATTCCAGAGAAATTCGAAATACGTGGTCCTTATGTACGTGATGTACTGGGATTGGATAGCAGAGTATGAGTGCATCGCAGCTTAGCCTCGGGGTGCTATTATTGTATATTTATGATGAGAATAATATAATGTTAATTGAAATGCACTGTCATGTATAAATGTGAGTATAAATAATAGCAACGTTTTTGTAAAGATAAAATGGAAATCCTCTAGTAAGTAGTATTACTAATATGGGAAACCGAGAAGAAATGTAAGACACTTTGTTTATATGAAGATGTCGGAATTAAATCGTGAATCGTATAGTAATGTTAGATTTTATATTGGACTAGTTAGATATGGTAATCACTAGAATGGGTACGGGTACGATAGGAGTGCACAATTAGTTGAGAGGTGAGGAAACTCCTGTGAGTGCACACACTATCATGTACTTTATATTCAATGTTTAATGATATTAAACACTTGCTATATTTTAAACTATTTTCATAATCGGGCTCTGACCCGTTTGATTTCAAATATATTTTTTTGTAAAAAACCTTTTAGGTGCCCAGCCACAAGGACACCATGCATAGGAGTTCCATTCAAGTGACGGACTGTAGCTGTTGTGGAAGTTACAGGACCTTGGCAGTATATGCCTCCACTTTCGATCTTGACTCTCTATTATCATATTTTCTCATCTGTTGGGCATGTCGCCCCATTTCTTTTAGGCACTTTATCTATTCAGTTAATTCAGATTTTGGGTTGTAATTAATTTAGTGATACAGACTTGATATTTGTTTATTTCAGTATTCGAATTTGTTGTGAGGAGTATTCCTCCAGATTCATTACTATATTATGGTTATTCTATTGTGATTATGTCGTGGTGGTTATGATAGCATTTCATAATCTACTTATTGCATGTTAATCGGATTTAATTAAAATTGACAACTCACTTTTTAAATATTAAGTGGCTAGTAATTGTTAAAACATTTTCGACAGTGATGCTACGAACTGAACCAACTTGACATTTTGAATTAATTTGAATAAAGGAGTAGCTACCCGGTATTTAATTAGTCGGGGTGTCACAGGTGGTATCAGAGCATCTGGTTCTAGTGTCCTTAGGATCTGTACGGCTTGTTATGTTTTCGCTGAGCTTTCTTTGATGTAGAGCCCTATATTTTATGACTGTTGTATTCTTTTCTGTATGTTTCGCTCTTTAGCTATTTTGAGATAATAACTGGGAACTTATAAGATTTTACTCTCATTTCAGATGCCTCCACGACGTGCACAGCGAGTTCCTAGGGATGCTCAGCCCGAGACACAGCCTGCACCAGTTCAGGGCACCATGAATACCGCAGAGGTTGCAGCTATTATAGCCCAAGCGGTAAATGTCGCCCTCGCAGTTGTGTAGCAGGCACCACCCCAGGCGCCAGCAGTGGCTCCAGTTCAGGCTCATGCATTCCCGTCTGCTTGGGCACGCGTTCGTGATGCTTTTCATAAAGTACACCCACCGGAGTTTGCAGGTAGCTCCGACGTTGTTGTGTCTAGTCAGTGGAGGAAGGACATTCAAAGGCACTAAAGATGTACGAGTGCACGGATGTACAGAAATATATACTGGCTACTTTTAAGCTATTAGGATCAGCTTTGAAGTGGTGGGAGTCCATTACCACCCCGGAGGAGAGAGATTCCCTTTTCATACAGGAGTTTTGGGTGCGGTTCGACCGCAAGTACTTTTCGTCAGCCATTCACACTGAAATGAGGAGGAAGTTAATGAACCTCAAGCAGGAGGGGAGGCCGTGGCTGAGTATGAGGCCGAATTTACTAATCTCTTGAACATTGTTCCCGATGAGATTCTGACTGAGGAGAAGAAGATTCAGAAGTTCATGGATGGATTGACTTGGAGGATCCGTCAGCACTTGTTGGGAAACCTCTCATTGTCCACTTACTCTGATGTGGTTAACGCAACACTGCTTCACTTCCAGGATCACCACTTTCACATGTCTGAGAGTAAGAGATCAGGAGAGTCCAACCATCAGGGCAGGACAGGGGGAAATGGTGCCAGCGGGGTACAATCTGCTAAGGGTCAGCAAAGACAGGGTGATCAGGGTTCCCAATAGGGGGATCCTAAGAGATTCAGATATGGGGGTTTCAGGAATGGTCAGGGAGGTTTCAGACATGGCCATCAGGGCCAGCAGGGCCAGAATGGTCAATAGTAACAGTTTCATCAGGGCCAGTATGGTCAAGGTTGGAATGGTAACGGCCATCAGGGCCGTGGCCAGCTGGGACAGCGAGGGGGAAACTTCCCAAGGAAGTGCTTCGTTTGTGGCAAGATCGGTCACAAATGCCAGAATTGTCCTGATAGGGGCAGGTCCCCACCGCAGCAGCAGCAGGGTGCTCGACACGAGCCACAGAGGCCTATGTTTACCACCGCCCACCCAGCACCACCATAGATGGCAGCATTACCACCCATTCCAGCGGTTCCAGTCCAGCAGGGACAGCTTCAGTATGGGAGAGTGTATCAGCTCCATCATACCGCAGTCCCACAGGATCCACCTGCTATTGAGGGTATGTTCTCTATTCAGGGGACTACGGGGCGTATTTTATTTGATACAGGGGCCACACACTGTTTCATTGCCATGAGATTTGCACGCACTATTGGGTTGTTAGACACTGCAGAGAGCACGATTACTTGTGTAGATTCACCGTTGAGTAGGGGTTTCGTGATTTCCCTTGTTTGTAAAGGTGTGGGTATAGAGATAGGGAGATTTACTTACCCGCTGATATGTTAGTATTAGAGATGACTGAGTATGATGCGATTTTTGGTATGGATTGGCTAGTTGCGTACCGATCCATGATTGATTGTTTCAGTAGGAGTATCATTTTTGCCATTCTCGGGCAGGAGATGTTTTTAGTGGCGATGCCTCGCCCCGAGAGAGGATCGTCCACTCACTTGTACTATATAGAGGAGGAGACCTCTAAGGAAGTGGTGATACCACTCGGTTCGATTCCAGTTGTTAGGGAGTTTGCTGATGTATTTCAGGATATGCCTGGACTACCTTCGAGTAAAGAGATAGATTTTGTGATCGATTTGACGCCGAGCACTCGGCCAATTGCCCGCGCACCTTACCGTATGGATCCAGCAGAGATGAGAGAGCTAAGGGATCAGATAGAGCAGTTGTTGGGTCAGGGGTTTATACGGAGGATTACTTCGCCATGGGGTGCCCCTGTGTTGTTCGTAAAGAAGAGGGATGGATCGTTGAGATTATGTGTAGATTACCGGGAGTTGAATAAAGTCACGATACGGAATAAATATCCGTTGCCCTGAATCGATGACTTATTTGACCAGTTGAGGGGAGCTTGCTTCTTCTCAAAGATTGACTTGCGATCGAGACACCTTCAGTTGCGTATCAGGGAACAGGACATCTCGAAGACTATTTTCTTGACGAGATATGGTTCCTATGAGTTTCGGGTTATTCCTTTTGGCTTGACCAACGCTCCATCCGTGTTTATGGACTTAATGAATAGGGTGTTCAGAGAGTTCCTAGACCAGTTCGTCTTCATTTCTATTGATGACATCCTGGTTTACTCCCAGACAGAAGAGGAGCACGCCGAGCATTTGAGGCAGGTTTTGCAGACGCTACGTCAGAACGAGCTTTATGCAAAATATGAGAAATATGGATTTTGTCTGAAGGAGGTTCAGTTTTTGGGACATATCATTTCAGACCGGGGGATATCTGTTGATCTGGGGAAGGTATCCGCGGTGAAGGAGTGGGGATAACCCAAGACACCGACTGAGATCCATAGTTTCTTGGGCCTAGCAGGATACTACAGGAGATTTATTCGGGGTTTCTCAAAGATAGCGGGTCCTTTGACACATCTGACTCGCAAAGGTGTGCCATTCATCTGGAGCGATGCCTGTTAGTTGGCATTTGATGAGTTGAACGATAAGTTGACCTCAGCGCCTGTGTTAGCATTGCCCAGACCAGGAGTTGAGTATTTAGTTTACACCGATGCATCCTTGCAAGGACTTGGAGGTGTACTGCAACAGGAGAGTCAGGCCATAGCTTATGCTTCCCGTAAGCTTAAACCTCACGAGAGGAATTACCCCACCCACGACTTGGAGTTAGTGGCAGTCATATTCGCTCTTCGAATTTGGAGACATTATCTCCTGGGGGAGAAATTTTGGTTGTTCACAGACCACAAGTCTCTACAATATCTCGTCACGCAAAAGGAGCTGAATATGCGTCAACGTCGGTGGCTTGAGTTTGTAAAGGATTATCAGTTCGATATCCAGTATCACCCAGGGAAGGCTAACGTCGTAGCAGACGCGTTGAGCCGTAGGCCAGTAGATGAGGTGGCCAAAATGTGGAAGGAGTTGGGACACCAGGATGCAGTGGCCCGATCGTTTATGTCTGTAATGACTGTTACACCGCAGATTGTTACGAGAGTGGTAAAGGCCCAGGCAAATGACTCATTCTGTCAGGAGCAGATAGTTCGATTACTAGCAGAGGGAGCCGAGTCCTATACCGTTAGTTCAGACGGGGGATTATGCTTCAATGGAAGACTGGTTATTTCAGAAGGGGAAGACTTGCGACACGAGATAATGGCAGAGTCGCACGGCTCACGATTCGCGGTGCACCCTGGTGGGGATAAGATGTACCAAGACATGAGACGATACTACTAGTGGAGTGGGAAGAAAAGGGATATCGCCGTGTTCGTTTCTAAATGTGTCACTTGTCAGCTAGTAACGGTGGACCATCAGAAACTGGCAGGACTTCTACAGCCATTTGAGGTTCCGACGTGGATATGGGAGAGAATATCCATGGACTTGATCACGGGGTTACCTACGTCACAGAGGGGTCACAACTCCATATGGGTAATTGTGGACCGGTTGACCAAAGTTGCACATTTTCTACCCGTTAGGACAGATTACACTACGGAACAGTATGCCCAGATTTTCATTGCAGAGATAGTGAGACTTCACGGGGTGCCTCTAAATATCGTGTCTGACCAAAACAAGATATTTGTTTCACGATTTTGGGAGAGTTTCCAGGAGGCCATGGGTACAGAGTTGCGGTTGAGTATGTCATACCACCCGCAGACTGATGGGCAAACAGAGCGGACAAATCAGATGTTGGAGGACATGTTACATATGTGCATCATAGATTTTGGAGGTGGTTGGGAATAGTACCTTCCATTGGTGGAGTTTGCTTATAATAACTCCTACCAGTTCATTATTGGCATGACTCCTTTTGAGGCGTTGTACGGTAGACCTTGTCGTTCCCTAGCATGTTGGTTAGAGGTGGGGGATAATAAACTCCTTGGGCCGAAAGTGATTCAGGATACTTCGGGAAGGATAGAGATGATACGGAGTCGCATTCGGGTAGCTCAGGACCGAGAGAAGAGCTATGCTGATGCCAAGAGGTTCTTCAGAAAATTAAAAGTGGGGGACCAGGTGTTACTCAGAGTATCTCCTATGGAGGGGATTATGCGTTTGGGGAAGAAGGGGAAACTGACACCAAGGTATGTGGGGTCATTTCCTATCATCGAGCGTATTGGGCCAGTTGCGTATAGACTTGGGTTATCGGAGCACTTGCATAGGATTCATGATGTGTTCCATATTTCCTCGCTCAGGAAATATCTTAGGGATGATTTGGCCCATAATCACATTGCTTTGGAGGACATCGACCTTCAGCCCGATAGTTCCTATGAGGAGGGGCCAATTGCTATTTTGGACCGAAGCGAGCGAAAACTGAGGTCGAAGATAGTACCGTTAGTCTGTGTTCAGTGGCGGCATCATAATGCCGAGGAGTCCACATGGGAGCGCGAGGATGAGATGCACGAGCGTTATCCGGAGCTATTTTTACCAGGTATTCTTTAGTTCCGAATTTCGGGAAGAAATTCTGTTATTAGGGGGGAAGTATGTAATACCTCGTAATTTTATTTATTTTATTTAAGGGATTAATTGAATTAAATGAGAAGTAATTGGGAATTAATCCGGGTATAAATACTAGCGAGATGTGAGTTGTTATTTGATTATGATGTTAAAATTTAATATTTCTGAGTATGTATGGTAATACATGAGTATTGAAAATATTAAAGTTGTCGCGAGACTGAAATAAGACAATTTAGGAATTTAGTTGGGACGCGCGTGTCAGTCTCGTCAGGAACGAAATTATTTCAATTAAAAAGTGAATTATATTTTTATCAATCGAGTGGTCATTTTGAGTGCGCCAACGTGTCCCGAAGGGTCGAAATAGTCAGAAAACACTAGCCGAGGGTTTAGTTTTGGTCCCGGGGCATTTTTATGCCAAACCGGCAACCTAGAAGGGTATTTTGGTAATTTAAAAAATATTGGAATTAAAACCCACGAATTTTTTAGGTAAATTAAAGATTATTAAAAGACCCATTAAGCCCATTATCAGCCAAAAAGGGAGTTAGTGGGCTACGGGAGTTTAAGGGAAAGTTTGAAGAAGTTCCAAAAGAAACCTCCAACCACCATTTCATCCTTGGGAGAAAATCTGTAGAGAAAGGGGAGAAATCAACCTTCATTCACCAACATCAATTCAGAAGAACAAATCTAAGGCAAGTGTTTTGATGTCGTTATTAGCGTTGAATATTTCCTCCATGTGTAGTGTAGATAACTGTTAATGTCTTGGAATTTTGATGAAGAATACCCAATGGAATTATTGTGAATCTTGTGTTTTGGGTAGGAAATTGCATGTAGAACATTAATGGATTAATTCAATACACAAAACATAACTTTTGATGATCTGAAAACAGATTAATAAGGAGTCTTTATTTGCATTTAAACTCTAGGTTCATGTTCATAGGGTTTGGAGTGAAAAATTGGGAATTTATGCAAATTGCATGTTGATTTGGAGTATTTGAAACAAAAATATGTTAAGAAACGACCTAAGAGGATCTAGAGTGGTTTAGGAACATTAAAATGCTATTGGGATGACCTTAGGGTGGATTCAGAGAAGAGAAGAAAGGAAGAAAAACGGATTTCGGGAATTCTGGGCGCAGTCTGCCATCTCGTTAGAAGACCTGCCCAGGTCGTTCGAACGACCTCGTTCGAATGAGCTTCTAACAAGATGATAGTATCCCTTCAAACGAGTTGGTAGTTCGTTCGAAGCCTTTCATTCGAACGACACTCGTTCGAACGACCTCATTCGAACGAGACTTCTAACGAGTTAACAGAATGGCCTTTTAGGCCTGATTTTATTTCAAATGTTTCGTAGACTTATTTAATGGAGTAATAACCTTCCCTTATTGACCAGTGAGTATAATGGAGAGATTGGAGTACGTTGAGGATTAAAACTTAGAATCTTGGAGTAAACCGGATAATATTTGTGGATTAGGAAATGAGTACCTACTTACGACGTGAGAAGAGTTGAATACTTTAATGTACGTAAATCGAGGACTTGTAAACGTGTAACACTATATTATGGTATAAGAGCGAGAAATATACCACTATTAATATGTTGAGATATCTAAGATGTGCGAATTCTTAGTATATGTAGTTATTTGTATATAACATACATATCGTACTTGCTATCATGGGAGGTCGGCGTTCGATTAGGGCGATCTAATCTTTGTGTGCCTACGGGGGGATTTAGATTGGTACCTCAAGGACATAGGTCAGAGAAGGACTTATTGAGAATTTAATAAGTATATTGACCATGGGAGCGTAGGTATGTGCGTGACCCATGTGATGTGAACTATGTTTGCCTCCATTGTTTGTGATTGTTGTTTATCAAAACGATTCCTGAGAGATTCGAAATACGTGGTCCTTATGTACATGATGTACTGGGATTGGATAGCAGAGTATGAGTGCATCGCAGCTTAGGCTCGGGGTGCTAGTATTGTATATTTATGATGCGAATAATATACTGATAATTGAAATGCACTGTCATATATAAATGTGAGTATAAATAATAGCAACATTTTTGTAAAGATAAAATGGAAATCCTCTAGTAAGTAGTATTACTAATATGGGAAATCGAGAAGAAATGTAAGACACTCTGTTTAAATGAAGATGCTGGAATTAAATCGGGAATCGTATAGTAATGTTAGATTTTATATTGGACTAGTTAGATATGGGAATCACTAGAATGGGTACGGGTACGATAGGAGTGCACAATTAGTTGAGAGGTGAGAAAACTCATGTGAGTGCACACACTATCATGTACTCTATATTCACTGTTTAATGATATTAAAAAATTGCTATATTTGAAACTCTTTTCACAATCGGGCTCTGACCCGTTTGCTTTCAAATATATTTTCTTGTAAAAAAACCTTTTTGGTGCCCAACCACAAGGACACCATGCATAGGAGTTCCATTCAGGTGACGGACTATAGCTGCTGTGGAAGTTATAGGACCTTGACAGTAGACGCCTCCACTTTCGATCTTGACTCTCTATTATCAGATTTTCTCATCTGTTGGGCATGTCGCCCCATTTCTTTTAGGCACTTTATCTATTCAGTTAATTCAGATTTTGGGTTGTAATTAATTTAGTGATACAGACTTGATATTTGTTTATTTTAGTATTCGGATTTTTTGTGAGGAGTATTCCTCCAGATTCATTACTATATTATGGTTATTCTAATGTGACTATGTTATGGTGGTTATGTTAGCATTTCATAATCTACTTATTGCATGTTAATCGGATTTAATTAAATTGACAACTCACTTTTTAAATATTAGGTGGTTAGCAATTGTTAAAACATTTTCGACAGTGATGCTACGAACTGAACCAAATTGACATTTTGAATTAATTTGAATAAAGGAGTAGCTACTCGGTATTTAATTAGTCGGGGTGTCACAGTTAAGTATACAGTACCAGTAGTAATGTTGTTTGGTAGATTGGGCGAAATTGATAGAGGTTTTGAAGACTTTTGGTGATGAAACGTGTAGGATGGTATGTGCAGAATCTGGGAAATATCTGAGTGATCGATCGACCTTGAATGTCGATCGATCGACTATATCGATCGACCGACCCCTACCTTCGATCGATCGACCTCTTATGAATTTTGAAGATTGTTCTTTATTCGTAATGATTAACCCTGTGCCACTTTATGGGAACCCTTAAATAGATTTTATTTACCATAATGTGACTTGGGAAAGACCAGAAGGGTTGTAGGCAAGGTTCGGGTAATACGATTCATATGTGATTTAATCGTAGGGTTTTGGGAATATAAATTTAGTGGAAAATCGTGCGTACCTTATAGTATATCTTGTGAGAATTAAAGAAGACTTAGACCAGTAGAGTAGTGAGGGTGCACCTACTGATTTTATATTATTTTGAAAGGATACACTTCGAGAATCGAGAAGTACTTAAGGATTTGTTATACTTAATAGAATAAAAAGAGTGATTTACTTATACGTAGAACTCATGGGTCGTGGGTGGACCTAATTTAGAAATGTGAATATTTATATATTTATGACTATGTGATTGTGCATATTATATATCTGTGTAAAAATCATACCCAAGCTACTTGCTATCACATGGGTTTTCGCACCGGGACAGTCTTATCTCGATTGGGACTTTATGGGGGGTAACGACTTGTACCCTAGAAGATAGTATCCTTGATACAGGCTATTTGAGTGATAGTGAGATGGTCCTAAGAGACGTGAGGGTATCTGATGACCTCTTAGTGACTTGGAACTATACTTCGCCTCCATTTGTTTGTGTATTGTGTTAATACAGTTCGAGAGTGATTCCAAACTAGTATTTTCCTTAGTTTGAGTGATACGGGGACTTGATAGAAGAGTATGCCAGAACCATAGATTTTATGTATGTAATACAAGTGCCCAGCCACAAGGGCGTCATGCTTAGATTCCTTGGAACAGACGCATTGTAGCTTATGTGGGAGTTGCAGACCAATGCTTAGACGTCCTCGTTATTGACTCTACTCTTATTTTAGTTCTATTTAGTTAGGGCATGTGTCGCCCATTTCCTTATTTAGTTGGATTTGTCAGAGATTTATGTTCATTTATTTTTTGTATTTGTACTCTTTGGGATGTAATTCGTGTCAGGATGATTTCATTTGTAGTTTTTAAACATGGTATTGGTTTATCCGAATGGATTAATTCTTTTATGTTGATTGCTATCCGTAACACTTATGTGATTCTTAAACTGTTAAATATTTAAAAATGTTTTCAAGTTAAAATTTAAAAATGGAGGTAACGATTTAAATTGTTTTGACACTTAGCTTAATTATTTAGGGGGTTTAAATTGGAAATTTTATTTTGCGACAATGATGCTAAGAATGAACCAACCGTTCACTTTGATTTTAATTTAATAAAGGACTCATCACCCGGTATTTAATTAGGTGGGGTGTCTCAGGTGGTATCAGAGCATCAAGTTCTAGTGTCCTTTAGGATCTGTTCGGCTTATTATGCTTCCAGCGTTGCTTTCTTTGATATAGAGCCCTATGTTTAGGATTGTTGATTTCCACAATGAGATTCCGTTCTCCTGCTATAACGTATGTATATTAGTGAATTCTATTTGCGTTCAGATGTGTGCATGTGCTGAGCGATGAAGGATGTCAGACGAGGGCCGTTATGCGGACATCAGGAGGCAAGTCTAAATTAAGGTGGTAAAGTATA
The DNA here is from genome assembly GCA_949130495.1 of Sambucus nigra. Lineage (NCBI taxonomy): Eukaryota > Viridiplantae > Streptophyta > Magnoliopsida > Dipsacales > Adoxaceae > Sambucus > Sambucus nigra. The sequence goes on along the minus strand of OX422214.1, from coordinate 577,148,121 downwards.
TTCGAGGAGGATAATCGTAGTTAAGGTCACCCCTATTATGACATGAGAAGCCTGGACTGTGAAGATGGCTAGGGCGCAACCTAAGATTTCCAAATGCTGTTATTATCAAAAGAGGTGCAATATTAGACTCACCCAACATAGAATGCTTGGGAGAGGGTCAATTGGCAAATTGAGGAGAGTCATCAGCGAAAATTCTAGAAATACGGGAATTGTGTGTGTCACTAAACGAAGGTAATAAATTCAAAGGTTTGGGAATATGGCGGAGTGTGGCTAACTAGAAGTGAAAATTGAGGATATAATTTTTCTTGACTCATCGGAGCAAATTTATAATGGTGGAAGTCAACCACCACATTTAATAGTGAAATGTTGCATCAATAGAAGGACCTTAGGTACAGTTTAACCGCACGTTCCTTCATCAGGTTTTCAGAATAAGATGTTCACGTTGTTTTGAACTCATCACAGGAGGAACTGACAGAGGTCCATTTGTGAATATGAATCTAAACCGTTAGCGAATCTTGTATCGGAGGATGTAGATACAAATGGAGGAGAGGACTCCAAGAGGGAGATAGACTCGTAAATATAGTTAATAACACTTAAAAGGGAATTCTACTGGACGGTAGATTCAGAGATTGAAAATGTTGTGATTTGTTAATGGAGATGATAATGCTTCTTTGTGTGGGAAGCTAAAAGAATCGAACGGATTTAGTTAAGAATAATATTGTATGCAACGGTGGTAGTGTAGCACCACAAGAGGGTGTGGATACACATCAGGGGACCCATTTAAATGAATCGAAAAACTAAATTCTTACCAAGCGATGGTGAATTCAGTAAGGACTACTATAGCCAGTAGCATGTTCTTTAGGTCCAACAAGGCTAAGGGAACAACGGGGGTAGCCATCAAGAATCGAGCCTACCAAAGTCCGAGAGAAGGACAACCCTAATATGGTTAGTATGAAAGATGATAAGTGAATTATGTGTAGAGGTACTTTGTGAAGAATGATTCACATACGTTAATGTTTTCTCAAAGTGAGTAAAGGGACAAGAGTAGGATGCCTAGTAAAGGACAACGATTAAAGTAGTTTTTTTTTGGTTTGGACAGGCATGTTACGTCCGGGGACCATTTGTGCAGTCAAGACGATTGGCAAGGTAGAAGTATGAGTTTTATCCTCGGAGGATGAGGTGTGTTGTATGTAACACGAGCGAGTCACTATATTTTGTTCATTGCTAGATTAGCATGTGAGACGAGTTTGATAAGTATAACTATAAACATTACTATTATGTGAATTTTTTCCCTAGTGTTGAGGGATTATCTTTAGTGTCATCCGCGGAGGATGAATGGGTGTATTAATAGTGTTATATGCTTTATTGAGATTACTCGTTTTAGTGATGTGATATACGAGTATGATATTGTCTTTGTTTAACTTTATAGAAATGGTTAGTACGATAGTAGGTAGTTATTGCATGGCTATCGAAATGGTTGCATTAGTGCAACATATTTTATTCTGGCAAGGACTCACCTGCGAGAGGGTCAGACTTGCACTTATATTATCTATTCTAGAGACTTCGGAGGGGATAGTGGGCTCGAGATATTCGATCCCGGTGTGTGTTGGGACTTTGTTGTTATGATTCAGTATGTATTAGGTTTACCGTTGAGAGAAAAAATTTAACTCATTATTATGTTTAGTGCTCAGGACTTGGTGATAGGAAGAGCGCATTGATATATCTATCTTTTAGAGAGGTGGGAGTTGAGAGTTACACCCATATGATTGGGAACGAGATTTCAAGAATCCCAATTGTAGGTATTCAAGGTTTATGGAATGAGATTACCACCAATACTGAATGATGGTAAAATTGGCAAAATATTCTTTGTTAAGTGTAATTCGGGAGGAGTTGTAACTTTTCTGTCAAGAGACGGAATAAAGGGGTACGTGTTATGGACGGAGGGCCTAACGGATTTCGATAACCGATAATGCTAGGTAGTAGTGTATCGGTGGGTTCCTTGTTTGGATTTCGCTTTGCGAGACATCCCAGGCATGAAACTTAGCGTAAGGTTGGAAGTAGGAAAATGTTTGGTCATTAGTCTATGAAATTGGTACCTCGGTCGTAGTAAGAGCATGTAATTATATATGTAAATTGGAAGTTGAATTATGAATTAAGGCCGGTGAAGACGATTGTGTGGTAAGAAAGCATTGAAAGTTTCATCTTATCGCCACTAGTTGAGATGTGGAACGATGATAAGGAGGATTTAAAAAAATTCAATATCTAGGGTAATTGAGAATACCCAAGTGTTGTAACCGCGTTTGGAGAACAAGGGAAATAAAGAGTTGGGATGACTATGAACAAGGGTGGTCGGATGTTCATATGGTTTCTTCCCGAATGCGAGTTTTGTGTTTAGATAAATCCAAGTAGTTGTTATGTAGTGAGGTGTGACCTCCCAATGATATTGAAATAATGGGAATTAATAATTTATAGGCTTGTCTTAGGCGAATGTTGTCAGATAGGAGCACAATGTGAAGTGTCTTTAATGAGAGTGTTAAACAAGTTTGCTGTGAGGCGGGGGCTATAGTGATTGAGCGCCTTACTATCTAGATAGCTTGCATACTGATAAGGTATCCATAATTGTTTTACCAGATAGGCCTCTTTTTGGGACGAAATTCCGTTATTAGGGGGAAGTAAGTAATACCCCGTGTTTTTATGGCTTTTAAATTTAGGGATTTATTAAATTTAATTGAGATAGATTAATTTAATATTAATCAGAAAATTTGTTTTAAATATTTACTAGCATGACGAGAGTTAGTAATTATTGAAAAATTATAGATTTGTTAAATATTACTTATTGAGTAAAGTAATATATGAGATTTATTTTATTAAAATTGTCACGAATGAATAAAATGACAATTATGGAAATTTAAGTTAGGATGCGCCAATGTCGTTTCGGGACTAAATTAGTATTATCAAAAGTGAATAAATTATAAGTCGCCCGTATGGTCATTTCGAGTACGCCAATGTGTTCGGAAGGGTTGAGATAGTCAGAAAAGTGTACCCGAGGTTTAGTTTGGGTCTCGGGACGTTTTTAGGCCTAGCCGATAACCCGGGAGGGCATTTTGGTAATTTTATAATTTTGGACTTTAATAATGACGAAAATCATTAAGATTATATCAGATGGAGTGCCAGGGAAGTTAGGGTTCTTAGAACCAAAAGGTAAGGAGGCCATAGGAAGAAGAAGGGAAAAAGCTTTCCAAGAGTTCAAGGCCAAGAACCATCAATCTTGCACCCCCACCACCACCAAAGCGTAGATCGGAAGAAGACGATTACTGTGATACCAATTAGAGTCATCAAATCAGACCTTTAATTCTCAGTCAAGTATCTATCTTGCTTTGTTTTTAGTTAATGTCTCACCCATGTTAGTCTAGGATTATCAAGTACATGATTTATGAAAGAAATTGATAATTTAGATACTTTAAATCGCATTTTTAGGGAAATTTAATATATTGTGGACATACCCATCACATGTAGAAGATTACCCACGAATTAGTATGAATTTAGTAACAATAAATTTGGTAAAAAATTAGAATAATGTATGTTTCCTCCAAAACTAGTGTTCTTGAGGATTTTGTCAATTTTACCCCATTAATTCGATATCGTTGATGAATTTGAACATGTTTCACGTAGGAAATCATGTAGTTAGGTATATAGTACCAATAGAATATTGTTTGGGAGACTGGACGAAATTGATAGAGGTTTTGAGGACTTTTGGTGATGAAACCTGTAGGATAATATATGCAGAATCCGGGATATATTTGGGCGATCGATCGATCGATCGACCTTGAATGTCGATCAATCGACCCCTACCTTCGATCGATCGACCTCTTCTGAATTTTGAAACTTGTTATTTATTCTTAATGATTAACCCTATGCCACTTTGTGGGAACCCTTAAACAGATTTTATTTACCATAATGGGGCTTGGGAAAGACCAGTAGGGTTGTAGGCAAGGTTCGGGTGATACGATTCATATGTGATTTAACCGTGGGGTTTCGGGAATATAAATTTAGTGAAAAATTGTGTGTACGTTATAGTATATCTTGTGATAATTAAGGAAGACTTAGACCAGTAGAATAGTGAGGGTGCACCTACTAATTTTATATTATAGTGAAAGGATACACTTCGAGAGTCGAGAAGTACTTAAGGATTTGTTATACTTAATAGAATAAAAAGAGTGATTTACTTATACGTAGAACTCGAGCGTTATATGTTACGCGTGGCTAGAATAATATTATGGGTCGTGAGCGCATCTAATTTAGAAATGTGAATATATATATATATATATATATATATATATATATGACTGTGTGGTTGTGTATATTATATATATGTGTAAAAATCATACTCGAGCTACTTGCTATCATGGGGGTTTTTGCGCCGGGACAGTCTTATCTCGATTGGGCCTTTATGGTGGATAACGACTTGTACCCTAGAAGATAGTATCCTTTATACAGGCTATTTGAGTGATAGTCAGATGGTCCTAAGAGATGTGGGGGTATGTGCTGACCTCTTAGTGACTTGAAACTATACTTTGCCTCCATTTGTTTGTGTATTGTGTTAATACAGTTCGAGAGTGATTCCGAACTAGTATTTCCCTTAGTTTGAGTGATACGGGGACTTGATAGCAGAGTATGCTAGCACCATAGATTTTATGTGGGGTGTCGTTAGTATATATATTATATGTGTGACTAATATATATATGTATATCTATATGGATACTTTCTACTGTGCGTATAAGTAGATAAGTAATGAATAAATGATTCAACTTTATTATAAGTGTTCGGGAACTTTATAACGGGAATGAGTTGTTCTAAATAAAGTAAGAAATCTTGAAAAGAATGATTTCCTAAAGTACCTATCATAACCTTACTTTTCACGAGATAAAACCTTATAGAGAATAAGTTAGAGAAACTTATGAGATTTAATAGTAGGGTAGGCGTGCACACTAGATGAGAGGTGAGAATTCTCAAGAGAGTGTCGCATACTAACATGGTTGTTCATTAGCCAGTAAGCATTTTAAATACTTGCGAAACTATTTTTAAAACTATTTTACACTTGGGCTCTGACCCATTTCCTGTCGTTTTGTCTCTCTTGTATATATATGTATGTATGTATTATAGGTGCCCAGCCACAAGGGCGTCATGCTTAGATTTCTTGGAACAGACGCGTTGTAGGTTATGTGGGAGTTGCAGGCCAATGCTTAGACGACCTCGTTATTGACTCTACTCTTATTTTAGTTCTAATTAGTTAGGGCAAGTGTCGCCCATTTTCCTATTTAGTTGGAATTGTCAGAGATTTTTGTTCATTTATTTTCAGTATTTGGTACTCTTTGGGTTGTAATTCATGTCAGGATGATTTCATTTGTAGTTTTTAAACTTGGTATTGGTTTATCTGAATGGATTAATTATTTTATGTTGATTGCTATCTGTAACACTTATGTGATTCTTAAATTGTTAATTATTTAAAAAGGTTTGCAAGTTAAAACTTAAAAATGGAGGTAAGTATTTAAATTGCTTTGACACTTAGCTTAATTATTTAGGGGTTTTAAATTGGAAATTTTATTTTGCGACAGTGATGCTAAGAATGAACCAACCGTTCACCTTGATTTTAATTTAATAAAGGACTGATCACCTGGTATTCATTTAGGCAGGGTGTCTTACCATAGGCTCCATCACCATGCAACAACACATCATCTTCTCTGATGAGGACCTACCCACGCAAGGTTATAATCGCCTTCACACTACATCTCACTATTGAGGCCCGCAAAAAAATTATGCCCATTGTATTGATAGATAATGGGTATGCCATTAATGTGTGCCCTCTCCATACTACCACCGGTCTGGGATAAATTACGTCAAAATTTACACCATCCTCTCTGGCCATCAGGGCCCATGACAACACTCTCTGGGAAGTCCTATGGGCCATCATACTCACTCTGTGATATGGAGTTTCAGGTACTCAACATCCCAACCAGCTTCAACATGTTGCTCGAAAAATCTTGGATACACTCTACGGGGGCATTACCCTCGTTCGACATGAAGGTGATCACAGTTCAGGGGGAAAATGATTGGGACACAGTTGCTAGTACTAGTATCATTACCATCTTGGATACCCACCACGGTAGTAGTGTCATCTTCCTCAATGGATTTAAAGTCATCCAACTTGTTCATATGATAGAATAAGATCAAATTATTCATAGTGTAGCCTCCCAAATCATTCATAAGATGGGGTACATGCTAGGATTCGGCCTTGGACGAAATCAAGCAGTAACTACCATAGAACATAAGGGAAAGTCCAGTCTCGAGTATATCCCTAATAATAAATCTCCTGCCCCCGATCCTAAAGACCCCCATTAATGGTGAATGGTCATTGTTGTCTCCAAGGAAGGGACTTCTCTTATAACGGATTCCCCAAACCATAGTGGGATGTATTAAATAAATCCTTATAATCAGGGATGGAGATTATCCACGAGGAAGGACTATACATAGATTACGAAAAGATCCATATGTCCAGTCAACAAGAGCTAAATGTATCATAGGTCACTGAGGAAGACTGAAAATTCCCCAAGCCACAACCAAAGTGGGGATTACCCGCGCTTTTTTCAAATAAAGTAGACATGTTATCTATGTTGGGATCCTCAAAGTTAACCCCTATAGAATACTTCCACGACTTTTACACCGCCTCGACCACACGAGGTAGCACTATTATAAAATGATGATCAATCAGCATCATTGAACTCAATCTTTACATCCAAGTAACAGACTCAACAACCCCACCCCCTCAAACACCGCCTTCGATCGAGCTACATGGGGTAGCATACCGTCCCTCGTGGGATTATTAGTGGAATAAAAAATCCACCATCTCTTACTACAAGAGCTCTCCAAGGCACTCCCCTACATTAGCCTAAACTGAGGATCCCACTACAAACTATGAGGGAAAAGCATTCCAGCTCAAAGAACATCGCATTCCCTATTCCAAAATCTGTATCAAGGTCCCAAGGACCTCAAATAGCACTCTAAAGATCCGCCTGAAGAATTAGACACACCTCATCACCAACATCGTGGGAGCTACGGCGCTCAATAACTGGACTTTTGTTATAGGCATCTCAACGTCGGTCATTCGGAGGCCCTTTGAGTATGTTTAATTAGCAAAAAGAGTCCCGCTTTATCCCCTCTCCTAATATATCCCTATATAAAGTAGACTTTTCTTCAATTAGAAATGTCGTCCTTCCACCCTTTGATAGCATAATAAATAGTGATTTCTAGTATTTTCATGCTTGTGTTTCATGTGATGTTTCTAAATCTAGTGATGGATTAGAACTCACATCTAATAATCCTGAATAAATGGATCTAAAATACTTAAAACACTTACAAAAAGTTAACCAAAGTCAAAATAGATGTATGTCTCCCAACAAGGATGACACAATAACCATAAACTTGGGCACTCCCAAAAACCCTAAACAGTTAAAAATAGGGTCCACCATAAATGAGGACGAACAAAAGGATCTCAACGATCTTTTAGTTAGTTTCATAGATGTATTCTCTTATTCATACACCGACATGCCTGACATCGACCCTAATATCATCATGAATGAGATACCCACTCTCCCTTATGAAAAAAACCATAAAACAAAAAGACTTTGTAAGCTGGTATTCGAGGTGTTTAAAAGTAAAGGGTGAAGTAGATAATTAGCTCACGTCAGTTTCATCTGAGTAACAAAATATCCCACCTAGTTAGCTAACGTTGTATTATGACCAAAACTAATGGAAAAGTATGAATGTGTATAGACTACAGAGATATCAATCAGTACTGCCTCAAGGATGATTTCCCTCTACCCTACATCGAATTATTGGTAGGTAGTACAACCACCCATGTGCTTAAATCTTTCGTAGATAGATTCGTGAGCTATAATCAAATAAAAATGCACCACGATCACAAAGACAAAACCAGGTTCATTACCCCCTGAGGTAAATAACGTTATAAAGTTATGACCTTCGATATCAACAATGTCGGTGTAACTTACCAAGAAGCGAACATGGCCATCCTAAATGACCTCATATGCAAGGAAATATAAGTCTACGTAGACGATATAATCATTAAATCTAAAGATCGAAAAGGACACGTTCCACTACTACGAAAATTCTTCCAAAGGTTATGCCTATTCAAAATGAGGCTAAATCCTCATAAATGTGTCTTCAGAGTCGGTAAAGGGAAACTTCTCGGATTCATTGTAAACATATACAGAATCGAGGTAGATCTAGTCAAGGTTAAAGCCATACAAGAAATGCCACCACCTAAAATAGAGAAAGAGGTCAGAGGGTTCCTAAGCCAAATACATTTCATAAATTGGTTCATTAACTAGCTTACCACCATTTTTGAACCCAACTTCCAAATACTAAAGAAGGACTCACCCAAAGAATGAAACGATCAATGCCGTGAAGAATTCAAAAAATACAAGAGTAACTCACTCACCCACTAGGGTTTATACCTGCCCAACTGACACATTTCATTACCAACATCGGGGGAGTTACGGTACTCAGTAACTGATCTTCTGTTAGATGCATCTCGGCACATACCATCTGAAGTCCCTTCGAGTCTGTCATGTTAATAGAAACATCTCCCTTATCTCCTCTCCTAATCCATCCTTCTATATAGCAGACTTTTCTTTTTTTATCAATGTTGTCCTTCCTCCCATTGACATCATAATAAATAGTGATTTCTAGTATTTTATGCATTTATTAGATGTAATGATTATGAATCCAGTGATGGATTATAACTCACATCTAATAACGATTACTCTACAGATCTAATATACTTAAAACGCTCATAAAAACTAGACCAGAGTCAAAATAAATGTACGTCTCCCAACGAGGATGACAGAGTAACCATAAACTTGGGCACTTACCAAAACCCTAAATAGTTCTAAATAAGGGCCTTTCTAGACGATGATAAACAAAAGGATCTCACCAATCTACTAGGTAGCTTCGTAGATGTATTTATTTGGTCTTACACTGACATGCTCGACATCGACCCGACTATCATCATGAATGGGATACACACTCTCCCCGATTAAAAACTGATAAAACAAAGACTCTGTAACCTGATAATTTAGTAGTCGTTAAAGGTAAAGGATGAAGTAGAGCTACAGCTCAAGTCAATTTCATCTGAGTAATAGAATATCCCACTTAGTTGGCCAACATGGTACCTACACCCAAAACCAACTGTAAGTGCGAATGTGAGTAGACTACAAAGATCTCAATTAGGACTACTCCATGGATGATTTCCTTCTATCGCATATCAACTTATTAGTGCATAGTAGAACTAACAATGCTCTTAGATCCATCATAAATGTATTCTCAGGATACAATCAGATGAAAATTAACTTTGATCATAAAAAAACGAGTTCATTACCCTCTGAGAACATACTGTTATAAAGTTATGGCCTTTGGTCTCAAGAATGTCAGTGTAACTTATGAAAGAGAGGCAATGACCGTCCTAAATGGCCTTATACACAAGGAAATAAAATTCTACGTGGATGATATAATCATCAAATCTAAAGACTGATAAGAACATGCTCCAGCACTATGAAAAATCTTCCAAAGGTTACAGCTTTTCACAATGAGGCTAATTACTCATAAATGTGTCTTCAGAGTGCCTAAAGGGAAAGTTATCGAATTTATTGTCAAGAAAGATGAAATTAAGGTAGATCCCTCTAAGGTTATATCTATATGGGGAATGATACCACCCAAAATAGAAAAAGAGGTTAGAGGGTTCCTATGGCAGATACAATTCATAATCCAATTCATTCTGCAAACCCATTTTCCAAATACTCAAGAAGTATTCACCAAAATATTGGAACGCTCAATGTCAGGATGAATTTGAGAAAATATAATATTACCTCACTGATGATGCTAAAAATCAACACCACCAGATAATGAGGTGATAGAACTCAAACAGTAGTAACAATGGCAACAATAGAGTTATATATATAAATATATGTATAGAAGGAGGTGAGTAAAAGAGGAATGAAGATGATGATGTATAGTGGTTCAGTCAATCAGTCCTACATCCACTGTGAGTGTGTGATCCACTAAATATGGGCACAAATGGCCTTGGATACAATGCATATAAGATTTTTCTCTCCTTACTGTGTGCACAAACGGAGTTTTAGATAGGGTTTCAATTATCGATCCTTTTACAAGGTTGAAGGTGATTACTATATATAGGGTTTGGGGGGAGTAGTGTACCCCTTCAAGCATGCATTGAGCATGTGAATGATGATCTAGCCAATCCCCTATTGACACCTGGTTGGGCCACTTGTAGGTAATGATGATATAATATTCCCTCACGTGAGGGAATGATATTGTTATAACCATTTAGTCCACATGTTGGATGAGTCCCACGTGCAATGTCCTACGTGTCTCCCGAATCACGCACCATAATGGTGTCACCCTCAACTTACGGTGACAGACCGAGGCTGAGATTGATGCTGACCTATTAGGTCCTGACTTCTGGATATAGGATCTTCGTACTGTCGACCTCTATAGGGTCGGCCAGTCACTTGGACGTCTAAACATCCCCCAAGCCGAGGCTTTTATCTCCACGAGCTTGGGCCGATTCGGCTCATCAGTAGACTTAATAGTGGGGTCGACCTCCATAGGGTCGGTCGGTCGTTTGAACTGTGTTGAAAATTATGGGGTCGGCCTGGATGACCCCCCTCTTTTTAGTATGATCCCGTGGGGGTAGAATTACGCCTCAGTCCTCGTCCTAGACGAGGATACCATCGTCCTGGTCGAGGGTATATTTTTGTATATCAATCACCCCAAGCCCTTAGTCATCGATGCTGTCGAGGTGGTTAAGAGGTAATAAGGTCTCTGGATGTTGAGTTGACGAGTGTATAGGCTGATGATTGACACCTGTCAAGTGTGTTCCCTAGAAATGATAGCTGAACGTCACACTTGGGATTTTGTGCCCTAATGATGATTCTCTTCGTGGGTTGTGCACCACTTTGGTTATTGGGCCCACTAATGATAAAGGATTTAAACATTTTGGAAATGCTTTCTCCTTTTTCTTCTACTTCTTTTCCGTACGCACTCTCTGTCTCTACCTTTAGCAGTTCAAATTCCATTTCTACCTTCTCTCTAGTGTTCCAAGCTTTGTTCATCTTCGATCTTCACCCCAGGTAACTTCTCTGTCATCCTTTTCCCTTTTATCCTCCATTTTCTTTGGTTTCGGCTTTGGGTATCTTATGTACATTTTCTTTGGTGGTTTTATACTTTTTTGGCGTGTGAACCTACCACCAACTGGTGGTTGTAGAGCTAGACATCGGATAATAGGCTTTCCCTGGTTCCTCCTCCACCCTTTAACAGTTATGTCTTCAATTTTGGCATTTTGAGGTTCTTTGATGACTTTTTGGTCTTCTTATCCGCTGAACCTTATTCTTCCTATTCTTAGATGTTCATCCATAAAACCTTTGATTTCTCTTGGTTCAATCTAAAAGTCAACTTAGTCAACTATTTAATTTGTTTGTAGGTTGTTTGAGAAAAATCCTAAGTGTAGGGTCTTCCTCTTAATGCTCTAAAGGCTTTACAATTTAGTCGAGGAGTTTTCAAATTTGAGAGAGAGGTGTTTTACAGAGATTGGGAGAATAAAAGAAGAGAACGATTCTATACGTAGGGCCGACCCTGTCTAGGTATGACCCATTTTCCCAATTCTATTAGCTACAGTTCTACCATCACCATTTGATCCCTTCGGGTCGTCCTATCGTCCATCTGAGAGTCAAAGTCAAGAAGAAGTTATGGATAGACGATTTAGAGCATCGTCTTCTTTCGGTGCTGGGAAATCTGGGAGAGATGACCCCTCAAGCCTTAATCTCCACGCGCAAGCCGAGGAATAGTTTACCCTGAAGCTATCCCTAATACTGCTATGTCCCCCCTTGAATTTCAAGCCACTTTCCAGGTGGCCCTCCACACTTTGAGCATGATGAGGCCGACGAAGATGGGGACGAGGGTAATGGGGCCAAGGACAAAAATGAGAGTTCAAATGTTGAGGAAGAGTTCGACACTTTAACATCCTCGACTTATGTCTCATCTGTCAAGAATCGTGACCTCTTATTATGGAGACACTCCATTGGTGTAAAGCCCAACATAATTATGAGGATCCCAGATGAATATGAGAAGGTCTTCTAGGGGAGAAAGGAAGAAGTCTCCATGTATGAGCAGATGTTTAGGGTCGGCGTCAGGTTCCCTCTTCACCCTGCCATAGTTGACATACTTTCTGCTCTTGGGGTTGCTCTTACCCAACTTCCTCCTAACTCCTGGAGGATCATCCTCGGCTACATCTCCCTTTAGAAGAACACATTTACTGACGAGCCATCGGTTGATCTATTCCTGGCTTATTATAACATAACCTCCTCGTCCAAGCAACCTGGATACTTCCATTTAGGGGCTAGGAGATCAGACAAGAAACTTCTCCATGTTGCATAAACTTACAATCATGACTAGAAGAAGAGGGTCATCTTTATTTCTGGGGATTGGGAATTCCCCACCGAGGTTTATCCCTCAAAAGACAGCCCGAGGGTCCCAAGAGCATGGTCTAACACCTCCATGAGAGCAAGGTCATACCCTGGACTTAGCTTAGACGAAAGAGCTATAGCCAACTATCTAAGGGATCAGGGAAAGGAGGGTACGATTCCCAAATTTGAAGATTTAATAACCCCTCAACTCCTCAAAGAAGCTGGTCTGAGGGTCGGTCCTTTGACAGAATTATATGAGTTGCTTTTTGTTTTAATTTTTGAAGTGTTCCCTCATTATTGTTACTTGTATGTGACATGTCGTCTTACCTTTGAAGGTCATCCTCCAGGCATACCTATTTCACTTTGGGAAATGTCGGCTCCAGTTCTACTAGTTGGTCTTAAGAAGAAAGGTAAATAGCCTCAGTAACAACAAAAGAAAGCAACTGAAGTGGGGCTAAAAACTGTGGGGCCGAACCCTGTGGACTCACAGAAGAGGAAAGAGAGAGACGCTCCTTTTGAGGGTTGGCGTGATGACACCACGAGGATGAGGACGGATGTCACAGATATGCGCACTGAGGGGATGAATTGCTCCTCCTCTCTAGACGACTTATGGTCGTCCAACCTGACCGTGCTAAAGGCCGACCCCTCCTCTCTAATTACCCACGGGAAGGCTGCTTAGGCGGCCATATTCTCTGCCCCATCCTCGTCTAATTATGACTTTTTGGCTAAAATTCCCCCGCCAAAAGTCTACAATTTTGGGCTTCACAATCTGTCCCAGGTATTTTTATCACCTCCATTTTGTTTAAAATTCAACAAATATCAACTGTAACCTCGTCTAACTTTTCTCTCGTCCTTTTTAGTCTGTCTGCACCTTTACCTCAGTAATGAAGTGGTTGGACGAGAATTATCCAAAATTTCAAGAGGCTGAGAGGGCCATTCAAAATGAGGCCGACTTGAAGACTCAACTGGAAAATGTCAAGAAATATCTAGAGGGTGTGAAGGCCGACCACTCTAGGGTTCTTGGGGATCTCAAAAAAGAGCATGTTACGCAACAGGAGAAGAAGGATAGTCTTATTAAGGACAAAGACGAGGCTCTGACAGTCAAGCAATGCAATTTAAGTAAGACCTTGAGGTAGCTGTTTAGAGGGATGGAGCTGATGATGTGGAGGCCTACAAGCTTTTTGATGAATTCCAAGGTTTTGGCCTTGAGTATTTATAGAGAGGGATCAAAACGGATTATCGGTGGGTCATCTTGAAATTTTTTGATACAGTGTAGACAATTCTCCTGTCTTTGGAAGCTATAGACTTAAAAGACCCTTTGATGGCCGAGGCTCTGTCCCACGTGGAGTCTCAGATGGCTATTGAGGGGACCGAGACATCTATGGATCGGCCTCCGGCCAATGTTACTGACCCTGCCTTACCCTTTGAGGCAGCTCTTTAGGGTGGTCGTCTGTGACCTATACCCTCTTGATGTAACCTTATTTTTTTACCATCTTTTGAACATTGTGTATTATCTCTATTTTTTAATGAAAAATGCTTTTCCTTTCCATTTCCATTGTGTTATATTTGTGCAAACCATATTCCAAGTCCTCCCTCGTCTTTCTTGAGAGTGAATGGAGGGTCGTCCCTACCATTCACCCTCATCATAGTCGAGGCGGTTATCCACCAAATTAATGGTGTTTTCAAATACAAGTCCTACCTTGTCTTTCTTGAGAGTGAATAGAGAGTCATCCCTACCATTCACCCTCATCATAGCGGATGGTGGTTATCCACCAAATTAATGGTGTTTTCAAATATAAATTCCTCCCTCGTCTTTCTTGGGAATGAGTGGAGGGTCATCCCTACCATTCACTCTCATCCTAGCCGAGGGAGATAATCCACCAAGTTAATGATGTTTTCAAATATCAAGTCCTCCCTCATCTTTTTGGGGAGTGAGTGGAGTCCCTACCATTCACTCTCATCCTAGCCGAGGGAGATAATCCACCAAGTTAATGATGTTTTCAAATATTATGTCCTCCCTAGTCTTTCTTGGGAGAGAGTGGAGGGTCATCCCTGCCATTCACTCTCATCCAAGTCGAGGGAGAGAATTCACTAAGTTAATGATGTTTTCAAATATCAAGTCCTCCCTCGTATTTCTTGGCAGTGAGTGGAGGGTCGTCCCTGCCATTCACTCTCATCCTAGCCGATAAAGATAATCCACCAAGTTAATGATATTTTTAAATATTGAGTCATCCCTCATCTTTCTTGAGAGTGAGTGGAGGGTCGTCCCTGCCATTCACTCTCATCCTATACGAGGGAGATAATCCACCAAGTTAATGATGTTTTCAAATATTAAGTCCTCCCTCATCTTTCTTGTGAGTGAGTAGAGGGGCGTCCCTACCATTCACTCTCATCCTAACCGAGGGAGATAATCCACCAAGTTAATTATATTTTCAAATATCAAGTCCTCCCTCGTCTTTCTTGGGAGTAAGTGGAAGGTCGTCCCTGCCATTCCCTCTCATCCTAGCCGAGGGAGATAATCCACCAAGTTAATGATGTTTTCAAATGTTAAGTCCTTCCTCGTCTATCTTGGGAGTGAGTGGAGGGTCGTCCCTGCCATTCACTCTCATCCTAGCCGAGGGAGATAATCCACTAAGTTAATGATATTTTTAAATATCAAGTCCTCCCTCGTCTTTCTTGGGAGTGAGTGGAGGGTCATCCCTGCCATTCACTCTCATCCTAGACGAGGGAGATAATCCACCAAGTTAATGATGTTTTCACAACTAAATGCCCCTCGATGTTATTGATAGTATATGGATGAGGTTGTCCCCATCCATGTTGTCGTATCACCGAATAGCATTTAAGCCTACTTCACCACAAATGATGTTTTGCAGCTTAGCATGAATTACCCCGATAGATATCTTAATTGACAAACATAAGAAAAGGGCCAATAAAATATTCTCATTAACATTACAAGTGTTTTGTGAAACAACACATTCATTACAATCGTGAATAAGTAGGACATCAACTACAATATTATTGGTAATATTTCTTCAAATGATCTGCGTTGCAGGGGTTTGAAAAGGGTTCCTCCTGAAGGTTCTCTAGCCTATATGTTTCTGGGACAACTTCATCGGTGACCCTGTATGGGCCATGCCAGCTTGGGTGGAGCTTGTTAGTATTTTACCATGTCTTTTTGAGGACTAGATCTCTCACATCAATCGGCCTTTCCTTTTCTCTCTGGTTGTAAAATCTGGTTGTCCTCTGCTAGTAGGCTACTTTTCTTATCACATCGTCTTATCTTCTTTCCTCAATCAAGTCTAGATCAAGTCTCCTTTCTTTCATATTTCTCTGAGGGTCATATATTTGAATTCTGTGAGTGGGAAGACCAATTTCAATAGGGATGAGGGGGTTTCCCTTATAGGAGTTTTTACCATCGGCATGTAGGCCCATAGTACAACATATACTTCTTTGACCCATATTCCTTTTGCCTCTTCGATTTTTTTCTTAATCCCATCCAGAATTTTTCAGTTTGTTACCTCAATTTTCCCATTAGCCCGGGGTTGGCCTGGGATAGAAAAGAATTACTTGATCCCAACCCTTTCACAGTACTTCTCAAGGGAAACACTCTTAAATTGAGTCACATTATATGAGATGAGGGTATTGGGGAGACCATACCTGCATATGATATTCTTCCAGATGAACCTGAAGGTCTTTTGCTCGGTGATCGAGATCATTGGCTCGACCTCCGCCCATTTTCAAAAATAATCGATTGCGACAATCAAATATCGATAGTTATTTACTGCCTTGGATAGGGGTCCTTATAGGCCCATAGTACAGAATATACTTCTTCAAGCCATCTTCCCTTTGTCTCTTCGAGTTTTTTCTTAATCCCGTCCAGAATTTTTCAGTTTGTTACCTCAGTTTGCCTATTAGCCTGGGGTCGGCCTGGGGTAGAAAATAATTACTTGATCCCAACCCTTTTGCAGCACTTCTCAAGGGAAACATTACTGAATTGAGTCCCGTTATCTGAGATGAGGGTATTTGGGAGACCATACCTACATATGATATACTTCCAGATGAACTTGAAGGTCTTTTGCTCAGTGATCGTGATCATCGACTCCGCCTCCAACCATTTTAAAAAATAATCGAGCACGATAATCACATATTGATAGTTATTTACTACCCTGGACAGGGGTCCTACCAAATCGATTCTCCATACTACAAATGGCCACGGTGAGGTGATGGAAGTCAGAGGTTGATGAGGCTGATGGGAGATGGTGGCGAACCTCTAGCATTTATCACACTTCTTCACATATGCCGCAGCATCCTTAGCCAAGGTCAGCCACCAGTATCTTTGGGTGACTATCCTCTTAGCCAATGATCTTCCACCGATGTTACTCAAACAAGACCCTTCATACACATCTTCTAAGATGTATGGAACCTCGGATGGGTGAACACACCTGAGCAATGGGAGTAAGAACCCTTTATTGTACAGGGTATCCCCAATGACAGTAAATCTTGCAACCCTGTATCTCAGCTTCTTCCTCTCGAATTTCGCTTCTGCAATCTACCCGCCTTTAATATATATATGTGCATAGGGTCCATCAATAAGGCTTCCATGTTCACATTTAGGAAGAAGTTAAGTGTTATTTCTTCATCTTTAATCATTGGCCGAAGCAGAATTTCTACCGGCACTATTCTTCAGATATCTGTTCTGGTTGTTGAGGCTAGTCTTACAAGTGCATCGGCTTGGCTATTGTCTATCCAAGGGACCCTCTTTAAATTTACTTCCTTAAATTTTTCAGCATTGACTTCACCTTCTCGAGATGCTGGCCATCCTTTCGTCTTTGGCCTCATATGCTCCCAGTATTTGATTTACTATGAACCTCGAATCGCTATGCACCAAGAGTTGGGCAATACTAAGACCCATGGACAAAGAGAGGCCTGATATTAGGGCCTCATATTCTGATTCGTTTTTGAAGGCTTTGAAGTTGAATCTTAGGGCATACTCAATGTCCGTACCGTCCAGCACTGACACTATCAATTCGGCCCCGCTCCCATTTTCACAGGAGGACCCATCCACGAAGAGGCTCCATATAGCACCTTCTTCTGAGAAATTACCCTCAGATAGGGACCCCTGTCCAAAAAGGTATCTTCCTTCTTCATTTTTAATAACTTTTTCTCTAACTTTGCTAGTCACGACCTTATCTATGAGATGGTCAACGATCCTTTCTTGTTGGCTGTCTATCTTCTCAAAATATCCATCTCCACTCTTATCCTCTTACCAGGTGAATTCAGCCATAAAATTTGCTAAGGCTTGTCCCTTGATATCCATCCTAGGTTGGTATAAAATATCAAATTCTCCCAATTCAATTGCTCAGGCCATTAGCCTCCCTAATTTTTCTGGCTTATGAATGACCTACCTGAGAGGAGAATCAGTTAGGACGACCATTGTATGGGTCTGAAAGTATGGCTTCATTTTCCTTAAGGCATGAATCAATGCGTAGGCTAACAACTCCATACTAGGGTATCTTTGTTATGCTCCTTGAAGTGCTTTACTATTGAAATGCACCGGCTTCTACACCCCGTCTTCCTCTATTACTACCGCAGCGCCGATGGCTGACTTTGAGACTACTAGGTAGACATACAACTTTCTGCCTTACACAGGACGAGATAAAAGCAATGGAGACCCTAGGTAGGACTTTAACTCTTTGAAAGCCCCATCACATTATTCGTTCCACTCGAAGGCCTTTTTGAGTACTTTGAAAAATGGTTTACATTTATTTGTGGCTCTAGAAACAAATATATTCAAAGCAGCCACTCGTCCTCTGAGCCTTTAAACATCTTTAATGGTCTTGGTGGTCTTCATTTCTAGCAGAGCCTTTATCTTCTCAGGATTGGCCTCAATATCCCTTTGATTGAAGATGAACCCCAAGATCTTTCCAACTCCGACCCCAAAAATGCACTTGGTTGGGTTGAGATTCATTTGATATTTATCCATCGTGTCAAAGGTCCTCTCAAGGTCGGCTACATGATCCTTATCTTTCAGACTCTTGGTCATCATGTCGTTTATATATACCTCCATAGACTTCCCAATTTGGTCCTCAGACATTTTATTCACGAGGAACTGATAGGTTGCCCCTGTATTTTTCAGACCAAAGGGCATGACCCTATAACAGTAAGTCCCCTCGTCAGTAATGAAAGCTGTTTTTTTAGTCCTAAGGGTTCATGAAGATCTGATTGTAGCCTGAGTATGCATCCATGAAGCTCATTATCTCATGGCCTGTAGTAGCGTCCACCATCTGATCGATGTGAGGAAAAGGAAAACTGTCTTTGGGGTAGTACTTGTTGAGGTCAGTGAAGTCCACACACATCCTCTATTTCCCATTTACCTTGGGGACAATGACCACATTAGACAGCCATTCGGGATAGATGACCTCCCTAATAAATTCAACCACTTCGAGCTTCTTGACCTCATCCCTTATGACTTCATATTTTTCTCGAGAATAAATTCTCCTCTTCTGCTTTATCGACTTGGCATCATCTATCGCGTTGATCTTATGACACATGATTTCAGGGTCGATTCTCGGCATCTCTATATGACTCCATGCAAAGATATTCTGTCTTCTCCTCAGTAGCTTTATAAGCTCTTATTTTATATCTAGCTTTAAAGCTTTACCGACCTATACAGTTTTTTCGGCTCATTGAGGATGATGTATTCGACCTTTTCCATAGTTTCTCCCTTCTTTAACTTTATCTCATCCCTGGGGTCAAGGGTATCAATATTGTAAGTAGTGGTTGCTTTTTTGTGCGCCTCTCTTTCCTCGACTGAGTTGAAGTAACATTCTTGTGTTGTCGTCTGGTCATCCTGAACTTCCCCTACTCCATAAGGAGTCAAGAATTTTATTATCTGGTGTACCGTCGAAGGCGTGGACTCAAATTCCTTGAGGGCTACTCACCCCAGTATGAGGTTATAGGCTGAGAAGACATTTTCATCCATCACGACAAAGTTAATCTTCCCAGAGAACCATTTCAGCCACTCATCTCCCATTTTTACATCAACCTCATACATCCCCAGAGGATGAACTTTTTCTCCACTGAAATCGATCAGGGGATGATGATATGGGAAGACCATAGCGTGACTAAGTCCTAAGGCTTTAAAACATGGCCAAAACATCACGTCTGTAGAACTGCCCCATCTACCAAGATCCTCGGTACCTCACATTCGTGTACCCTAGTGGTGATGATGAAAGGGTCATCATGTGGGGCTAAGAGGCCTTTGAAGTCCATCCTTGAGAAATGCATTATCAGAGTATCCATATCAACTTTCTTCCTCTTTTCTAGCTTGGCTTCGATAGAGGTTGAGTGCACAGCTTTCGTTACTACCTTCGCCTCAGCTACAGGGGCTTCTCTGTCGGTGACTTCTAATCCTCCTCCATCTAGGCCCCCGGAGATCATTCCAACACCAAATGAAATCATATTAATCCTTTTTGTAGGGCCATAGTCGTCCTTCGGTGGAAGGTCAAGGTCATCATCATCTTCTGAGGGGTTATCTCTTCTTTTGGGGGATCTTCTCTGCATTTATCACTTATTTTCTTCCTATGGTCGGCCCCACATCCGATCTTGAAGGCGCCTTTGTCCATGTACTTTCTTAACTTCCCCTCTTTTAACATCTTTTTTATTTCATCTTTTAGAGAAAAACACTTATCAATTAAATGGACATAGTCTTGATGGAATTCGCACCACATGTTTTTTTCCTCTTGTGCAGAGGAGCTCTCAACTTCTCAGGCCATTTTAACAATCGGTTGCTCTTTATCTCATTCAGAATGTGCTCGCAGCTGACTGTTAGAGGGTGTAACCTGCAAACTTGTCATCTGCTTGTCTTTTCTTCCCATCCTTATTCTTTTTCTGGTATTTACTCCAACTAGTACTTCCTTTTTCATCCTCATATTTGGAGGCCATTACCTCTTTGACATTCATCACCTTTCCCACCATCTATAGCATCTCAGCCATTGACCTCGGTGGGTCTTCAGCAAGCTTCCACAATAACTTCCCCTTTTGAATTCCTCCGATGAGAGTCATCATGGCTATACTCTCTTCTTAATCTTCGACCTCTAACTTTTCTATGTTAAATATGGCTATGTAGTCTCTGGCCTCACTTCGAAGAAAAAATTGTGAATGAACAGGTCTGCTAGCTGCTTAAAGCTTTCAACGAAGTTTTTTAGAAGCGAGGTATACCAGACATGTGTGGCCCCAATCAAAGTGCTGGAAAAAGCTCGACACCTCATCTTATCTGAGATAAAGTATATGTCTACCACTGATTGGTACATCTCAATATGATGGACCAGGTTGGTACTCCCGTCATACCTTGGGGTGACCACGAGTGCTTAAACTTGGACGATGTTGGGAAGTTGACTATCTTCCCCACAAAGGGTGAGCCTATGGAATATCCTCTTTGAAGAGGGTCTCGGCCTTTTAGGATATCACCAATTTTATCCTCCAGCCTCTGAATCGAGTCATTCCATGACCTCACAGGGTCAGCTTGGACGATGTTATCCCCTGCCGCTTCTTTGGGATGAACTGAGGGCTCTGCTGCAGCCGATCTTCGTCGACTGTTTACTTCTTCTTGATAGTCTTCTCATCCATGGGGGGGGGTGGCCCTCGTGGGGTCATTCATCTACTGCCTACCTTCTGAACCTTGCGAGGCTTATCGATCTGGACAATCTTTCCCTCAGGTCATTGACTGGGCCTAACCTCTCAAAGGCCGACCCTCTACTCCGATGATAAAAAACTGAGCCTCTCGGGTGATCGTCAGGATTCTGCCTCTTACACCTTCCTCGGCTCTCTTGGATGGATCGTATAGTATTGATGGAGACATCATACGTCTCCCAGCAATCTATGGGAGCCTCTTCCACCTCCACATCATCATATCTATCCTTCGGGCAAGGGTTTACTTACTTCCCCAGGTGTAGACTCCGGGGGTCAGCAACATCCCTTTGCCGTTGTGGAGGTGTAAAGTCTTTGCGTGGTGCCTGGGGTGGTCCCCTATCCTCATGTTGTCCTAGTGCAGTTGCCAAAGTAATCATCTAAGGTGAGACTCCGGGTGGTCTCAATATGTTTTGGCTAAGAGCTACAAATTTCTCTTACATAACCTGTTGGCTTGCTACCAAAGACTTCAGGGCTACCGCCACCTCAGCCATTTCTGACTACAGTGGTACCTAGTTGGAACTAGGTCCTCCTCCACCAACTAGTGGAGGAGATGGTGGTGGTAACTCCAGTGCCATATGTTTGAGATGGATGATCAAAAGAGCTTAAGAACATTAATGGATCTCCTTCAATGGTGAAATAGCTCCACGCAAAGGGGGAGAACTGGATCACCACCAGAGTCTCCGGTGAGCTCTAGATGTAGAAAGGAAGAGATAGCTTCTCGTTCCCACAGACGGTGCCAAACTGATGATGCTAAGAATCATCACCACCAGATAATGAGGTGATAGAGCTCAAACAGTAGTAACAATGGCAACAATAGAGTTATATATATAAATATATGTATAGAAGGAGGTGAGTAGAAGAGGAATGAAGACGATGATGTATAGTGGTTCAGCAAATCAGGCCTACATCCACTATGAGTGTGTGATCCACTAAATATTGGCACTAATGGCCTTGGATACAATGCACATAAGCTTTTTCTCTCCCTACTATGTGCACAAACAGAGTTTTAGCTAGGATTTAAATTATCTATCCTTTTACAAGGTTGAAGGTGATTACTATATATAGGGCTTAGGGGGAGTATTGTACCCCCCAAGCATGCATTGAGCATGTGAATGATGATCTAGCCAATCCCCTGTTGACACCTGACTGGGCCACTTGTAGGTAATGATGATATAATATTCCCTCATGTGAGGGAATGGTATTGTTATAACGATTTAGTCCACGTGCTACATGAGTCCCACGCGCACTATCCTACGCATCTCTCGAATCACGCGACATGATGGTGTCACCCTCGACTTAGAGTGACAGGCCAAGGCTGATATTGATGCTGACCTATTGGGTCCTGACAGCTGAATGTAGGATCTTCGCACTGTCAGCCTCCATAGGGTCGGCCAGTCGCTTGGTCTTCTGAATAGCCCCCAAGCCGAGGCTTCTATCTCCACGAGCTTGGACAGATTCGACTCATTAGTATACTTAATAGTGGGGTAGGCCTCCATAGGGTTATCCGGTCGTCTGAACTGTATTACCAATGATGGGGTCAGCCTGGCTGACCCCCCTCTTTTCAGTATGATCCCCTAAGGGTAGAAGTACACCTCAGCCCTCGTCCTAGATGAGGATACCATCGGCCTGGACGAGGGTATATTTTGGTATATCACTCACTCACCAACTAGTATCAGTACCTCTCGAACTGACACACCTCATAAACGACATCGCGGGAGCTACCGTACTCAATAATTGGACTTCTATTAAATGGATCTCGATGCCTACTATGTAGAGGCCCTATGAATTTATCCTATTAGTAGAAGAGTCCGCCATACCATCTCCTAATATATCCATCTATAAAGTAGAGAGTTATTTTATTATTGATGTTGTCCTTCTTCCCTTTAATAGCATAATAAATAGTGATTTCCATTATTTTCCTACATGTGTTGCATGTGATGATTATGAATCAAGCGATGGATTAGAACTCACATGTAATAATGATGACTCTGTGAATCTAAAATACTTAAAAAACTTGCAAAAACTTGACCAAAGTAAATATAAATGCATATCTCACAATGAGGATGACATAATAACCATAAACTTGAGCATTTCCCAAAACCCAAAACAATTACTAATAGGATCCTCCCTTGACGAGGATGAATAAAAAGAGCTCACCGATCTCCTCACCAGCTATGTATATGTATTCGCTTAGTTTTACATCGATATGCCCAACATCAACCCGATTACCTTCATTAATGAGATACCCACTCTCCCTAATGCAAAACCGATAAAATAATGACTCCGTATGCTGATACTTGAGTGGCCTTTAAAAATAAAGGATGAAGTAGAGAAACAGCTCATCGTTGATTTTGTTCAAGTAATTGAATATCCCACTTAGTTAGCAAAGATCGTACCTGTGCCCAAAACTATCTTCCCAAGGATGATTTCCCTACACCCCACATCAAATTATTAGTAGATAGTACAACCAAAAACGTGATTAAATCCTTTATAGATGGATTTTTAGGATACAATCAGATAAAAATGCACCATGATCAGCAAGACAAAACATGGTTCATTACACCCCATTAGACATACTATTATAAAGTTATGCCCTTCGCTGTTAAGAATGTCGGTGTAACTTACCTAAGAAAGATCATATCCATCCTAGATGACCTCATAAACATGAAGTAGAAGTTTGCTTAGATGACATAATGATCAAATCTAAATATTGAGAAGGACACGTTCCAGCACAATAAAAATTCTTCCTTAGGTTACACCTCTTCAAAATGAGTCTAAATCCTTATAAATGTATTATCGGAGTCATTAAAGGGAAAGTGCTCGATATTTGTCAACAAAAACATAATTGAGGCAGAACCTTCCAAGTTTAAAGTCATATGGGGAATGCCACCACCCAAAACAGAGAAAAATGTCAGAGGGTTCCTAGGCCAAATACAATTCATAAATTGTTTCATTAACCAACTTACCACAATCTGCGAGCCCATCTTCTAAATGCTTAAGAAGGACTCACCCAAAGAATGGAATGCTCAGTTATAGGAAGCAGTCGAGAAAATACCAGAGTGCCTCACTCACCTATCGTTGTTAGTACCTCCCCAATTGGGACATCCTCTCATGCTCTACATGACCATAACGAACACGGCTACTGGAGCCATGTTGGCCTAATACGTGGAAAGCTCTCAAAAGGAATGCTCAATTTACTATGTAACCAAAAAGTTAGTCTCATACGAGCTAAAATGCATCGCATTAGAAAAGGCTTGTATATCACTCCTATGTATCACTCGCAAGATCCATCATTACACGATGTCCTTCAGCACACGACTCATCTCCAGGATGGATCCCTTGAAATACCTCTTTGAGACCCCATCTCTCTAGTTGAATGGATAACTGTATACTAATTATATCCAAGTTTGAGATCACGTATATCACATAAAAAGCAACTAAAGGTAGAGCCGTCTCTGACCTTCTCATATGACAATCGCTTACCAATGAAGAAGACCAAAATAAGGAAAAATTCCTCGATGGCGATCTATTCACCCTAAACGATAGAGAAACTTGGGAACTCTACTTTGACGGGGACTCAAACAAAAGAGGATCCAACATCATTATTTTCTTTATCTCTCCCGACTCACGACGAGCCCCTAATACTAACAAACTCACCTATGAATGAACTAGCAACATGTACGAGTACGACGATCGCATTACATGTCAAAATCATTTTGGAAATGGAAATCACTGGCTTAAAAGCATGTGGACATTTCAACCAAGTCATTAGTCAAATATTAAGAAAATGGAAAATCTAGGATCACAAATTGCGACCATACCATGCTTACCTAGAAGAGGTTGCCTCCCTATTCAAACATATCGAATTCAACTTCCTCCAAAGGGCTAAAAATAATTTCAAAGATGCACTTTTCACCTTAGCCTCCATGATTGACACGCTTGAGGGAACTACAGAAATCACGTTCACAGTGACTAGTTGAAACACCCCTTCTTACTTCTTTAAGATCGATACCCTCGAGCAAATGATAATTTAACCTACGGTATGCTACAAAGACATAGGGAGAATGCTACATAAAAAGCATGACCCAACCGATGTCTCTCAAGTGATCGATACACCCTGAGGTGATTGGTAGCCCAATTCATCATCTGTGGGGAGACAGCTGTTCAAAAAAGGGTTTGATGGAGTACACTTACATTGTTCATCGAAGATCAGACCCACGAGATCATGAAAAAAATACATAGTGGCAAATGTGGCCCTTATATGAATGGGCACATCCTCTTCAAGAATTTAATCAAACAATCATACTAGCGGACCAAATGCAATATAATTGCATACATTACATCAGAAGGTGCCTAAAATTTTAGTTGTTCACCCTACGACAACATCTAACTCCCTGAAAACTCTACTACATGAGCTCAGCCTAGCCTTTCTCCACCTGGGGAATAGACATCATAGGGAGTCTAACTCCTAAGGACTCCATCGGGCACGACGTTTTCCTAGTCAACATTGATTATTTCACCAAATGGGTCGAACCCGAAGCTTACGCAATGTTAAATGCTAAGAAAGTGGCCAAATTCATACATTGAAACATTATCAACCACTTCGGAATACCCCAATAGATGGTATCAGATAATGGGTCTCACTTTAAGAAATATGTTTCAAACTTTATACACGATTAGAGGATTACCCGACATAAGTCATGTCCATACATATCCTAAACCAATAGAGAAGTCTAAGTTTTTAACAAAAATGTTAAAAAAATCATTAGTAAGATGACTAAGACTTACAACGACTGGTCACACAAACCCCCCTACGCCAACTAGTGCTACCACATTATAGAGAAAAACTCAATCGAGGACACCCCCAACTTATTGGTTTATGTCAAGGAGGTAGTGCTACCTATAAACTTGAGATACCATTCTTGTGGGTCATGCTCGAAAGCTAAGTGGCCTAAATCGACATGGTCCATGCCCATTATGATGAACTAGCTTTCATAGACAAGAGGAGATAAAAAGTCGCTTATCAAAATCATGGCTACCTGTAACGTATCGCCCGAGAATTAAATAAGAGGGTAAAGAAGCGAAGCATCTAAGAGGGATACCTAGTCCTAAGAGATAATCTCAAACCTTCTCAGGCTCTCGACGAAAAATTTTCAACCAACTGGGGAGGACTCTACCTCTTCACCAAAATAAACTCCAGTGGGGTAGCTACCTTAGCTAATATTGACGAAGTCACATTTTCCCAACCCTTCAAACTCAACCGATTGAAGAAATTCTTTCCTTAAAGCCCACATGTGGTAAAAAGGGAAAGTAAGATTTAACATGAAAAATAATATATCATAACTTGAATCAAAGAGGATGCAAGCCCGTACACATTCCCATCCCCATATCAAAAAGACCGCTTGTGTCACTAACCTCTCGCTTTAAGTCAGCTAAAACAATTTCGCCAACAATGTTTTAATTCAAGAAAACTACATAAACCTGATTCTCCGCTATACTTTTATCACATACATTAAATACAGACACCCCATTGTATTTAAATCAGAGATATGTAGGTACTCCAAGATATCACATCAGTCCTAGTCTAGATGAACACCAAAAAAACACTTTTTAGGAAAATCCTATCTATGGTAATTGTGCCCTTGCTCCCAAAGAGTCGGTATGGTCTAAATAAACTAAATGTCAAGTAATAAAATGGTTCTCTGGGAATTATAAGACTCTGTAGGGTTATCCTTATCTAACGAACAATACATAAGGGATAATACTTCAAAAGAAGTAGCCAAAAGAAGCCAGAAAAGAAAAATACCCTCTTCAAATCATGCCACGTCTCGATATGGATCATCAACAGATAGACTCACTAAGGACTCCCTACAAAACAACACCTTACCTGGGGTAAAGGATGGAACTTCGATTCCAAAGATACATCCAAAGGCTCTTGCCCGATCAAAACGAAAAGAAAAGAAAAATTCCTTCCCTCACCACTTCTACATCAGCACGAACAGTGGGATCTCCAACGAGCAGATAAAAGTTGTCTCTCCATAAAAAAGGTATAAAAAAGATGGGGAATTTTTTCATGTGTATATATATATCTTTTATTCTTATACGTATCGCCCCCGTTTTAATAAAATTGCTTAGGCTCACTCTATTCATATGCAAATTGGGCACTATGGGGGACTTTTGTATCCATATGTATATGTATCCCTTTTATTTTATTGTGTTTATTTTTATTCTGTGTACATATGTATTGCCACCATATTAATAAATATATTTTAGTCTCACTTTTGTATCTACACACCTTGTTTATTACTCTGATGCATAAAATTAAAGAAAAGTAAAATACGATATACAAACCATTTAACATAAAAAAAATAAAAAAGTGTTACTATTTATAGACATCATGGGTGATGAGAATACCGATAAATGACAAAAAGTGTATTGAGGATTCTTCATGTTCCTCATAAAGGAACATATTGCATAATTACAATGGGGCCTTGCCTCAACCAAAAGGAAAGAACAAGAAACGCTTTCTTTTTTTTTTTTTTTTTTTGGGGGGGGGGGGGGGGGGGGACATCAAATCCTACCCAAAAATACTACCCAATCATCCTATCACATATGGGGCCTCTTCCTTGCATGACTACCAATAGTAGTGTCATTCACAGACCAAGGACCCATCATTCCTTCCATCTTACCAAACGTAGAGATGTCAGTTGGATAACAAGGTCCCCTGGGACTTTAACTAGCCCCATCGACAACCCCACATAATTATTCATCCCATCCATGGAAACTTTCGAGATTGGTTGTCGTAAAACTAGATGTGTAGAGGACCAACGAGTCAAAATCTTCTGGAGTTGACCTACATCGACCAAGACTTGTTTTAAAATTGAAAAAAGAGAAAATTGTTAGTTACAAAAACAATAATTCACAAAATACCTTGAAGAAGTGACATGAATTTACGTCACTGGAAAATAAGCATGAGTCTAGAGCTAGTGCTAATATTCCAA
The DNA here is from genome assembly GCA_949130495.1 of Sambucus nigra. Taxonomy (NCBI): domain Eukaryota; kingdom Viridiplantae; phylum Streptophyta; class Magnoliopsida; order Dipsacales; family Adoxaceae; genus Sambucus; species Sambucus nigra. Next base: position 577,119,872 of record OX422214.1, on the reverse strand, counting down.
ATGCCAAACTGTGCTGGCAAATATGAACTATCTGATCCTCACTATAGAGGACCACGGTAAAGGCGGATAGAAGCACAGGCAGAATGCAATGATCGACCTGAATGGAAGGTGGGGACATAGTAGAACGTCCAAGGGATAACGAATTAGCCTCCCACATTCTCATTCCTACGAGAGGTAAGGAGGAGTAAACTTGTCCACCAATGGGGAGAGCCCCCGACAAAGATGAAATAAAAGGCATATTCGGCATCCCAAAGACCATACCACTGCCCATGTCCATGTTTACATAGGAAAAATAAGATGACGAGTAATTAAAGGAATAAAGTCGTTGGTTCAAAGAAAAACGGCACTGAAAAGGATTGATTACTGACTTGACTAAAAAGGAAAGGAGAATCTATATTTAATAGGTTTCCAACTTCCGAGAGAGATGATCGCGCGACCAACCACCCCTCTGTATATAACTGTGCGGTCAAACACATGGTTAGCCGCATGGTTCACCATCCAACTATTCTTCAAAAATCACCTTTTTACCCCACCCTTCCTACCTATTGCCCCCATACCCCCATACTTCCCAAAAAATAGGCAAAACTATTTTTAATCCTTTCAATTTTGAAGAAGAATTTCTACACGTGCATCCTCTTAGTCGACCGCGTCTGTGGACATCCCGATTTTCAATCGGGATGTGGACCTTGTTTACCCCCTCTATAAGATGCCCTTAAAATTACAACCCGCCAAACTCCTAAACACCCCAGAAATAAAACTCAGGGGAAGAAAATTAAAATATTTAAAACAGTAAAAGAAAAATCTGGGGGTCCTCCAATTGAGCGACTAAATGGATTTGACCACGTGGTTGTCCCTTTTGTCTGTAACCATTACAAGATATTTGGATATCTTTTCTCAACCATACACATTCCCCCACTCCCTTCTGAACCCTACATGTCTTTTGTCCTTTAATAGGGAGGTCAAAGGCCTGGCCCAGAGCCCTATAAAAAGAGGTCCCCATCAACCTTTCAAGGTATCCCAAAACCAAACATTGATTTATTTTTCTAACTTTATCAATTTTGAGCACTCGAGATACTCGATCTTGTTTTGAAATAGTATCGAAAGAAGTTTGCACTTCAAAAAAGTTGCCTCTCCTCGAGAGAAGGTTGTACTTCTAAAAATTCGCTTCCTCTATAGTCCCAAACGAGGTTCGTACTTCTGAAAAGTCACCTCCGAGAAAAATAGACGCGACACTTTGTGTTCATTCCACTGAATTCAGCGCTTCTAAATAAATCTATGCTCGACTAAATCGAACTCTACCCAACTCCTCGAGAACCTCAAGCAGGGATACTCTCCTAGAAAAAACTCTGTTCATGATACAGGGATAAAGAAACTCTGAATGAATCTAGGAGCAATACCCCACATATATATTATAGTAAAATGTCGATATATATTTATCTCTTCTAGCATGACCCCCATTTAGGGTACTGAGTATGCACTTTACATAATTTATATTTTAAATATTGGTTCTAACCCAACACCTCTATTATTTGAATTGACATGCTCATATGTTAAATGAATGTTAATCAAATGCCACCATGAGTAAATATAAACATGAAAACATACTTTTCAAAATCGTTCTCCAAAAAGTGTCAGTGAGCCGAGTCAAATCGAAATTTTCGCGAGCGAATGTCTAAAATTCGACTACTCCCACCACTTATTTGAGTGAACTAAGCCCGTCCCAACGGTAGCACCCTCGAATATGTGTTTTCAAATCAATATATGTCAGGCATCGACCTTTAATTAACGTATTTTTACAATATAAATATATCAATCCAACATAACGAAAATGATACATTAATAACTAGTCTCCATAAATACCGTAATTATACCCAGTAATCTTGTCTCCTACACCTGTAAATATATCCAATTTATTGGAACTATTTTGGCTTTGTAACCAATTCTCCTTGGGTACGTAGACACTATGACGAACTAAACTCTTGAAGACAAAGCCTCATAATACAACTCTTAGCATATTATTTCTTAGGATTTCCTCCATATCAGGTCCAATCACCCCGCTCTTTATGCCTGTGGGTAGCAAAGGATGTCTAGGACATTACATCCTTAGTGTTACACCTCTAAACTAGCTTAAAGGACGATATCTTCCCACTTCTGATCTCCAAACTATCATAATAAATTATGACTTTGTTGGTGCGCTCGGGTCCACTCCTATTATGAAACTCCATTGAAGCTAGCCTTTTCCTATAGATAGCCTATCCCTTATCAAAGCCAAGTCCTACACTTACACACACATCATATTGGAATACATAAACAACCAAACTATGTAGGCTTTGATCTCGTGGCTACACAAGTACATAAGTGCAGCACCGAGTCCTTCTCGTGAGCACAAGCCTTGATAATATGTCTCTTGATGTACAGTCCCCACATAGATGGAATCATATCACACCTCTTTTATACCCAATTTCATACATATTACAAACGAGATATTAAACTATCACAAAGTTGTAGTCTTTCTCACGCACCCAAATAAATGTACAAACATGTATACATACTAACCACAACCGAACTACGTAGGCTTTGATCCCAAGTCTTGGGTACGTAGGTGCCATTTCAAATCTTTCTCGTGAGCACGAACCTTGATAATATCTTTCGATATGTTATCACAACAGAGATGCCCCCGTATCTCACATTAACTTTCTATCCATCCTGAAACTTTAAAAGAGATTTCAAAATATCTCAAAACCTAACTCTCTCACGCACTTACATATATAATAACGGTCACCCGTTATACAAGAATGAAGTCATACATAATCACCTTTTTGTACATGTATTGGTTAAGTGCCGTTTCTACACCTCTTAATAATATCGTTTTCCTACTTAAGCACCTATCTACGTTTAATGAATTCTCAACCTAAGGTCGCTAAGCATTTTTTAATTAAAAAAATAATCAAATAAAATAAAGAGTGATAATAAGCATATAATTGAAAAGCATAAAGAACGAGTGAGGTGCCTAACATCTTACCCACTCTTAACCCGATTCTCGAACCCACACAATGAGAATCTCTCGATCAAACGTAGATCTAACGTCCCTTGGGATTAGCCTAAAAGGGATAACCAGAACCTTTTTATTTGTTTTATATAAAACAAATTATCGACTGTGAATAATTGACAAAACTCCCTATCGCATGAAACACATTTAAGATTAGGCCTAAAAAGGGGGGTGTGGGCCTCAAACAGCTTCTAGGGTCAAGTCATTGACCCACATCAAATCGATAACTCGACCTCAGGCGAAAAAGACAAAATGAGAGACAAGCACTCCCGCGTACACTATTAACACACAAGATCTTTAACCGAGGCACGAACACCGCTCAGGTCCTGCAAAACCAAAATAATCACCTTTTCCTTCTACTCCAATATCCATACAATCATCCCACTCTACGCTAAATTAGCCCCTCCATCGCTGTCATGTGGACTCACCAGCACAAACCTTGGGCTACTATCTCCATACGAAGATAGTTTCTGGCCTAGTTGCATTATATACCCATACAAATCTGGGAATTTCCATTTACAGATTGACATGATTAGCCTTCTGTCGTCTTTTCATGGAACAAAAAATAAAAGTCCTTATAGACATATAAGTGACTTTAAGGAAGTATGGAAACACTTTCTCATATAAAAATTATTCTAAAGAGATTATACATCTCAAATGTTGTCCTATTCTATAAAGGACAAGTCTAGGTAGTGGTTGAAAACCTTATTATCCAATTTTATAGATAACTGTCATGAGTTGCAAGACGCATTCTTAAAGAATGAATCGAGAATGAATTGTTCAATAGATTTTGGGAATGATTCAAGTCCTTGCTTTATTAATTTCCACACCATGGTTACGAAAAAATGAGACAAAACTCAATTTTCCATGGTATGTTAGACCCCACGATGAAATAATTATTTGAAACAATGTGCCACGATAGTTTTCTAACCTTGATTATGGATTGGTTTGAATCTCATATAAGTTTGTGGCCAAAATATCACGTGGATAGGATACCTCAGACCCAAACGATCGTTCCTATCATGGGACTCCTTCCTCTATAGGAAAATAATGTAGTGTGTACTATCTCAAGGTGGATGAGGAGGACATACATGCTAAACATGAACAACTATGTCATAGGTAAGAAGCAATGTCAATTAGTCAAAAGAAAACACAAAAGATGTCTCTTAAGGAAGAAGCGTGTGAAATTTGTGTCACAATTGGTCATCCGACTAAAGAGTGTCCATCTATACGAGGCATAAAATAAGATTACTTAGAACAAATTAATGTTATGGAAGGTTTCAAAAAGACATACAATAATCCTTATAGTTAAACATACAACCCCAGGTGGAGAAACCATTCAAATTTTAATAGGAGAAATGACCAATCTCAGGGTTTCTAGGAAATAGGAAACCAAAATCAACCTCCAGCACTAGGTTAATTCCCAGCCCAGTTTCAACCTCAATTTCAATTGTCGCCCCAATTTTAGAATCCTGCTCAAGTAGCTCCAAATCCCCCTCCTTATGTTCTACCTCATAAGAAACCCTCCGACGAACCTTATGCGTTGAACCAATTGATAACCATAATAGAAAGACTATTCATACACAAACAACTTAAATATCACAAATGGCTTAAACCATCAAGTTAATATAAGCATATATGTCATAACATTTGCAATTACAAAAGGGATTTGACAAAGAACGTCTCCCAACACAAGCATTTATTTAACTAGTTTACATTTTTAGCTAGTATGTTAAGAACTGGAGAATTAATTATCGCGTTTATAACCATGTTTTGCTAGTTAAAGGTTGTGAATTATCATCCTAGACATTTTAGTGTTTTCCTCAAGATTTAATATATATTGAATTTAATACTATAAAGACTTCACATATAATGTAAAGCATTATATGGTTTCAGACTCTTAGTATTGTATCAATGCATGTTATAAGTTAACACTCTCATTTGTAAAGCTTTCATCTTTAATATAAGAATGTAAGGTTTATACCTTATATGTCTGATTACTTGCCTAAGTGAGTGTATGATCATTGAAACAATTTTGATCTTGCTAGCTCGGAATCACATATTTTAGAGACCGAATAACTAATCCACAACTTCCCTCACTTCTAATTACAATTAAAACTCGTTAAAATTTCTTAAGTCACAAAACCCATCATCTTTTACTTATTATTTTTGCAATAATTTAAACGAAAAATCAAAGTAGTTTTAAAACCATTGTTATTTTATGCCAACTCCCTATAGATTCGACACCCCCACGTACCATTGTATTCATATAGTGTGTAAAGTTGTTGTTTTGTTTCTATTAAGTCCATAAATCGATAAAGAATGACTAGCATCTTCACACGATGCTCATCTTTACCATTGATCAACTATTTTGAGTTTGCAGATCACAATTTCGTCTTATACTTTTGACACATGACACTTAACACTAATATGTTTGACTTCCATACAAAATTTAACCTAATGTGTCCATATGCAATGCATATGAGTGTCAGATATTTCAAAATTACTAATTTAAAATTTTAGATATTTAGGATTTAGTCCTATTTCAAAATATTTGGAGGGTTTCCATCCTATGTATTTTTTAAATCGTATTAAGTCTCATAACCACCCAAAATAACTCCATGACTGCCTATAACCTTCCTCTTCATTCCCCTAGAGAATCACATGTGTGCCATTTTGAATAAAATAGGACCAAGAACTAAAAAATGATGACTTGTGGTTGATTCCAAATGTATATCTAAAAATAAGACTAAATACTTGTACTCCCACAGAAATTTCTTTAAATTCTAAATATAAGCACACATAATTAAGTTTGAAACAAATACAAAATAAATCCAAACAATGCATCTCCACACATAACCTTGTGCAGTCACTAAGCCTCCACACCTCACCAACAGTACTGCAAGAAACCATAAGTGAAATATAAATACATACCGAATATATAGAAATCATCACACACAATTAACACAAACTTAAATCAAATATGAGGTTTGAGAAACCATTTATAAATCATTACTATCCATGAAAAGACAATCCATCAACCCAAACTATAACTTTCCAAACCCATTTTCAAACTAGTACACAAAATATTTATGAGGATAACAAATTATTACAACCTTCAAAACTAGGAATCGATGTTTTTTAACTCCTTTTCAACAAAATCAAAATTAATTTCTTCAAAACCTTATAATATATAAATGATTCTACCAAAATCCAAATCTTTTTCAATATGAAAAACAAAACCCAAATTGATTTCCTAAGGAGGAGTGTGGTGGTTGCATATCTTTGCTTATTTATTAAAGTGTGGGTTGATAGGGGTCAGCAATGGGGTTCAAAATTAGGTTTTTGGTTAGTGTTTGGCTATAAAGGAGAGGATAGTATGGTTTTGGTAAAATTATGGCTAGAGTTTGGTCCAAAGACCTAGGAGATACTAAAATGTGTTTTTGTTATAAAAGTTTGGAGAATAACAACTATAATTGCCTATGAATGTTTAAGATGTAAAGTTAAGAGACTGAAAATCTGAACCATTCAGACTTAAGTGACACCAAAAAGTATTTATTTTTTATATAAAAAAAAAGAGGATAAAGGCTATAATTGCCTGTCAATGTTTAAGAGGTAAAATTACTACTGAATCTAAACACTGATTCTAACCAAATATGTTCATTCAGAGCTTTGTTCAAACGTACAAATAAATATACTTTTCTGATTCAAATTTAAGACTTTAAAAAAAACAAATGCAACTTATACATTGATGGAATAAAGTTAGTTTTGGCTTGAAATAAACTTTAAAAAATGGCATTTTAGTCCTTGTGACAATACTATTATATCCTCTTCCAGGTTTGAAGTTTCATGGATTTAAAGTGCTAGTGGCGGATTATCGAGTAAAATTAGTTTAAGGTAGTGGACCAAAAATTCAAAATAGTACAAAAAAATTTCCGCAGTTTATCTTTAGTTTATATTTTATTCAATTCATATTAATAGTCACTATTGAAATGGTCAAGATCAAGCTATGTTCACTATCATGGAATTTGGTCCATAAAATACGTCCATATAAGGGAAAGAGGATTAATCTAGGATGGAGGGAATATTAATGATACCCATTTTTTGATTTCATGCATGCATTCTATTGAAAATCATTCAAACATCTATTTTCTATTCGAACCCTTTTATAAAAAATATATATATTTGTAGAATCTATTCAATGAGAATATAATCAATATGACAATATAAAATTTATAAAATTTCTCACTTAATGAAATTTATCATATGCATCTCTTCCCATGTTGGGATACTTTACCTTTATGTCAGACCCTAATTACACCGCGTTCCTACATTTTCATGTAGAGGGGTACTATATCGCTAAATTAATTTTAGAAGGCAGGGACGAGGGGGTCCATTTAGATTGGCCCACTGTGCAAGAATGACATGCCAGAAAATAAAGGCCCAGGGAGAGGGTAATCACCTTGAGTGTCCCCTCTTCCTATGTTTTATATTACAAAAGAGAGATGAAGGGAGAGGGGACTTACCTTGATTGGCCCCTCTTCTAAAGTTTGATATTTCGAAAGAAAGGACCAGGGCGAGGGGACTCACCTTACGTGGCCCCTCTGCCCAAGTTTAATTCTATAGAAAATAGCCTAGGGCGAGGGAGTCCACACAGAGTGGCTCCACTTCCCCAAAGTGAACTCATTACAAAAAGTAGACTAGGGCGAGGGGGTCCACTTAAAGTGGCCCTCATTGCCCCAAGTTTGACATTATTAAAGCTACCTCAGGGTGAGGGGGTCCACTTCGAGTGGTCCCAATGCCCAAGATTAATACTAAGGGAAATGACCAAGGGAAAGGGGACACACCTTGAATGGCCCCTCTGCCTAAGATTGACTTAAAAAAAAACTACTTAAGAGGAGGAGATCCACTTCTAGTGGCCCCTTTTTTGAACTATTACCCAGAAATGACTTAGGGCGAGGAGGTATACCATGAGTGGCCCTTCCTCCCAAGAATGGCTTACTTTTGAAGTAATAAAGTACTAATGTTTACTTTCTTATACAGGTAACCTAGTTGAGTAAGCAAGGAATAAGCACGGCAGTTGGGATCTCCTAGGAGTTTTGGCTTAGAGGTTGAGAGATAAGGTTCGTTTAGCAAGCTCAACCACTTAACAAGTTAAGTTAGAGAGAATACTAGTAGAGGGACTCTAAGAGTCCCTAAAGTACTTACATAATCCACACTTAGTTATAACCGAATTGAATAGCCAAGAGGCTTCTCATAGGGAAGACCACTTCTACAAAATGGTTTTAGAGAGGGTGGCCCATAAAGGCACTCTCAATTTTTATAGAGTATGTACAGCAAGTTATCATTTGAAATGATATTTACAAAATCACATATTTGGTCATCATTAGGAGACATATTTTCTTTTTAACCTTGCTTTTCACCAGGTGTCTCCTGTCAGAGGGGACAGGAAACTACGAACATATAGGGACGAAAGGTAAATTACAAACCTTGTCCCTAAGATCCCCTCTTATTTTTGGAGCCCAAAAGGCCCAAATCAACCCTAGTATAGACCTATAAATTGGACCCTTTGGTAAGGTTAAGCCATAATCAAAACTCAAGATACATTGTTACTCTATTAAATTTACACTAGACTAGTATTCTCTCGCTACTCTCTCTAAGTGTCAAATTGCTTGCCTCTTCACTATCATTATTACAGCCATTATTCCCACGACATCTCTGTCTCTCAGATATCATTATAGCCTGTGAAGTTTTCTCTTTCAGGAAGAAGGTCATAACATTTACTCCATTGTTACCAGAAGAGGAAGGTTTACTACTAGAGTTGTTCTTAAAATTTTAAAAACCTTGAAGAGAGAGCCCATTGGTGTTGGTCACACCTCACCCATTCTAATTTATCTCAAACCCTAGTTACACCACCCTCCTACATTTGGCGACTCCATTGGGGATGTATCCTTATTACTATGGATAAAAAAGATTATAATGTGTTAAAGTAGCTAATTTTTTAAGATACTCCGATTGGTAATGGAGTTCAGAGCGGACAGACCATACAAGAAGAGGTAGTGGTGATAGGAGTGAGAGCACCCGCTCCTCAGGCGGGGCATACTAACACTATAATAGTTACGTCGTTAGAAAGTATGAACATAATAAGTATGTTATTTGAGTTTCTAACCCTAAAAAATGTCGACTTGGCAAAACTTAGTCAATTATGTACAACATCGGTGGTGGCCCTACTGACGGGGAAGCCGTAGCAGCAACAAAAGAAGTGGCTCTGCTGCAGAAGGTGGCAGGGGAGCAAGCGGTAACAACAGTGACTTCGCCAGCAGTGAAGAAGTTTGGGCTGAAAAAGTCTCCTTACAAGGTTGTCAATATAGAAGAGGTAAATAAGTTGCTTTCCTCTCAGAGAGAAGCCCCTCACATGTACGAGGAGCTGCAGAACCCTAATCTAGAAAGTATGAATGAAAAACCATACCTAGAGGGGTATGTGCAGAACCCTTATCCAAAAAGTATAAATGAAAAACCATACCCAGAGGGGTGTGTTCCTCCAAAATTCATCAAGTTCAATAAAAAGGGAGAAAATCCTAGAGAACATGTAAAGAGGCTCGTAGAGTATTTGGGTGTGCACGATAATAACACAGACTTAAAGTTATGAGAGTTCTAAAAAACTTTCACAGGGAAGGCATACACCTATTACTCTCACCTTGCACCTAACAACATCCCAACATGGGAAAAAATTCATAGACAGTTCGTCTAGAAATTTTTTGTATAGGAGGATGAGTTTTTATTGAGGCATCTCGCTCAAGAGGTACAAAAACCAGCCAAAGAACTTTTGTAGTACATCAAGAGCTTTCGCGAGAGAGTGTTGGATGTTCATGAAGATGCAGCTAAATCAAGACTGTTGCATATATGCGTTAAGGGACTACTTGAGGAGTATAAAATCCACTTGGTCAATGAGACCAGGGATGGGAAGTTTAGAGAGTTCGCGTGATCAGCTAGAAATATAACAATGATCATAAAACCCATACCGTTAAGTTATAGGACACAAGTGCCTCTAACCTCGGGAAGGTTTCAAGTCTCTAGAAGACAAGCTGTTAACTACGTGGATGGTAACTCGAAGGGAAAGAAAGGAGGCTCATAGTTCAAAGGAGGTAGTCCAAGAAAAAGGAAGTTTGCGAATGATGTTACACCACTACTGCCATGTAGTGTGGCGGAGGCCATAGACTACTACCGCACTTTGGTACAAGAGGGAATAGTAGGTCCACTTCACTCTAATGGGCAAGTCTTAACAGCGATAGAGAAGGCAGATGTCAAGTATTGTGAACTTCATAAGAGGATGCAACATGCAACCAAAGATTACTTTCGTTTATAAAGAATTATTAGCGAGCAAGTGTCCAATGGTACTCTACAGATACCAACCGTAGATGTCATTGAAAATACCCTCCCAGCCAGTTCTTCACATATTTTTTCATTGCTCTACCATTCCTTCAGGTCTTGAACTTATTCTTCATCGTATGACACTACCATGTTGTTAGTGACATAGTGATGGGTTGGGAGGGGATTTCCATTGACATCTATGGGTGATATTTGTAGAATACCGTTGGTCACTTTCTCGCTAATAATTCTTCATAAGTAAAAGCAATCTTTGGTTGCATATTTCACCCTTAGGTGAAGTTCACAATACTTGGCATCTGGCTTCGTTATCGTTGTTAGGACTTGCACATTAGAGTGAGGTGGACCTACTACTCCCTCTCGCATAAAAGTTCGGTAGCATCCCATGCCCTCCGCCACACTACATGGAAGCGGTGGTGGAACACTGTCCATAAATTTCCTTTTTCTTAGACTACCTCCTTTGAACCCTGAGCCTCCTTTCTTTCCCTTCGAGTTCCCATGCACGTAGTAAATAACATATTTTCTGGAGACTTAAAAGCGTCCTGATGTTAGAGGCACTTGTGTCCTCCAACTTGACAGTTTGGGTTTGATGACCATTGTTATGTTACTGGATACTCGTGTGAACTCTCTAAGTGTCTCATCCCTGATGTCATTGACCATGTGGATTGTATACTCCTCTAGGAGTCCCTCAATGCATATCTTCAATAATCTTATTTCAGTCACATCTTTATGAACATCCAACATCCTCTTGCAGAAGTGCTTGATGTACTGAATCAGTTCCTCGCCTGTTTTTGTACCTCCTAAGAGAAATGCCTCAATGTGGACTCATCATCCGCTACGAACGTTTTGAAAGGATCTACATGTGCATCTCTTCCCATGTTGGGATGTTGTTAGCTGCAAGGTGAGAGTACCAAGTGTATGCCTTCCCCGCGAGAGTTTTTAAGAACTCTCGTAACTTCACATCTTTGTTATTTCCATAAACACTCAAATAGTCTACGAACCTCTTTACGTGATGTCAATAATTTTTTCCCTTTCCATTGAATTTGATGAACTTTCGAGTAACATACCCCCCCTGGGTCTGATTTTTCATTGATACTTTCTAGGTAAGGTATCTGCAGATCCTCATACATGTGAGGAGATTTTGTCTAAGAGGAAAGAAAATTCTCTACCTCTTCCATAGTGACAACCTTAGAAGGAGACTCTCCCAGCCCAGCCTTCTTCATTGCTGGCGAAGCCACTGGTGTTGCTTCTTACTCCGCTACCACCTTTTACGATGGAGCCACTTCTTTTGCTATCGCGGTTACCCTCCAATAGGGGCCCACCACCGGTGTTGTACAAGATTGACTTATGCTTTACAAGTCAACATTGTTTTGCTTCAAAACTCAAAGAACATACTCATTATGTAATTATCTGCTAATGGCGTAATTGTTATTGTGCTAGTTTGCCCCACCTGAGGAGCAGGCACTCTCATTTCTGTCATCTCCACCTCTTCTTGTGTGGTCTGGTAGCTCTGAACTCCTTTACCATATGGAGTATCTTAAAAAATTAGCTACTTTGACACATTATAACCTTCTTGTCCGTGATAATGAGGATACATACCTAGTGGAGTCGTCAAATGTAGGAGGGTGGTATAATTGGGATTTGAAAAGAACTAGAATGGATAAGGCATGAACTACTCTGATGGACTCTTTCTTCAAAGTCTTCAAAGTTTCAACAACAGCTTTGGTAGAAAGCCTTCCTCTTCTGGTAACAAGGGAGTAAATTCTATGACCCTCTTTCTAAAATTACAAACTTCACAAGTAATAATGATATCTAGGAGACAGATATTTTCTGAGAATAATGGTTGTAATGATGAGAGTAAAGAGGCAAACCGATTGACACTTAGAGAGAGTAGGGAGAGAATACTAGTCTGGTGTAAATTTAGCAGAGTAACGATACAACTTGAGTTTTTGTTATGACTTGACCTTATAAATGGTCCAATTTATAGGTGTATACTATGGTTGATTTGGTCCTTTTGGGCGCCAAAAATGAGAGGAAATCTTAAGGACAATGTCTGCAATGTACCTATTGCCCCTATATGTCTGTAGTTGCCTCTCCCCTATGGCAGGCGACACCTAGTGCAAACTAAAGTCAAAAAGCAAATTTGTCTCCTAATGGTGACAAAATATGTGATTTGGTAAATATATTTTCAAACAGTTACTTATTGTACAAACTTAGTAAAACTTGAGAGTGCCTTTGAGGGTCACCCTCTCTAAAACCATTTTATAAAAGTGTTTTTCCTTGCGAGCAGCCTCTTAGCTACGGACTTCAGTTATAACTAAGTGTGGTATGTGTAAGTGCCCGAGTTACTCTTAGAGTCCCTCTACTAGTATTCTCTATATCTTAAAGTGTCAAGTGGTTGAGATTGCTCAACAAACCTTGTCTCTCAACCACCAAGACAAAATTTCTTGGAGATCCTAATTGGCCTGCTTGAGCATTGCTTTCTCAACTAGGCTACATGTACAAGAAAGTAACATTAGTACTTTGTTACTTAGAAAGTAAACAATTCTTGAGTAGAGGGACCACTCATGGTGGACCTCCTCATCCTAAGTCATTTTTGGGTAATAGTTTGGAGAAGGCGCCACTCAAAATGGATCCCCTCGTCTTGAGTAGTTTTTGTGAAGTCAATCTTGATTAGAGAGGCCATTCAAGGTGAGTCCCCTAACCCTTGATCATTTCTATTAGTATCAATCTTGGGTAGTGGGGCCATTCGGAGTGAACCCCATCTCCCTGAGTTCTCTTTAATAATGTAAAACTTGGGGCAGTGGGAACCACTCCAAGTGGACTCCCTCGCCCTGGGTTATTTTCTATAATTAGTTCACTTTGGGGTATTGGAGCCACTTTAAGTGGACTCCCTCACCCTAGGCTACTTTCTATAGTATCAAACTTGGGCAAAGACATCACTCAAGGTAACTCCCCTCTCCCTGGTCCTTTCTTCACTAATATCAAACTTGAGAAAAGGGACCACTCAAGGTGAGTCCCCTCACCCTAGGTCTCTCTTCAGTAATATTAAACTTGGGCAGAGGGGCCACTCAAGGTGAGTCCCCTCTCCTTAGGTATGTCTTCAGTAATATCAAACTTGGGCAGAGGGGGCAATCAAGGTGAGTCCCCTCGCTCTGGGCCTAACTTTCGTGGCATGTCATTCTTGGATAGTGAGGCCACTCTAAATTGACCCCTTCACCCTAGTCTTTTAAAATTCATTTAGCGAGTGAGTACCCCTCTATATTAAAATGTAGGAGGGTGGTGTAACTTGGGTATGACACAAACGTAAAGCATCCCAACATGGGAAGAGATGCATATGATAAATTTCATAAAGTGAGAAATTTAATAAATTTTATAATGTCATATTGATTATATTCTCATTGAATAAATTCTACAAATATATATTTTTTATAAAAGGTTCCGTATAAAAAACAGAGATTTTTACCAATAGTTCATATTTATAAGTAATAGTCAAATAGATCCTATTTGATTTTTTTTCTTCCATAGATCACATTAGAAAACATTTGTGTTCCAATAGAGCCCCATTTGAAAACATGTAAATATTTATTGAACTGTGCAATTATGACCTACTAAGAAAAAAGTATTTTAATGGGACCAATTAAGGAATTTATTATGTAAACGAAACCTTTTATGTCAAGGTCCAAAAAATATTGTGCTTTAAAATTAAAAAACAAACCGAGACAATAATACTTTTGTCCAAAAATGTGCATATAAGTAGCTAGTTAATTGTACTTACCAAATTGTACGTTAACAGATCTCATACTACTTTTCTGACTTATAAGAGATCTTTGCATGACCCTCTCTTTTTAAGGATGCCAAAATTTTCTTCAGTCGGCGATTATAAACACATGGTTGCTCAAGTTGAAGAAGGTGTCCTGCTTTCTTTATCAATTGCAAGGATGCTTTGTCTCCTAATTGCCTGCAATTGTGGTTCACAAAGGTCTGTTTAGAATATGATGGCAACCATTTTTTAATTGCATATAAAAAACTGCACAAAATAAATCATTTTGTATATGATCAATCTCACAATTATAAATGACCTATAGGCACTGGTGCACATGCGATGCGTGTGCAATGAGGTTTATGGGCTATGGAGAAAATATAAGAATAAAGTAAGCAATTCTATTTGTTATTACCTATTTGACGTGGAGAATTTTCTTTGCATGGAATTGGAAATGACGAAGGATATATATACACACACACACACACACACATATGTTTGTGTGTGTGTGTGTGTGTTGATGGAGAGAATAAATTGTGTAGTATTTAATGATTAAATTACGGGTTTTATTTATTAAAAATAAATTCTACATAAAACGGGAACATTTTTTAAATGGAAATGTAGTGGATATTTACTAATGATATTGTAGATTTCCATCCATTCATATACTTATTTCAACTAAATCAACTAAGTTGTTTGAAGGGTTAATTTAGTAAACATAGAGTGATAGAGATTCATGAGACCCCACTTTATATAATAGTAGATTAAACAAAAACCTATTTTATATCTTATGTAAATTTAATAAAATATAGATTTTGAAGGTGATTTATTTGATGTTTTGGTATTTTATCTTTTCATATATGGTTACATCCAAAAATTATGTATTTACGTTATAATTGGTCCTAAATTCAATTTCATGTCCCTTGCGAGTTTGAAAAGTAGTCCAATATCCTTTAATGTTTACTTTTCCCTCCGAATTAATAGTCCTTCATATACCATTCCAAAGTAAGACATGTTTTTAGAAATAGTATATAAAACTAGGTGCAATTACTAAGTAATATTTATGGACATTACCCTGAGACAACAAATGATCATACTACATGTCTTGCACGTAGAGGTATTCATCGTTTTAAAAGGATAAATTTGGAAATAATTTTTTTCATAAAATATTTAACGTTCAGAGGATGGAATATTTTTCTCTCTTTGAATTCTTTTTTCTTACTCGAGTAGGTTATTAGGCCAAATCAAAGCCTCTAAGCATTTTGCAGCAAAAAATATCTAATTTCCATGTTTATCTAATTGTAAAAGCCTTGAACTCCAAGCATCTACATATATTTTGACATTGGGTTGCAATGGTTTTGCCATTCCACTAAAATAAGTAAAATATTGAGGGTGAAAACAAAAATGTTGCCCAAAAATGAGATGGTTGGTGCGACGAAGGGTTCGTTGTTTGAGTTAAAACTTTAGCGATCTCAACATGAGAAAAATTTCAACCAAAATGGCTCAAAAAAGGTTAAAATAACTCAAACTCATTTTGGTCCTCGGGTTGGATTTGCGTCTATTAAGGAAAATGAACATTCCAAGATGGTTTGAGCATCAGTGATAAGGTGGTGTATATATATATATAGTCCTGCTCTTGTACGGATCAGTTCGCATTTTAAGAATACGGAACGGACATGTGTCACCTGGCGGTGAACCCTGAAGAGAGAGAAAGTGTGCCTATAATTTAGGCGATAATTTCTAGACACACCGTTAGGTGACACATGTTCGGTCTGCATTTTTAAAATGCGGACTAGTCCGCGCAAGAGCATTATTATTATTTTATATATATATATATATGAGTGTTATGAGTAGGTATATCGCAAATCCAATCAAAGACCATTGGAATTAGGTAAATTGGATTTTCAAGTACCTATGGGGATAACTTGATGTCGTAATTGTGTACCAAAGGGTTGAAAATCACGTGTGATGGTGTGTTATTGTTTCATGACATTATGTACTAAAGGGTTGAAAAATCACAGGTGTGAGGGTATGTTATGGTTTCATGACTTTAGCATATATATATATATATATATATATATATATATATATATACACGCACACACACAAAAAGTTATAGTTATACCTATATATATACAGTACTTTTTTTGTACGAATCAATCCGCATTTTAAGAGTGTGGACCGAACTCAGGTGACACATGTTCAATACGTACTCTTAAAATGCGGACTGGTCCCCCACAAGAGCAGTACTGTATATATATAGGTATAACTATAATTGTGTGTGTGTGTGTGTGTATATATATATATATACAGTGGCGGAGCCACTTTGTAGGGGGCGGGGGTAAGTGCCCCACCAAAAAATTTTGGAATTTTTTTTTAATTATTTGTTAACATTTGTTTGTTTTTTGAAATTTAAATTGTATTTAAACTTGTAATTTGTTTTTTTATATATAATTTAATGTTTGGTGAGATAAAATAATTTAATATTTAAACTTGCAGTTTCAGTTATGAAAACATATTATAAAAGAACTCGCGAAATTGTGGTGCCTCCAACGGATAAAATAGATGTCCAAAAGGAACCTACTCCAAAAAAATATTGTATTAAATGTTGTTGTTTTTTTAGTTATAATTGTAAAAATGTAAAAATAAACTTAATTTTTTTTTCGAGGGCTACCGCCCCCGAAACCCCCGTCAATGGATTGTGCCCCCCCTACTCTAGATTTCTGGCACCGTCGCTGTATATATATGTGTGTGTTTTCTTACCATTCAAAAAATTATAATATATAAAAATTCCATCCCATGTTATATTTAAATTTTATATATCAGTAATGGGATTTTTGTTATTACTCTTATTGGATCTAGACACGTATTATAACATTTTATGGTATTGGATTGTGTAAAAATTATTTTTTAAGAGAATAAAAGATACATGTGTCAAAATAATATGTATGTGATCATTAGACACAATATTCTCTAATATATATATATATACTAGTGGATGTCCGTGCCCGAGGGCACGGCGATAAATTTGCCCTCGTGATAAAAAAAAAATCAGAAAAAATAAATAAATAAAAAAAGAAAAAATATAAATTAAAAAAATAAAAAATAGTTAATTAATAAAAAATAGTTAAAAAATTGAGAAAAAATATTTAATAAAAAAAATTAAAAAAATTGAGAAAAAATATTTAATAAAAAAAATTAAATTTACACGTATTTAAAAAAATACATGTATTTATAATAGTATAATAGTATTTATGATAGTATATATATAACACAAAAAAAAAAAAAAATTACTTTTAGCATGACATTCATGTATGGGCATGAAAGAGAAAAATGTCATGCATAAAAAAAGTGAAGATATTTTTCAAAAAAAATTCAAAAACCATGCTATCATATTATGTGGATGGATATATATATGATAGCATATTATGTGGATATATATATATATATATATATATATATATATATATATATATATGGGTGGGTTAATAACATAATAAATCTCAAAATAATAAATATTAAAGCGATACAAGAGTATGTTTCCTAATAGTTGTATGTCGAAATTCATTCTTTATCATTTTTAAATTCTTTGCATGTGACCTTAGAAACATTGTAATTTTTAAGCTCTTAGTGTGTGACCTTAAAAATATTGCAATTTTTAAATTCTGAGTGTATAACTTTAGGAAACATGTTTTAAGGATCATATATATATATATATATATAAACTTATCAAACATAAGACATTCATATATTCTCAAATACATCTAGGTACTCCACGTGGCAAAGCCCTTTTACCTTTTTTTAGTTAATGCAACTCAGTAAATCTTAGTTCACTGTCTTAAAACAACCCGCTCAAATCTCTCCTCCAAGTCGTATCAACTTTCTTCTCCTTGTATTGTCTTTTTATCTTGATTCCCTATATGTATAAGATTTTTGAAAATTCATGTTCTTTGACATTAACATATCTTTCTATGCTTCTTTAGTTTCTCTTGGGAGTTTTAAAATTGATCAATCAAGCGTTTGCTTGTTAAGAATTAAATGGTCAACTCTTGAGCAATATTAAGACCCAAATAGTCTTCCGTTCCTTTATCTTCTCTGGAGCTCTCGTGTAACTCTTCTTTTTCTTTGGGTATATAAATTTCATAGCTCGCCATCCCTATTATTCTTAAAAAAAAACATTGCATACCTATTATTATTTGGATATATAAATTTCATAACTCTTCTTCTTTTTCTTTGGTTAACTCTTCATCAGTATTAAAAACTCTGTTGTATTGCTTGATTTTATGTATTGAATTGATTTTGGATTAATTATTGACAAATGAAGGTATATATAGTTTTAAAAACTAAAAACTAAAGAAGTGGACAAACAGGATGCCACAATGTTATTGAACTGTTTGCTATCATAGTCGATCACACTGAAGAAATGGGATACAATGTATATACATTTTGAAAATTGCGAGGGATAATTTTTTACTTTTTATTTTTTAATTAAAAGGATGAAAAATTAAGGGCAAGCATTTGATAAATTATTTCCCTCTATTAAGATTTTTGTATTATTGTTGTTATTTTAAAAGTTTTACATTAAATATTAGAAAAGTCTTTTGTACCAAATATTTTTATCAAGTTTTGTATGCCAAGTGCATTGAATGATTGTACCCCAAATATACGTACAATCATTTAATGCACTTGGGATACAAACTAATAAAAAACATGGTACTTATGGTATTACTATTAAATATTCGTATGATTATTCCTTTCTGGCTAGATGTACTCACAAAGTTCAGCATGTACTTTTAACTAACGAGAAGTCGCATCAAGATTTCACCTTTGACGACTCCCCTAGTAGACGATGTAAAATTATAGGATAACAAAAGTGATTTTTGCTTATTGTTGTGGTTAATCTCATCAATAAGATGTCTTCTTATTTAATACATCACTTATATTATGATGATTTGTGCATTATAATTTTTTTTACTCTATTTCGTTATGCTGGAAGGGAGATACAAAGAAGTAAAAACGGGAAAGAGTCATAAAACAAGGGAAAGGTGAAAGGGAACAAACAGAAAAAATATGACCCCTTCTCTTTATTATTTCATCCATTTGAGTGCTCATCTCGCTCATACTGTTCTCACATAATTCTCTTACTTCCACAGTTTTTAAATTATTTCATTTCATATATTTCTATTAATATTTTATGTGTATAAACATATTTTATGTTTGTAAGTGTATAACACCCCGTATTTTTTAGTATTAATTTTGAGCATGTTATTTTACACAAGCGCTCGTAGTTTAAATTAAATGATAAATAACGAGAATTTCATAAATATTAATTAGCGTGGAAAAGGATTAATTTTTATGTGAAAATATATTTACTAGTGTGATAAGCAAATAAAATGATCTCAAATGATATTATGTCGAAAGTGAGTAAAAAGTGATGGATTTAACGATATCTCATTCGGAACGCGTGTGTGGGGCCGTATTGGGAATGAGATGTGAAATTTATGTTAGGTGACTCGAATGGTGACTCTGAGTACATAGGTGATCCAGGATGGGTCGAGATAGTCAACATTAGGTACCTGGGGTGGTAATCAAGTTTCAGAGGCTTTTTAGACTAATTAGGACCCATATAAGGGCATTCCAGTCATTTTACACTTAGCCTATAACCTAATTTCGGGATTTGTGTTATAAGTGAAGAAGGTGGATGGAATGGGCAGACACTCCACCATCCCAAGTGATCTAAACTCGAGAGAGAAGAAAAATGAGAAGGTAAAACTTTAGAGGAAGCCAAGAAAATCAATTTGGGAGAGAATTAGACCAATTTCGGGCAATAATCAACACGTAAAGAGGATCCTAAGAGGAAGATCATAGTTATCTACGATTAAAGGCATGTGTTTAAACTTCCTTTGACATTTTATGATATATCAATAATTCATATTATAGTTGGTGTAAAAACATGAATTTTTGGGTGGGATTCACATAATAAAAATGATATTTTGGGGAATGATATTATATAAGTTAATTTAATTATAATCTCATGTAAATTCTAAGATTGATTTACATATAAAAGATGTGATATTGAATAAAATCGGAGATTGATTCGTAGAGAAATGTGATCTTGAGTAGTTCTTAAGAAAATTGAAATATTCTTGAAATTTAATTAAGAAATTAATTGATTTCTTGTTGATTATGTCGAATCCCATGGATTAATATGTTATTAGATGAATTGGGATGTAAAAATATGCATCTTTACGTTTACAACTGATGGGATGATGTTATGTTGGGTTTGGATGAGAATTGGTGTCCACATAATGTATAAAAAGTTGAGAAAACTCGTAAGAAACGTAACAACCCAACCAGGCCAGAACCAGGGACGAAACGGTTCGACCAGCGGGTAAACTGGTTCGGACCACCTATTCATCATTTGCTTGTTATTTTATTTCCTTCGTAAATCGATTGGTGTCTTGATTAATTTAAGGGGTCCGTAAATGAGATTTAGGACATCTAAAAAATATGTGGGACATTATAGTACCTTGAGTTAGTCGGGAATAAAATTCGAGGTATGGAAATATTGGTGTTTAGGATGAACGAGACTCAAAAATTAATTAATGAAATTATTTCGAGATTTCGAATAATTGGGATATCGGCGGGAGTAGAATAGCTTATTGTCCTGAATAATAATAATAATAATAATAATAATAATAATAATAATAATAATAATAATAATAATAATAATAATAATAATAATAATAATAATAATAATAATAATAATAATAATAATAATAATAATAATAATAATAATAATAATAATAATAATAATAATAATAATAATAATAATAATTGCGATCTAATTATAAGTTAGTGACTACTTGTGTATTCGGGAGTCGGGATTAGACTCGGGAATTGTGGGCAAGTGCTACGAGTGACTTAAGCACATTTGGTAAATTTTATATATATATATATATATCTCTGTGTGTGTGTGTGTGTGTGTGTGTGTGTGTGTGTGATTGATTGATATAGGTGAAACATACCTACTCCATGGATGCAATCGTTGGAGATTGCGCATAGTAGATGGTCCACCCTAACGTTGACCACAAGGTGTTTGATCAGTTCTCCAAGTCATAGCTTTGTCGAATGACCATTATATGTGAGTTTACAAAGTAGTGGAGTAATGTGGTACGTTATGGCCCACAAATGTAAGACTATGATCGCTTTCGGTTATGTGTTTATGATTTGGGTTCGGTGACGAGATTCTGACCCGTTGGCCCTGGAGTGGTACGTGAAGTACCTGGAGTAGAGAATGCATCCGTGTGGTGTCAGATCTCTGGATGCGATTATACATATATAACGATTGATATATATATATATATATATATATATATATATATATATATATATATGTGTGTGTGTGTGTGTGTGTGTGTGTGTGTGTGTGTGTGTGTGTGTGTGTGTGTGTGTGTGTGTGTGTGTGTGTGTGTGTGTACGATATGTGATATGTATAGACATATATAAACGTATTAACTATATACGTGTGAATAAAATGAATGTGTGAACATTGAATTAATAACTAGCATGAAGTTATATGAATCGATTAACGGTGAAAATTAAAATGTTCCGGTGTACGTGTTAGCTAAATGAGAAATAAAGCAAAGTGTAAATACATGCGACACAGTTTGGCTAGAAGTGTAGGTAGGGTAGCATGACTAGGGTGTTTAAAATACATGCGTTAGGTGTGCACTATATATGAGGGGCGAGGATTATCTCATTGGAGTGCGACACAGGTTTAAATATTAACGATTACATTGCATATTTATTATAGTATTTTAAATACTTGTAAAATATTTTCAAATGATTTTTGGGCTCTGACCCGTATTAAAGTCTATTCCAAAGCCTTTTAGATTCCCAACCAGAGGGGTTCCAGGCGTGATCATTCCTTCTAGTTAGACGATGCTGCAGTAGTTGTGGATGCCTGCAGGGACTGCCTAGACGCATCTATCTTTAATTTCTAAATATGACTTCAGCCAGTTTTTTATTCGGGCATGTCGCCCATTATCAGACATTGTTTATTTTATTTAGACTTTATTTCATTTCAGTTCAGATGGATTAATGTATTGGGATTTTTACCGAGTATGATTCGGTTATTTTGATTATTACATTTATTCAGCATTCAGTTTATTATCGTGGTGAATGGATATTTAATTTATTGGAATGGTTTGTTGTATTAATGGAAGTTTTATTTTGGCAAGTTAAAAAGTTTTTAAAAAAAATTGACATCAGACTTAGTAGGTTATTAGTAATTAATTTTGTTTTCGACAGTGATGCTAAGAATGAGCCAGTCTGAAACTCTTATTTTATTTTAGTATATGGTTGGCCACTCGCTATTTAAATTAGCGGGGTGTCACAGATGGTATCAGCGCATCATGTTCTAGTATCTTTAGGATCTGGTAGCGTCTTCCGTAAGATATTTGGTCTCCAATGTTTCCCACAAAGTTTTTGCAGTCCCAACATTTTGGTACAATTCGAACAAATTGTCAGCAAGTGCATTGAGAATGTGACCACGACACAAGTAATCATCGGTCTCCCATTTTGTGCGTTGCCTAGTCTGGTCCACGGTTTCATCTTCATCTTCATTTGGTTTCGGTTGTGACAAAACATATACAATCTTCAATGTTGTTAGAAGAAAATGAACATTTTTCTGCCAACGCAGAAAATTACCACCATCAAAACGGTCCAACTTGACAAAGCCTTCTGATATTTGTCGAAGTGATTTGGAAGAGTCGGCCATTTCTGAAATTATGGTATTTAGATTGTTGGAAATTATGTAGCAAATGCAGATATAGAACTCTTTATTGTATCAAAACAATCTCAACTTTAATACAACAATATAACTTTATGAATCTTCAAGGCATGATGTCACTTTCCTAAATACAATATTTGCCCCACACTAATAACTTCGGTATACAAATGGAAATCCGCAAATCCGTACTCAAGATACAATGAAGCAACTTGCACTGCCTGCAACTTATATATTTGAAGACAGCCCTTGGATGTAACAGCGAAAAACAGTCAATCAAGTTCTTATTCTGTTTATGTGCACAAAACAGAATAAGAGAATTTCTATCTCCTGAAAATTGTAAGAGAGTAATAGTAGGATTTGGAAATCTGAAACTGGTTTTTGTTATCAATGTAATTTCGTTTTAGGCAGCCTTTATTTATTGATAATGAAAGGCTTTGTCTTCAAGAGTCATGACTGTAGGATTAACAGTCTTAATCAATTCCGAAATGGTATGACTATTAATTACCAACAGGCTTAAGTCATTTCCGAACAGGTACAATTGATACCAAATCGGTTTTGCACGGGTCAACTAAAAAGTGATCGCACCCGAGCCGGGTGAATCCCGGCAACCCGCTACCACTATGGACACGTGGCGTGCGAAGTGCAAAGTGCACCACTAGCGCCTCTACAGACCACTGCACCGCACGCGCGCCCGCGTGTGCATGTGCGTACGATGCTTCTCACCGTATTGAGGTCTCGAATGTTTGTTGAATTCCTTCATTGTGCTAATAATGCGTATGAAATCTTTTTCGTAGTTGTTTGGCTTGTATCATGTTGGTTTGGGCATATTTTGAGGAAATCATATGATGTTTGTGGGTTTCATCCCTGAAAACCCTCACGAGACGATACTCGTCCACTAGGGCAACTTAGGGGTTTAACGGCTTATTGCATATGCTAAATGCAATCGTGTTCCCTACGAAAGTGGCATTTATATTTCGATGCATATATACATGTTGTGATTTTCTTATAGTTCTTCTTACGTTGAATTTCATTACTAGGGACTAGCAATGTGTAAGTTAGGGGGTGTGATTCATATTGAATATTGCACATATATACCCTCGAAACTTATGCATTTTAGCCCCCTCGGGTACTTTAAGGCCTATATTTATGCTCGTTAATCAGACAATCTCCGTTTCATATGCTAAAATATTATTTGAGGTATAATTGAGCTATTATAGGTATTAAAGTTCTTAGTATGAAGTTTGGGCGCGTTTCGATAAAGTTTCGTCGCGATTCGCACATTTGGGGGCATTTCGATAATTTTACACTTTGGTATTTTTGCCCGAAGTATTCATGGAAGTTGTATCCCTCGGATCAAGCTTCGCGTGGCCGCGAACGGTGCGCGAATCGGAGTATGAACGAAGGAAACATGGACCTTTAATCGGGAAAGAATTATAAGGATTTAATTTATTAATATATTAATATTTTAACAATTCATTTAATTACCTCCATGTCCCTTTCTCTTTCAATTTGCAGGAGATTCCATGGGCGATTTTTGCCAAGCTCAGATTTGTGCTCGAATTTTGGGTTCGTCCAAAATTGGTGCTTTTCATCCGAAATTGAAGCTGGGGTCGCGTACGGAACTAGTTGTGGTTCGTTTGGCTCGGGTTTTTGGAATACCCACTTTGGTATTTTGTTGGTTTTGGCCATTTTTGTGGGTTTTGGTTTGAGCCATTTGGGACTTCGTTTTGGGCGTGGGTTTTGACAATTTTCATGGTCCGAGAGTGGGCCACACACACACGTGCTTGGATCGTTGTTTTTTTGTCCCATTTCGGAAATGGGTTTTGGGAGCATGAAATTGGATGTTTTGTTTGATTACTGCGATGTGGGAAATTCTGGGGCTGGCCTGAGCGAACCGGTCGACCGCGCCCCTGTTGCCGGTCGATCGAGTTTTTCATTTAAATCGTGTGTCCGAACCAGTGTACTCTTCCTTTTTCTGGCGGTCGATCGCGACTGGGCAACCGGTCGACCGCTCCCCTGCCTTTGCCTTTTTTTTCTTTTTATTTTTCTTTTGTTAGTTTAATTAGAGAACTTATCCACTTTTCTTTTCTTATTTCTTTTTCCTTTCTTCTTTATTATAACTTAGTATAAATACAAGACTTGTTTATTTGTGTAAAGATCTCATTTTTTAGGTTAGTTTAGTTTAGAGTTTGAAAGTTTTTATCTCTCAAGGTTGTTTTTCCCATTTTTTGGGTTTGTAAAGCTACTTTTCCTTCTCCTCCATTAATGTAAGTTGTATTTTTCTTCTTCTTCTTCTTCCTTATCCATTAACTTGTTCATTTATTTCTTGCTTTGTATTTAATTATTTCTTGCATAGAAAAGTAGTTTAATTATTTATTTCTTGCTTTAATTATTAATTAGTTATTAAATTAGTTTAATTATGTGTGTTGAGTAGTTAAATAGGTTTTGGGTCGTATGTCCGTCATTGATGGGCGTTGAGCTCCAAAAACTAGGTTTCGTGTAAAATTATATTTAATTGAAACCTTGTGAATTAAAATGGGATTATTATGCGTTTAACTTTCATTGTCACGCAACGCAAGTATTTAAAGCGATAATCCAATTTAAAGACGCGTGTCACCATTTTTTATTAAATATTTAATCTCGCATCGTTGGCTTAAATTCCTTCATGTGCGATGTTTATGATTAATTAAAAATGCTCGATTAAATATTTTCGAACCGAAATTCTAATTCCGCGTGTTTAGCCCATGGCGGGTACGCGATCCGGACCCTCATTTTATTAATTATTGTTTAGACTTAACTTTTTATTTTTTTCCTTTTATTTACAACCACCCATCACCTTTTACATTTTTATTCTTGAAATAATAAATCGATTAAAATCAGTCGAACACTCCCTGTGGATTTGATACCCGACTTACCGCTATACTTGTATCGCAAGTGCAGTCGTAATTTAGGTTTTCATATTAACGCGGTGAAACGAATTCAACGATTAGCGTTTTGACGCGATGCTACTTTTCACGCTTGATCAAAATGGTGTCGTTGCCGGGGAGTGTTTTGATTTAGATTGTAATTATCTTATTAGTTGGTAGTATTCTTTCTTTTGTATTTGTATTCTTTGTTTTAATTTTTT
This sequence comes from Sambucus nigra, assembly GCA_949130495.1. NCBI lineage: Eukaryota > Viridiplantae > Streptophyta > Magnoliopsida > Dipsacales > Adoxaceae > Sambucus > Sambucus nigra. The sequence continues at coordinate 577,093,753 of OX422214.1, read as the reverse complement.
TTGCAGGACTTCTACATTTTAGCATCTAGAAACGCTAGAATTTTTCCCGACGCATATTGCTTTGTGGAATTTGTCCTCTTGAGCTTTATTTTAGGGTAAGCATATCTTATTCTAACTTTTCTGGTAATCCTAATGATAATTCTCAAAATTTCGGTAAACCTATGACTTTTGGTCAATACTTGCAATCCTAAAAAATTGTAACATCTAAAATGACATTGGATGAGTATTACAAAAGTCAAAGTTTGGATTACATCAATTTTGGGCGTGATCATTTTGATTATGGGTCGCAAGATCCTTATGATAAGAATTTTGAAACAAATTGTAATCATTTTCAAAATTCTTATGTTAATGATTTTGAGTGTAGTCCCGAGAACAATTTCCAAACCTCTCAATTCTAAGAATCCGCTCCTCGCCCTATGACTTTCGGTGAGGGATTGCGCATGCTTAAAAATGAGAGGATTGAAAACCGTTATCGGAAAGAAAATCATTGTTGGGAACACGAGTTAGATTTACTATTTGAATCCAATGATGAATTTTCTTTCGAGACTTCTGAAGTCGAGGACTGTTTTGAACCAAATGAGGACTTCGTTCCTACTTTGGAACAAACCATTCTTGACTTGGCCCATGGTTTAATAGAGAATGAAAGTGAGGATGAAATAGATATAGTATCCATTTGCAATGAAATGATTTCGTCTTTGGATCCCAAAGAAGAAAGTTTCATTGAAAATAATCCTATCTCCTTCGAAATTCCAACTTTGAGTGATGATAACTCATCTCTTGAGTTTGAATTTCTTTCCTCCCCCTTTTCATTCTCCGTTATCACACCATCTCAAGTACTCGATGAATTGGTGCCGAATTTTAAAACGTTCAATACTTTCACCGACGATGAGTACTTGCTCGTGTTGCTCTCCATAAAGGCATCTTTGCCTCCATGTGCGGCCCCTACCATTCCAATTGAAAAACATTTGGGAGAAAATTCAGATTTTTTTGGTACCCATGTGTATTTGTCACCCCTCCTATCCAAATTCCCCATCCTCCTTCCCAAATTTTTAATTGGGGATGATTCACCTTTTCCACCACCCACATGCCTTCCGTTGTTCAAACGAAATTCCTATATTCCGGGAGGCATGCATGAAAGGGAGGGTCCACCGTTGATCATCCAAAGTCAAATTGTAGTTTGGGTGGACCCTAAAAAATTTCAACTTGTAGTGTATAGTTAGTTAGAAGTTAAAATTGTAGGTTGTATATAGTAGCTTATTTTTCTTCTTACTTATAGTCTAATGTAATTAGTTAAAGTTTTATTTCTTCTTTTTATTATGCTTTGGCACTAACATGTTTTGTAGAATCTTTGGACTCGTACTTTTTGGAGATCGCTCCATTGTGGGTAATATCGTTATTTTCCTCTCTTTAACCTTATTCTTAATTTACATTGAGGATAATGTCAAGTTTTAAGTTAGGGGGTATGGGATATTCTATCCATTCATTAGTAGTTTCTTTGATTTGATTACATCTTAGTTACTAAGTATGCTTTCTTAGAAAAAGTAAAAATTTTCAAAAATATTTTCTTTCTTTTTTCTCCTTTTTTGGGCATATTGTCTTTGTTTCCGATGATAAATTTTAATAAATGCTCGATCCATTAGATAACCCAATGATGCATGTTCTCGATTTTAGAAATTATTAGACTTTAGTCCTCAATCATTGGTGTTGTGAATAACTTCATGAATTAAACTTTAATCCCATGACCACATGCACTTTTCTTTCTTTATTGATTTGGTTTAAGATTTTTATAACTCTGGAATCTTTTGTTGCATTGTATATACGTACACCGAGTAAGATTTGTACCTTTCGTCGTTTATGAGTGTTATACATTTTTCTTTCCTCTTTGAAAACGTTACATTCGTTGGTAATCTCTCTATTCTTTCATTGATCGTTCATTAATTGAGTTCATATATGAAATGCATTACTTGAGCATGATTTTCAAAGTTTGTTTTGACTCGAGAATTGCGTAAATTTTAGAAAATGATCATAGGCCATCTTTGTTATATCACCCATATTGACCTTGACCTCACCTTAAATGTTTTCCCTCGTTGACCCCTTTGAGCTAAAATATTAGCCTTTCGTTTCATAACCCAAAATTCCCACAACCAACTCCGAATTGGAGTTATATACCATATATATTACCTTTCATACCTTGCTTGAAATATTACTTGGGATTGAATGATGTTGTTATGTGGTTGCAATTTAGGCATGTGAGGGTGTGAAAAGTAAAGAAAAGTAAAGAAAGAAGTGAAAAAGAGAAGAAAAGGAGAAAGTAGAAAACAAAGAAAAAAATGAGAAAAAGAAGAAAAGAAAAGATAGAGAAAAATTTATATGTTGTGTATAGTGTTCAATAAGCTTTGTTTACTCTCCCCATTGTTATATTCAATTCCTTTTATGGATTGTATTTTTCAATTTTTGAAATTGCCCGCATTTTTCATTATCCCGAGTTTTCATCTCCGAATACGTTGAATCCATAAATATACCTTCCTTTACTAACCTTAACCCCAAACCTGCACTACAACCCTATCAAGTCATATGTGATCTTAGAGTGAATTTAATTTAAAAGTTAAAATAGTTTTGATAATCTGTGAAAATGCATTTCGCCTCCTTTAATGTGCGGTATCTTTCATTGAGATTATAATTTTTAAATTCATATATAGCGTTCTTCATTTGTGACATGTGTGCGGCCTAGTTTCCATTTACATTTACTCTTTATTCCCGCATGTTCCATGTGTTAACTCCTTGTTTCGAGTGAATTCATTTGTTGAGTGTAATGCCCATGAGGATTGGATATATGCTCGCTTTATTTAGTATCCGGTTTATTTAAGTTTTTGCCAAATCACACTTTGCATGTGCTCGCTCCCCCCCCCCCCCCCCCCCACATTTTAAGGTTTCAATTCTATGAGGTGCATTCTATAATGTTAATGATTTCGAACTTTTGTTGAATTCGTTTATTGTGCTAATAATGCGTATGAAATCTTTTTCGTAGTTGTTGGGCTTGTATCATGTTGGTTTGGGCATATTTTGAGGAAATCATATGATGTTTGTGGGTTTCATCCCTGAAAACCCTCACGAGACGATACTCGTCCGCTAGGGCAACTTAGGGATTTAACGGCTTATTGCATATGCTAAATGCAATCGTGTTCCCTACGAAAGTGGCATTTATATTTCGATGCATATATACATGTTGTGATTTTCTTATAGTTCTTCTTGTGTTGAATTTCATTACTAGGGACTAGCAATGTGTAAGTTAGGGGGTGTGATTCGTATCGAATATTGCACATATATACCCTCGAAACTTATGCATGTTAGCCCCCTCGGGTACTTTAAGGCCTATATTTATGCTCGTTAATCAGACAATCTCCGTTTCATATGCTAAAATATTATTTGAGGTATAATTGAGCTATTATAGGTATTAAAGTGCTTAGTATGAAGTTTGGGCGCATTCCGATAAAGTTTCATCGCGATTCGCACGTTTGGGGGCATTTCGGTAATTTTACACTTTGGTATTTTTTCCCGAAGTATTCATGGAAGTTGTATCCCTCGGACCAAGCTCCGCGTGGCCGCGAACGGTGCGCGAATCGGAGTATGAACGAAGGAAACACGGACCTTTAATCGGGAAAGAATTATAAGGATTTAATTTATTATTATATTAATATTTTAACAATTCATTTAATTACCTCCATGTCCCTTTCTCTTTCAATTTGCAGGAGATTCCATGGGCGATTTTTGCCAAGCTCGGATTTGTGCTCGGATTTTGGGTTCGTCCAAAATTGGTGCTTTTCATCCGAAATTGAAGCTGGGGTCGCGTACAGAACTAGTTGTGGGTCGTTTGGCTCGGGTTTTTGGAATACCCACTTTGGTATTTTGTTGGTTTTGGCCATTTTTGGTGGGTTTTGGTTTGAGCCATTTGGGACTTCGTTTTGGGTGTGGGTTTTGACAATTTTCATTGTTCGAGAGTGGGCCACACACACGTGCTTGATCGTTGTTTTTTTGTCCCATTTCGCAAATGGGTTTTGAGAGCATGAAATTGGATGCTTTGTTTGATTGCTGCGATGCGGGAAATTCTGGGGCTGACCTGAGTGGACCGGTCGATCGCGCCCCTATCGCTGATCGATCGGGTTTTTCATTTAAGCCGTGTGTACGAACCAGTGTGCTCTTCCCTTTTTCGGCGGTCGACCGCGGCTGGCCAACCGGTCGACGGCTCCCCTCCCTTTGACGACTTCTTTGCTGCTACTTCTTTTCCCATTTATTTTTTTCTTTTTATTTTTCATTTGTTAGTTTAATTAGAGAACTTATCCACTTTTCTTTTTTTATTTCTTTTTCTTTTCTTCTTTATTATAACTTAGTATAAATACAAGACTTGTTTATTTGTATAAAGATCTCATTTTTTAGGTTAGTTTAGTTTAGGGTTTGAGAGTTTTTATCTCTCAAGGTTGTTTTTCCCATTTTTTGGATTTGTAAAGATACTTTTCCTTCTCCTCCATTAATGTAAGTTGTATTTTTCTTCTTCTTCTTCTTCTTCTTCTTCTTCTTCTTCTTCTTCTTCTTCTTCTTCTTCCATTAACTTATTTATGTATTTCTTGCTTTGTATTTAATTATTTATTGCTTAGAAAAGTAGTGTAATTAATTTATTTATTGCTTTAATTATTAATTAGTTATTAAATTAGTTTAATCATATGTGTTGAGTAGTTAAATAGGTTTTGGGTCATGTGTCCTCCATTGATGGGCTTCGAGCTCCGAAAATTAGGTTTCGTGTAAAATTATATTTAATTGAAACCTTGTGAATTAAAATGGGATTATTATGCGTTTATCTTTCATTGTCACACAACGTTAGTATTTAAAGCGATAATCTAATTTTAAGACACGTGTCACCATTTTTTATTAAATATTTAATCTCGCATCGTTGGCTTAAATTCCTTCATGTTTGATGTTTATGATTAATTAAAAATGCTCGATTAAATGTTTTCGAACCGAAATTCTAATTTCGCGTGTTTAGCCCATGGCGGGTACGCGATCCCGACCCTCGTTTTATTAATTATTGTTTAGACTTAACTTTTTATTTTTTTTCCTTTTATTTACAACCACCCATCACATTTTACATTTTTATTCTTGAAATAATAAATCGATTAAAATCTGTCGAACACTCCCTGTGAATTTGATACCCGACTCACCGCTATACCTGTATCGCAAGTGCAGTAGTAATTTAGGTTTTTGAAATAACGCGGTGAAACGAATTCAATTATTAGCGTTTTGACGTGATGCTACTTTTCACGCTTGATCAGGCATCCACCAGACTTCCTAGGCAGTGTAGATGTGGTAGCTGTCAGTCAGTGAAAGAAAGATAAACAGCGTCGCCTCCGCATGGTCAAGTGTAGTGACATTCAAAAATAGATTTTGGCTACGTTCGAGTTTGTGATATCATTATTACAGTGGTGGGATTCAATCACCATATCTGGGGAGAGGGATACGATGACAATAGAAATTTTTTGGGTGTGATTCAATCATAAATCCTTCCCATCCACGATTCAAACTGAGATGCGGAGGAGGTTTATTGATGTAGCACAGGAGGGATGAACTGTGGCCGAGTACGAGAAGTTCACCCGTTTGGAAAACTTTATGCCTGATGAGGTGAACACTGAAGAGAAAAAATGTTGAAGTTCATGGATGGACTTAATTATAGGATCCGACAATATTTGCTGGGTAATCTGGTATTGAAGACTTATACTGAGTTCGTCAATGCGGCACTTCTTCACTGTCAGGATCACCGCTTTAATGTGAATGGGGGCAAAAAGTTGGAGAGTCTAGCCAGCAGGGCAAAATGGGAGGTAATGGTGCTAGTGGGGCACCGCAACAACAATCTGGTAGACAACAACAAAGGGATACCTAGCAGGGGGATTTGGTTAAGAGATTCCGATCAAGGGGATTCAGACCAAGTGACAGTGGGTTTAGGCAGGGCCAATAGGTCTAGCACCAGTAGAAGCGTGTTCCTCAAGGCTAGCAGGGCAAGGGAACAACAAGGGTGGCAATCAGGGCTAGAGACCAGGGCAACCCCGATAGGGCCAACAAGTCCAGCGACAGGGGGATTTTATAAGCCGATGCTATATTTATGGAGAGTCGGGCTATATGAGGAGAGCTTGCTCACATCAGGTCAGGGACTGTAGCTGGGTGCCTAGTATTGGCAGCAGGCACAGTTACCACCCACATTACCACCAGCTCTAGCAGTCCTACCACTGTAGGGACACCAACATTATGGGGATGTTTACAACGTCTAGCATGCGATAATTCCACAGACCCCGAAAGTGCCACTAACTGTAGAGAGTACGTTTTCTATCCATGGACATAAGGGTTGGCTATTATTTGATATAGGGGCATCACATTCTTTAATTGCTACTAGATTTTTACGAGCAGCTGGTATATTAGAGACAACCGACAATGTTATTATATATGTCGATTTAGCCTCCATTTGTAGGGGAGTGGGGATAGATGTTAGGAGATTGTGCTTAGCAACCGACTTACTCGTATTAGACATGACTGGGTATGATGTCATTTTGGGCATGGACTGGTTGGCAGGGTATAGGGCGATGGTGGATTGCTTTGGTCGGACAATCATGTTTTTTATTCAAGGGTAGAAGATATTTTTGGTGGCGATGCCTCTTCCCGAGGGAGGTTCGAGCACACACTTGTATTATATCGAAAAGGAGACCTCACGGGAGGTTATTATATCATTAGATTCAATCCCAGTGGTTAGGGAGTTTACGAATGACTTCCGAGAGATACGAGATTTTCCACCGAGTCGAGAGATTGAGTTTGTCATTTATTTGTCCCCGAGGACTAGATCGATAACACGTGCACCCTATCGCATGGATCCCTTGGAGATACGGAAGCTGAGGGAAAAGATTCAGCGTCTCTTGGGGCTGGGTTTTATCCGTTGGAGTACATCATCGTGAGGTTCTTCAGTATTATTTATGATGAAACGAGATGGATAATTAAGGTTATGTGTTGACTATAGAAAGTTGAACAACGTCATTATCCAAAATAAATATCCTTTGCCCCGCATCGATGACCTATTCGATCAATTGAAAGGACAATACTACTTATCAAATATTGTCTTGAGGTCGAGTTATAATCAGTTACGTATTAGGGAACAGGATGTACCTAAGACTGCATTCCTGACGAGGTATCGGTGGTATAAGTTCAGGATTATGTCGTTCGGGCTAACCAATGCACCAAGATTATTCATAGATCTCATGAATAGAGTGTTCAGAGTTTTTCTAGACCAGTTCATGATTATTTTCATAGACGACATTCTGGTCTATACTCGGACTGAGGGCGAGCACACAGAGAATTTGTGTATGGTTCTACAGACAGTACGAAACCATCAGTTATACGCCATGTTTGAGAAGTGTGGGTTACGATTAAGAAATGTGAAGTACTTAAGCCATATTATGTCTGAAAGAGGCATTTCAATAGATATGAGTAAGGTTGTCGTGATGAGGGAGTGGGGTCAGCTCACGACACCAACAGAGATCCGTAGCTTCTTGGGATTAACAGGGTATTATTGCCATTTTATTAAGGGCTTTTTGAAGATTGCGAGTCCATTGATGAATCTTACTTGCAAGGGGATGCCAGTTGTATTTACAGATGCGTCCTTATAGGGGCTGGGGGTGTTGTTGTAGTAGGAGGACCGGGCTATAGCTTATTCTTCTCTCAAGCTTAAGCCCCACAGGAAGAATTACCCCACATACGATCTAGAGATAGCTGCAATAATTTTTACCTTGAGGATTTTGAGGCACTATCTGATGGGGGAGATATTTAGTATGTTCATAGATCATAAGTCACTGCGGTATCTGTTCTCACGGAAGGATCTCAATATGCGATAGAGTATATGGATAGAGTACGTGAAATATTATTAGTTTGACATCCAGTACCACCCGACGAAGGCTAACGTGGTGGTAGACGCATTGAGCAACTAACTTATGGGGGAGTTAGCGGCGATTTGGAAAATAAAGTGGAGGAAACTTCGATAGGATGACACAGTTTCTAGGCATGTATAGTAGATTTTACTATCACACCCGAGATCGTTATGCGGGCAATGAAGGCATAGGCCACAGATGAGTTCTATCAGGAAACTGTGCATCAGTTATTGGCAGGGGTAGAGTCCTACTCGATCAGTTTAGAGGGAGGCTTACGCTTCAATGGGAGGCTTATAGTCTCAGAGGATGGGGTCTTACAACATGTTGTTATGACAGAGTCTTATGCGTCGCAATTTGTGGTACATCTTGGTAGAGATAAATGTATTAAGGCATGCATAAATAGTATTAGTGGACCAAAATGAAGCAGAACATTACTGAATTTGTCTCGCAGTGTGTCAATTGTCAGTTAATGAAGGTAGACCATCAGAGGCAAATCAAAATGTTACAACTATTAGAGATTTCAATTTAGAAATGGGAGAGTGCATCAATAAACTTCATTACGGGGATACCACCATCGCAGAGGGGTCACGATTCCATATGGGTCGTTTAACCAAGGTGGCCGACTTTTTGCTAGTTCAGACGGATCATATGATGGGACAGTATGCCCAACTTTTTACAACCGAGATAATGAGATAACATGGGGTTTTGATTAATATTATGTCCGATCGGGAAAAAATCTTCGTGTCCCATTTTTGGTAGAGTTTCTTGGAAGCTATAGGGACTAATTTATGGTTGAGTACGGCTTATTATTCGCAGACCTGTAGGCAGATTGAGAGGGTTAATTAAATGCTAGAGGCTATGCCCAGGATGTGTATATTAGATTTCAGGGGGGGTTAGGAGCAGTACCTTACACTCGTGGAGTTCGCTTATAATAACTCTTACCAGTTCGCTATCAATATGGAACCTTTAGAGGCATTGTATGGACGACATTATTATTCGCCTGCTTATTTGTTTAGGTGGGGGATAGTAAGTTTGTTGGATCTGAGATGATCCAGGACACTTTTTCCAAGATCGAGCTAATTCGAGGTCGTATACGAGTAACTTAGGATAGGCAAAAAAGTTACGCATATGCTGATAAGAAGCACGTAGAGCTGATGTGGGTGATCAGGTATTGTTGCGAGTTTCTTATATGAACGGAGTTAGGCGATTTGGAAATAAAGGGAAGCTAGCATCGAGGTATATGGGGTCTTTCCCAATCATTGAGAGGATAGAGCTAGTTGCGTATATGCTCGCCCTGCCAGAGCATCTATATCAGATTCATGACGTGTTTCATGTGTCGTCCTTGAAAAACTACCAGAGGAGTGAGAGGGAATATCGACACATTCCACTAGAGGATATTGATTTGCAGCTCGACGTCTCATATGAGGAGAGACCAGTTTCTATTCTTGATCATAGTGAGCGTAAGCTGTGGTGAAAGGTATTGCCTTTAGTTTGTGCTCAGTGTGGGCACCATAATGCCTATGAGTCGACATGGAAGCGGGAGTATGATATGTGAGAGATATATTCGTAGCTCTTTATGCCAAGTAAGTCCAAATTTCGAGGACGAAATTTCTTTGTAAGGAAGGAAGTATGTGACACCCTGTATTTTTGAGCATTTATTTTGAGCATTTTAAATTACATGTGCACAAGTAATTTAAATAAAATGAGATATAAGGACAATTTAATAAATATTAATTAGCGTGAAAAATGATTAATATTTATGGGAAAATATATTTACTAGCGTGATAAGTAAATAAAATTATGTCAAGTGATATTTCGTTGTAACTAAGTAAAAAGTGACAGGTTTTAATGGTATCTCATTCGGGACGTGCATGTGGGATCGTGTTGAGAATGAGATGGAAAATTTATATTAGGTGACTCGGACGGTGATTTCGAGTGCACAGATGATTCGGGATGGGTCGATATAATAAAAATTAGGTACTCGGGGTGGTAATCAGGTTTTGAGGGCGTTTTAGACTAATTAGGACTCGTATAGGGGCTTTAGGGCCATTTTACACTTAACATATAACCTAATTTCGGGATTTATGTTATAAGTGGGGGAAGATGGATCGAGTGGGGAGAAATTCCACCATCCCAAGAGATCAAAACTTGAGAGATAAGAGAAAGGAGAAGGTTAAACTCTAGAGTAAGCCAAGAAAATCAATTCAGAAGGGAATTTGACCAATTTCCGGGCAATAATCAACTCATAAAGAGGATCCTAAGAGGAAGATCAAAATTCTCTACGATTAAGGCAAGTGTTTAAACTTACTTTGATATTTTATGCTATGTCAATAATTCATATCATAGTTGGGATTCACATGATAAAAATGAGATTTTTAGGAGTGATATTATAGAAGTTAATTTAAATATAATCCCCTATAAAATATGAGATTGATTTATATATAAATTAGATGATCTTGAATAAAATATGAGATTCATTTATAGAGAAGATGTGATCATGAGTGGTTCTTGGGAGAATTGAAATAATATTGAAATTGAATTAGAAAAAAATTGATTTCTTGTTGATTATGTCGAATCCCAACGATTAATATGTTATCGGGTAAATTGGGGTGTAAAAATGTGCATCTTTACGTTTATAATTGATGGGATAATGTTATGTTGGGTTTGAAGGAGAATTGGTGTCCGTATAGTGTGTAGATAGTTGAGAAAACTCGTTAAAAATGTAACAACCCCGGCCAGGCCAAAACTAGTGGGCGAACCGGTTCGGCCAGAGGGCGAACCGATTCCGACCATCTGTTTAGCCCAGGCTTGTTTTGTTGTTTTCTTCGTAAATTGATTAGGGTCCAGATTAATTTCAGTGGTCCGTAAAGGATATTAGGACTCTTGAAAAATATGTGGGATATTACAGTACCTTGGGTTAGTCATGACTAAATTATGAGGTATGGAAATAAGGGTGTATAGGATGAACGACACTCAAAAATTAATTAATGAAATTGGTTCAGGATTTCGAATAGAAAATCGATATGGGCCGGAGTAGAATAACATAGTGTCCATAATAATAATAATAATAATAATAATAATAACAATAATAATAATAATAATAATTGTGAACTAATTATAAGTAAGTGACTACTTATGTATTCAGGATTCGGGGTTAGACTCAGGAATTATGGGCTAGTACTACTAGTGACTTATGCATATTTAGTTGGTTATATATATATATATATATATATATATATATATATATATATATATATATATATATATATACTAGGGTATGCCCGTGTCTGAAGGCACGATGACAATTCTCCCAAATATAAAACTTGTGGTCAAATCATAAAAAATTTATATTATAGTATAATATTCCAAAGTATCAATCGGGTCTCTTTTCCTAAAGGACATATATTTATTTCAAAATTATTTAGTCGAGTATAATTTTAATTCCAAAATTTTATTTTCCCCACAAATAAAGGTAAAAACTAATGTCTTATAAAAAAGTGCTAAAAATATTTTTTTGAAAAGAGTCAATTTTAATAAAAACCAATTTATTTATAAAATTAGATTTTTAAAATAAAGTTATAAAAAATATTTTTGAAAAAATAGATAAATAATGTTTCAAAAATGTCAGCTTTAATTCATAAAAATCACTTTTTTAATTAGGAAAATATTCTTTATAATTATAATTAAAAACTTATTTATAAAAGTCACTTTATAGAGAAAATATCTTATGCACAAATCAATTTTTATATTTATGAAAAAGGTCATATTTATAAAAAAGTTTTATTGTAAATATTTTCTAATACTTGTTATTTATAAAAAAATACCACAACTTTTAATGAAATTAAAAAAGTCTATCGATTTAACTAAAGACACACTTAATCTAATGAAATTTATTATACATATTCCTAAAAATGCAATTGCAAAAATAAAAATGGATCCTACCAAACATCTACTTCGTGAATACAGATTAGAAAACAAAAACAACCTCTATAAATAATGTTATGCGCACCAAATTTTTAACAAACAAATATCGATGGATTATAGTTGGGGGAAGATACTTTTGAAGATAAAAAAAATTAACACTTAGAGCCTACAGTAGCCATTGTTTTGAATCCAACTATAACAAAATAAATAAGGGTATTTATATTTGAACCACAATTTTCTTTTTCTAGCCCCCATAATTATTATCCCACATCAATGGGTTGAAATACAATTAAGACACCCAAATGATTGGCGGCTACAGAAGAAAAAAAAGGTAGAGTTATGTTTTCAGAAGATCCTATTTCATCTGTAAAAAAACGTTCTTAAGTTTTATCTGTTGAAAGAAAACAAAAATCTAGTCAATAGCCAACTTTTATCTAAACCAGTAGCTTTCTATGTTTTTACCCAGAATACTTGAACTATGCAACCCTCTCTTTAATAGCCAACTTCAATCCGAAGTATTAAATATTTTTTGAGATGGAGTAAGGTCTGAGTGAAAGGATTCTTATTTTTCGGTGATCGGCGACTTCGTCGCAACCGATGTGTATACATTTTGGTGCATTTTGGGTTTAGAGAATGAGAATGAAGTAGAGAATTGGAGGAAGCGATTTCTTTTTCTGTCTACTAAAACAGAGACTCGGGGTGTTGTATAAGGGATCCAATTTTTGTTTATATTCCATCTTTTACCGAACAGGTAAGTCTTGACATGGGGTGTAAAGAAAGAAAAAACACGGTCTATATAAGAACACCCAAAAATAATGCTGACATTTGGTTCACCTGAGAAGCACAAAAATGATTAACAAAATGCAAAGAAAAATAGAAAGGGTTGGTTGACCTGAGAAAAATCAAACTCATTTTGAGATCGAGTAGACAAGTAATCGTTCACAGATCCGCAACCCAAAAATCCGCAACCCACACAGGTAATTGTTCACAGATCCGCAACCCAAAAATCTCAAAAATTCTTACCTCATATAGTGCGACGTTCGGTCAATGGTGAGGGGGATTGAGATCGAGTAGACGACACAGCACGAGCATGGTCGATTTTAATGGTTCCTGGGTTTGGCCGTGGGAAAATGGGAGAGAGAGAAGAGAATGAGAGGCGTAGAGAGAGATAGGGTCACATATAGGAGATAGAGAGAGCGGTATAGTGTAGATAAGATTGGGTTTAGTGAGAGGATGACTGGGTAAAATATTCCATTCGACCCTTATTTTTGAATTTTGAAGAAAAGGGGAAGCAAATTAGAGGGTGTAAAAAGAGGGGGAATTCAAAATTTTCAAGGGTAAAATAAAGAGTGCAAACAAAATTCATTTTGTGATGTCATGTGCCAAACTTGAGACATACATAAGTTTTATACTTTATTATTATTATTATTATTATTATTATTATTATTATTATTATTATTATTATTATTATTATTATTATTATATCTTTGTGATTGATATATATGAAATACCTACTCTATGGATGATATCGTTGGAGGTTACGCATAGTGGGCGAACCACCCTGGTTTTAACCAGAAGGTGTTAGATCGGTTCCCTAGGTCATAGGTCTATTGCATGACCATTGTATGTGAGTTTATAGTGTAGTGGGGTGATGTAGTATGGTTATTACCCACGGATGTAGGACTTTGACCACCTCTGGTTATGTGTTTACGATTTGGGTTTGGTGGTGAGATTCTGACCCATTGGCCCAGGAGTGGTGTTTGATGTACCTAGAGTTAATAGCATGCTAGATAATGCATCCGCAAGGTCTCAGTTCTAGGAAAGTGGTTATACATATATAGCGAGTCATATATGTGTGTGTGTGTATGAGATGTGATATGTATACATGTATATAAACATGTTAACTATATACATGCGAATAAATTGAATGTGTGAATATTGAATTAATAACTAATATGGCGTTATATAAATTAGTTCATGATGGGAATTCAAATATTTTAGCATATGCATTAGCTAAATGAGAGTTAAAGTAATGCATAAATACATGCGACGTGGTTTGACTAGAAGTGTAAGTATATGGGACTAAGATAAGTGTTGGTACTAGTTAGGCAGGGTAGTATGACTAGGCTGTTTAAAATACATGTGTTAGGTGCGCATTATAAATGGGAGATGATTATCTCATGGGAATGTGACACCTGTTCAAATATGAACAATTACATTGCATATTTATTATTGTATTTAAACACTTGCAAAATATTTTCAAATGGTTTTGGGCTCTGACTTGTGTCAAAATCTTTTCCAAAACCTTTTAAGAACCCATCCACAGGGACACCAGGTGTGACCATTCTTTCTGATTAGACAATGTTGCAACAGTTGTGAATGTCTATAGGGATTGCCTAAATGAATAAACGCATTTATCATTGATTTCTAGATGGGACTTCAGTCAGTTTTTATTCGGGAATGTCACCCATTATGAGAGAGTGTTTATTTGATTTAGACTTTATTTCATTTCAGTTCAGATGGATTAATATATTGGGATTATTACCAAGTGTGATTTAGTTATATTGTTTATTACATTTATTCAGCATTTAATTTAATATCGTTGTGAATGGATATTTAATTTATTGGTATGGTTTTTTATGTGAGGGGAAGTTTTATTTGGCAAGTTAATAAATTTAAAAAAAAAATGACACTCAGATTAAATAGTTATTAGTAATTAATTTGGTCTTTAACAGTGGTGCTAGAAATGAGCCAGTCTGAGACTCCTCTTTTACTTTAGTAGAGGGCTGGGCACCCATTATTTAAATAGATGGTGTGTAACAAAATGTTTGATAGAATGATTATGTATGAAATACAAAATCTAATAATTGATTGATAAATCAGATCGTGAAATTTTCTATTATGGAGATTGAGTTCGTAATTTGTTTCGAAGCTAAAAATCATGGATTATGATTGGAAAAATTTATTTCAGGAGTGTTATGGGTTAAATATCTAAGCTGCTGAAAATTTATGTTATAATGTCACAATAGTCCTCTTTTCTAAGAACGATAGTTATACTAAAGCATCTAAGCATATTGAGATGAAATACGTATGTGTCAAACAAGAAGTTCAAACACAACGAGTGACAATCGAACACATTAGTACGAGTGTTATCATAGAAGACCCTCTTATGAAAGGACTATCTCCGAAGATATTTGTGCAACATGCTGAAGAGATGACTCTCGAGTAGTTTATTTAGGGATTGCTATTTGCTTAGGAATTTACACTACCTATTTTGATATCAATAAAGTGGTTTTGAATTCCACATTTTTGTTCTTACTGTATACATGCATGTGAATGAGTTACTATGACAAAAATAGTATTTTTATAAAGACTTTATGTAACCATTATGACAACCCACATTATAGACCTCATTGAGGACGAAATTAATGGTGTAGTATGGAAGGAACCATGCTCTTGAATTAGTGTTGAACTGTGATATCCCATATAAGTGGAGTATTTAATTAAGGTGTATAAGTATATATGACTATTCTAAAGATTATTATATGCCTTATGTTCCATAAATTAAATCCTTATATGAATTCTTATTAGGACCAACTCTAATAATTGATTTTGGAATTATTCTAATTTAGAATTAATTAATGGGTTAAATAAAGTACCTACTTAATGTGATCCACATAAGAAAACATATTTGATTGAGAGTCCTTAAGAAAGTCACTATTATTTATAAAAGATTGAGTGAGTTAGTTTCTTAATTAAGTTTAACCGTGATGGATGGTAGAATTATGGTTTAAGTGCAAAATCCAGGTCTTCTCTCACCTTATATATAGTAGGTTATTCTCCATCAAATGATCTTCATTAAATACACACTATATTGGTTTATATAGAGAAAAGTCTAAAATTCCAATTAACTATAATTTTTGATATAATAAGAGGGGTTTTCAAGAGAGATTAATCAATAACTAAAGAGATGAAATTATGTTGATAAAAAAAAGTCGAGAACAATAGACAAAGGTATGTGTTCTTGATCCATTATAATGTAGGTACAACTCGTGAATGCATGAAGATCAAGATCTTATTTTTAAGGACAAATAAAATGTGGAATTTGTTTGTGGTCTTCGTAAGTCATGTTTTACAACGGTTTGATCACATTGTTCAATCTTGCATGCCTTTTGTTTTTGTGTACTTTTTTTCAGATTTAATATTTTTACAATTAATTATTTTATGGTTGGGGTTCAAAAACATCTTGAAAGGATAAATTTTTGATAGAGTCAATTTTTATATGTTTGTCTGAATTCTATCTTTAAACAAAACTCTTTGAGTCAGGGTTAAGACTTGAGTATGTTGACTTTTTAAGTCTATGATGTGGTTTCTTGAAGATTTAACAACCACGTTAGATGATCTACATCTTTGTATCGTGTTTCGTGTTCATTTCTTTCATCATGTTTCGAGGATCTCTCAGCTATGAATACGTAAATATTTTCATCTTTGAGAGATTTTATATTTGGGTGTTAGTTTTTTATAAAATTATTTTAAAACTTTTAAAAATGATTTTATCTTCTTTTAATATTTTTTGGAAGAAAAATATTTTTTTCTCGACTTCATTAGAATGAGTTATGATATGTCGTTCGAACGAGATATGGCACCTTATTAGAACATGTTCTAACGAACTTCGAAAGAACCAACTTTGGCCTCTACTAGAATCTTGTCAGATAGCTCGTTGGATACGTGTTCGAAGAAGAAGTTATACTTCGCTCGAAGGAGGTTCAAAGTCATTCGAACGAGCCTGTGATTTTTTGTTAAATTTGAGATTTCCCAAATTGCTTTTCATCCTTATCTCGTTTTTAAAAAAAATCATATAAATAGGAGTGCGGAGCAACAATTTTATTAAAGAGAAAACATATGTTTTGAGTTACCAAACTCTTCTAAAAAGCTCTCCAAAATCCTAGTTTACACCGAAGTTGTTTAGGATCCAAGTATTCATCTTATTATGCCTTAAGATCCTAATTTGGGAACCTTTGGTTTATTCTCTACATATTTTGAGAATTGTTTCTTACGGTGGACTTCATATTTGTTATTTACACATGGTGGACTTTGTGGTGTGGTGTTGTAGTGAAGAAGAAATGGATTTCGTGTTCCAATCTGTAGATGGTAGTTGGGTTATTCGGTGGATACCGAATCTTGTGTGGATCCACACATTGTGTTAGTTGCCTAGGTTGCCTCCTACGCGTCGTTTTGGAAAAGAGGTCAAAGATCAAAGACACGTAAAGACTTGCAAGGGCGCTGAGTCATTGTGTAAGTCATCTGTCGACTTCTGTAATTCCTTATCATAGTGAACTTGTGTGGCTGGGTCATCCGGATTCTTCCTGTTGTGATTTTTCCTCGTACATGGGGCGTTATGGTTGATTTACTCATTTTATCATGCACTCACTTAGATGAATGTTTCGATTAAGATAAAAATTAGTTAATCTATTTAATCATAACTTGTTTAAAATTGGTGCAACGTTTTACTTTGGGTTAAATTATATAAGTTTAATATTTAATTTGAAAATAAAAATAAAAATTATCTTTGTTTAGACCATTCCATATATTTGTACTCTCACATCTATTGAGAAAGGCGGGAGCTAAAGAGAACTGGAAAAAGAATTTCATTTTAAGGGGTTGAAGACCAAAATTAATATTTTCTCTTAGGTTCAAGATTACCTTTGACAAAATCATCGAAAATTCATGAAGTTCATACTTATCTATTTATTTTATATGTTTTATAAGTTTATCTAAGGTGGATCTATTATACCCTACGACACTTTTAACATTTTTACAACCAGGTTAATTTTTTTTTTTTTTTGTCAGAAACAACCAGGTTAATTGGAAAGGTATTTTGTGGAGCTTATTATAATCTTTAGGCGTGTATTAGAGTTTGGAGGTTTGAAATGTGTATGTGGAGGTTGAAATTCATATAATCTTATTTCTCTGCCATATTGCAAAGATTTACCCGTTTAACAGTAGTACCTTTATTCCATCGAAAATTGTTACATCACAGTATTGTCTGATAGTTTAAATGTAAAAAATTAATCCTAAAAGTGATTATGACAAGTAACATCTAATGGGCTACATAAATGATTTATTCTTAGAATTATGACAAGATGTGTCATAGGCACAAAGTAGATTGGCCCACAATGTGTCACTTATATGATAAGAAAAATGATAGAGCGATCCGATTGATTGACATAAAATTCTAACTTAATGATGTGAATTTGTCATGTTATTGTTCACATCATTAAATTTTCATTAACTCTCTAAATACCTTTTTATTCTAATAAAATTAAAAAGATTTGGATTTGGAATATAAAAATAAAGCTTAACATCATTAAAAAAACACTTATTTATTCTGTCATTCTACAATTTTTTTTTTAAATATATCAAGTTAAAAAAAACAGTCCAATCAATTAAAAAAAATAGTCCGTTCCAGTGAAATTTTTTTACATATCGCATCAACGATATTATTATTTTTTTTAAATAATTCTTTTACATGCTGTTGTCACATATCATTTTTTTTAAGTAGTAAAATAATGTTTTTTAGAGTTTTAAAAAAATAGTTCATGCAAATAGCACTCCTTATTTTTAACTTATGTAGTCCCTGAAACACCCATTTACCCAATATTCTCTTATTTTTAAAGGTCCGCGCCAGCGGCACCCCTTAATTTTAAACTTGTTTTTTTAATTTTGAAACATAATTTTTGTATTTCTTAAATTGTTTAAAGGCCCGTGTTAGCTGCACATATTCAGTGTTTTTATATGGTGAAGGATTTTTTGAAACAAATTTAGTTAATTTTTTTTATGTGGCATTTAAATAGTTTAGGAGAAACATAAATAAATCAACTGAAAATAATTTTTTTTAAATTAATTAACTATTTTTTTTAATTTGAAAAATATTTTTTGAAAACAAATTAATTTTTAATTTGATAAAATAAAGGAGTGTGTTTCTTAATGATGTGGCACTTGCCACATCATTAAGTCCCACTTTTAAGTCGAGTTTGCAAGTCGTCGTAGTCTTGCTCGTATGATAAACTATGAATCGCGCGAGGCCAAAAACTCATATGTGTGCGTGTGGAGAGAGAGAGAGAGAGAGAGAGGGGTCCACTTAGTGTAACATATGTGAAATAATTATATTTTTCTTGTTATAATTAATTTTAAGATTCGTTTTTTACATTTGAAAACTAATACAATTCTTTCAAATATGTTCCATTAGTTGGACACACACATACACACAAAATATATATATATATATATTGTAAGGACACGAATTTTCAATTGAGTCCATGTATAGTCTTGGCTCAATTTCGGACAAAAATATTTATTCATAGGATAGTATGTAATTGTAATACTCTCAAGCCTATGAGGTGTTTGTTGAAGACGTAGCGGCAAAGAGTATAAAGCCTCATCAAATATGCCGGTTTGCGTGCCTCGTTTCTACGTCATCAACTATGGTTCCATGCTCCCAAGGTATGAATGCAATTATATTTATATAGGAGCTTGGAACAAGTTTTATTGGGCGTTAGGTTTAATAAAAAAACTGTGTTTTATTTTCAAAATTTTTTTAATTAGAACTTTAAAATAAAGTATATAAAGTTTCTGGGCCAAAATCGAATTTTCCAAAATTCTGGAAGTTCGTTCGATAGGTCGTTCAAACGAGTTTTGCCAACGAGTTCCCACTAAGGTATACTGGTCCGTCGTTCGAAATGTCGTTCGAACGAGATTGTTCGTTCTAATGAGATTTCCAACGAGTTTCTAACGAGTCCATACTGGAGCATCGTACAAAATCTCGTTCGAACGAGATGCCAGGCGGGAACAGTTTTTGGCAGTTTTTTGGCAGTTTGTAACCAACTTTTTCAGATTTTAATATGTGCGGGAATCACTTTTGATAATCTATCTTTTTCATATCATACAAACTCTTAAAGAGTGTTATGAGAGCAAAAACTAAAAGAGAAAAAGATCAAGTTTTGAGTGCTATTTTTCAAGAGAAAATATTTTATCAATATAGTTTTACACCCATATTGTTTGTCCAAGTTCACATATATACATATCAATTGCTTGGAGTTTGGCACTGGTTTATCTCTTCCGTTTCAAAGAGAAGTTTTGGTTTGCTTCTACATCCATCAAAGAAGAAGACGTTTTGTTGCGATTCTACCCACTTGGAGAAAGGCTCCTTGCTCGGGTGACGGTGACCATATAAAGTCCTATCGGTGGATTCCGAGACCGCGGTGGTGTTCCAAGGTTATCCTCTAGGAAGAGGTGTCTACAAGAAGAAGCGTTGAGGCTTGAGAGGGATCAAGTCGTGCGTTGTAAGTCTATCTGTCTTGTACTTGTAATTCCGTATCTAGTGGATTTGTGGCTAGGGCCGTCCGAGGTTGTTTCCCGCCTTGGGTTTTTCCTCGTACATCGCGGCGTAGTGTGATTGATTTATTTTATCTTGCAAAATAACGTAGAAAGCATGTTTAGAATAATTCAAGATAAAATTTGGTTTAAATCATCACACTCATTTAATTTGGTGCTAAATTAAATATTGGGTAAAGTTTATTTAATTCAAGTCATTTGCTATAATTTAGTTTCGCCTAACTTCGAAAAATTGTTAATTATGACTTAGGCAAATTCTAGGACTTGGATTAATAAATTGGTTTAAGTGAATATATTATTTGATTAATTTTACTTCACTTGTTGTAATTTTAATTTGTTTAAGAAATTAAAATTTGTTGCTTTAAAGTTGAACCATCACACCGCTTCCGCATATCTATCTAACAAGGAAATTATTATTTAATAAATTTTTTTTAATAGTTAAACTTTGGGGACCTATTGTTCCAATAAGTGGTATTAGAGCCAAAGCGATAAATTATTTCGTTAACAATCCTTTAAATATTTTTGGCTTAAATGGAATTTTCCCCATTTTCAAAATTTCCTATTTTCGATGGTTCAAACTACGCGTATTGGAAAGCGCGTATGAAATCGGCACTAAAATCTATCGACGAAAGAGTTTGGATGTATGTTGTTAACGGGTGGTCCCCACCAACTTATTTAGTTGAAAATGAACGTGTTCCCAAACCCGCCGATAAATGGACTGAAAATAAGTTTAAACTTGCTAATTTCAATTCCCGTGGTTTAAATGCCTTGTTTAGCACTGTCACGCCGGATGAATTCCGATGTATTATGACGTGTGAAACCGCTAAAGAAGCTTGAGATATTTTACAACTAACTCATGAAGGAACTAGTGTCGTTAAAGCTTCGAAACTCCAAAACCTCACCACTCAATTCGAAACTATCAAAATGAATGAAAAAGAAACTTTTAATGAATTTTATGCTAGACTTTCTGATATTGTTAATTCATCTTTTAACTTGGGAGAGAAAATACCTGACGACCGTGTTGTAAAGTAAATTTTAAGGTCCCTACCCGATAAATTTATTCCAAAAGTGACCGTTTTAAATTCTTTACCAACTTTAACCTCTACGAAATTAGAAGAGCTTGTAGGTGATTTACAAACCTATGAACTAGATATATTTCCCTCTAAAACTGAAAAGAAAATCGAAAAGGGCGTTGCTTTAAAAGCCCGAAAAGAGGTCAAACAAGTAGTAGAGAGCGAGAGTGATAGTGACTCGGAAGACATGGCTTTGTTTGCACGTAATTTAGAAAATTTCTTAAAATTAACAAAGATAAATTTAAAAATGATTTTAAGAAATTTGAATCTTCTAAGCATGACAAGAACGAGAAGATTTCTAAAGCGGAGAAGATTCCTAAAGCCGAAAAGATCCCTAAACCTAGTAATGAACATTTAGATAGGGACGAGTCTAATAAGTGTTTTGGTTGTGAAGGTTATGGCCATAGGGCGTTTGAGTGCCCCACTAAACTAAGGAAAGAGGGTAAGTGACCCATTTCATATAATACGACCCTTAGTGATAGTGATAAGGAAGAGAAGCCCGATTCCCCCACTATGAAAAATTTTGTGGCTTTTATGGCTAGTCATGTGAGTGATAGTGAGAACTCATCGATTGATGAAACCTTAACACATGACACTTCCAAGGTCATAGTTTATGATTCTCTTATTTTTTATGATAGTGAGAGTGGAGAAGAAAGAGAGAGTGAAAATGAAGAAGAGGTTAATGTGAGTGAACTTCAAAATGCTTTTCAAGAACTTTATAAAGAATCTATTAAATTGAAAAGAGCTAATTTGAAGTTAGAAGCTAGTTTAAGAGAGAGTGTCGTTGATGAAAATGCTTTAATAGAAGACCTTAGGACACGTGAGAGGACTCTTCGAGAGAAGCTAGAATATGTAGAAAGCGAAAGAGATAGCCTTAGGGGTTTAATGGAATCCTTGAAAAAGGAGCTTCTTGCTTTTGAAGAGTGAAATGTTTTATTAGAGTCTAACATTTTAGAATTGCAAAATAAATTAAAAGACTCTAGTAATGTCAAATTTGATTTGGAGTGTCGTTCGGAAAAACTAGATAAAATATTAGGAACGGTCCAAATTAAAAATGACACTTGTGGTTTAGGCTTCAATACTTGTAATGAACTTACTCATAATGCCAAAACCAATGTTTTAGGAGAATCTACTAGGAATGCATTTAAAGATCACTCCTTAGGTAAATTTTTTCGACATGTTTTTACTTGTACACATTGTGGTCGAAAAGGTCATCTTAGGAAATTTTGTTTTGATCTTAAACGAATTCCTAGAAAATCCCATAGTAAAGTAACCACGGTAGTTAACGTTCCAACACCCCAAGATAGTCATTCTTCATTAATTTGGGTTAGGAAATCCGACTTGGTTACCTTGCAAAATAGGATTTTTGATTCTCATTTACTTTCACATGCTTCCTCCCTTGCTAAATCTAAAGGATGAATGTGTTAGTGTTTGCATACTTTAGCTTTTGTACTTCATGCTATATTCACATGCTAAATGTATGCTTGTTTAATCATTTTCTAGTCTATGCTCCATGCTTATCACATGCTAGAATTATGATGTTTGTTTATCTTTTGTATTATATTTTCTTCATTTTGTTTGCTTTAAATGAAAAATACAAAAAGTTTTTGTTTATCATTTGGATTTTATCTCTTGGTAATTTAAGCTTAATAAAAATTCAAATGATTTTGTTTATCCTTTTGAGTATATATATTTATTTTTGGTGAAAAATGTTAAAAACTCAAAAAGAATTTTTTTTATGTGTGTATTTTAGTTTGACACACTTTAAGTGGCATATACTTGTGTTTGTATTCCATCTTTTACGCTCCCACGTGGCTAGAACTTTTGGTTTAGATTATCAATCCTTATTATGTTCTTTACCATATTTTATGGAGTAGTTGGATTTTGTATTGATAAAATGGATTCTATTTTTATATGCCTCTATTCACACATGCACGAGATCTTTTGAAATTTTAACTTCATTTGTATATTTGAGCTATGTAAGGTGTTCTCCCACCAATCTTGTCATCTACATATTTGTGACTTAGGAGGACTAGTGCATGTCAAAATCCGTTGCATGTGAGATTTGTGTGAAAAATGAAAACATGATAAATCAAAATGTGCACGAGGAAGGGCTCCGAAAGGACTAAGTGATCCTTTGCGATAGTAAGCCACCGTTTGAAATGGACCTAAAAGAAATACGTGGTCCAAAGGCCTAAAAACAGAAAATATGGCATTAAAAAGAAAAAGAATTGCCAAGGCCTATGTTTGATTGATATATTCATTCAAATTTAATATAAATGCATATTGAGGGAGATTGGATGGTATATCAACGGTTTGCACAATGTCCGTTTATCCTTGTTGCGTATTTCAAGTCATGACTCTATTGGTTTGTAGAATCATCAATATGCTAGGCTTGTATGCATTATGTATGTTTGTTCATTGAGTTCAATCTATATTGTCACATGAGGTTATATTTAAATGTGATGAAGTTTGCAATCAAATGAGAAATCCGTGAACGTTTATTAAGTGTTTGGGCCTAAATTTAATTGTTGCTAGTTCACACCCCTACACTTCCATTTCCATATGACACATTTTTGCCATACAAGTGTGCAAACTTATTGTATTTTTGTGTCATGTGTATGTTTATATCTATATATATATGCAAGTACTCTATTGGTAAATTTCAAGTATATATATATATGATATTTGTTTGTATTTGCCTTGATTTCTTGTCCATCCATGCTTATACTTCATTATTGGTATCTATCTTGGATTAGTTATGCTTTTGTTGCTCATGTGCTTTAATGTCTTAACACCTTAAGCTTCAACGTGTGTATTAGTTCTTTATCTTTTGTCTATTCCTGAATAAAAAGGAGGAGAAATGATAGGGGGAGAAATGGTATCTAATCCTATTATTATCATATCTTAGTTTGAGGGAGATTTATCTTAGGGGGAGACGTCTTTCTAAGTATGTCATTTGTTTGATAAAGTGGAGAATTAACTTAGGGGGAGTAATTTAATTAATTTCATTTAATATTTTGATATTCCCTATGCGTTTGATAGTTTGCTTAAGAGTGCAGGTTTTCTACTAAAGCGGCATCTTTAAAAGGCAAAGTGTTTAATACTTGGGTTGAGTCAAGTTTGGGTGGGTTATGTTTTGAGTCTAGTAGAGCTTGACGGCCCTTTAGGATTTTTGTTTGGTTTTTGTCCCGGAATAGCCAAAGGGGGAGATTTGTAAGGACACAAATTTCCAATTGAGTCCATGTATAGTGTTGGCTCAATTCCGGACAAAAACATTTATTCATAGGATAGTATGTAATTGTAATACTCTCAAGCCTATGAAGTGTTTGTTGAAGATGTAGCGGCAAAGAGTATAAAGCCTCATCAAATATGCCGGTTTGCGTGCCTCGTTTCTACGTCATCAACTATGGTTCCATGCTCCCAACGTATGAATGCAATTATATTTATATAGGAGCTTGGAACAAGTTTTATTGGGTGTTAGGTTTAATAAAAAACTGTGTTTTATTTTCAGAAAAATTTTAATTAGAACTTTAAAATAAAGTAAATAAAGTTTTTGGGCCAAAATCGAATTTTCCAAAATTCTGGAAGTTCGTTCGATAGGTCGTTCGAACGAGTTTTGTCGTTTGAACCAGATGTCGTTCGAACGAGTTTTGCCAACGAGTTCCCACTAAGGTATACTGGTCCGTCGTTCGAAATGTCGTTCGAACGAGATTGTTCGTTCTAACGAGATTTTCAACGAGTTTCTAACGAGTCCATACTGGAGCGTCGTTAGAAATCTCGTTCGAACGAGATTTCGTTCGAACGAAATGTCGTTCGAACGAGATGCCAAGCGGGAACAGTTTTTGACAGTTTTGCACCCACTTTCCCACTATGTTTGTAACCAACTTTTTCAGATTTTAATATGTGCGGGAATCACTTTTGATAATCTATCTTTTTCATATCATACAAACTCTTAAAGAGTGTTTTGAGAGCAAAAACTAAAAGAGAAAAAGATCAAGTTTTGAGTGCTATTTTTCAAGAGAAAATATTTTATCACTCTAGTTTTACACCCATATTGTTTGTCCAAGTTCACATATATACATATCAATTGCTTGGAGTTTGGCACTGGTTTATCTCTTCCGTTTCAAAGAGAAGTTTTGGTTTGCTTCTACATCCATCAAAGAAGAAGACGTTTTGTTGCGATTCTACCCACTTGGAGAAAGGCTCCTTGCTCGGGTGACGGTGACCATATAACGTCCTATCGGTGGATTCCGAGACCGCGGTGGTGTTCCAAGGTTATCCGCTAGGAAGAGGTGTCTATAAGAAGAAGCGTCGAGGCTTGAGAGGGATCGAGTCGTGCCTGTAAGTCTATCTGTCTGGTACTTGTAATTCCGTATCTAGTGGATTTGTGGCTAGGGCCGTCCGAGGTTGTTTCCCGTCTTGAGTTTTTCCTCGTACATCGCGGCGTAGTGTGATTGATTTATTTTATCTTGCAAAATAACGTAGAAAGCATGTTTAGAATAATTCAAGATAAAATTTGGTTTAAATCATCACACTCATTTAATTTGGTGCTAAATTAAATATTGGGTAAAGTTTATTTAATTCAAGTCATTTGCTATAATTTAGTTTCGCCTAACTTTGGAAAATTGTTAATTATGACTTAGGCAAATTCTAGGACTTGGATTAATTAATTGGTTTAAGTGAATATATTATTTGATTAATTTTACTTCACTTGGTGTAATTTTAATTTGTTTAAGAAATTAAAATTTGTTGTTTTAAAGTTGAACCATCACACCGCTTCCGCATATCTATCTAACAAGGAAATTATTATTTAAGAAATTTTTTTTAATAGTTAAACTTTGGGGACCTATTGTTCCAACATATATATATATATATATATATATATAGTCCAGCGCTTGTGCGGATTAGTTCGCATTTTAAAAATGCGGATCGGACATGTGTTACCTGGCTGTGGGCGCAGAAAAGAGAGAGAGTATCCCTATAATTCAGGCAATAATTTCTAGGCCTATCGTTAGGTGACACATGTCCGGTTTGCATTCTTAAAATGCAGTGTAGTCCGCACAAGAACATTATATATATAGCGGACATGTGTCACCTGGCGGTGACCCCAAAAAAGATAGAGAGTGTGCCTATAATTTAGGGGATAATTTCTAGGGGCACCATTATGTGACACGTGACGGGTCCGCATTCTTAAAATGCGGACTAGTCCGCACAAGAGCATTATTATATAAGGCAGAGCTATTGGCTCTCAACCCAAGTTCTCTAGCACTCCAAAACATTTGCTAATTATAATATTATCCTCATCTTTCTTATGCCTCTTCAAATACAACACAAACCTCCATTTTCCTCCTGATTAAACAATTGTTTTTTTTTCTACAAACATTACTAAAAATCTAAATAAATATCAACATTTCAACAAAAAAAATCCAACAAAAAATTATGAAATTAAATATTTTCAGGAAGCATAAAAAGTAGCAAAAGTAAAAAAAAAAAATCTTAACAAATAATCCCAACAAATAAAAAAAACAGCAAAAGTAAAAAAGAACGTCAACAAATAGAAAATAACTGGATCGACCAAAAATTTTGACTTAAAAACCAAATAGAAAATAAATAGAGCAACCCAACATACCACTGACTCGGACCAACATATTAGAAAAAATGGTCCTCTTTTAGAAAAAAATGGTCCGCGCCAACGGTATGTATATAATTTTAGAAAAAATATGCATAATCGACTTCATGCCATGTCGCGTTTTATTTGGGTCATGACATGATCATGTTAGTTTAAAAATAAAATATTCATAATCGTATTGTGTAATTTTTTAATTGATTTGTGTTAAGTAAATAAATGATCAGTTACGAAAAAGTCTCTCAAACAATTTTTAATACATAATAATGTATTTTAACACATATATTTTTTTATATATAGCGTGTATTTATGTTTTTTAACTGAACTGTTTTTTTTTAACTTGAAAGTTGTATTTTGGAGAAAAAATGAATTTGTAGAGTGATAAAACAAAGAAATATAGAGATGTATCGCATTATGTAATTTTTTAATTGATTTGTGTTAAGTAAATAAATGATGAGTTACAAAAAAAGTCTCTCAAACATTTTTAATACAGAATAATGTATTTTAACACATATGTTTTTTTATATATAGCGTGTATTTATGTTTTTTTAACTGAACTGTTTTTTTTTTAACTTGAAAGTTATATTTTGAAGAAAAAACATATTTATAGAGTGATAAAACAAAGAAATAAAGAGATGTTTTGGGATAAATGAATATTGTGAGATTAATAATGTGGCAATGCCACATCATTAAGTTTGGGATTTAAGTCAAAACTCCGGTCGTTGTAGTCGTGCTCCAACAAATAATCCCAACAAATAAAAAAACAACAAAATTAAAAAAAATTCTCAACAAATAATCCCATTTATCAAGCGTATGAGTTTCCAAGTAAAATGAACTCGTAAACATTAAAAAAAACTCATGGGCATGTTTTTAATGCTTTGGGTTCTGCTCCCTTAACGGGTTTTTAATGCTTTTATTTATCAAAAAAAATTTACTTTTCATAACTATTTTAAAAAAACATTTCAATTGTTTAAAAAAAATTATCTATTTTTTATATTAAAAAAACGTTTTATAAATAGTTTTTTATCTAGATATTAAATAAAATAGTTTTATATAAAATAAAAACATTTCACGCCATATATATATATTTTAACTATTAAATAAAATATATTTTTTCATTTTACTTGGAAACTCATACGCTTGATAAATGGGATTATTTGTTGAGATTTTTTTTTACTTTCGCTGTTTTTTTTATTTGTTGGGATTATGTGTTGACGTTTTTTTTACTTTTGTTGTTTGCATTTTTTTTTTGTTGGGATTATTTGTTGACGTTCTTTTTTACTTTGGCTACTTTTTTTATTTGTTGGGATTATTTATTAAGATTTTTTTTTACTTATGCTGTTTTTTGTGCTTCCTGAAAATATTTAATTTTATAATTTTTTGCTGGAATTTTTTTCGTTGAAATGCTGATATTTATGTAGATTTTTATTAATGTTTGTAGGAAAAAAAACAATTGTTCAATCAAGAGGAAAATAGAGATTTGCATTGTATTTGGAGAGGCATAAGAGAGATGAGGGTAATATTGTAATTAGTAGATGTTTTGGAGTGCCATAGAAGTTGGGTGGAGCGCCAATAGCTCTACCCATTATATATATATATATATATATATATATATATATATATATATAGAGAGAGAGAGAGAGAGAGAGAGAGAGAGAGGGGGGGGGGGGGATATAATCCATTTAATGTAACAAATTTGAAATGGTTATATGGATTTATTTTACTTATTTTATTATTATATATGGGAATTCTTTGGGGCTACACATTTTCAAAAATTTGTGAAAAAGGTGGAAAACATTACTACTAAAACTCAGCTTTAAATAATATCATTTTAATACTTTAAATTGTATTTTTTATAGGCCACATACTTTGAAATAAAAAAAAATTACTAGTTTTGTGCTAAATTGAACTCAATTACATAATTTCTGAAATGAAAGATAATCAATAAGAAACAATATATTATACAAGCGAGCCAATTTTCAAATGAGAGTATTTTTAAGCTCAAATGGTGAAAAAATAATAGGGCCGCGTATTAAAAACAAATTCTAAAGATTATATGCCATTTTAAGAGTTTAAGAAACAATTCTACGATAATAATAAAATGATTCATCATATTGGAAAGTGACTTACTCCTTCATTTTTTGGGCAAGTTCCACTT
Organism: Sambucus nigra; assembly: GCA_949130495.1. Lineage (NCBI taxonomy): Eukaryota > Viridiplantae > Streptophyta > Magnoliopsida > Dipsacales > Adoxaceae > Sambucus > Sambucus nigra. Next base: position 577,064,620 of record OX422214.1, on the reverse strand, counting down.
TGAAAATCTTGTCATCGTCTCCCCACAACATGTGAATCCTCTGCAACCATACTCATAATCAGACATCGAATTAGTTAAAATTCCAACCCTACTCAACATCACATAAAGTAAAGAGAGAAAATTTGAAACAGTGAAGTTTATCTAAGAAACAAAAGATAAATCCAACACTGTAGAAGTTACAGAATTCTCCACCAACAACATCAACATAATATTTGGGAGAATTACACTCTTAATCATTCCAGCTTTATTTATGTTCGCCCATCCTAATTTATGCAAGTGAATCTTGTGTGTTTCCTTTGTTCAAGTTCATCATTTTTTAAACAAAAATACACATTTATAGACATCTCACATGCCCTCCTTCAATATGTATTTTGGTCAACTTGTTAATTTGTGATACCCAAGTTTTCATATTTTTGTAAAATTTGTTTAACTTAACCACGTTAGGCATAATAAATATGAGATGTTAACTCAAAATGCCTCAATATTAGTTAGAGTGCCATCTCACTTAACTACTGTGTAAAATTTCACTTAACTACAAACAGTAAATCTAATGTCTATACATTGTTTGGTTATGTTACCCACTTTTTGTTATCTTTCTTTTGTGCACAAACAGGCGTTGGGCCAAAAATCAATGAAATTTCCCAATAATACCATTAGGCTCGGTGTGGAAAAATTTCATGTGATGCCCCACTATACCATTTTGTTACAATCCTAAACCTCTACACGGACGAACCATTTGGACTCCCCCGTGCAAGCTAAATAAGAGGACACAACGCAGGATCTACCTCCCACACAAGCCCCATTTAAATACTGACATGTAGAATTTCATAAATTGATAAACGAGTAAATCTAAGTTACTTTTCATGGAGGAAAAATAACAGTGCATCATTTTTTAAATGCACACACAAATATGCTAACTAACTGCTAGAATAAAGGAATGACTAAGTCCAAATATTCTCCAACTATATAGGACAGAAACCATCAACAGAAATATTAAACATGTTAACTACTCCGTTTGAATAGATCCAAGCCAACATCTGGGCACTCTTGCAGCTACTGGAGACATCAGTGGAATATCATTAATACACCCCCTCAAGTGAAGGTGGGGTGCGTGGCACACACCAAGCTTGGACTGAAAATGCTGAAATTACTGAGTCGATAAAGGTTTGGTTATGAGTGCGATCAAGCCGGGTGAAAAGATCTCCACTATCACCAAAAACCTTTAAAATAAATCGAACCCATATGATTTCCGCCGCGGTAGACGCAATGGCGCAATACTCAGCTTCATAAAAAAATAAACTCTTAGACCGGAATGAGCTTGATCAAAAATTGATTCAGAGACTTAGTTTTCGGTTTTGGCTGGACAGTCACCTTTAATGGGCCTCTTGGGTCAAAATGAGCTTGATCACAACGGATTCAGAGGCTATTTGATTTTCATTTTTTTTTGCTTAAACACGATTTATTCAGGCCGATTGAGTTGTTAAAAAAATGCTTGCAAAGTTACTTCAACTTGCAATTTTTTTATTTATTTTTACTCGGCCTTTCTTCATGAGAGTTTAAAGAAACAGATTCAAACTTCTTTTTTTTTTTATAAAAGAATTTTACTACTGCTACATTAACGACCTTCAGGTAAAGCTGTACCCAAAATATTGCTTGACTTTTGTACGAACCCATCTTGACAAACAAAGTATCATTCGTAACATTCACAGGCAATAGAAGGAACGAAAACGAAGCCATTCCAGCAGTGTGTATTTACCCAACACTCGAAGTCCTTCATGTTTTGGTCGCACAAAGCTTCCAAATTGCTCAAAACACGGGCTGGACATTATGTCATCCACACCAAATTAGTTTGTTCAATACTACTGTTGAAGTTTTATAAGATTATCGTACGATCAACATATCAGGGCAAGGAACAAGTGTATAAAGAGACATCCATATTGTGTGACACCTGAACAAAGAAATCTTCATGCAAACTCAATTTGACCAGTGGTCTCGGACCTTGGAAATATTAATAACTTCCTGAAAAATTCAATGCCTGCCTTCAAATGAGAATGTCGTACAGTTCAAATGCACACTCGTTCCTTTTTCTGGTGCAGTGGACTGGTTAGGAGAAGAAGATGCAAAACACAAAGCAATTTTGTACCCGGCAGACGGTAGCAATGAAGGGGGGTTACTGTCGTCGGAAAAACGGAATACCAGGATGTGGGTTACTCGCAAGAGTTTAACCGCTCTGATACCATGTAGAATTTCATAAACTGAGAAACGAGTAAATCTCAGTTACTTTTCATTGAGGAACAATAACAGTGCATTACTGTTTAAATACACAAATATGCTAACTAACTGCTAGAATAAAGGAATGACTAAATCCAAATATTCTCCAACTATATAGGAGAGAAACCATCAACAAAAATATTAAACATGTGAACTACTCTGTTTGAATAGGTCCAAGCCAACATCTGGAGCTACTGGAATATCCTTAGTATGACATACCCAGGGGAAAGTCTAACCCAGTACTGTTCACCTCACCACACGGTCTTGAGTTTGCCCTTGCCGCTGGGATAAATCAGGGTGGGTCCACAATTGAAGCGTAATAAATTGATGGATTGTTGTGTATGGACTAATCATTGAATTTTTATAAATACTTACACAATTTTTTTTATAAACTAACAAATAATTATTAGTAATTAATAGTTAACTCACTTTCAGATCTATATATTTGTCGAGTTGAAAAACTATGCTTATGTACATTAGATAATTTACAAATGTGATATATTACTTCAATTTATATTGAAATAATTAGAATATATTATTAAATAAAGGGGGAAACATGCCTGATCGCAATCTAAAGTACAATATAAAAAATAGTCATATTTGCATTAGTTTTTTTGTTGGATATCTAATATCGTATGTAAAAATATCATAATTTGTATTTAACCATGTGCATAGGCAGCCACCTAAGTCCCCCAATTGTGAAGAGTTTACAGCAGTGTTTGTTAGAATAATGTCCTACTCTTTAGGGAAAGTCCTAGTCTTTAGGGACATCTATTTGTATTTTGAATTGTTCTAAGTTTTTGTTAACCACCTGGCTTTATTTCCACTAAGTGGGCTGCGTGTATTGAATGACTATTTAAGCCAAAGTTATTGTTAATAAAACTAAGTCATTCAATTCAGTTTGTTGTGTTCTTGTTCTTAATTTCTTTTCAGATCAAAGTTCCCAACAATCTGGTATCAGAGCCCCTACTGGGCCTGACAAATCAAAGCAGCAGTCTTTGAAGTTCTTGTAGCAACACAGAAGATAACTTCAGAAGGGAGTTTTATACAGCCAGCCATTCCTCGCATTGATGGTCACTATGATCATTGGAGCATGCTGATGGAAAATTTTCTACGATCGAAGGAATTTTGGGAGCTGGTGGAGTCTGGCTATATTGAGCCAGCAAGTGCATCAGTGCAGACAGATGCACAGCGAAAGAAGAATGATGAGATGAAGCTTAAGGACCTGAAAGTGAAGAATTATCTTTTCCAGGCGATCGACCGGATCGTTCTTGACACCATTCTCAAGAAGAATACTGCCAAAGATATATGGGACGCCATGAAAAAAAATTCGAAGGAAATGCAAGGGTCAAGAGGTCTCATCTTCAAGCTCTACGCAGAGAATTTGAAACTCTTGAGAAGTTCTACTCTCTTTAACTGAGAAGTTCAACTATGTTGTATGTTCTATTGAGGAATCAAAGGAAATTGATGCTCTTACTGTTGATGAGTTACAAAGCTCATTAATAATGCATGAACATAAGTTTCAGAGACGTAATGGTGAGGAACAGGCTTTGAAAGTGACATTTGAAGGAGGAAAAGGTCGTGGTCGTGGTACGTACAGAGGAAGAGGGAGAGGTCGAGCAGACTTTAACAAGGCAACTGTGGAGTGTTACCGATGTCATCAACTTGGACATTTTCGGTATGAATGTCCTTCTGGGAATAAAGAAGAAAATTATGCAGAGTCTGGGAACAAAGAAGCAAATTATACAGAGTTTCATGAGGAAGAAGAAATGCTTTTGATGTCTTATATGGAGCTGTATGAGGCCAAAAGAGAATATGCATGGTTCCTTGATTCAGGGTGTTCTAATCACATGTGCGGCGATCGAAATATGTTCTATGAACTCGATGAAACATTTAGACATTCGGTAAAATTGGGAAACAACACTAAGATGGATGTGATGGGAAAGGGAAGTGTGAAGCTTCTACTGAATGGAATCAATCACGTTATTGCTGAGGTATACTATATTCCAGAGTTGAGAAATAATCTCTTGAGCATAGGGCAGTTGCAAGAAAGAGGCTTGGCTATTTTGATTAAGGGAGGGATGTGCAAGATATTTCATCCAGAGAAGGGTTTGATAATTCAAACCCACATAAGTGCAAATCGGATGTTTATCTTGCTGACTCAGTCTCAAGCTCCCTCTCAAGTAAAATCTGATTAGTGCTTTCACACAAAAACTCACAACTTGTTTCATCATTGGCATCGGAGGTATGGGCATCTGAGTTATAAGGGTTTACGAACCTTGCTGTACAAGAACATGGTAAGTGGACTTCCTCAACTCGCTGCCTCAAGTGAGACATGCACTGATTGCATCAACGGGAAGCAACACCGTGACCCTATTCTAAAGAAGAGTACTTGGAGAGAAACTCAGAAGTTGGAACTTATTCATGCAGACATTTGTGGCCCGATCACTCCTACATCTAATAGCAACAAGAGGTACATTTTGTTATTCATTGATGATTATATTCGAAAAGCATGGGGGTATTTCTTAGTAGAAAAGTCAGAGGCTTTAAATTTTTTTAAATGCTTTAAGACTATGGTTAAAAAAGAAACAGGGTTATTTGTTAAGTGTTTTCGTACTGATAGAGGAGGAGAATTCAATTCAAATGAGTTCAATGATTTTTGCAAACAAAGTTGGATCAAGAGGAGGCAGTTGACCACCGCTTATACTCCGCAACAGAACGGTGTCGCTGAAAGGAAAAATAGAACCGTGATGAACATGGTTCGTTCCATGTTATCTGACAAGAACATTCCCAAGACTTTTTGGCTGGAGGCAGTGAACTGGACTATTTATGCCCTAAACAGGTGTCCTACATTGGCAGTCAAGGATGTTACACCAGAGGAGGCTTGGAGCGGAGTGAAACCCTCAGTAGATCATTTTCGGGTCTTTGGCTGCATAACACACGTTCATGTTCTGCAGAAAGGAGGACTAAACTTGATAATAGAAGCATTACTTGTTTACTATTGGGAGTTAGTGAGGAATCAAAAGGTTACAGGCTATTCGATCATGTTGCTAAGATAGTTGTTGTGAGTAGGGATGTAATTTTTAAAGAAGAAAAGCAATGGGATTGGAATGTGAGTTATGAAAAACAAATAGTAGTAGACTTAGAATGGGGTGATGGTGATGGTGATGGTGAGCATGAAGAAGGGGGTAGTGACAATGGGAATGCAGAAAATACTGATGAAGAGGTAGGAGAGACTCATGATGAGGGAATTAGAGAAAAGGAAGATGGTTCTAGTGAGGGTGAAAAGAGAGTGAGGGAGTTGAGACAATCTCGTGAGAGGCAACCTCCTACGTGGATGGGTGATTATGTTAGTGGTGAAGGTCTATTTGAGGATGAAGTTCATATGGCATTAGTGGTGTCAACTGATCCATTGTATTTCAAGGAAGCCGTGAAGAGTGCAAATTGGAGATTGGCCATGAATAATGAAATCAAATCCATCGAAAAGAACCAGACATGGACACTCACTGAGCTGCCAGCTGGGGCCAAAAGAATAGGAGTGAAGTGGGTTTACAAAACCAAATATAATGAGCATGAAAATATTGATAAGTACAAGGCTCGTTTGGTTGCTAAAAGGTACTCTCAGAAATATGGAGTGGACTATACAGAAGTTTTTGCACCGGTGGCAAGGATGGATACAGTACGGATGATTATTGCTCTAACTGCACAGAAGAATTGGAAGATTTTTCAGCTGGATGTCAAGTCGGCTTTTCTTCATGGTGAACTGAGTGAAGATGTTTATGTGGAGCAGCCAAGAGGATATGAAAAAAAGGGCAGTGAGCATCTAGTTTACAAGTTACACAAAGCCCTGTATGGTTTAAAACAAGCCCCACGAGCTTGGTTTAGTCGAATCGAAGTACATTTCACTGGTGAAGGTTTTCGGAGGTGCGATAGCGAGCAGACATTATTCACAAAGAGAAGCAAAGAACGAAAAATTGTCATTGTAATTGTTTATGTTGATGATTTAATTTTTACTGGCAATGATGAAGTTATGATGTCTGAATTTAAAAGCTCTATGTTAAGAGAGTTTGATATGTCTGACTTGGGGAAGATGAGGTTTTTTCTTGGGATCGAGGTGCTACAAAAATCTGATGGTATTTATATATGTCAAAAAAAATATGCATTGGAGGTTTTGAGAAGGTTTGGTATGATGGAAAGTAATTCGGTGGACAGTCCAATAGTTCCAAGTTTCAAAATGAGCAAAGACGAAAATGGAGACCTTGTCGATGAGACGTACTACAAGCAGCTGGTGGGTAGTTTAATGTATCTCACTGCCACGAGACTTGACATCATGTTTGTTACTTGTCTCATAAGTAGATATATGACAAAACCAATGGAGATTCATCTACAGGCAGCTAAGAGAGCACTTCGATACTTAAAAGGGACTGTGAACTATGGAATTAATTATAAGAATGGAGGAGATGGTGAGTTATTGGCGTTTACGGATAGTGACTATGTCGGAGATATGGACGATAGGAAGAGTACATCTGGTTACGTGTTTTTAATGAGTTCAAGTGTTGTTTCATGGTGTTAAAAAAGCGGCATATTGTGACTTTATCAACCATAAAAGCCGAGTTTGTGGCAACTGCAGTCTGTGCTTGTCGAGGAGTCTGGATGAAAAGAATTTTAAAGGAGCTGGGACATTCTGATGGAGGTTGTACTACTATGATGTGTGACAACAGTTCATCCATTAAGCTGTCTAAAAATCCAGTTATGCATGGTCGCAGCAAGCATATTGATTTGAGGTTTCATTTCTTAAGGAATCTTACTAAGGAGGGAACAATTGAATTAGTTCATTGTGGGAGTCAGGATCAGGTGGCAGACATAATGACCAAACCATTGAAGCTTGAAGTTTTTCAGAAGCTTCGAAAGCTGCTGGGAGTATGTGATGTTTCTGGTATAAACTAATTGCTTCACAACATTTAGTTTAAGGGAGGGAATGAAGAGTTTAGAGCAGTGTTTGTTAGAATAATGTCCTACTCTTTAGGGAAAGTCCTACTCTTTAGGGACATCTTTTTGTATTTTGAATTGTTCTAAGTTTCTGTTAACCACTTGGCTTTATTTTCGCTAAGTGGGCTGCGTGTATTGAATGGCTATTTAAGCCAAAGTTATTGTTAATAAAACTAAGTCATTCAATTCAGTTTGTTGTGTTCTTGTTCTTAGTTTCTTTTCAGATCAAAGTTCCCAACAAATTGCCCAGGGCCTCAAACAAAAACAAAAAAGAGTTATTGTTATATTTTAATTTGTGTATATAAACACAACTCAACATTATTTGAAACTAAGAAAAAAAAGCCACAATTAGACAATATGATTATTGTTTTACCTTTTTAATTTTGTTGTAATGTATGTGTAGGGGACCTAATAAAGAATCTGTCCAGGGTCCCCTTATTCTCAGGCCATTTCACGGTCAACTCTATCACAACTATAATATTGTGAATTTTACATGTACTTAAATTCTTATCTTCTTTTTAAACTTAAAACTAGTAATATATTCTTGCCCTCAAAATCTTTATCCACCACTAATTGCATTTTCAAATCATCCAGTGAAAAAATTGTGCGCAAAAAAAATCCAAAAAGCAAACCTGTGGGTAGTTTGGAAGGACTGCCTCTTTGTCAGCGATGACCAAAGTCTCTACAAGTTCTGCCCTTTCCTTTCTGTTCTTGAACATAACCTATTGGAGAAAATATTCATTCTAACGGTTATTTGGTAACTTAGTATCACTAATCAATACATAAGTACATGTAAATCTATTCATGCTATATAACCATTTGGATTTTATGGAATAATGTTACATACATAGGGAGTTAGACCTAATGTGATTTACATGTATTATAATTACACTAAGAGTGTGATTGATTGACATGGAATTTTTTTTCATGAAAAATAGTTGTTTGGTTCATGTTTTTCCTTTGATTGTAAATACTTCATATAAAAACGACACTCATTCACATAATAAGTCCCAATCTCAAATCTCATTTTTAGTGGAAAATATTTTTTATCCACTTACCAAAGAATTGATTTCCATAAAAAATAGAAAAAGTAAGACAAAAATCTCATATATTTTTCACGATTTTTTTAACTTTCATTCAAATAAACTATTTTTCACGTATTTTTCATATTTGCAATCAAGCACATCTTAAGATACAATTAATGTAAAACACATTTAGTACTGAATCTGTATTAATATCTGATAAGTGTATCAACACTCTTTTTTATGGCATCCACACTTTTGCTTAAAAGATATTATCTTGTTTTAAAGGATATTATCTTGCACTCTCAACCAGTTTTTGAAAGCGGGAAGTTACTTGTCCTTTTGGTATAATTTTTAATATTCATAGAACGAGAAACAATATTAAGAAAGTTGTAGCATTTCTCAACAATTCATTAATTGTACGTTCTACTATACAATAACTTGTAAAAATAATCTTGGTGAATGAAAGTGTAATAACAATAATAAATGAAATGTTCATAAGAATGAAATAGTATACCAAAATACAACAAATCATATTAAAAAATCAAAAGGTTGTAAACAATTTGTGGTAGATCCTAAGGTCAAAATTCTAAATTTATAAATGAAAAAAGTAAAAGAGAAAGGGGTTTGATATGTATAAAAACAACTTGAAAGTTATTACCGTAATACATCAAAATTGTAGTGAAATGTCAAAACAATGAGCCATTGTATCCGTTATAAAGTTTTAAAAAAAAACTTCTATTAGAATTTCTATGACATAGCTAAGCAATGATGGTAGAAAATTAATCTTTATTTATACATATATAAATGAAGCATGATATTTTTGACATGACTTGGAAGTTAATGCTTTTTGACATAATCTGAACCCACTCTCCTTTTTCTCTTTTAAGAAACTGTAAACTAATATAGGTATTAACAACATTGGAAAAAACTTTAATGAAAGTAGTCTATAATTTTAAATAGTGACAAGAAGACATAAAACAATCTAACTGGACCTTAGCAGATGGGATGGAAAGTCTTGTAACCCGTAATTCCTAAATTCTCATTACCACTAACTTGGGTTTAACAAAGGTCTTTGGGGAACTCTTTACTAAAATTAGGGTGTCAATTTCGCTCAATTAATTGATTGAAAGTATTGTTTAATTAATTGATTGCTTTCATATTGGTATACCATAGTGAAGTTTAAAGAGAAGTGTAAAATTGCCATTTGATTTTATAAAAATTCAATTCAACTTATAAGATGATAGTTGTATCGATGTCTATGAATATCTAAATTTGGTGAGACGTGACCATTTCAATGGAAGTTGTCTTTAAAGTTTTCAAGGTCTCAAGAGCACCTGAAGATAAAAATTATTTATTTCTGATAACAATAGAGTTTGTGTGGTTGCTATCTGATAAGTCAATAAATAGCTATAACTTTACAACAACAATAATATTTGAAAAAAGGGATCACTTGGAAGTGATAGTTCTTGGGATTGAAGAGACAAGCACTTCAAATACCAAGGAGAGAGTATGAAGAGTATATTCTTTGGTGCTATTTTGACAGGGTAACACTGCTAACTTATGTCCTTATGATTTGACCTTGCCCGATGACTCTATTTGTAAGAAAATATTTGAGCTAATCTGGCATGTGCTCATCAAAAGGATATTCTTTTGAGATAATATCTTAAATGTACTTTATGTCACATTTTGCTATCTATCGTCTGTCCGCTCTAATAGACGATATATGGCACAAGTCGGAGTCAAAAGAAAAATATGTCGGGCATGGTGCCAAAAAATATGATTTAGTAAATATCTTTTCAAACGGTAACTTGAAAAATAATCTTTTAAAAGTTTGCAAAGGGCTTTGGGGGCCGCTCGTCAATAATAACTTTAAAAATACTTTGTAAGAAGCAACCTGGCTACTTACCTATTTGAATAAGTGTGGACTATGTAAGTACATGATTGACCTCTTAGGTCCCACCTACTAGTTTTCTCTCTTTTCTAAGGTTTTGAAGTGGTGAAGGCTTGCCCCAAAAAACTTGAGTCTCAGCGACTAAACCAAAACTCCCTAGAGATCACAACTGGCCTCTTCGAGCCCTGCTCGCTCGATCAAGGCTACCTACGTAGGAAAGTAATAATGTTAGTAATTATTTCAATATGCAGATAAGTTTATAGTTACTTGACTATTTACACAGCATCCCTTGAATCTGTTGGGTCTGCTCACATGTTTTCTTTCTTGTCTTGTGGTTGCTCGTCGAACGTCCCCTCGCCAGCCTCGAGATTTATTTGATCAGGTGTCTCTCCTTTGGTTTTGAGTACACTCGTTGTAGCACCCTCTCGCCAACTGACCTGTTTTGGCTAACTTGTCTTCTTTGGTCTTGGTCACACTCATTGTGGCACCATCTCGCCAATTATTTTATTTTGTCTATCTTCCGTCTTAGGTCCACTTGTTGTCGGCCCTCGCGTCAAATGGTCATTTTGACATGTTTGTATTTGAGGCCACTCGTAACGCACCCCATCACCTTCTTGGGCTCATTTAGTTGAGACTGCCTTTGGACCTGCTCGTGTGGCAGACCCTTCACCTGGCCTAGCATCCACTCATTTAGTACCCCCTTGACCTATTGGGCTTGTTTGTGGGTAATTGAACGGGTGCCTCTTTACATTAACTCCCTCGTGCAAAAGTGTGCGCTGGTTAAAACGAAGAGTTTTAAATGAAATAAATCATTATCTTTTTAGAATTAGAGGAGTCTTTATTTCAATCAAATCATTACTTTTATTGGGCATTTAATGCCCCTAACATGGTTGTCGTACTAATGCACCCTTTAATGTCTCGGGGAGACATGTGTTTGCCTAGGAACACTCATTTTATGATTTGGATAAGAGCTCCACTACGTGAACCCCTTATTTGTACCCCATTTTCATACCCTTGCAATAAGACAAAAATTATAAGATCACTTTTTTTTTTCAAATCAACTCTATCAAATTAAAAATCACTCCTAAATTCAAAGCAAAATCAGCCCTCCCATTTTAAAAGCCACTTTTTTTAATAAAATTATTACAATGTTTGTAATATTTTTTTATTTAAAAAATCTGTTTTATTTTTTTAAATATTTTTAAAAATAATTTTATAAAAAAATCAGGTGGTCTAAAAACTGTTTTTTTATAAAACAAAAATGGCAAAAAAATTGATGTTTCTAATCGCAATTGGTTAGTGCCGCTGGCACGACTCACATCATTTAAGATTATATAAAAAAACATTATATAAAAACGTTTTTTTTTTTATAAAATTAAAATGGCAAAAAAAAAATTAATGTTTCTAATCGCAATTGGTTAGTGTCGCTGGCGCGGACCCACTTCATTTAATAGATATGGATTCGCGCCATCAACACTAATCCATCAATTTTTTTCCAAAAAAAAGTGTACAAGTTTTTAAAAACAATTTTATAAAAAAAACATTATATAGAAATTGTTTTTTTTATAAAATTAAAATGGCAAAGAATTGTTGTTTCTAATCGCAATTGGTTAGTGTCGCTGGCGTGGACCCACGTCATTTAATAGATATGGATCCGCGCCATGAACACTAATCCATCAATTTTTTTCCAAAAAAAAAAGTGTACAAGTTTTTAAAAACAATTTTATAAAAAAACACTATATAGAAACTGTTTTTTTTATAAAATTAAAATGACAAAAAAATTGATGTTTCTAATCGCAATTGGTTAGTGTCGCTAGCGCGGACCCACGTCATTTAATAGATATGGATCCGCGCCATCAACACTAATCCATCAATTTTTTTCCAAAAAAAAAAGTGTACAAGTTTTTAAGAACAACTTTATAAAAAAAAACATTATATAGAAACTGTTTTTTTTTATAAAATAAAAATGGCAAAAAAATTGATGTTTCTAATCGCAATTGGTTAGTGCCGCTGGCGCGGACCGACGTCATTTACTAGATATGGATCCGCATCAGAAGCACTAACCCATCAATTTTTTTCCAAAAAAAAGTGTACAGTTTTTTAAAAATAATTTTATAAAAAAAAACATGTGGTTTAAAAACTGTCTTTTTTATAAAATAAAAATGGCAAAAAAATTGATGTTTCTAATCGCAATTGGAAAATGCCGCTGGCGCGGACCCACCTCATTTAATAGAAGTGATTCCGCTCCAGTAGCACTAACCCATCAATTTTTTCCCAAAAATAAGTGTACAATTTTTTAAAAACAATTTTATAAAAAAACAGGGGGTCTAAAAATTGTTTTTTTTATAAAATAAAAATAGCAAAAAAAATTGATGTTTCTAATCGCAATTGGTTAGTGCCGCTGGCACGGCCCACATCATTTAAGAGATGTGGATCCGCGCCAGCATCACTAACCCATCAATTTTTTTCCAAAAAAAATCTGTACAAATTTTTAAAAACAATTTATAAAAAAAACATTATATAATTTTTTGTCATAAAATTAAAATGACAAAAAAATTGATGTTTCTAATCACAAGTGGTTAGTGTCGCTGACGCGAACTCACGTCATTTAATAGATGTAGATCCGCGCCAGCAACATTAATTCATTAATTTTTTCCAAAAAAAAGTGTACAAGTTTTTAAAAACAATTTTATAAATAAAAACATTATATAGAAACTGCCTTTTTTATAAAATAAAAATGGCAAAAAATTGATATTTCTAATCGCAATTGATTAGTGTCACTGGCGCGAATCCACATCATTTAATAGATGTCGATCCGCGTCAGCAGCACGACCCATCAATTTTTTTCCAACAAAAACTGTAGTTTTTAAAAACCATTTTATAAAAAAAAAAATATTGTTTTCTATATATATATAAACACGAAAATCAGTTGTTTTAAAAAAAAAAAGTTATTTTATAAAACAATTTTTTTTTAAAACAAGTCTTTTATAAAAATAAATATTAAAAACACCTTTTTTTAATAGTTAGAAATTAAATTGTGACTTCTATTTGTTTAGTTATTGTTTTAATAAAAAAATAATTAACTGTTTTGGTAGGTTTGCTTTGAAAGGTTTTGTCTTATCTTAAGGGTACGAAAAGAAAAGAGGGTATGAAACGAGGGTCAATATATCATTTTATGATTTCTTGAGCCATTAAGCGTGCGTCCCTTTCAAGGTACAAATTCTTCCTTTCCAGAGTTTAGAGAGAGAAAAAAGCTTTCGTCCCCCAAACCCTTCTTATCTTATCCCATTCTTCTTACTTCTTCAAACCTTTACTGATTCAATGGCCTCTTCATTTGCCATGTTGTCTACTGCCGTTAGCGAGATTCGAATGGGTTCTTTACCCATTCAGGTCACCATCTCCATCACTACTACCCTGTGGCCTCTTCCACCATTGTTTTCACTACTTTCACCACTGCAGGGTCTGGTGGCGCTGATCTTTCCACCAATGTTGCCACTGTTTTGACTAAGGTTAAAAAAGAGTACCTCAAGAGCCGCTCGAAGAGAGATTTTACCATTACCATCTTTCCCTTTACTTTGGCGAGAATATTACCGTCATGACTTCTTCACTCGAGAGGTTTGAGGCTGAAGTTATTAAGAAGATCAATAAGCAACCACTTCTGGGCATTGCATCGTACTGGCTGAAAGTATTTAGTATGTGTGAGTGGATAGAGGCGACTTTCCCTTCCCTAACATTTAATATTGATGTTTGTGATGGTGCCCCAAACGAGTGGGACATTTGAGTAGACTATATTATGATTGTGCCTACACACAAGGTTGTTGTAGAGCAGTTAGCTTAAAGACTTGTACCTTTGCTAAACACACGAACACTTTCAACCTTTTGGCTTCTCGACTCCCATACCTTTATTACCAGCTGTTGTGAGTTTTCTATCACACTTGAAGATATTTACGAGTTGATAAGTATCCCTCTCTTGGGAAGTCATGTATTTACTGATGTTTATGAGGACAATGTCGAGCGAGCCATGTGCGAGGAGCTTTAACATGTCCTTGCTACATTGCAATTCACCAGACAGGGGCCATCAAGCACTCTGTTTCTAAGTGGGAAAGATATTTATTTAGAGACTTTGAGCCAACTCCAAAAGACAAGTATAAAATAGCCACTGATTTTATAAAAATTCAATTCATCTCTTTATTGGGTATATTTTTTGGGCCAACGTTTCACTTTCCAAAATGAAATTGTATTTTTTAAATATTATTATTATTGAATGTTAAATCACTATAAGTGATAGAGTTATATGATTTAAATAACGAAAAATTAAATATTTAAAAATTGTATCTAGAATGATTGGAAAAGTAGAAATAAGACCACCCCAATCCTTATTAATATTACATACATAATATTATCACAAAAGTGTCTCTTCTTAGAAACGACATAAATATTTTATTATATTCATATAGAGATAGAGTGGTGCTTTCAAAATGATGGAGACAAAAATTTATTAAAACCACATATCCACAATAATAAAGCTAGTTGTAGACTTCTCCCATCAATCCACGGTGCATTTAGTGTATTTGGACTTTCTAAATTTAGCATGACAAAATTTTATTTTGGATTTTTTCAAAAGAAAATGTAAAACAAAGGTCATGTGCCTTAAATTGAGAAAAAAATTCTAGAAAATTAATGTTATCAAACACTACAACAAATGATAAATGGGTGACACATTTACATTCACAAAGGTGACAAGAATCAAAGACTACATAATAGTAATTATTATTAAAGTAAATTATGCTTTTAGTCCCTAAGCTATTATTTCAATTTTTAAATGGTCCCTAATCTTTTATTTGTCTCAAGTTAGTCATTAAACAATATAAATTATTTCAAAATGGGGACTCCATCCAAAGATCCGTTAAACTCTCTCTCACTCTCTCTCTCTCTCTCTCTCTCTCTCTCTCTCACACACACACACACACACACTTAATGCACATAAAATGTTATAAAAAAGATTTTTATATAAATAAAAAATTTAGTTTTTTGTTTTGTTTTGTTTTGTACATAAAAAATATACTTTTTTTTAATTAAAAGTGATAATAACATGTTTTGTAAACATTTCCATTTTGTAAAAATCTGTTTGGTAAAAAAATTTAAATAGCAAGAAAACAATTATATATATATATATATATATATATATATATATATAACTCTTATAAAATTGTTATGTTCAATTTGTATTTTACATTCTATAAAGATAATTTTTTAATGAAATTCTATTGAAAGATTAAATTTTTAAAAAAAAATTCCATAACTCTTATCTATATATCTATATATATATAGGTAAGTAAGTAAATTGGGATCTCACTTATTCCTTTCTCCATATATATATATAAGACTCACCTACATCATGCTCTATATGTTACACCTAGTTGTACGCCCTAAAAATATATTTTTTTTCATTTTTTTATTTTTCTCTTAAAATTAACCTTCCAATAAACATGTGTTCAAAAAATTAGGTCAAAATACATTTTGTAGCTATTTTTAAAAAATCCACAAAAAACTGTTCAAAATACCTTATAAGGATCTGCGCTAGTAGTTTTTTGTGACGTTTTTAAAAGTAGCTACAAAGTGTATTTTTACCTAATTTTTTAATATGGGTTGATTAGAAGATTAATTTCAAGAAAAGAATAAGAAACTTGGAAAAAAGATTTCTTATGACCAAGAACTAGGTGCGATGCATGGTGTGATGTATACATCATGATGAAGGTGAGTCTCTCTCTCTCTCTCTCTATATATATATATATATATATATATATATATAGATATATATAACAATGATCTTGTGCGGACTAGTCCGCATTTTAAGAATGCGGACCGAACTTGTGTCACCTAACCGTACGCGTAGAAATTATCACCTAAATTATAGGCCCACTCTCTATCTTTTCTGCGCTCACCGTCAGGTGACACTTGTCCGGTCCACACTCTTAAAATGCGGATTGGTCTGCACAAGGGCATGACTGTATATATATATATATATATATATATATATATATATATATATATATATATATATAATGCTCCTGTGCGGACTAGTCCACATTTTAAGAATGCGGAGCAGACATGTTTAGCCTAAAGGTGCGCCTAGAAATTACCGCTTAAATTATAGGCACACTCTCTCTTTTCTGGGCTCACTGCCAGGTGATACATGTCCTGTCCGCATTCTTAAAATGTGGACTAGTCCGCACAAGAGCAGGACTGTATATATATATATATATATATATATATATATATATATATACACACACACACACACACACACACTAGTGTATTCTCATACCCGAGGGCACGGCGATAAATTTGCCCCCGTGATAAAATGTAACCCATAATAACCCGTATTTTAAAAAAAAACTTAAAAAAAAATTAAAAAATGAATGATTTTTTTTCTAAATATTTTAATATAAAAATAATAAAATAATGATGTATAGCATGCATACATGCATGTGTACGCATGCAAGCATGTATCCATACAACACATAAAGTGTTATGCATGTTTATCATGCATGACGAAAATCCATACTCCATATTGTACTTTATTGTGTATATATATATATATATATATACAATCCTGCTTTTGTGCGGACTAGTTCGCATTTTAAGAATGAGGACCGGACATGTGTCACCTGGCGGTGAGTCCAGAAAAGAGAGAGAGTGTCTCTATAATTTAGGCGATAGTTTCTAGGCGCACCTTTAAGCGATACATGTCAGGTCCGCATTCTTAAAATGCGGACTAGTCCGCACATGAGCATTATTATATATATATATATATAATATAAAAAATAATTTTATTAAAAAAACTTATAACGTGTGGAGAGAAATAGTAACATGTGCAACTTTTGAATGAAATCTACTTAAATAGTAGCATGTGCAACTTTTGAATGGAACTGACCTACAGAGTAACGTGTGCAGAGAAATGTTATATTTTACGTATTTTTTTCTCTTTCTTGAACAGTGAAAAAAAGGCTGCAGAGTAGGCAATAAGTTTTCGTAGCCAGACTAAGATTGGAAAACAAACAAAATTGATTTCCTCTGTTCATATGGAACTCGATGACTTATAGAGAAAACAAGCAAAATAGTACTACTAGCATCTGATGCCCCCATAAAAATGAGACTTAGCAAATAAGAGGCCGTAACGCCAACGGTTATAACCCAATTGATTTGTTTCATCAGCCTTGTAACGCCAACGGTTACTTTAAAAAAAACTAATGCTCGCACAAAATCATGCATGAAGTAAGATTTGTGTACTATTGTATTAACTCGTTGCTCAGGAGCACAAATGTGAAAATTCCGTGCTAAACATGTGAGTATAATGATAACAAAACATCATGTTTATATATTGTTGAAATTTATTATGTTCTTTTACTTTGGGCTAGTTTTTAAATTAAGAGAAAAAAAAAAGACTAATACATGTGAAGGTCGTATATGTTCTTGTTCAATACAGATAAAAGTATGATAAGTATATCTAGGGGTGATAATAGATCGGGTCGGATTTAATCGAATTCGTGTCAAAATCATCTATATCCAAACCTGACCCTTTAAACCTTTAATGTCTGTTCCGTTGTATCTTATCGGGTTCTTGTCGTGTTTGAGTAATGTTCAGGTCGTACCATAACGAGTCGTGTTATGTATTTACACTAGAGGCATCTGTAATGGACAATGTAAATGTGTATATGTGCATGCAAATCTAGACACCGGATACATAATGGCTTAATGGGATCCACAGGCCTAGGTGAGAAATTGTCTCCCGTCCAATAACTATGGACGCATAAATGTCATCCGTCCAAGTATATTTAAATGAAAAATCATATTCATTTACCCCGTCTAAGAGCAATAAACGACTATATTCAAACGGGTGTAATAATTATTTCTCGTTTGGGTGACTATCCAGGGTGGAACTCATGGTTGGGTGGGTTAAAGTCCCACGCCTAAGTTCAAATTCCCATCTTTTTACATTTTTCCTCCTTTGTGTTTTTACAATCTAAATGAGAACATATATGTCTAAATTTCCATCTTTTTACATTGATGCATGGTGGATGACCTAAATGACTAGGCTCAAATACATTTTGTTATGTTTTCGTGTTTAGAGGGTCCACCCATTAAATATACATAAGATGTTGTTTTATTTATGCTAATCACGAACAAGTGTTTCAATCTAAATGATAGTATTTCTTGAAAGTATATAGTATGTACCTCGAGGAAATCCCTGCAGGCAAAATCAGGTAGCCATGGCACTTTGTGTGTACAAACGGAGAAAAGAACTTTAACGCCCTTCACCGAATCCGGAAACAAAACCTCCGGCAAAGAAGAAAACCCTATATTCCCCAGGGACTCCCTGTTGATTGTCTCAGTTAACTCCATAACCGCACTTGACACCACCAATGTCTCAACCATCTCCGGGTACAACTCCGCCATCTTAAACCCAACAATCCCACCATAACTCAAACCCACCACACTACATTTATCCACTCCCAACTTCCCCAACCCTTTGGCCAAACAGTGAACTTGGAAGTTGGTTGAGCGATCAGATTTATCTGTGGTTGAGTTGCCAAAGAAAATGAGGTCAGGCACGTAGAGTGAGTAGTCACGAGCTAAGGCTAGCATTTGGAAAACCCATGTGTGAAGGCCATCAGCACCAAAGCCATGAAGGAACAACACAGCCGGTTTGGTTGGTTTGGGTTGAGTTGGACCCCATATGTTCATCACAGTGCCGGGCTCGAGTTCTACTGTTTGTGCTGTAATGCCAACTACTTTCATCACTCCATGCAACAATGGTTTCAGTACAGCAAACACGTTCACCATTTCAATGCTGTATAAAATATTGAAAAAATCATATATAAATTATTTTAATGTATAAACAATATGAGTAATACTAGCCAGAATTTATTTTTTTCGTGACCCTTTTTTTGTTTATCGATATATCAATAATGTAACAAAAAAAAATCACGAAAATTAATCTTCTAATATTACTCTAACACTATGTATAAAGTATAATTGTTAGTTTCAGGTGGAGTATATAATTTGAGAAAAAAGGAGTTGAAAGTGTTTTTTTAAACAATTTTTTATTATGGTTTTAAAAAAATGTTTGTATACTTTTTTTCCTTTCTAAAAGTACAAACTGTTTTATTTTAAAAAATACATGTTTAAACTATTTTTTTAATTTTTAAAAAATATATATTTTGTTACTTGTTTCACTTTTTAAACATAAAATTATAGTTTAAAAAATTGTTTACAGTATTTTTTAATGATTTTGTTTAAAAAAAAACTATTTCGTATTTCTTTCCGTTTTTAAACACAAAAAGAAAAGAACGATATGACACGAAATCTTTTTTAATGGATTATTTGAGATTTGACTCCCATTACTTTGAGAGCGAAAAAATAAATAGTTTTTTTTAATTAACATGAACCTAATAAAAGGCGACATGACATTAAATTGTATTTTTAACGCAATATAAATGATTTTTTCTTTTAACAAGAAAATGATCCAAATAAAACAAGGCAGTGGTTTTTTTTAACCCAGAGAAATGAAGTGATATGAGAAATATTTTTCAATCTGTTTTTCATAGCTATTTCATGTAGAAAAAAGTATGAAAATCTAAAGAAATAATATTAAGCTAAAATAATGCTTTATCAAACTATTTTTCCCAAGAAAAAAAACTAACCCTCGAGTCTAACGAGTTTTGCCCGGAGCCGTGAGAGGTAGGAGTTGTGGCAGAAGTGGGATAACCAACAAGTTAAAGAAGTAAAGCAAACAAGTTAACCATTTCTGTACTCTATAGGAGAAATGAATGTTTTACGGTCTGAATGATGCGTAATGCTATATGCATTTATACAGGATGGCTCTGAGCATGCGACACATGTATCACTAATTAAATACTGACTTGCAGGACGTGTGTTCGTTCAAATCAATAAATATATCTACTTTAATTTTTGAGTAGCATTCAATTTTCAGGTAATACATTCTTATTTTTAAATAATATAAAATTGAAAAAAATTATTTTTGTAGTAGATTATTATTTTAACTGTCATTCTAAAAATGTTTTTTTAACTTATAACAAATTGTTTTTCTTTTATAAAAATTTGTATTTTCTAACCAGAAGTTATGAAGTTTAAAAATTGTAAATTAATGTTTTCAACTGTTTTCTTATATAAAACATTGTACAAAAAAATTACCTGTTTTTAATTATTAAAAAATAAATGCTTTTAACTGTTTTTTAATAAAATTAACATTTTATTGTTTTTCTTTTAAAATACAAAATTATACACTTTTTATTACTGTTAAAACTGTTTTTATTATATAAATTTTTTTTTAAACTATTTGAAACTGTTTTTTTTTTAATATCTATAATTTATTTAACAAAATGAATAACTATATTCTTACTGTTTTAAAATTTTCTATTTTTAATTGTTTTAAAACTGTTTTTTAGAAAGAAAAAAAACTGTTTTAAAAATGTCTTTTATTAAATGTTTTAAAACTGTTTTTTAAAGATAAATTTGTCTTTATAAAAACTGTTTTTTTAATGTAAAATTTTCAACTGTATTTAAGGTTTTTTTACTGTTATTTTTTACTGTTTTTTATAAAACCTTTATTTAAAACAATGTTAAAAATAGCTAAAATTGTATAATTAAAAAAACTGATATAAAAACAAACCATTGATTTTTACAAAAACAATAATGGACAAATCTTGAGTGGCAAACTTTTCTTTGAGTATGATCAAGGAAAGAATTTCCAAAAAATGAAAAAGCTTGACAAATATTGACTATTATACGTACATAAAAGTGGACAAAAACTTCACTTATCATCATTTTGTCATTTTCCATCTTAAAAAAGACCTATCAAACACACATATAAAGAATATGATGAGAACCTTTGGAAGATATGTTTCTACATACATATTAAATAATAAACATGAAATTTGGTTGAAGACTTACAGAAATTTGCTCGTAAGGTCCTCTTTGTTAAACTGCATGTTTGAATTATTATAGTTATGAAATTAATAATAATAGCCACTTGATGAAATTTTTTGTCTAGATGAACTTGTAGGCTCCCTTCAAATTTGCAAATAAGAGAATGCTTCGAGTGTGAAATGCAACAAAGGCTTAACTTTTATTTTTTGGACTTACACCCCTCAACTTCTAAATTGGTAAGCTCATAGAAGTAATGAATGTTCTTACTATAACTTAACCTCACATCCTGAATGATATATGCACATATATACACGGTGGGCTTGAGCATGTAACGCATGTATGACTGAATACTAGTTATAAGTGTCCATCGATCGAATAATGACTTGTACGAGGGGTTCGTCGAAGTCGATAAATATAGAATAATTGTATGGTCACACCTTCTATTGACACATGTTTAGTGACATCCTGATATGTTTTAATGTATTTGTTAGTTAAATTTTATTTATTAAGAGTAACTCACACATCAAGCGATGCATATATGACTCGAATACAAACACATAGAGCGCATCTTATTGAGCCTAACCTTCAAAAAGTCCACTTTCAAACATTTAGATCTAAACCATCCACAAATTTTTTCTACGAGAGATTAAATAATACACATTATATGTGATAAAATCCTACAGGTACTTGTTCAACACAATTAAAGCTGAGAAGAGGATAAACATGCACGATCACATAAAAGAATTGTATGCATGTGGTTCGACAATGTGTCCACGTCCATGGGATGTTACTCTCTCTTTATTGATCGTCTCTTGATAACAAAGATTACATGTCCCTTTTTCCTGAGGTGGGGGTTACATTTATAGAGAAAAGAAAGAGGTTGAGCCACGTAAAACTCCTTAACCTTATATAGTTATCTCGACCTAGTCGACTGTATATAATTCTAAGATTTTTGTTGATCAGGGTCAACCAAACCATCCTTATCTCCTTAAAGTGAGATCGTTGATAGAATTAATGGACATGACTCTTATTAGAGTATGGCCGAATAATCCCCTATAAATGTCCCCAAAGCATTGTAGTTGGTTTGGAATGCAAAGGTTTGCTAGTTCTTCAATTTAGACCATGATTGTAGTCGGTGATGATACTTGGCCATCCATGAATGCTATAGTAGGGGATGTTGAAATTGTTGTTGGAGTTTGAAAACTTCTTCATTTTGCCTATTAAACTTTGGACGGCACATGAGAGATTTGCCCTAGTGTTTTTAGGGGTACGCTGGTAAATATGCACCAGGTAACCCAAAAGGCAGTATTGTGTGTCAGCTTCCATCTGGGTATGCCTAAAATGATGAGATTTACCTCGAAAGTTGTTTCATTCCACTAAAATCCTTTCAAGACGTTAGTTGGGTTCATTGCCTTCTCATTTTGTCTTCAAGTTGTATAAGAGCTTTGTTGTGCTTCTTCATACTATAAGTCCACTTTTCTCTCGTTCATCATTTTGCAAATTCCTGTCACAAGTATCATTTTTCTTTGTTCGTTATTGATTGTATCACTATAAGGATGATCTATATCAGACATTAAAACACAATAGAGGACTTTTGTCATCGTTATAGTCCTGAGTATTGTAATACCCTGTATTTTTATGACTTTCAAAATTTAGGGAATTATTAAATTTAAATTGAGATATTAATTTAACATTAATCCGAAAATCAAGTTAAATATTTACTAGCGTGACTAGAGTTAGTAATTATTGGGAATTTGTCGAATATTAATAAATGAGTAAAGTAATATATAAGATTGATTTTATAAAAATTGTCACGAGTGAATAAAATGGCAATTATGAAAATTTAAGTCGGGACGCGCCCGTGTCGTGTCAGGACTAAATTATTATTATTAAAAGTGAATAAATTATAAGTCACCTATATGGTCATTTAGATTGCACCAATGTGTCCGGAAGGGTCGAGATAGTCAAAATAATGTACCCGGGGGTTTAGTTTGGGTCTCGGGTTTTTTTTAGGTCTAATTGGCATCTTGGGAGGGTATTACAGACATTTGAAATTTTTGGATAATTAAACCCACGAAATACCCAAGGTTATATCAGACTTTAGGAGTTGTCCCCTAGGGTTAACATGGGCAAAACTAAAGAACGTCCATTAGAGAAGAAGTGGAAAAGCTTCCCAAGCAATTCAAGGTCGAAAACTCAACCGTTTGCACCACTACCACCACCGAGTCGTAGATCGCGCGACGGGGAACGCAACCGTACCACTTTCTTCCACAAATCAGAAACCCAATTTCCTGACAAGTATCTATCTTGCTTTATTTTAAGTTGATGTCTCAATCATATTAGTCTAGGGTTGTTTAAAACTTGTTTCAAGGAAGAAAGTATAGTTTTGAGACTTAAAATCACATTTTGAAGAAGAAGTAATCATATTCTGGACATCTAAGTCGCATGTAGAGGATAAACCACGAATTTTTATGGATTTAGAAGTAGGAAATCTGGAAAAGAATTGGAAGAATTGAAAGAAAAAGAAAAATTAGGGTTCTTGAAGTTCAGGTAAATTTTACCTATTAAATTGTTGTAATTGATGAATTAGGACATATTTTACGTAGAAAATTATGTGTTCTGGTATATAGTACTTGTGGTAACGTTTGTTGGGAGTTTGTAAATGATATATGGAGATTTGGTTGAGGTTGGAGAGGCAAACCCGTAACTGGATTAATGCAGTTTTCGTCATAACTGCTTGATCGATCGATCGACCCAAGAACATCGATCGATCCCCTTACTTTTCTTCTGTTGGTTTAATCCGATTAAAATACGTAGTAACCCATGGTTGTTATTGTTAGAGCATAATAGGATATAAATAGGACCAGTAGGGTATAGGTAAACTCCGTTGAGTGAGAATTTAATGTAAGATGAAATTAAGGGTTAACTGAGAGTTATTCACACATATGAAGTCATGCGTACGTTTAATAAAAGGTCGAGACTTGTAAGGAAATTAGACTAGAAGGTAAGTGAGAGTACCTACTAAAATTATACTTAGGGTGATAGAATACTTGGAGAGACGAGAATTAGG
This sequence comes from Sambucus nigra, assembly GCA_949130495.1. NCBI lineage: Eukaryota > Viridiplantae > Streptophyta > Magnoliopsida > Dipsacales > Adoxaceae > Sambucus > Sambucus nigra. Next base: position 577,040,421 of record OX422214.1, on the reverse strand, counting down.
TATGGAGTAACTTATAAATATGAGAATAAAAGTGACAAATCTGTTATGCGAGATAATCAAGTAAAAATGTGCTAAGAGCGGATAATTTTAATTATGGGTCGTGGGCGCACCTAATTTAGAAAATATGAATAATTATGTATATAACTGTGTGAGTGTGCATACATTATGCATTTGTGTAAAAATCATACCCGAGCTACTTGCTATCATGGAGGTTTCGCCGGGGAAGTCTTATCTCGATTGGACCTGTATGGGGGTTATAGACTCGTACCCTAGAAGATAGTATCCTCGATACAGGATATCTGAAAATGATAGTCAGATGTTCTAAGAGACGTGAGGGTATGTGTTGATCTCTTAGGACCTGTAACTATGCTTCGCCTCCATTTATTTATGTATTGTGTTAAAACAGTTCGAGAGTGATTCTGAACTAGTATTTCTCTTAGTTGTGTGATATGGGGACTTGATAGTAGAGTATGCCAACATCATAGAGTTTATGTGGGGTGCCGTTAGTATATATATTGTATGTATGACTAATATATATATACGTATATCTATATGGGAATTTTCGACTGTGCGTATCAGTAGATAAGAAATGAATAAATGCTCCAACTTTATTATAAGTGTTCAGGAACTTTATGACGGTAATGAGTTGTTCTATATAATGTAAGAAATCTTGAAGAGAATAATTTCCTAAAGTAAATATCATAACCTCGCTTTTCACATGATAAAACCTTATGGAGAATAAGTTAGAGAAACTTATGAGATTTATTAGTACGGTAGGCGTGCACACTAGATGAGAGGTGAGAATTCTCAAGAGAGTGTCGCATACTAACATGGTTGTTGCATTAGTCGGTAAGCATTTTAAATACTTGCTAAACTATCTTTAAAACTGTTTTACACTCAGGCTCTAATCCGTTTCCCGTTATCTCTTTTCTCTTGTATATATATATATATATATATATATATATATATATATATATATATATATATATATGTATGTATGTATGTATGTATTTATTACAGGTGCCGAACCACAGGGGCATCATGCTTAGATTCCTTGGAATGGACGCGCTGCAGCTTATTTGGGAGTTGCATGCCATTGCTTAGACAACCTCATTGTTGACTCTACTCTTATTTTAGTTCTGATTAGTTAGGGCATGTGTCGCCCGTTTTCCTATGTAGTTGGATTTGTCAGAGATTTATGTTCTTTTGTTTTCAGTATTTGGTACTCTTTGGGATTTAATTATTGTTAGGATGATGACATTTATAGTTTTTAAACTTGGTATTGGATTATTTAAATGGTTAAATTATTGTGTGTTGATTGCCATCTTTAACATCGATGCGATTCTTAACTATTAATCATTGGAAAAAGGTTTTCATAATGGAATTAAATAAAATAGAGATAAGGTTTAAATTGTTTTGTCACTTAGCTTAATTAATTAGGGTGTTTAAACTAGAAATTTATTTTGTGATAGTGATGCTAAGAATGAACCAACCATTCACCTTGATTTTTAATTTAATAAAGGATTGATCATCCGGTATTTAATTAGGCGGGGTGTCACAGGTGGTATCAGAGCATCAGGTTCTAGTGTCCTTTAGAATCTGTGCGGCTTACTTAGTTACCAACTTAGCGTCTTTGATTTAGGGCCCTAATATTAGGAATGTTGTATTCATCTTTATGCGTGGAGAATTCATGCTTCTGCGATTTGTTTATGTGAATGATGAACTCATCCAAATTATTTAAATTTTCAGATGGATCGTTAAGAAGAACAAACTAATGCCGTTGTGGGAGTCAATGAGCAAGGTCAGCTCACACCTCAGGTGTCTCCAAAGAGAGTATCAACCGTCGAGTTAGCAGGTATTGTGGCACAGGCAGTTACCACTGCGGTCTTACAGTATCAAGAACGCAACACACAACTTATAGGGGTAAAAGATCTAGAGAGTATAGTCAATCTATCATGACTAGAAACAACAAGTGTGCGAAGACACTAAAATCGCAACAACAAGCTCCTCAAGATCGTAAAAGCCACGAATGTAACAAATTGTGCAGGGAAAACCAAAAGCGTCAGGGCTAACAAAGCTGGGGTCAGAGTGAAGTCACAAAAAGGTGTTTCAAATGTGGAATGGATGGTCATGAACGTCGAACTTATCCGGATCAGACTGGAGAGGAACTCCGACCCGACCAGTGGGAATTTTCAGGACTCTGCTATAAGTGTGTACAAACGGATCACAAGTGGAGAGACTGTCCTCAACCAGATGTCGTTTTTCATCAAGATGCTCGACAAGGCCAATAAGGCCAAGGAAAAAGTGGAACTGTACAACCGGACCAAAACCAACAGAGCCGTGAAATGAAATAGTTTAGAGGTGGATACTTCAATTGCGACAGGATGGGTCACCGGAGGCATAATTGCCCCGATAAGAATAAGATACCCCAGCAACAAGGGCAGAAACATCACGAATGTGTGTACGATGTCCAGCATACTGAAATTCAGGAGCCATCATCGGCCATTGATGGTACGTTCCTTCCTTCTAGTACTATGGGACACATTTTATTCAGTACTGGGGCGCCGCACTATTTCATAGATACTCACTTTACACGGACTATAGGATTTTTAGACACTACTGAGAGTACGGTGTCATGCGTCGACTCATCATTGGGAAAGGGTCTTTAATTTTCTTTATATGCCGAGGTGTAGGTATATAGTTTGATAGTTTGATGTTACCTGCAGTCATACTAGTTTTAGTTATACGTGAGCACGACTTCATTTTTGGCATGGATTGGCTCGCTGCGTACAGAGCCATGATAAATTATTTCGATAGGAGTATTATCTTTGCCATTGCGGGGCAGGAGATGTTTTGGTGGCGATGCCTCACCTAGAGGGAGGATCTTCCACCCATTTGTATTACATAAAGGAGGATACCTCAAAAGAGATTATGATTCTCCTGGATTCGATTCTAGTCGTTCATGAGTTTTCGAATGTATTTCAGGAGATAAGTGGGTTATGTGTTGAGGTATTCTGTGTAGAATAAAACCACATGAGTTAAAAATTTCCGAAGCAAGAATAAGGGCAAGGGTATGGTGCTTACAAGGGAAATGGTTAATATAATTTCTGATTTGGTTCAGACAAATGCGTTATGTTCGGAAGACAATTAAGTAGCCAAGGCGGTTGGCAAAGTAGATGTATGAGTTTTATCCTCGGAGGATGAAGCGTGTTTTATGTGACACGAGCGAGTCATTATATTTTTGTTTATTTATAGATTCGCATGTGAGAAGAATTTAGTGCATATATCTATAGTGTTATTATTATGTATATATTTCCCAGGTAAAGTGGTATTGTCTTTTGTGTTCTCCGCGGAGGACAAATGAGTGCACTGTTAGTGATTTATATTATTTATTGAGAATCCTAGTATTAGTGATGTGATAAGCGAGTACGATATTATACTAATTATGGTTTATAAAAATGGTTAAAACAATAGTGCGCAGTAATTTTAAGGCTATCGGAGTCGTTGCTATAGGGCAGTATGTTTTGTTCTGACAAGGCCTCACCTGCGAGAGGGCCAGACTCGCACTTATATTATCTATTTTAGAAATTTCAGAGGTAATAGTGGTCTTGAGATATTTGATCCCGGTGTGTGTAGGGACTTTGTTGTTATGATTCAGTATGTATTGGGTCTACTGTTGAGCGAAAAAGATTTAACTCATTATTATGTTTAGCGCTTAGGATTTTGTGTTAGGAAGAGTGCATTGATATATCTATCCTTTAGATATGTGAGAGTTAAGAGTTGGACTCATATGTTTGGGGACAGGATTTCGAGGACCCCGATTGTATGTATTCGAGGTTAATGGGATATGATTACCACCAATAATGAACGATTGTAAAAGTGACGGAATGTTTTTTATTTAGTGTAATTACGGGAGGAGATGTAACTTTTCTGTCAAGAGATGGAATTAAGGGGTATATGTTATGAACGAAGGGCCTAACAGATTTTGATAACCGACAATGCTACATCGGGGGGGTTCCTTGTTTGGATTTCGCTTTGCGAGACATCCCACGCATGAAACTTAGCGTAAGGTTGGAAGTGGAAAGATGTTTGGTCATTAGTCTATGAGTTTGTTACCTCGATCGTAGTAGGAACAGGTAATTATATATGTAAGTTGGAAGTTGAATTACTATTAAAGAATAGCCGGTGGTGTGGTAAGAAGGCAGTAAAAGTTTTATCTTATCACCACGAGTTAAGGGGTGTAACGATGATAAGGAGGATTTAAAATTTTGATTTCTAGGGTGATTGAGAGTACCCAAGTGTGGTAATCACGTTGTGAGCACAAGAAAAATAAAGAATTGGGTGTTATGCATGAAGCGTATGAGATGCTTACACTAGTATGGAATGTTTATAGGGTGTATGGGCATCTTGGTTAGCTCATGTCAAAATCGTTCGAGTTGAAGGGGCGTGGAAATAGACGCGTGGAATAAATGTTTGAGAGATTAACATAATGAAATGGAAGTGGTAGAGTGGATTGGGCGCTATGTGAAAGATGATAAATCCCTATATTTGTGTTTCGAGTAGCACACCGAATCTGGTTGGAAGGTTGTGGGAAGCCAGTTAAGAAGGGGTATTCTTTGAGAAGGGTAGAATTCAATTATTATGGAGAACACTCGGAGCAAAGTTGTAATTAGTCAAATGTTGAGAGTGACTGACACGTACAAAGAGTTAAGATGTTAGTATGGTATAGCAGGTCCGGAAGTGCACATCGTGGAGAAAAGTGCATGGGTCGGAACTTTCAGTATACGGAAAGGAAATAAGTGGAGTATTAAGTGTCACTTAATGTGAGACATTACAAGTAGAAGTTTATGTCGAGCGGGACATAGTGGGTAGTCTCCTCGGGCATTACTCATAAACAGAAATCGGTTGGAACAGGAGGGCCAACCAGAGAATTTTGTGGCTACCGACGATTCCGATAAGGGAAGAGGCCAGTGAAGTCGGTAAAGTTTCCTTGATGGGTTTCCAACCTCAAGGCAAGATCAAGGGTTCATTCGAACATGTGGAACAAGTCGCCCAAGAAGGAAGTGATTGATATTCCTTTGGGGTGATTTACCATATTAACTAGTGTGCCCGAGTCTTCCTTTGAAAGGAAGAATCGCACTGGTACATGATCGCTCTCTTTAGGATGAGACTTTCAAATCCCACCTTCAATATGGACTTTCAGTAAGCATCGGGGATAACACTTCGTGTTGGGCGGGTTGTATCACCTATAATTCGAGGAGTAGGCGAGCGGTAAATAACCATTAGTGGAGCCTTATGAAAGTAATTTTGGATTCACTGTGATCATTTCATTTCCAAAATAGTTATAGCTAGCAAGTGGAGTATAGTACGGTAATTGGGAAGGATATTACCTAATGGTAGGGTTCAGTGGGAGCACTCTCACCTGTTTATTGTGAACAAGGTGCTTATTGAGGTTTTGGTGTGGAAAACCTTAACTTTTCTCACTCTGAATGTTAAGAGATGGGCGGATAATCAGAATTTGGGATTGGTCGAGCTAGAGTCTGATGACTATGGTGGAATTACCATGACTTTTTAGGCGAACAAGAGTGGTCAGATGTTCGTATGGTTTCTCTCAAAATGGGAGTTTTGTGTTTAGATAAATCTTTGTAGTTGTCATGTAGTGAGGTGCGGCCTCCCATTGATAGTGAAATAATGGGAATTAATAATGAATAGGCGTGTCTTATGTGAAAATTATCAAATAGGAGCTCCATGTGAAGTGTCTTTAATGAGAGTGTTAAACAAGTTTGTTGTGAGGCGGGGGCTATAATGATTGAGCCCCTTATTATGTAGATAGTTTGCGTACTGTTAAGCCTTATTTTCCAAATTTCGGGACGAAATTCCATTATTAGGGGGGAAGTATGTAATACCCCTTATTTTTAAGCCTTTCAAAATTTGGGGATTTATTAAATTTAAATTGAGATATTAATTTAATATTAATCCGAAAATCAATTTAAATATTTACTAGCGTGACGAGAGTTAGTAATTATTGGGAATTTTTCGAATATTACTAAATGAATAAAATAATATATAAGATTGATTTTATAAAAATTATCACGAGTGAATAAAATGACAATTATGGAAATTTAAGTCGGGACGCGCCCGTGTCGTGTCAGGACTAAATAATTATTATTAAAAGTAAATAAATTATAAGTCACCCGTATGGTCATTTCGATTGCACCAATGTGTCCGGAAGGGTCGAGATAGTCAAAATAATGTACCCGGGGGTTTAGTTTGGGTATCGGAGCGTTTTTAGGCCTAATTGGTATCCTGGGAGGGTATTATAGACATTTGACATTTTTGTGTAATTAAACCCACGAAATTCCCAAGGTTATATCAGCCTCTAGGAGTTGTCCTCTAGGGTTAACAAGAGAAAAATCAAAGAACGGCCATTAGAGAAGAAGTGGGAAAGTTTCCCAAGCAATTCAAGGCCGCAAACTCAACCGTTTGCACCGCCACCACCACCGAGTCGTAGATCGCGTGATGGGGAACGCAACCATACCACTTTCTTCCACAAATCAGAAACCCAATTTCCAGTCAAGTATCTATCTTTCTTTATTTTTAGTTGATGTCTCAATCATGTTAGTCTAGGTTTGTTTAGAACTTGTTTTGTGGAAGAAAGTATAGTTTTGAGACTTAAAATCACATGTTGAAGAAGAAGTAATCATATTCTAGGCATCTAAATCGCATGTAGAAGATAAACCACAAATTCTTATGGATTTAGAAGTAGGAAATCTGGAAAAGAATTGGAAGAATTGAAAGAAAAAGAAAAATCAGGGTTCTTGAAGTTCAAGTAAATTTTATCTATTAAATTGTTGTAATTGATGAATTGGGATATATTTTACGTAGAAAATTATGTGTTCTGGTATATAGTACTTGTGGTTACGTTTGTTGGGAGTTTGGGAATGATATATGGAGATTTGGTTGAGGTTGGAGAGGCAAACTCGTAACTGGTTAACGCAGTTTTCGTTATAACTGCTTGATCGATCGATCAAACCAAGAACATCGATCGATCCCCTTACATCGATCGATCGACCCCCTTATATCGATCGATCGACCCCTCCTGGAAAACTGCATATTTTTCTTCTGTTGGTTTAATTTGATTAAAATACGTTGTAACCCTTGGTTATTATTGTTAAAGCATAATGGGATAAAAATAGGACTAGTAGGGTCTAGGTAAACTCCGTTGAGTGAGAATTTAATGTAAGATGAAATTAAGGGTTAACGAGGAGTTATTCACACATATGAAGTCATGCGTATGTTTAATAAAAGGTCGAGACTTGTAAGAAAATTAAACTAGAAGGTAAGTGAAAGTGCCTGCTGAAATTATACTTAGGGAGATACAATACTTTGAGAGACGAGAAGTAGGTATGGAGTAACTTATATATATGAGAATAAAAGTGACAAATTCGTTATGCGAGATAATCAAGTAAAAATGTGCTAAGAGCGGATAATTTTAATTATGGGTCTTGGGCGCACCTAATTTAGAAAATATGAATAATTTTGTATATGACTGTGTGATTGTGAATACATTATGTATTTGTGTAAAAATCATACCCGGGCTACTTGCTATCATGGAGGTTTCCACGCCGGGCAGTCTTATCTCGATTGGAACTGTATGAGGGATATAGATACGTACCCTAGAAGATAGTATCCTAGATACAAGATATCCGAAAATGATAGTCAGATGTTCTAAGAGACGTGAGGGTATGTGCTGACCTCTTAGGACCTGGAACTTTGCTTCGCCTCCATTTGTTTGTGTATTGTGTTAATAGAGTTCGAGAGTGATTTCGAACTAGTATTTCCCTTAGTTGTGTGATATGGGGACTTGATAGCAGAGTATTCCAGCACCATAGAGTTTATGTGGGGTGCCGTTAGTATATATATTGTATGTGTGACTAATATATACGTATATCTATATGGGAATTTTCTACTGTGTGTATAAGTAGATAAGAAATGAATAAATGCTCCAACTTTATTATTAGCGTTCGAGAACTTTATGACGGTAATGAGTTGTTCTAATTAACGTAAGAAATCTTGAAGAGGACGATTTCCTAAAGTAAATATCATAACCTCGCTTTTCACATGATAAATACTTATGGAGAATAAGTTAGAGAAACTTATGAGATTTATTAGTACGGTAGGCGTGCACACTAGATGAGAGGTGAGAATTCTTAAGAGAGTGTCGCATACTAACATTGTTGTTGCATTAGCCGGTAAGCATTTTAAATACTTGTTAAACTATCTTTAAAACTGTTTTACACTCGGGCTCTGACCCGTTTCCTGTTATCTCTTTTATCTTGTATATATATATATATATATATATATATATATATATATATATTTATTAAAGGTGCCCGACCATAGGGGTATCATGCTTAGATTCCTTGAAGCGAACGCGCTGCAGCTTATGTCGGAGTGGCAGGCCATTGCTTATGTATATAGTACCCCGTATTTTTATGACTTTCAAAATTTGAGGATTTATTAAATTTAAATTGAGATATTAATTTAATATTAATTCAGAAATTAATTTAAATATTTACTAGCGTGACGAGAGTTAGTAATTATTGGGAATTTATCGAATATTACTAAATGAGTAAAGTAATATATAAGATTGATTTTATAAAAATTGTTACGAGTGAATAAAATGGAAATTATGAAAATTTAAGTCTGGATGCGCCCGTGTCGTGTCAGGACTAAATTATTATTATTAAAGGTGAATAAATTATAAGTCCCCCGTACGGTCATTTTGAGTGCGCCAATGTGTCCATAAGGGTCGAGATAGTCAAAATAATGTACCCGGGGGTTTAGTTTGGGTCTCGGGGCGTTTTTAGGCCTAATTGGCATCCCGGAAGGGTATTATAGACATTTGACAATTTTAGGTAATTAAACCCACGAAATTCCCAAGGTTATATCATCCTTTAGGAGTTTTCCTCTAGGGTTAACAAGAGTAAAATCAAAGAACGGCCATTAGAGAAGAAGTGGGAAAGCTTCCCAAGCAATTCAAGGCCGAAAACTCAACCGTTTGCACCGCCACCACCACCGAGTCGTAGATCGCGCGATGGGGAACGCAACCATACCACTTTCTTTCACAAATCAGAAACCCAATTTCCTGGAAGTATCTATCTTGCTTTATTTTTAGTTGATGTCTCAATCATGTTAGTCTAGGTTTGTTTAGAACTTGTTTTGTGGAAGAAAGTATAGTTTTGAGACTTAAAATCACATGTTGAAGAAGAAGTAATCATATTCTAGGCATCTAAATCGCATGTAGAAGATAAACCACAAATTCTTATGGATTTAGAAGTAGGAAATCTGGAAAAGAATTGGAAGAATTGAAAGAAAAAGAAAAATTAGGGTTCTTGAAGTTCAAGTAAATTTTATCTATTAAATTGTTGTAATTGATGAATTGGGACATATTTTACGTAGAAAATTATGTGTTCTGGTATATAGTACTTGTGGTTACGTTTGTTGGGAGTTTGGGAATGATATATGGAGATTTGGTTGAGGTTGGAGAGGCAAACTCGTAACTGGTTAACGCAGTTTTCGTTATAACTGCTTGATCGATCGATCAAACCAAGAACATCGATCGATCCCCTTACATCGATCGATCGACCCCTCCTGGAAAACTGCATATTTTTCATCTGTTGGTGTAATCCGATTAAAATACGTAGTAACCATTGGTTATTATTATTAGAGCATAATGGGATATAAATAGGACGAGTAGGGTCTAGGTAAACTCCGTTGAGTGAGAATTTAATATAAAATGAAATTAAGGGTTAACGGGGAGTTATTCACACATATGAAGTCAAGCATACGTTTAATAAAAGGTCGAGACTTGTAAGGAAATTAGACTAGAAGGTAAGTGAGAGTGCCTACTGAAATTATACTTAAGGAGATAGAATACTTCGAGAGACGAGAAGTAGGTATGGAGTAACTTATATATATATGAGAATAAAAGTGACAAATTCTTTATGCGAGATAATCAAGTAAAAATGTGCTAAGAGCGGATAATTTTAATTATGGGTCGTGGGTGAACCTAATTTAGAAAATATGAATAATTATGTATATGATTGTGTGATTGTGCATACATTATGTATTTGTATAAAAATCATACCCGAGCTACTTGCTATCATGGAGGTTTCCACGCCGAGGAAGTCTTATCTCGATTGGACCTATATGGGGGTTATAGACTCGTACCCTAGAAGATAGTATCCTCGATACAGGCTATCTGAAAATGATAATCAGATGTTCTAGGAGACGTGAGGGTATTTGTTGATCTCTTAGAACCTGGAACTAGGCTTCGCCTCCATTTATTTATGTATTGTGTTAATACAGTTCGAGAGTGATTCTGAACTAGTATTTCTATTAGTTGTGTGATATGGGACTTGATAGCAGAGTATTCTAGCACCATAGAGTTTATGTGGGGTGCCGTTAGTATATATATTGTATGTGTGACTAATATATATACGTATATCTATATGGAAATTTTCGATTGTGCGTATGAGTAGATAAGAAATGAATAAATGCTCCAACTTTATTATAAGTGTTAGGGAACTTTATGATGGTAATGAGTTGTTCTAAATAATGTAAGAAATCTTGAAGAGAACGATTTCCTAAAGTAAATATCATAACCTCGCTTTTCACATGATAAAACATTGTGGAGAATAAGTTAGAGAAACTTATGACATTTATTAGTACGGTAGGCGTGCACACTAGATGAGAGGTGAGAATTCTCAAGAGAGTGTCGCATATTAATATGGTTGTTGCATTAGCCTGTAATCATTTTAAATACTTGCTAAACTATCTATAAAACTTTTTTACACTCGGGCTCTGACCCGTTTCCTGCTATCTCTTTTCTCTTGCATATATATATATATGTATTTATTACAGGTGCCCAACCACAGGGGCATCATGCTTAGATTCCTTAGAACGGACGCGCTACAACTTATGTGGGAGTTGTAGGCCATTGCTTAGATGACCTCGTTGTTGACTCTACTCTTATTTTAGTTCTGATTAGTTAGGGCATGTGTCGCCCGTTTCCCTATTTAGTTGGATTTGTCAAATATATATGTTCTTTTATTTTCAGTATTTGGTACTCTTTGGGATTTAATTCTTGTCAGGATGATGGCATTTATAGTTTTTAAACTTGGTCTTGGATTATTTGAATAGTTAAATTCTTGTGTGTTGATTTCCATCTTTAACATCGATGCGATTCTTAACTGTTAATCATTGGAAAAAGGTTTTCATAATGGAATTAAATAAAATAGAGATAAGGTTTAAATTGTTTTGTCACTTAACTTAATTAATTAGGGTGTTTAAATTAGAAATTTATTTTGCGACAGTGATGCTAAGAATGAAGGAACCGTTCACCTTGATTTTTAATTTAATAAAGGACTGATCACCCGGTATTTAATTAGGCGGGGTGTCAGAAGTATGTGACAATTGAGTTATGTGAATGACCTCTTAATTATTTCAACAATCCAGGAGCCCACTGTTTTGTTTTTATAATTTATTGCTGAGGTAGGGATCACCTTTTTCCAACCACCTATTCCTTAAATTTGTCTTGTTCTTTGATGTGGTCCTAGCCCAATGTTCTCTGAATGCCTTGATTGTCAATGGCGTCCATAAAATTAATTGTAAGGAGAAATTTCTAAAAAAGTCAATTTGTATGTATTTTGATTTAATTAAGTGTTTCAATGAAATCATTGAGCCATAGGTTAGGACTTGAATTGGTGACCTTTCAAGCCTATGGCGTGTTTGTTGAACATGTAGCATTCAAACTAAATAGAACACATCATTATGCCATATTTTGTGTCATGCTTTGTGATCAACGTTCCAAGGATCTCTGAGTTATGAATGCATATTTATATCGACCCTTGGATATTTTATTATTGGGTATTAGGATTATTTTAAAATATTTTTATATTTTTAGCGAGTTCATTAGAACGACATCTGATGTCATTTGAACGAGATCTTGTACCTTGTTGGAATGAGTTCAAATGAAGTTTGGCTTAGATTAGTTTTGTCTTTTCTGGAATCTCCTTGGAAGTTTCATTCGAAGTCATTTGAATGAGAATGGGGTCTTCGTCCAAATGAGGTACCATCTTATTCGAACGACCTGACTCATTTTTCAAAAATACAAATTTTCCCACTATGTCATGTTCTCATAATTCTCGTATTTTTCAAGGAGTGCGGAGTAAAAATGATGGTAGAGTCTTTTTTTCTTGCTTTTGTGTTCTAAAACTTTTTCAAAAAGCTCTAAAAGTTTCTCTTAGTCATTCATGATTAAGTTTTCCAAATACAAACCCTAGTTTACACCCAAGTAGATTAAGATCCAAGATTCGTCTTATATATTCCTTGAGATCATGTTTTGGCACCATTGTTTCTTCTCTACATCTTGTTGAAAATTGTTTAATGCAGTAGATTCCGTGCCTATTGGTTTACATACGATGGACTCTGCATACGTGATGGTTGCTAAGACTTATTGGTGGATTTCAAGTGTTTGTGGATTCACATGTTGCAGCTACACAGGTAGAGTCCTTCATGTCACTGATCATAGGTTGAAGGAATGGAGAGTGACAAGGTTTGTGAAGGCATCGAATTTGTGTTGTAAGTCTTTTGTTGCGTCCTTTTGTAATTCCATACTTAGTAAATTTTATGTGAATGAGCCATTCACGTTTTCTCCTATTTGGGTTTTTCTTGTATATCAGGCATTGTGGTTAATTTATTTCATCTTGCAATTCTCACCTAGATACATGCTTAGGTTTACGATAAAATTAATCAATCTCAAAACTGTCTAATTAGTGCTTAACCGTTTTTAATTGATTTTCTTTAAGAAAAAAATAATTTGAAAAATTCTAAATAAAAACTAGTTTGTGTGTATTTAAATCATATTTTCTATTTTTTATGATCGAATTGGTATCAAAGTCGGTGCACTAAACTAATATGTCAGATCTTGTTTAGGCTTGAATATGGGAAGTCGGTTATTTTTTAGGTTTCCAGTTTCCAGTTTTTGTATTAAATTAGCACTTAAGTCGATAGATGAACATGTATGGTAATTAGTAGTTAAGGGTTAGTCCCCACTCACAACCGTAGAATTATGGAGTGAGGAAGAGCATAGGTTAGAAAGTTACAATTCATAAGGTTTAGATGCTCTATTTAGTGCAGTCACACCAGAGGAGTTCTATTGTATGATGACATGTGAAATAACTAAAGAGGCAGGGGACATAATCCAACTCACCCATGAAGTGTTGTTAAGGCTTCCAAGCTCCAAAAACTCACTACTTAGTTTGAAACCATTTGGATGGAGAAGAGTGAATCCTTTTAAGAGTTATACGCTAGATCTTCTGATATTTTAAACTTATCTTTTAACTTGGGAGAAATAATACCCGAAACCTATGTAGTCAAGAAATATTAAGATCCTCGCCTGAAAGATTTAATTCAAAAGTGTCAGTTTTAAATTCCTTAGGTACTGTAGAATCTACGAAATTTGAAGATCTTATAGGTGATATTCAAAATTTTGAGCTCGACATGTTTTCCTTCAAAAAGCCTAAGAAAGATAAGGGCATTGCTTTATAAGCCTAGAAGGAGGAAACACCTGTTTCAGATGATGAGTTTGACATCGACTCCGATGATATGACTATGTCTACTAATAAGTTAAGAAAATTACTAAATTTAATAAAGAGAAATCTAAATATGATGATAAGAAATTTAAAATTTCTAAGTATAACAAGGTCGATAAATTCCTTAAAAATCGTATTATTAATTTTAAGAGGGATGAGTCGAATCGGTATTATGGGTGCGAGGGGTATGGACATAGGGCAGTTGAGTGTCCCACTAAACTACAAAAAGAGGACATGAAACCAATTGCATTCAATGCTACCCTTAAGTTATAGTGAACCGTAAGGGGGAGCTTTTTCCCCCTTTGATTGTAACTTTTTGCATGCATGGCTAGTTATATGAGGCTTTGTGAAAAATATTTCAATGAAGATAATTTTGTTCATAAAACTTCTGAGGCCATTTTGGTAGAAACCCAAGTGAGTGGTGATGAGGAAGAAGAAGACGAGGGGGAGAGTGAACTTTAGGTTGCCTTCATAGAATTTTACGTTGAGTCGAATAATTTTAAAAAGGCAAACTTGAAGTTGAAAACTAATTTGAAAGAATGTGTCATATGTATTGATTATTTTATATTAATTGATGATCTTAAAGCACACAGGAAGACTTTTAGGTAGAAGCTTGCTCTAGTTGAGGAGGATAGAGATATCCTTCAGGTATTAATGAAGATTATGAGGAATGGCACTTTTATTTTTATGAGTCTCGTCGTTTGCTTAAGTCTTGGATTGAGGAGTTATAAGAGAGATTAATGGACTCGAGTAAGGTCAAGTTTGATTTGGAATCTAAGTTGGAAATGTTAGGCACCATCCGAATCAAACGTGGCCATGGTAGGATTGACTTTGATAATTTTAATGCTTCAATTTCTAATGCCAAGTCCAACCTCTTGAGAGGGTCAACCCTAGACAATGACGTTAGAAAATGTCAACCCTTAGGTAACATTTCTAATGTCTTCACATGCACACATTGTCATAGGAAAGGTCACCTTAGGTTTTTTTTGCTTTGATCTTAGAAAAGGTCCTAGGAAGTCTAAGTCTAATGTCATCATGGTTTTTCAAACCCAAGTTTGCCATGTTACACCTAAATGGGTTGGGAAATTATATTTGGAGGCGCTTAACATTAGGCTTGTTGATTCTCGAATGTTTTCACATAACACTTCTCATGTTATATCTAATAATTGATTGTGTCCGCATATTTTTATACTCTAGCTTTTGTGCTTCATAATTATATTATGTTTCTAGTTGTATGATATTTATCTTTTATATTTAAATTTTCCTTTACTGGGTTTTATTGAGAAAAATACAAAACTATTTTTGTGTCTTTTGAGTTGTACTTATTTGAAAATTGGTTTAAAAAATTTAAAAACTCAAACATATTTTTTGTTTATGTGTAATTTGGTTTTACACATTTTGTGTGGTATATGCTTGTGTTTGAATCCACTTCACTCCATGTATCCATATGGCTATGATTTTTGGTTATGACGTCCAATGCTTAGATTTTCTTAATCATACTTGCATGGAGTAGTTTGATTTTAATTTTCTTAATGGATTCACTTTATATATGCCTATGCACACACTTTACACGAGATTTTTTAGATTTTATCTTCATATATTACATGACCTAAGTGGGGGTGTTCTCCTATAAATCTTATGATTTTATATATCTTTTAACTATGTGGAAGTTGTTCGTGTAAGAACTATTGCATGTGATTTTGATTTTTTTGACAACATGAATGTGCAGGTGAAAGAGCTACGAAGGAAGAAATCTTCCTTACATGAAAGGCCACCATTGGCAAGAGCCTAAAAATAAAAGAGAGGCAAATGAAAAATAAAAATGTTGCTAAGCCTAAAATTTTATTTCATTGATTCATCAATACAATTGAATAAAATTGGTACATTCAAAATGAGAAAGAAAAAAAAATTATGTTTGTTTATTTTGAGGGAGTTATATGCTGAAGATGAATGGGTTTGCACAATGAGTCCTAATTGATTCATGTTGGTTGGTATTCATTTTAGAATATCAATATTTTTGTAAGCCAGTGTCCATTGTGTTTATTTGTCCATTTATGATTTCTCTTTATCTGTCACTATGGGGATAAATCTTTAGTTGATAAAGTTAATGCAGTTAAATAAAAGTCTTTGGGCATGTTTAAGTGATTAGGCCATAATTATTTTGTATATAGATCATGCCCCTTTACTCTGTTTGCTACATATTTGTTTAGATACATTTATACTATTCGAGTGTGAAAAGCTTATTGTGTTTAGTGTCTTTTGTGGTATTTATACCTATACATGTGTGTCTATGCTTCATTAATATCCTTTACTTATACATGTGTACAATCAGGTTCTAATGCAAACGCAACTTGCGGATGGATTTTTGCGTGATTTTTTAAAAATAGAAAAAAGTCAAATTTCGAATTGATTTGTTTTCTGTGGCATTTAAACATTTCATGGCACCCTTGTAAAAAAAATCAACTCAAAATGAATTGTTTTACTATTTTTAAAAAGTCGATCAAATATATGTAAGTTTTTAAGTGGTTTAATGAAATTTTTGAGTTGATTTAGAGTTGATTTTTTTCTAGAGGTCTTCTGAAAAGTTTTAATACCACAAAAAAAAATCATGTCAAAAAATGTTTTTTTCCCATTTTTAAAAAATAATAAAAAATCCTTTTGGATGTTGCGTCCACATTAGATCCGGCATGTATATATATATATATATATATATATATATATATACAGGCTGGCTCTAATGCGGACGAATTTTTTCGTATTTTTTAAAAATAGTAAAAAAAAATTCGACTTCAATTTTTTGCGGTATTTAAATATTTCAGGGGACCACTGAAAAAAAACCAACTCAAAATGACTTGTTTTTCTATTTTTAAAAAATGGTCAAACATATGTCAGTTTTTAAAGCTCTTTAAAACTGACATATGTTTGACCGATTTTTTAAAAAGTAAAACATTTCATTTTGAGCTGATTTTTGTAGAGGGGTCCCCTGAAATGTTTAAATACCACAGAAAAAAATCATGTCAAAATTTGATTATTTGGTATTTTTAAAAAATACACAAAAATCCGCTCGCCAGTTAAATTCGCAAGTTGCGTCAGCATTAGAGCATATATATATATATATATATATATATATATATATATATATATATATATATATATATATATATATATATATATATATATTACGTTTGTTTTAAGTCTTTGCGGTTGCATCTAGTCCACGTATGCCATCGGTTTAATCCTATATTTCAAATTGGTATGCTATATTCATATTAGTACCTCTCTTGTTGCTTATTTACATCCATATCTTATGCTTAACTTAGATCATTCTAGTTGTTATCATTTGTTGTTGCATCGAAGTTAGTATATATGGTTCGTTACTTTTTATTTGGTTTGGTGTTTCTTATTTGACTGTACATCATTGCATGATAAAATTGTTTTTCCTTTATGCTTATCCCTTATTTCCTTTAGGGAAGAATTGGTTTAATTGGGGATAAATATGTTATTTTATGCACCTTTATATTAGTCTATTCCTGAACAAAAAAGTAGGCAAATGGCATCTCATCTTTCTAGTTCGGGAGAGATTTTTGCCTTACGGAATACGTCATATTTTAGGTATAGATTATGAGACCAAGGGAGTTTATTCAAATACAAATTTATATTGTTATATTTTCCCCTTGCATTTGATGTTGTGTTTAAATGTGCAGGTTTGCAAAGATGCGGCAAAATTTGCACAAGAATAAAGCTACTCAAACTATGTATCTATCACATTGTATTTTTTCTTATTGGGGTTGGGATTGAGTCTTTTAGTGAGCTTGATAACGCATAGGAGTTTTGTTTTGTGTTTTGTCCCGGAATAACCGATGGGAAAGATTTATAAGGAAAATTTTCCAGTTTGTATGTATTTTGGCTTAATTCCGTGTTTAAGAAAAAGCGTTGAGTCATATGTTAGGACTTGAGTCAGTGACCATTCAAGACTATGGCGTATTTTTTTAAGATGTAGCAGCCAAGCTAAAGAGAACACAGTAACATGTCGTGTTTCATGCCACATTTTGTTATCAACGTTCCAAGGATCTTTAAGGTATAAATACATATCTATGTTGAGCCTTGGATATTTTATTATTAGGTATTAGGATTATTTTAAAATGATTTGTATTGTTTAGAAGAAAATAAGCATTTTTTTGCATGGTCATTAGAACAACATTTGATGTCGTTCAAATGAGATAATGTACCTTGTTAGAACGGGTTATAATGAACTTCGAGTGAGATTAGTTTTCACTTCTCTGTAATCTCATCGAAAGTTTTGTTCGAAGCCAATTGAACGAGAATGGGATCTTCGTTTGAACGAGGTACCATCTCGTTCGAGTGATCCGATGCATTTTTCTAAAATATAGTTTTTTCTCACAACCCCGTGTTTTTATAATTCCCATCTTTTTTAGGGAGTGTGCAGTAGAAGTTATGGTAGAGGCTTTTTTCATGATTTTGAGTTCTAAAACTCTTCCAAAAATCTCTCTAAGCTTTCCTTAATAATTCATGATTAAGTTTTCCGGACACATATCCTAGTTTACACCCAACTAGCTTAATATCCAAAATTTATCTTATATATTCTTTGGGATTGTGTTTTGGTACCATTTTTTATTCTTTACATCTTATTGAGAATTATTTCATGGAGTGGATTACGTGCTTGTTGGTTTGCATATGATGGCCTCCGTGTGCGTGACGGTTAGTGAGACTTATTGATGGATTTAAGGCGTGTGTGGACTCACATGTTGTTACACCTACGCGGATGGACTAACCAGAGGTTAAAGTAAGTAAGAGATCCAAGAATTACAAGAGCTTTAAATATGGGTTGTAAGTGTTTTATCGTGTCATTTTGTTATTCCATACTTAGTGGATTTTATGTGGCTAGGCCATCCGTGTTTTTTCCTATTTGGTTTTTTCTCGTACATCGAGAATTGTTGTTGATTTATTTTATCTCACAATTCTCACCTAAATGCATGCTTAGGTTTAAGATAAAATCGATTAATCACAAAAAAATTAAATTGTTGCTAATTAATATGAATTAATTTTTTTAAAGAAAATGTTAATTTGATAAATTTTAAATAAAATTTGGTTGTGTGTATTTGAACCATTCCAGCCTATACTGTTCCATATTTCCTAATTTGCACTATCATTAATGAGCCATATGGAACGAAGCTTAGGATCCCTAAACTTTGATATTATTATATGGGAGTAAAATCCAATGAGGGAATTTACTACTTGAAGATAAGGAGGGCTGGGAGGGTATTGGTAGTTAACCTGTCGGACTCCAATAAGGATTATTATCCACATGGGTTTGTTACAAAGGATTCTGAGCACTTTCCCATCCCAAAGGGTGGTGAACCCTACAAGGGTCCCAAGTTCCTCTGGGAGGTTATGAAATAATTCTATCTTGATTTTAGCATATCTCTTTATGATTTCTCTGCCTTTTAGCTTTTATGATGTTTCAATTTTTTATTGTTTAGACCACCGTAAGAAAAAAGAATCCAAACCTATTGAAATTAATATTTTTGAAGTTAAGAAAGATTGGTTGCTCAAGAAACCTTTGACTATTGCCGAACACGCAAGGTCGTGTTAATTGCTATTGTCTTAAACCTCCATCACCACATCCTACATTTCTCTCCCAGTAGATAGAGATTGAAAAATGTTACTAAAGCCGTTTATTAAAAATAAACTATTTAAGTAACTCCGAACTGTTTTTTTAAGAAACTTTTTTCGTAAAAACCAAATTATTTGAACACAAGATGTGTTTAATAAATCAGTATGTACGAGATCTATTCAAGAATTGAATAACATGTTTATAAAGAAGTTTAAAAATTTTAAACTCAGCACAACCAAGAAAGAGATGAGGAGATGTAGAAAGATTATGTTCACGATATTTTTTACGTGGTAAAACCTCACCAATTGAGGAAACATCCACGACTCCCTCTACGGAGTAAAATGAAAAATCCACTAAAATAAATATATGAGTTACAAACTATATAACTAACATGCAAACAACTCAGTCCTATATAAGTTTAGGAATGTACCCTCTGGTGTCCTTAAACTTCTCTACATTTCTGATTATAGATGTAGTTCTCCCAGTTTGTTAGCTTCTGATTTGTTCCAGCACTTTACGTCGACTCTTTGTTCACAAGATCTTATTACCAACACTTTTAGTGTTGTAGGGTGAAAGTGTTTGTGAAAGTGATTTCTAACACATGCGTGCACACACACACACACTTATTAAGTACAAACAATCCTAACAAATTACAATAACACTATATGCTGTGATCTTTTCTTTTTCTTTCTTCTTACAAAACTTTGAACCTTATTTGACCTTTAAATCATTCCCAGAATCCACGGATACCTTGCTAGGAAGACAGACAAGGTCTTAATCAATCTCAGAATTTAGAAAGACTTTTCGATATTGAAAACCTCCAAGTGAGATCCAAACTAGGTCAAAGGTTTAGTTTTACAAGAACTAGAAACAGAAAACATTTATTGTTGAATTCAAAGTAAGCAAACGTTTTAGAGAAAATAATCAACAATATATTTCTCAAGATGATAAATAAAGAATGAACCTAAGTGTAATGTAACACGAATAACTCAGATCTGAAATTTCTATGAAATCAGAAAGTAGATCTGAATAAACGTTTAAGTTCAAAAACAAGATCTAGTGAACACGAGGTTACAGCAACAAAAACAAACTTAACTCAAACTCTCAATCTATCAAGAACACTCAGAGAAGTGTTTTGGATATGGAGGTATTTTGAAGAAGTGTTTGAGTTTGGATGAAAGAGGTTTTGACGAACAGGGTTAGGGTTTCTAACTCTCTCTCTTCTCTCTGTGTTTTTTCTTCTCTCTCTACTCTCTTAATTTCTCAGAAGAAATGAAAATGGCAAAAGTCTTCGAAGTCTGAGAGTAGGGTCCGTTTTATAAGGTGAGGAGAAGGTTCGAGAGGTTGGCTCAAAACCAAGGGCCTGGATTAAGTCAAGCCAAATTGACTTAGATCGAAGGGTTCTAATAAGGCGGTGGTTAAACGAATCCTGATTGGTCTAAAGAGTTGTACTGGGATTCACCAAGATAACATGCAGATCATTGATAGCTAATGATCCAAAGGCTAGGAACACACGCTGTTTTAACTCAGTGAAGAAACACAACTTCAGCCAATCAGACGAAGAGAGGTGTTGGTCAATAATAGGATTACAAACGCGCGTCTAAAGTTAATTAAAACCACACCTTAAAGTTTACTCCGCTTTCGGATTCTACCCAAGGTAACATTAGGTCAAAATAATCAACAAATTATATTTACAAAATGACCTCAAAACATTTTTTTAAAACAAGTTTTAATTAAGAAAACCTTATTTTAAAAATGTTTAAAAAATCCCAAAAAATTATTAAAATACCAATTTAGGGATTTAAACACATTCAACATATGTACACACATTATTATGCAATATGATATGCAATAAATGAATTCTACTGTGTGTGAGTGTTGGCAATAGGTTCCTGATCACTACAAGATAGAGAGATGAAGTAGCAAACCAACTTCTAAGGTTCTTTGGATTCTAGGTAGGACACAATTTTGTCACAATTTCTAAACTAGATGAGCACTTATACAATATAGACTCAAGTGAGTCAAAAGTATAAGGGCTTCAATCTCCCCCTTTGGAAATATGAGACAAAATCTCCTTTGAGTCATCTTGGACTCGTAGGGAAACAAGAAAATAAGAAAAACTTATTCCTATAAAAAATTCTATCTACCCAATTCCTAGAAATCAAAAAGTACATAACTCAACTAAGTACATTTGAATACCCTATTACAACTGTTGAGAGTAACTGTATAATAAGAACCTGCAATAAATCACAAAGATCAAGCTGTTTAGCATATGTAAGATTTGAATAGACTCAAATTTCTCCCCCATTTTGTCTCAAATGGACAAAGGGAAAAACTTGGATAAACAGCAAAATGATTAGTCAGCATAAACCATACCAATAGATTTACGTAATGAAATGAATCTATTATAATCTAGAGGTTTGGTAAATATATCTACGAGTTGTAGATCAGTAGGAGGATAATTGATTTCTAATTCCTTATATTCAACCAATTCACGTATAAAATGATGTCTTATTTTAATATGCTTTGTTCGCGAGTGTTGAACAGGGTTTTTAGAAATATTAATCGCACTTTGATTATCACAATAGAGATGCAATTGGTTTTCTTGAATACTATAATCACTTAGTATTTGTTTTAGCCACATTAATTGAGCACAATATCTACCAGCGGCTATGTATTCAGATTCAGCTGTTGAGAGTGATGTGCAGTTTTGTTTTTTACTACTCCATCCTACCAAGTTATTACCAATATAATAATATGCTCCTGATGTGCTTTTACTATCATCAGTACACCCAGCCCAGTCAGCATCAGTGTACCTAATTATAGTGCTTGGTGTGTTATTAGTATACCAAAGTCCGAGATTTAGAGTGCCTTTTACATATTTAATGCTACGTTTAACAACATTCAAGTGGCTCTCTTTAGGGTTACTTTGATATCGAGCACATACATAAATAACATACATAATGGCAGTAAGATATAGTAAAGTTCCTATCATACTACGATACAGAGTAGGATCTACAGATGTTCCATTTGCATCTTTAAAAAGTTTTAGCGTAGAACTCATGGGCGTTTTAGCATCTTTAGCACTCTCGAGGCCGAATTTCTTTACTATCTATAAAGCGTACTTGGATTACGATACAAATAATCCATCTGAATTTTGTTTGACTTGAAGGCCTAAGAAGAATTGTAGCTCCCCCATAAGGGACATTTGAAATTCCTTATTCATAGTTTCAGAGAAAGATTTGACTTCTAAGGGAGAAGTTGATCCAAATATAATATCGTCCACATAAACTTGAGCAATAGTGATGTGTTTGTCAAAATGTTTGACAAAAAGGGTTTGGTCATTTCCGCCTCTTTAAAAACCTTTATCTAAAAGAAAACTGGAAAGACGCTCATACCAAGCTCTAGGAGCTTGCTTAAGGCCATACAAAGCCTTTTTCAGACGAAATACATGATTTGGATGCTTAGGGTCAATGAACCCTTTAGGCTGTTCTACATAGGTTTCTTCAGCCAATATACCATTAAGGAACGCAGATTTGATGTCCATTTGGTATAGTGTAAAGTTCATGTGGCAAGCAATAGCAAAAAGCAGACGAACCGATTCTAAACGAGTAACAGGAGCAAAGCTCTCGTTAAAATCTATTCCTTATTTTTTGAGAGTATCCTTGAGCAACTAATCTAGCTTTATTTCTAATTATTATCCCATTTTCATCAGTCTTATTTTTGAAAATCCAACGTGTGCCAACAACCTTTTTGTGATCAGGACGTGGAACAAGATACCAAACATCATGAATGACAAATTGTAAAAGTTCTTCCTGCATAGCAGAAATCCAATGAGAGTCATTCAATGCCTCATTTACATTCTTTGGTTCCACAAGGGAAACAAAACATGCATAATGTGCATAGTTTCTGAGTTGAGATCTTGTACGCACTGGCTCACTAGGGTTACCAACTACGTTATTTATGGGATGATCTTTAGAAACCCAGTTAGGTACCTCAAGTGTCTCAATATGTAATGAATTATCCATTATAGAGGAGTTATTTTCTAAAATATTTGTAGACTCTTCCTCAATAGTAAATTCACCAGTCTTGCTTTCTACAGTAGTGTCACTAACAATTACATTTATGGATTCCATCAAAGTTTTAGTGCGAAGATTATACACTCGATAAGCTCTATTATTAGGCGAATATCCTAAAAATATGGCTTTATCTCCCCGGCTCTCAAATTTGGATAAGTGTTCCCTATCTTTGCATACATAAAAAGTACTGCCAAAGGTTCTAAGGTATTTGAGATTAGTCTTTTTATTGTACCAAAGTTCATAGGGGGTTTGTTTGGAATTCTTTCTAAGATAGACCCTATTTATAATATAACAAGCAGTACGAATGGACTCTACCCAAAAATATTTAGGTAAATTCTTGGTATGTAACATAACACGTGCCATCTCCTGAAGGGTACGATTCTTTCTCTCCGCAATACCATTCTGTTGAGGGGTCTTAGGAGCACTGAACTCGTGTTTATAACCATTATAGTCACAGTATTCTACAATATCAATGTCTTTGAATTCACCACCTCTATTACTACGAATTCTATTTACTTGAGTATCCTTCTCATTTTCAATCCTAAGAAGAATTTTTAGGAAGGTTTGAAATGTTTCAAACTTTTGTTTTAATAAGGCTACCCAGGTAAATCTAGTGAAGTCATCAACCATAACTAGGATGTAACTGTGTCCACAAAGACTAACAGTTTGGGAGGGACCCATTAAGTCCATATGGATGAGTTCTAAGGGATTAGAGGTAAGAATATCTTTGACTTTCTTATGAGTTGCCTTAACAATTTTACCTTCTTGGCAGGAACCACAAATAATATTGGGTATAAGTTTGATTTTAGGAACTCCTCTAACTATTTCCTGAGAGGTCAGTCTACTAAGATTATCGTAATTTATATGACCCATTCTGTTATGCCATATCTCATTGTCATCCATTCTGGCAACATTACAGATTTCAGAATTATTCATGACAGTGTAGCAATTGTTAGGAGTTCTGAATCCAGTAATTATGCATTCACCTTTTTCATTTAAAATTTTGCAATTGTTCTTTGAAAAGGTAACAGTATGATCTGAGTCACAAAATTACGATATGCTAAGTAGATTTGCCTTAAGACCTTTGACTAGAAGAACATCTTGAAGAATAGGAAGCCCATCTCCTTGGAGAGTTCCTTTGCCTATGATTTGAGATGAAACTCCATCACCAAAAATGACTTTACCACCAGCAAAGCTGGTTTTGTTTAAAAGTTTAGTTTCATCACCAGTCATATGCTTAGAACATCCAGAGTCTAGATACCAACCAGATGATGTGTGTACAGCTTTTGAAGCAGTAGCAACAACATTACACTTCATCTGAGGTAATAAATCATCTTTTCTAACCCAAATTGCCTTAGTTTTCATCTTGCGCTTATTAGCTCTTAATTGATAAAATTTGCGAGCTTTGGATTTTTGTTGAAAAACATTTTGCGCATGATTTTGAAATTTGTGAAAGACTTGAGCATTTGGTTTAGGAAAGTTCTTAGGATTCCTTCTAGTAAATGTTCTTTTAGGTTTGGTCTTTCTCTTTCTATAATTAGAATTTCTATCTAGCTGTCTAGGAAGTATATAATTGTTGTGGCTCCTCCTAGAATAGTTAAAGTTTTGATAGATATAAGGATTATATGAAGGTTTAACGAGTCTCCGAGCATAACAATCATCAAAAGAATGACCATAAATATCGCAGTAGGAGCAATAAAGATTGCTCAGAATAGGGGTCTCCTTAGGAAAGTTTCTAAACAAAGGTTTTGAAGAGTTTAGAGGCTGAACTCTATTCCTAGGTGTGACAGTCTTGAATGCAGACTCACTCTTCCTAATAGAAGGGCAGACGTATTTAGCCTTAGGTGAATTTTTATGTTTATAGCAACTTGATTCTCCAATGTTAAAATTTTGATTTTTTGAATCAAACTCAGTTTTTAGAGAATGAAAGTCTGGGCATGTTTCAATAGGTCTTTTGCCTCCTGACACAAACTTGATAGTTTCAAAAGATTTTTTTTATGTTTTCAAATTGGGGAAAAACCCTATTCCAGTTCGATCATCAGAATTGGTTTTTGATTCAGCAACAAATTCATCAAAACATTTTGAATTATTTTCAAATTTTGTAAATTTTTTGAAAACAGTTGTTGTCTTTTCTTTAGTTTGCTCCATTCCCTTTGTATTTTTTCTCCAGAGTTTCATTTGTTTCTTTTAAATCTCTGAGTTTTTCATCAAATATTTTGATTTCGCTTTTATGAGTCAAACATTGGGTAGTATACTCTTCACCATTTAGTTTAACCATTAGGCTTAGATCTTCTAACTTCTTAGTGAGATCTTTCACAATCTTTTCTAGTCTAGTCATTTTCTTGAGAGTTTTAGCATAAAGTGTGTGAATGTCAGGGAGGTCTTCATTGTCCGAGTCACTAAGTGTGGTGTGTGGAGTGACCCCTGAAGATTCATTTGTTAAACTCACACACCCATTGACATCGTCATTATCTCTATCCCTTTGACTCACATCCCTCGAGGAAGAATATGCAACATTCTCAGTAATCAAAGCATCTAAACCAGTATAAACATGATTCTCAATAGCAGGAGTAGAGTTACTAGAAGCATTCTCATACACAGGCATAAGCACATCATCATTATATATGATCTTGGCAAAGAAGGACATGCAAGGATCAAAAACATCAGATGACTCAGGTTCCTCCTTTTCAGAGTCACTCGAATCATCCTATGTTTTACAAATGTTGGCTCTAGTATTTTTGTTTTGAGTGTTCAAGTTAACTCTACAGTCTTGTGCAATGTGCCCCAATTTACCACATCTATAGCATTCAGTCTTCTTAAGGTCTCTATTAGGTCTGATGTGAGAGTCCTTGTGATTTTTGTCATGGTTTTTCTCATGAGGCCTGTGATTAGAGGAAGTTGGATAATTTGAATTGCCTCGTTTATTTGCCACTTTGTTTCTAAACTTAATAATTTTCTTAAACTGTTTAGTAATTAAGGCAATTTGATTGTCCAAACTCTCTATATTGCATTCCTCATCAAAATCATAAGTAGGGAATATAAGTTCAGGCTTAGTTAACTTAGAAGAGAAGCTAATATTGGAACTAGTCTGTTTCCTATGGGTTTGTGTCAATTGTTTCTTAAATTCTATTTCCATTTCCACAGTTCTTAGTTTACTACTGAGTAATTCAGGAGTGAGATTTTGATCACACATTTCCTCAATAGCATATCTTTCGTTATCAAATTTCTGTGGTAATGATCTTAGAATTTTAGATACAATTTCATGTCTATCATAAGTCACCCCATTAGCATGCAGTTTGGTCACAATATCAGTCAAGTTCATATAGAAGTCATCAAATGACTCAGTCTCAGACATAATTAAGGAGTTATACTGCTGAATAAGCATTTGGGTTTTAGCAGCCTTAACTCTAGTGTCTCCTTCATGAGCAGTAACCAAAGTGTCCCAAGCTTCCTTAGAAGTGGTACGGGATGAGATTCTTTTGAACTCATGTTCATTTATAGACATAAATATGGCATTCTTTCCTTTATTATTATTTCGAGAAACTTGTTTCTCTTCTTGAGTGAACTCACTTAAAGCTTTCTTAACCCTCTCATTACTTCCTTCGTTGGCTGATTTAGTAGGAAAAATATAACCATTTTCAACAATGTCCCAGACATCATCTCCCAAAGTTCCTTGAATGAAAGCAATCATCCTTACTTTCCAGTAAGCAAAATTGGTTCCATCAAAGATTGGAGGTCTGGTCAAGTTACCAAATCTTTCATTTTTCTCGTCCATAATTGATTTTCATAAAACAATTTCAGAAACACAGGATCTCTTTTGAAAGAAGTTTACAAAGCTCTGATACCAATTGAAAAATGTTACTAAAGCCGTTTATTAAAAATAAACTATTTAAGTAACTCCGATCTATTTTTTTAAGAAACTCTTTTCGTAAAAACCAAATTATTTGAACACAAGATGTGTTTAACAAATCAGTATGTACGAGATCTATTCAAGAATTGAATAACAGGTTTATAAAGAAGTTTAAAAATTTTAAACTTAGCATAACCAAGAATGAGATGAGGAGATGTAGAAAGATTATGTTCACGATATTTTTTACGTGGTAAAACCTCACCAATTGAGGAAACATCCACGACTCCCTCTACGGAGTAAAATGAAAAATCCACTAAAATAAATATATGAGTTACAAACTATATAACTAACATGCAAACAACTCAGTCCTATATAAGTTTAGGAATGTACCCTCTGGTGTCCTTAAACTTCTCTGCAGTTCTGATTGTAGATGTAGTTCTCCCAGTTTGTTAGCTTCTGATTTGTTCCAGCACTTTACGTCGACTCTTCGTTCACAAGATCTTATTACCAACAATTTTCGTGTTGTAGGGTGAAAGTGTTTGTGAAAGTGCTTTCTAACACATGCATGCACACACACACACTTATTAAGTACAAAAAATCCTAACAAATTACAATAACACTATATGCTATGATCTTTTCTTTTTCTTTCTTCTTACAAAACTTTGAACCTTATTTGACCTTTAAATCATTCCCAGAATCCACGGATACCTTGCTAGGAAGACAGACAAGGTCTTAATCAATCTCAGAATTTAGAAAGACTTTTCGAGATTGAAAACCTCCAAGTGAGATTCCAAACTAGGTCAAAGGTTTAGTTTTACAAGAACTAGAAACAAAAAACATTTATTGTTGATTTCAAAGTAAGCAAACTTTTAGAGAAAATAATCAACAATATATTTCTCAAGATGAGAAATAAAGAATGAACCTAAGTGTAATGTAACATGAATAACTCATATCTGAAATTTCTATGAAATCAGAAAGTAGATCTGAATAAACGTTTAAGCTGAAAAACAAGATCTAGTGAACACGAGGTTATAGCAACAAAAACAAACTTAACTCAAACTCTCAATCTCTCAAGAACACTCAGAGAAGTGTTTTGGATATGGAGGTATTTTGAAGAAGTGTTTGAGTTTGGATGGAAGAGGTTTTGACGAACAGGGTTAGGGTTTCTAACTCTCTCTCTTCTCTCTGTGTTTTTTCTTCTCTCTCTTCTCTCTTTACTCTCTTAATTTCTCAGAAGAAATGAAAATGGAAAAAGTCTTCGAAGTCTGAGAGTAGGGTCCCTTTTATAGGGTGAGGAGAAGGTTCGAGAGGCTGGCTCAAAACCAAGGGCCTGGATTAACTCAAGCCAAATTGACTTATATCGAAGGGTTCTAATAAGGCGGTGGTTAAACGAATCCTGATTGGTCTAAAAAGTTGTACTGGGATTCACCAAGATAACATGCAGATCGTTGATAGCTAATGATCCAAGGGCTAGGAACACACGCTGTTTTAACTCAGTGAAGAAACACAACTTCAGCCAATCAGACGAAGACAGGTGTTGGTCAATAACAGGATTACAAACGCGCGTCTAAAGTTAATTAAAACCACACCCTCAAGTTTACTCCGCTTTCGGATTCTACCCAAGGTAACATTAGGTCAAAATAATCAACAAATTATATTTACAAAATGACCTCAAAATTTTTTTAAAACAAGTTTTAATTAAGAAAACCTTATTTTAAAAATGTTTAAAAAATCCCAAAAAATTATTAAAATACCAATTTAGGGATTTAAACACACTCAACATATGTAAACACATTATTATGCAATATGATATGCAATAAATGAATTCTACTGTGTGTGAGTGTTGGCAATAGGTTCTTGATCACTACAAGATAGAGAGATGAAGTAGCAAACCAACTTCTGAGGTTCTTTGGATTCTAGGTAGGACACAATTTTGTCATAATTTCCAAACTAGATGAGCACTTATACAATATAGACTCAAGTGAGTCAAAAGTATAAGGTCTTCAGAGATCCTAGGTCTTAGCAAGCATGACCCCTCATCTCTGAGCACTTAAGGTCTGTTTGAATTTGTTAACATTTCCACCATCCCCACAGTCACTCACGCGACCTCGGAGGAAGGAATGGCTTTGAGGAGGGAAATTTTAAATTTAATGGAGAGAGCCTTTGCTCTAGTTTTTTAACTGCCCAGAATTTTAAAAGGAAGAGATTGGGGATCCATCAGACCAAATTACTATGGTTGATTCCCCTAAGAAGATGTGGGCTCCTCCTATAAAGTAAATCATGACCAATTCAAGTCTTGAAATACATTTACCCACCCAAAAAATAGTGGCTGGCCCCAATAATAGGGAGGGCCCTACTAAAGGGTCAGTAGCCAAGCAACCTGAATTGACTTTTAGCCTGCTGAGGGGAATTTCCTCCATACCGACCAGACTTTTATCAGAAGTATGTCCTCTAATAATCTTTTTACTCATGTTGACCATTCTCTTTCTTTACTACGTGAAATTTATTTAATCGGATTCTTTTAGCTTTTGAACTTTTCTTCAAACTAACTATTTTCTTTTAATTTGTAGTTTGTGGTAGACTTCATCACTCTCCTCAAGAGGATATAAGCCGACATGGGCAGGGCATTATAAGAGGCACAAAAAGTCTTTAACATTGCCTAAAAAATTGCTAAGGAGAAGTACAATGCAATGAAAGCCAAAGACATATAGATTACCACTTTGAGGTTAAAAATTAGGCAGCTGGAGAAGGTTGATGAAGAATCTTCCCAATCGTTAGGCTCAATGTTAGAGGCCAATAAAACTCCCAATGACAAATGATGGGACAAGGCCTTTTGATCTTGATTAAAAATAATAGGACTTCATTCGTAAGCCCTTCTTCAATAAGGTTTGAGATGAGAATTTGGCAAAGGTCGAGGTTACCAGTAGGTTTGAGATATTCGCTCAGCATGCTCCTGTCACTCCTTTCAGCCTAGAGTAAGAGGACGAGGAATAGGAAGAGGAAGAGGAAGAGGAAGAGGAAGAGACAAACGACCAACAACAGGAGGTCATCAATCAAGACTAGGTTATATATAAAAAAAACTCCACCTAGGATCTTTAATTATTTTATTTGAATGTATTAGTCTATCTTTTCTTATACTCTTCTATAAGGACTTGCCCCAATTTTTTATGAATGAAATGAAAGATCATTCTTTTCATCATATTATTTTGTTCGGTCATAACTTTTTACTAATTTTAATTATTGTTTGTCGTAGATTCTGAATCCTTTTCTTTTGATTTTGTAGTTTGATAATAACTTGAGCTTGGTGCCAATCGTTTAAGAGGGTGAATACTTAGACTTCATTCTTGGAGGGGATGTCTCTGATGAATCTCGTACAACCTTTATCAATGTTTATCGAGTTCTTCGAAAAATGAATAGTGCATATGGCAACCAGACAAGTGTGGTCATCTGTCTTTAAGCAGAACTTGGGGAAGTTAGAAACATAGATGGTCTACCACAAAGTGAAAATAATTCTTTAAGAGAGGTTATCAGAAATGACGAGAAGTCTTTATACTAAAATAAAGAGATTAGTCATGGTTTACATCAAAGGATCATGATAATAAAGTTCTAGTTCACAAAATGTCACTGTACAGTCTAGGCTCCCAATTATAACGAGGATTGGATGGATTCCCCATTGAACCGAGATGAAGATGGAATGTTAAATATAAGCATGATTGGGTAATTGCACTATATGTCTGCAAAATTCCTAAGGATTCCTAATTTTAGTATTGGTACCTTATATATTCTCCCTTTACTCGGTTATCTCCCCTTGGGAGTGTAAGGACACAAATTTCCAATTGAGTCCATATATAGTTTTGGCTCAATTCCGGACAAAAACATTTATTCATAGGATAGTATTTAATTGTAATATTCTCAAGCCTATGAAGTGTTTGTTGAAGACGTAGCGGCAAAGAGTATAAAGCTTCATCAAATATGCCGGTTTGTGTGCCTCGTTTCTACGTCATCAACTATGGTTCCATGCTCCCAAGGTATGAATGCAATTATATTTATATAGGAGCTTGGAACAAAGTTTATTGGGTGTTAGGTTTAATTAAAACTGTGTTTTACTTCCAGACAAATTTAATTAGAACTTTAAAAATAAAGTATATAAAGTTTCTGGGCCAAAAATCGAATTTGGTAAAAATTCTGGAAGTCGTTCGAAATGTCGTTCGAACGAGTTTTTCGTTCGAACCAGGTTTCGTTCGAATGAGTTTGCCAACGAGTCTAAACTGGTCCGTTGTTCGAAATGTCGTTCGAACGAGATTGTTCGTTCTAACGAGATTTCAAACGAGATTCTAACGAGTCCAAACTGGAGCATCGTTAGAAGTCTCGTTCGAACGAGAGTTCGTTCGAACGAAATGTCGTTCGAATGAACTGCTAGGCGGGAACAGTTTTTAGGCAGTTTTTGGCAGTTTTTATCCCACTTTCCCACTTGTTTCTTAACTAATTTTTTCAGACTTTATGAAGGACGGGAATCACATTTTCCAAACTAACATTTCCATAACTTTTCCAAAATATTTCCATCTCTTAGAGAGAGTTTGAGAGCAAAAATGGTTTAGGAAAATGTTCATGTTTTGAGTGTTATTTTTCAAAGAGAAAATCCTTCACACTCTAGTTTACACCCAATTGTGTTTAGTCCAAGTTCTTATTTACATATCAAATTGCTTGGAGTTTTGGCACCGGTTTATCTCTACCGAATTGAAGAAGAGAAGTGTTGGTTTGCTTCTACATCCATCAAAGAAGAAGACATTTTGTTGCGATTCTACCCACTCGGAGAAAGGCTCCTTTCTCGGGTGACGGTGACCATAGAAAGCCCCATCGGTGGATTCCGAGACCGCGGTGGTGTTTCGAGGTTATCCGCTAGGAAGAGGTGTCTACAAGAAGAAGCGTCGAGGCTTGAGAGGGATCGAGTCAGTCGTTGTAAGTCTACCTGTCTTGTAATTGTAATTCCGTATCTAGTGGATTTGTGGCTAGGGCCGTCCGAGGTTGTTTCCCGTCTTGGGTTTTTCCTCGTACATCGCGGCGTAGTGTGATTGGTTTATTTTATCTTGCTTTAATAACATAGAACGCATGCTTAGAATAATTCAAGATAAAATTCGGTTTAAATCATCACTCTCACTTAATTTGGTGCTAAATTTAATATTGGCTAAATTTGGTTTATTCAAGTCCTTTGCTAAAATTTGTTTCGCCTAACTTTGGTTAATTGAAAATATGACTTAGGCAAATTCTAGGACTTGGATTAATGAATCGGTTTAAGTGAATACATTAATTGATTAATTTTACTTCACTTGGTTTAATTTTAATTTTGTTTTAAGGAATTAAAATTTGTTATTTGTTTGTTTTAGTTGAACCATCATCTTTCAACGCTTCTGCATCAAGTATTTATAAAAAAGGAAACTGCAGCCTTTCAAATTGGTATCAGAGCCAAAAACGATAAATTATTTCGTTAACGATCCGTAAATATTTTTGGCTAAAATGGATTTTTCCCCATTTTCAAAATTTCCTATTTTCGATGGTTCAAATTACGCGTATTGGAAAGCGCGTATGAGATCGGCACTAAAATCTATCGACGAGAGAGTTTGGATGTCTGTTGTTAACGGGTGGTCCCCACCAACTCATTTAGTTAAAAATGAACGTGTTATCAAACCCGCTGATAGATGGACTGAAAATGAGTTTAAACTTGCTAATTTCAATTCCCGTGGTTTAAATGCCTTATTTAGTGCTGTCACACCGGATGAATTCCGACGTATTATGACATGTGAAACCGCTAAAGAAGCGTGGAATATTTTACAATTAAATCATGAAGGAACTAGTGTCGTTAAAGCTTCAAAACTCCAAAACCTCACCACTCAATTTGAAACTATCAAAATGAATGAAAAAGAAACTTTTGATGAATTCTATGCTAGACTTTCTGATATTGTTAATTCATCTTTTAACTTGGGAGAGAAAATACCTGACGACCGTGTTGTAAAGAAAATTTTAAGGTCCCTACCAGATAGATTTATTCCAAAGGTGACCGTTTTGAATTCTTTACCAACTTTAGCCTCTACGAAATTAGAAGAGCTTGTAGGTGATTTACAAACCTATGAACTAGATATGTTTCCCTCTAAAACTGAAAAGAAAATTGAAAAGGGCGTTGCTTTAAAAGTCCTAAAAGAGGTCAAACAAGTAGTAGAGAGCGAGAGTGAGAGTGACTCGAAAGACATGGCTTTATTTGCTCGTAAATTTAGAAAATTTCTTAAAATTAACAAAGATAAATTTAAAAATGATTTTAAGAAATTTGATACTTCTAAACATGATAAAAGCGAGAAGTTTTCTAAAGCCGAGAAGATCCCTAAACCTAGTAATGAAAATTTAGATAGGGACGAGTCTAATAAGTGTTTTGGTTGTGAAGGTTATGGCCATAGGGCTTATGAGTGCCCCACTAAACTAAGGAAAGAGGGTAAGCGACCCATTTCATATAATGCGACCCTTAGTGATAGTGATTAGGAAGAGAAGCCCGATTCCCCCACTAAGAAAAATTTTGTGTCTTTTATGGCTAGTCATGTGAGCGATAGTGAGAACTCATCGATTGATGAAACGATAACACATGCCACTTCCAAGGTCATTGTACATGATTCTCTTATTTTTGATGATAGTGAGAGTGAAGATGAAAGAGAGAGTGAAAATGAAGAAGAGGTTAATGTGAGTGAACTTCAAAATGCTTTTCAAGAGCTTTATAAAGAATCTATTAAATTGAAAAGAGCTAATTTGAAGTTAGAAGCTAGTTTAAGAGATAGTGTCAAGGTCGTTGATGAAAATGCTTTAATAAAAGACCTTAGGACACATGAGAGGACTCTTCAAGAGAATCTTGAATATGTAGAGGGCGAGAGAGATAGCCTTAGGGGTTTAATGGAATCCTTGAAAAAGGAGCTTCTTGCTTTTGAAGCGCGAAATGTTTTATTAGAGTCTAACATTTTTGAATTGCAAAATAAATTAAAAGACTCTAGTATTGTCAAATTTGATTTGGAGTGTCGTTCGGAAAAACTGGATAAAATGTTAAGAACGGTACAAATTAAAAATGACACTTGTGGTTTAGGCTTCAATACTTGTAATGAATTTACTCATAATGCCCAAACCAATGTTTTAGGAGAATCTACTCGTAATGCATTTAAAGATCACTCCTTAAGTAAATCTCTTCGACATATTTTTGCTTGTACTCATTGTGGTCGAAAAGGTCATCTTAGGAAATTTTGTTTTTATCTTAAACGAATTCCTAAAAAATCCCATAGTAAAGTAACCACGGTAGTTAACGTTCCAACACCCCAAGATAGTCACTCTTCATTAATTTGGGTTAGGAAATCCGACTTGGTTGCCTTGCAAAATAGGGTCTTTGATTCTCATTTACTTTCACATGCTTCCTCCCTTGCTAAATCTAAAGGATGAATGTGTTAGTGTTTTCATACTTTAGCGTTTGTACTTCATGCTATATTCACATGCTAAATGTATGCTTGTTTAGTCATTTTCTAGTCATTGCCTCATTTCATATCATATGCTAGAAATTATGACTTGTTTATCTTTTTGTATTATATTTTGTGTTTGAATTGACTGCATAATATAAAAAGATTTTTGTTTATCAGTTGTGTTTTATTTATTTCATTTAAGTTTAATGAAAAATACAAATGATTTTTTGTTTCTCCTTTTGAGTAGATATTTATTTTTGAATAAAAATGTTAAAAACTCAAAAAGTTTTTTTTTGTGTGTGTATTTTTGTTTGACACACTTTAAGTGGCATATATTTGTGGTTTGAATCCCATCTTTTACGCTCCCACGTGGCTAGAACTTTTGGTTTAGATTGTCAATCCTTAAAATGTTCTTTACCATATTTTATGGAGTAGTTGGATTTTGTGTTGTTTAAATGGATTCTATTTCTATATGCCTCTATTCACACATGCACGAGCTCTTTTGAAATCTAAATGTCACATGTTATATTTGAGCTTTTTGAGGTGTTCTCCTATCAATCTAGTCATCTCCATATCTATGACCTAGGAGGACTAGTGCATGTCAAAATCCGTTGCATGTGAGATTTGTGTGAAAAATGAAAACATGATAAAAATAAATATGCACGGGGAAGGGCTCCGAAAGGACTAAGTGATCCTTTATGATAGTATGCCACCGTTTATTGGATCTAAAAGAAATACGTGATCCAAAGGCCTAAAAGCAGAATATTTGGCATTAAAAAGAAAACAATTGCCAAAGCCTATGTTTGTATGATATATTCATTAAAAAGCAATAGAATATATATGCTTATTGAGGGAGAATTGGATGGTATATCAACGATTTGCACAATGTCCGTTTATCCTAGTTGTCTTTAATGTCATGACTCTATTTGGTTTGTAGAATCATCATCATGCTAGGCTTGTATGCATTGTGTATGTTTGTTCATTGAGTTCAATCTATATTGTCACATGAGGTTATATTTCAATATGATGAAGTTTGCAATCAAATGAGAACTCCGTGAATGTTTATTAAGTGATTGGGTCTAAATTTAATTGTTGCTAGTTCACACCCCAACACTTCCGTTTCCATATGACACATTTTTGCCATACGAGTGTGCAAACTTATTGTATTTTGTGTCATGTGTGTGTTTCTATCTATATATATCTGCAAGTACTTATTGATATAATTATAGTATATATATATATGATATTTGTTTGCCTTTGCCTTACTTTTGTTGCCCATATGCTTTCATGTCTTATCACTTTAAGCTTCAACATTCTTTTATGTTTATTCGTTCTTTATCCTTTGCCTATTCCTGAACAAAAAGGGGGAGAATGATGATAGGGGAGAAATGGTATCTAATCCTATTATTATCGTATCTTAGTTTGGGGGAGATTTAACTTAGGGGGAGACGTATTTCTAAGTAGGTCATGTGTTTGTTAAAGGGAAAGAATTAATTTAAGGGGAGTAATTACTTAATTGCATTTAATACCTTGATATTCCCTATGCATTTGATGAGTTTGCTTAAGTGTGCAGGATTTCTTCTAAAGCGGCATTGTTTAATGGCAAAGCGTTTGATCCTTGGGTTGAGTCAAGTTTGGGCGGGTTAATTTTTTTTAGTCTAGTGAGCTTGACGGCCCTTTAGGATTTTTGTTTGGTTTTTGTCCCGGAATAGCCAAAGGGGGAGATTTGTAAGGACACAAATTTCCAATTGAGTCCATATATAGTTTTGGCCCAATTCCGGAAAAAAACATTTATTCATAGGATAGTGTTTAATTGTAATATTCTCAAGCCTATGAAGTGTTTGTTGAAGACATACCGGCAAAGAGTATAAAGCTTCATCAAATATGCCGGTTTGTGTGCCTCGTTTCTACGTCATCAACTATGGTTCCATGCTCCCAAGGTATGAATGCAATTATATTTATATAGGAGCTTGGAACAAAGTTTATTGGGTGTTAGGTTTAATTAAAACGGTGTTTTACTTTCAGATTAATTTAATTAGAACTTTAAAAATAAAGTATATAAAGTTTCTGGGCCAAAAATCGAATTTGGTAAAAATTCTGGAAGTCGTTCGAAATGTCGTCCGAACGAGTTTTTCGTTCGAACCAGGTTTCGTTCGAACGAGTTTGCCAACGAGTCTAAACTGGTCCTTCGTTCGAAATGTCGTTCGAACGAGATTGTTCGTTCTAACGAGATTTCAAACGAGATTCTAACGAGTCCAAACTGGAGCATCGTTAGAAATCTCGTTCGAACGAGATTTCGTTCGAACGAAATGTCGTTCGAACGAATTGCTAGACAGGAACAGTTTTTAGGCAGTTTTTGGCAGTTTTTATCCCACTTTCCCACTTGTTTCTTAACTAATTTTTTCAGACTTTATGAAGGAAGGGAATCACATTTTCCAAACTAACATTTCCATAACTTTTCCAAAATATTTCCATCTCTTAGAGAGAGTTTGAGAGCAAAAATGGTTTAGGAAAATGTTCATGTTTTGAGTGTTATTTTTCAAAGAGAAAATCCTTCACACTCTAGTTTACACCCAATTGTGTTTAGTCCAAGTTCTTATTTACATATCAAATTGCTTGGAGTTTTGGCACCGGTTTATCTCTACCGAATTGAAGAAGGGAAGTGTTGGTTTGCTTCTACATCCATCAAAGAAGAAGACATTTTGTTGCGATTCTACCCACTCGGAGAAAGGCTCCTTGCTCGGGTGACGGTGACCATAGAAAGCCCCATCAATGGATTCCGAGACCGCGGTGGTGTTCCGAGGTTATCCGCTAGGAAGAGGTGTCTACAAGAAGAAGCGTCGCGGCTTGAGATGGATCGAGTCAGTCATTGTAAGTCTACCTGTCTTGTAATCGTAATTCCGTATCTAGTGGATTTGTGGCTAAGGTCGTCCGAGGTTGTTTCCCGTCTTGGGTTTTTCCTCGTACATCGCGGCATAGTGTGATTGGTTTATTTTATCTTGCTTTAATAACATAGAACGCATGCTTAGAATAATTCAAGATAAAATTTGGTTTAAATCATCACTCTCACTTAATTTGGTGCTAAATTTAATATTGGCTAAATTTGGTTTATTCAAGTCCTTTGCTAAAATTTGTTTCGCCTAACTTTGGTTAATTGAAAATATGACTTAGGCAAATTCTAGGACTTAGATTAATGAATTGGTTTAAGTGAATACATTAATTGATTAATTTTACTTCACTTGGTTTAATTTTAATTTTGTTTTAAGGAATTAAAATTTGTTATTTGTTTGTTTTAGTTGAACCATCATCTTTCAACGCTTCCGCATCAAGTATTTATAAAAAAAGGAAATTGCAGCCTTTTCAGGGAGCGATGAGTGTTGTATACCACCTAACGCAATCCCAATATAACTAGTGAAGAAATATTTTATTGGGAATAACACTAACGATGAGTTCCAGCCTAAGCCGGGTGAGAGTCGTCTAAATGCCATAATTGAGAAAGCGACTTGTCGAATTTCACTTCTTGCATTTTCTCATTCATTTTTATTGTAATTAATGAATATTTTGGATGGAATTTGAATCAATTTCATATTTTTATTTTCCTATTCCTTATGTCGATTATGTCTTCTTATTTGTCTTACAATATAGGACAACGTTGTTACACCACTATAGGCCTAGAACGAAGCTATGATTAAAATGCTCCTAGTCGTTAGGCCATCCACCAATTTAAGATTTTAACCAACCAAAGTCTAAATGCTTATTTCCCAGGGATACCCCATGGTTCTTTATCTTTTCTGGGAAATTCTTGAAGTTTTCTTATTTTGTGTGTAATGAAAAACATATATCCTCGAAAGATGACTAGGCACAATCCTAATAAGGTTATAAAATGACACTCACAATTCGGTCGGACAAATTTGCAGTGATATATTGGCCTTCCATTTGGAATAATAAGAAATAAGATTACATTAATTAAACTGTAAAACTCCAAAAAGTTATAAAGTGACGAGCTAATATTTTAAAAAGCTAAAAAGTCAATAAAATTTTTAAAAATAAGACTTCCTAAGGTTGGCTACATTCTAAGACCTAAGTATTTCCCCACCCTCCATTGTTTCCAGATGGTAGGATCCATGGAGGTCATCCCTGATGAATTTGAATGGGCCTTCCTAGTTGGGCCCTAAATCTTCCATCTGATGGCTTCCTCGCATTGCAGATGAATTTTATCAATACAAAATCTTCAACCTAGAACTTCCTTGGATTGATGCTGTTGTTATATTTTTTCACTAACTATTGTTTATAAGATGCCAACTTTATCAAGGCTTGTTTTCGTGTCTCTTTGGCTAGGTTGATCTCAGACCTTATGATTTTTTCATTCATGTCTTGATCGACAGCAGTTGTTCTCATGATTAGAAGGTCAGCTTCTAATAGTATGATGACCTCCATTTAGTAAGCTAAGATGAAGGGAGTTTCTCCAGTCGACCTCGTTAGAGTTGTTTAGTATGCTCAGAGGATACAAGGAAGCTCATCCACCCAATCACCTTTCAATTTTCTAGTCTCTTCTTCTAACTATCGACCACCATTTTATTGAAAACCTTAGCTTGTTTGTTGCCTTAGGTACAAGACACTAAACTAAAGTAGTGTTTGATGTCCTAACATTTATAGAATTCTTAGACTGGTAAACTATGGAGTTTTATTATAGGTGATAATCATCCTCAGCACACCAAAATGATTTACAATGTTCCTCTAGAGGAACTTGATCATGTTGACATGTCTTATGTTCGTCAACGATTTTACCTCAATCCATTTGGTGAAATAATTTATGTCGACAAAGAGGTACTTTTTATTTCTAGGATCTGTGGGTATTAGGACTACATTGTCCAATCACCATTGTACGAAAAGACAGGGCTAGTTAAGGCCTTATGGTCGTTAGCTAGATGGTGCATCATTGGTGAGCACAGTTGGCACTTCTTGCATTTTTTATGTATGAGATAGTGACTTTTTGCATGTAGGGACATCTTTATCCTTATGATATGGCCCTGAATGCCCGATATCTTCCTCCTGCATAACTTTTACATATTCCCTCGTATAGCTCATAGAGAACTTAATCGACATTTCTAGGATGCAAACATTGCGGATATGGAAGAGTAAAATATCGACTATAGATCTTCCCCTTAGGGGACAACTAAACTTGAGGAGCCTGGACTTATATCTCATGATCCTACTATTTTGTTAACATGCAATGTATCTTCTGGTTAATATGCAATGATTGGGTCCATCAAGCTGGGAGCCTTTTAAATAGGGAGAACTTATTCAACATTGGTTTTCTTTACATTGCTCGGCTGAGCTAGGTAATCCATTTTGATTGTCCTTTTGAGGAAGGGGTTAACATCTAGAGCCAAAGTAGCTAAATCATTTGTGTGACTATTTTTTCCTCAAGGAAATGATTGGAATTAGATATACCTAAATTTTGTGACCAAGCTCGAGCGATTGGGAGGTATACTGACATGCGTTCATCCCTAACATTATAATATTTTGATATTTTGTTGGATACTAGCCTTGAATCATAATAGACTCTAAGGTGACTAGCACGAAGGAATAGAGCCTTCTTTAATCCACTTACGAGGGCCTCATACTCAACCTCGTTGTTGGATACCTCAAAGCCAAGTTCGATTCCTTACTTAAAGAGACCATTAATGAGTAAGCCAACTTTTCCAAAGAAAGGTAGCATTTATCAGCATCCAACATTGTCTCGTTGACATAAAAGATCAGGTTTTGGGGCCCTCCTTATCGTATACAATGGTCGAACTGACTGCATCGTCGATCACCGAGAAATACAAATTGACTAAATTACTTGGACTTGGAACCTCGAGTTGATGAAAAGCTCAGCTAAGGTCACTACACCACAAATCGAGAATGGTCACGGTAGATGGGAAATAACCCTGACCATTACCAAGTGGTCACAACCTAGGATTAAGACCATAGTCAAACCTCGTGTGAAAAATGCCATCACCAAGCCAAAGGGCGACATCCAATGGATATGGTCATGGCCATAGATTGTGACTATGGGGTCACAACTATGGTCCGTGACCAGCCCGTGACCAAATGGGCACCAAAACCCCATCAAAACTCCTGCCAAAGTGGGTCATGACCCCGGACCGTAACCAGGTGCATGGAAAATATTAGGATTTCAATTAAGTTTGGTCATGGCCGTTGTCACACCCTGCTAAATTTTAGCATCGTCCACCACAAAAACTAAGCCGGATGTGAGTAAATAAAATACCATTCTTAGCATGTGACAGGTATGCGACATATAAAAATCAATCCAGAAGATAAATGATAGTGAATCCCCAAAACATAGCCCATCCAACTAAGCGATAAAAGATCCATCACCATGCTAAACTCCAAATAATAACTAACCTCCAATAATATAAAACTGAATAAACTTTAACTGAATCCATAATAAAATATCTGAATAAAATCCATGACAACTTTGGAATCGAATGGCCCAACAAAACCATAAACTGAGTCTCAATGTAAATACGAAGGAACGGAAAATAAACTAAACTAATACGCATAAAGTAAATTACTCTAGTTGCACCTCCACGAAAGTATCCAAATAATCTTATGCAGCTTCTCCAAATTTATTCTTGAAAAAGTTAGTCAAGGCACAAGGTCAAAGCCCCGAGCATGAAAACACACTACTCCCCTCAAATAGGATCCATGAACCCAGACAACGACATTGTACATGATAAATATCACAATAGAATACTTTAATTAGACGGAATATAATTAAACGCGATAGAATAAATTACTAACTACCCTCAGAGTTGTTATTCACAAAGAACACCAATATGATTTTCAATAACTACGACCCATGTTGTTAATTTAATTAAATTAACCCAATATCATTATACTTCTCAATTTTATTATTCATCGCGGTGCTCCCGCGTATTTTATTATTGCGGTCATCCTGCCTCGAGTGGTACTCCCACCAAAGTTTTTACAATTCTCCATATCAATGGCCTAGCTGATCCATTTAAACTGTCGATCCCGCCCTATGATAAGGTTCCACACACAACACAACATAAAACATCCGCTGACCCATTTAAATTTTCGGTCCCCGCACATTATGTCACCCATATTTTAATGCCTGTTTTTATCTTAGGCATTAATTCTCATTGGTTTACTTTATCAATTCACCCTACCCTTATTATCGACGTGAGATCCTCAAAATACCCACTAGTCCCAAACCTAAGGGTCCCCAAAGTACACCTATGTCCTATCCTACATATAGGATGAATTTCCAACTCTAATCTCGTCCTGGTCTCATGCCTAGGCTAGCATAATGACGATAAAGCATAAAATTCAGCCCCACCTCGGAATATAAAAATTCGTACAAATCTACACTAGCTAGTCTCATACCTAGCAAGAATAAATCACAACCAAGTCCTAACCACTAGTCCCATACCTAGTAAGCATCCTATAATAAAGGTGAGCAATATACTACCCAAAAGCTCCTCGTCCCCACGATGGAAAACGTGAATAAAACAAATCATACAAATTCATAATTCATATGAGCAACATAGTAATTTAATGATAAGAGTCCCAATTTAATTTAATTCAATGAATTACACCGTCGTCATTTTCAACATAATTATTTTCGTTCAATAATGTTAAATTAATTAACATGCAATAATATTCCAAACTTCATAATCGTTATCTTTCATACGTCATATGATTTTGTAAGTGTACGCATCCCATATATCTTATTGATAACCCCATTAATTCTACATGTGAAACTACACCCAAAAACCATAAAAACCCCAATAATCTAACCCACTCACCCAAGGGTTTCAAAGATTAATTCGTATTTAAAAGTTTCATAAAAACACTCCCAAAATTAGTTCTTAGTTTTCTAATTAATATTGTTAATTTATTTTAAGAAAATATGTAATTAAGTGTTTTGGCCACACTTAAAATGCATAATACTAAAGGAAGAGAATAGAGTATCCCTGCCTGTGATTAAGATGAAGAAAATATGATTGCACGGTTGGATTATTCATGAAAAATTAGCAAAGAGATGTTCTTGGAAAATCTTGATTAAACCCTAATTAAGTCTTCAAAACGTGTGACAAAACTTTGATTAAGCTGGAGGTTGATGTATGTTGTTGAGAGGAAAATATTTTGGAAGAGCTCTCTGTTGAAAAACTTGGGAAAAAGTGATTATGAGAGCCCTCCCACGAGTTAGAAGCATTATATAGTCCTTAGGTGTTTTAACACTAACTAAACCACTGACCCAAACCCAAACTATGGCCTCGACCGAATCGATTCGGCGAGGGGCGAATCGATTCGCCCCTGGCGAAAACGCCGAGATCTGCTAGTTTTAATATATAAGGGAAAATTATTAAAAGCTAAAGTAAACTCCATTTTAATTCCGATTTTAATTCCGCTTGAAATTCTACTCTTCTAATATTAAAACCAGCATATTTATTTAATAAAAATAATTAAATCCAAACTTCTATTTTTCTCGAATATTCTAATTAATTAAATTAATTAGCGATTAAAATCACAGGGTGTTACAACCGTGGTCTATGACCATTTTGAAATAGTCATGGTGGTGGTCACAAACCTAGTCCGTGACCCACTTGCTATGTCCATTTATTTTTACATGCCACACAACATGGTCACGATACGACAACTTGTATATATAATCATCCCACATCAGTGTCTCATTTTACACGGACATTTTCTTTATCTCTCTCTACACTGATGTCTTCTCTCTCTCTCTCTCTCTCTCTCTCTCTACATTGTTTCCCTCTCTCTACGACGACCTCCTCTCCTTTGGTGACC
This sequence comes from Sambucus nigra, assembly GCA_949130495.1. NCBI lineage: Eukaryota > Viridiplantae > Streptophyta > Magnoliopsida > Dipsacales > Adoxaceae > Sambucus > Sambucus nigra. Next base: position 576,996,874 of record OX422214.1, on the reverse strand, counting down.
CTCTTTCTCCAGTGACATTTCTCTCCTCTAGTGACGCTCTTCAATTCAGGTATCCTCTTTCATATGACTTGTTTTCTAATGAAATTACAGGTTTATGTGTACTCTATGTGTATGTGTAAATATTGTATGTGTTCATGTTATATATTATGAGTGTTTGTGTATGTGAATGTGTGGGATTAAAAAAAACAAATGAGACTAAAATGCAAAAATATTAAAATAAAACAAACCCTAAGATTGAAATGTGAAAATACCCAAATTAAAAAAACCCAAACATGAAAAATATTCAAATGTTGTAATTGGATATTAAACCCTAAGATTTTAAAGGATTTTTAAGAGATCGAGGATATGGGATTCTATTTGTATCAATCTACGATAGGTTTAATTTAATTAAGAAATAAATTAAGTTTGTGTCAAAAAAATATTTGTTCATGGAATCTAGACTTAATTCATGAAATCGGATTTTAATCACATTATAACCTATTTTTTGAAATATGATTTTTTGAATGTTTAAGCCTCAAGCACAAAGTAATGAACTAGGGTAGGTTAGATTGTTGACCGTTTAAATGATCTACCATGAGCTCATTTAATATTAATATGAGTTCATATAATCATAAAACAATATATTTCAATTCAATATAGTATGTGTGTTTTTGTATATGTATGTATAATGTGTGTTTGTATGTGTGCGTGTGTGTGTATGTGTATGTGTATGTGTATGTATGTGTGGGGGTTAAAATACCCAAATGAGACTAAAATGTAAAAATACCCAACTAAAATAAACCCTTAGACTGAAATGTGAAGTTACCAATTAAGCAAACCCAAATGTAAAAATACTAAAATATTGTAATTGGATTTTAAACCCTAAGGTTTTAAGGAATTTTGAAGAGATTGAGGATATGGGATTCGATTTGTATTGATCTAAGCTAGGTTTACATGAACACACAAAACATATGTATACTTCCACGTGTTTTCTACTCGGAAGGACGCATAGCAATATTCAAACTAAATAAAATAAGATAAAATTAAATTCGATCGGTTGAAAAATAATAACTAGTTGATGATTAATTAAATCCATTACTAGTTAATGAGGCACGATGATAATCACTGGAAACAAGAGTACGGGAGTTTTCAATTGGACCTCACTTACATCTCTTTCATTAGTGAGCGCCATTTAGAGAGTACTCCTATTTACATATATGGGAATATGAAGATCGAGCAGTTTAACTCTCTTGCAAATCATGGAGTTCATCTCCCGCAAATATTCGATTGTATTCTATTTTCCCTACCAGAAAACTGGGATGAGGCTGTAGAGAATATATTTCATGTACATAATCCTAGTGTAGCGCTGTCGTTCTTTACACTATCAAAGAATGCATAAAAATAATCAACAATTATGGATATAACTACGCAAAGAGAGCATTGAATAAGAATGTGATGTCTCGCGACATATGCGCGCTAAATTGAATCTTGCCAATAAGTTTAAGAAGAAAGGATTCTGCGTTCATGCCATGGACATCTATACATCAATCATAGATACAAATCCTGTTAGTTGGCCATGTGGAAAAATCCATAGATTTTTAAAAAGTAATACCAAATGAATTGAGATCAGACACACTGAAAATATTTTAAAGTCTTATTACCATCATCATCATCATCATCATCATCATCATCATCATCATCATCATCATCATCATGATTATCATTATTATTATTATTATTATTATTATTATTATTATTATTATTATTATTATTATTATTATTATTATTATTATTATTATTATTATTATTATTATTATTATTATTATATTTATTTATTTTTTCTAAAAATAAAGGCCAAAACATGTTCTTATTAGCGAACTAAAATTCATTTCAAAGTTTCCAAGATCAAACAAGATCCATAAATACACATGAATAGCTACATAAATTCCATGATTTTTGTAATAGATTCCAGTACCATAAAGATGAAATTGAAGAGGCGTAAAAGAGGTTTAACATACGTTGGGTATGTTTAATATTCTTACTAACTGTCGGCTAATCTTAGCTTCTTGTGCTTTGTTTCCAGTAAATTCCTTCAGTGTCTGCTTGTTGAGTTTTTTAGGGAGGTGGCACAACACATTCCTTTAGGACAACCTCATTTTGCAAAACACAGAGGATGCATTTTCAGCGTTGGCTTTGTGGGCGAGAGTGAGTTTAATTCTCTTCCAAAAGGGACCACTTGAGTCGTGTTTCTTCACTACCTCCATCACTCTTGTTCCCCAAAACCAACCCATTTTTTCTCAAACTCTCTGTGTTTTAAAGTCTTATTACGAGTAGGTATATACATATATATAATCATATACATGATTATTTAGTCATAAACATATTGGTGTAATAATTTTTTCGCTTCTTTTTTTTTATTGTAGATAATGTCGAGTGGCATGGAAAGAACGTACCAAGTGATGACATGACACCCTAACAAAGATTCTCATCTCCTGCACCCCAACAAGGATTCTCATCACCACATGGTGAATAATTATCCTCTTTAACATCGATTCACTCTACCACTCTATCTACAAGTAGGAAAACAAATGCATGTTATTCCAATACCCCCACCTCCTGCTCCCGACACCTCCTGAGCAAATGAGAAGAAGCTAGTTTCTCCCTTCTTGAGAATAATCCTACTAGAATTAAAAATGACCTCCAAATCTTTAAATCATGGTGTTTATCACTTGGGGAAATGGATGTGGGAGTCGAGGCAATAGATAATAGGAACTTAGTTGATCAAGCCATCAACAATGGCGTTTTTGACCAACTTTGGAAGAGTTTTTTATTCCCCGGTCGTTCAAAGAAAAAGTTTCTTTCCTGGGTTTCTAACCAACTGAGAACATATCGGAGAAACCTTTAATAGAGACATTTCCCGATAGGAGCATCGAGTTCTGGTGAGTGAAATCAGGAACCTTGTGTCCTTGTTTATTTAAGGTTTTCGTCCCTCGATGCCTCTGAAAGGTTTTTCCAATCCTTATTATAAAAGTTCACCATATCCTCCATCTCTAGATTTTCGCTCCCAATTTTATCCTCCTTCAACATTCCCCTCCCCGATGCCTCTACCTACCATAGTCCCTATATTATTATCATCCACTCACGATGACTATGGCAAGCGATACTATTTTAGGGACTTGACCAATATTAGGATTATTGGTGCATGCACACTCATTTTCTTGAATGTCTGAACTCGTGCTAACAATCACCCTTTGCAAATGGGTGAGGATCAGAATATGGTTGATGAAATATACAACAATTGTGGAGAAATTCCTGAGCACATTGATAGAAGAGAAAGGAATGTGCTGAAATTTTTATGTCACTTGGCCAGTTTATTTGTTGGTTGCCTAGACTATGAATAATGTTTAATTTGAGAACAAGTTGCAATATTTTATTTATTTAAGTTATTTTACATTTGTGGGTCATTTGTTAACAACTTTTATGAATGAAATATAGATTTAAGTTTAAGATGTTTATAATTTGAATGTAAACTCTGTTGAATAATTTGAATGAATTATGATTTGTGCATTATTGCATGCAACATGACCTTTATTCCAACCTATTAATACATGTGAATTGAATTTTAAAGATTATTTAATGGATTTCCCACAATACAAAGAGTCGATGGGGGGAGGGTAACCGAATATATTATAATCATGTAAAGGGCGTTCAAGAATTTGTTAAATACGCATATAGAAATCTTAAAAGAAACACGATTTCGTGTCCGTGCATCCGTTATATGAATGGAAAATTTACGTCTTTAGAAGATGTTGAATTTTATTTACTAAAGTGGGGAATTTTTTAAGACTATAAGATATAGACATACTAGGTGAAAAAGAATGTACGTTATGTTTCAGAAGAATGAGTGGAAGTCGTACATGAATCGTTAATACATCGTTCATTGACTAACCTGATTAATGATGCTTAGAACGTCCACCACCATCGAAACCACCAATGGATACAGATAATGTTCATTATGACCAAGTCAATGAACAAGTTGATGCCAAATTACTAGAAGATCGGGGATACATATGATTGAAAGCTGATGTGTCTATACCATTGTATAGAGATTGTAATGCAGATCACTCAATATTATATGTAATGATTGGTTCGCATAATTTTAATATTCAATTTGGTTTTTTGGGAAAGAGCATAACCAGAATTCTTAAGTGGGTTAAAAACATTATCCGAAAAGAAACTCGTTACCAGAAAATTATCCTAGTAAGAATGAGAGCTTGAAGGGTTTGGGTTTGAAGTAAAAATCTATTCATGCATGAAAGTATGATTACATATTGTACCTCAATGATTACAAAGAGAAGGATAAGGGTATTGTATGCAGTGAGCCTATATATGTGGCTTGTGAAAATGAAAAAGACAGATTCCAAAATATCGCAAGTGCTCACAAGTTCCACATAAGGTTTAAAGAATTTCCCTTCGAGCCACGATTTAAATGATTTTCATTATACCATGGATAGAAGAGGCAATGACATGCCATGCTTGATATGAGGTGGCTGGGAATCTCATACGTTATCCGGTTGATTCGATCATTTGGAAACTTTTAAATGCACGACACCATAAATTGACAAAGGAACTGCGTAATGTGTTTTGCATTATCAACCGATGGGTTTAACCCTTTCAGAAATATAAACATTAATCAGAGTTACTGGCTAGTTTTAATGTTGACTTTAAATCTCCCTCCAACATTGTGCTTGACAAAGGATTTCACATTATTTTATTTATCGATACCCGGAGCGAAGGCTCTAAGCGATGGTACTGATATGTTCTTAGCCCACTAATCAAAGAATTTAAAATTTTTTGGGATAAAGGTGTAAGGGCATTTAACTCTCATAAGGGTGAAGAATTCACACTTAAAGTAATGGTAATGTGGGCGATCCATGACCTTACTGCTTACGAGACCTTGTCTGGTTGCAATGTTCGTGGTTATTATGGATGTTCCATATGTGGGGAGGAAACTAAAACCACTTAACGACATCATAGTGGTAAGATGAGTTATACGGACCATCATAGATTTTTACCGACCAGTCACCCTTTTAGGAACAACAAATCTAACTTCTTATCAGTTGGTCATGAGCATAGGCCGAAACTTTCTCGACTTTTTGGTTAGCAGATCGAGTAGAAGGCGAAGGCTGTAACTACAAGGAGTATGTATGAAGACATGGTCTAGAAGATCAATATTTATTGACTTACCATATTTGAAAGATCACCGTGTATGACATGTAATTTATGTGATTCGCACGAAAAATAATGTTGCAGAACTTTTAATAGGAGCACGCCTAGGTGGATCGCTTTAAAAATATAGAGAGCAGAAAAGCTGCGATCTACAGTGTAATACCCCGTATTTTTGTGATATTTATTTTTGGGATTTATTAAATTATATGTGTATTAATTGGAAATTAATCCGGATAAAAATACTAACGAGATGAGAGTTGGTATTTGATTATAATGTGTGTATATGATTATATATGAATATTGAAGTATGAAATTTGTCGTGAGATTGAAATATGGTAATTTGGAACTTTTGTTGAGACGCGTGTGATAGTCGCGTCATGGTATATAATTATGATAATTAAAAAGTGAATTTTATTTTTATAAACCGTATGGTCATTTTGAGTGCGCCAACACATCCGGAAGGGTCGAAATAGTCAGAAAACACTAGCCGTGGGTTTAGTTTGGGTCCCGGGGCATTTTTAGGCCATACCGGTAACGTATAAGGGTAGTTTGGTAATTATGGATTTTTGGGAATTAAAACCTACGAAAATTGGGAATTAATAGCTGATTTAGCAATAACCCACTAAGCCCACTAATAACCAAATAGACTACGGAGGTTATTGAAATTGGTTCCAAAGAGTTCCTAAAGCACAAACCCTAGCCACCATTAACTTTGGAGAAGAAAAGCTTGTTGAGAGAGATAGAGGAATTCTGCAGAGAGAGAGAGAATACTTCATCAAATTCGTCATCAATTCAGAGATTCAAATAAGGCAAGTGATTTAATTTCGTTTTTATAGAGAATGTTTCTTCCATGTGTAGGAATTGATAAAAATCTGATTGTTCTTGGGAGTTAATGAAAAACCCATTAAATTGGAAATAGAATCTTACATATTGATGAGGAATTGCATGTAGAATTATATGTAGGCGATTATTCTGATGTTAATAATATCTTGAATGAAATAAAAACGGATTATAGTAGGTTCAATGATGATGTATAAATGTTAGGGTTCATGTTCATATAAATTGGGAATAAATAAAGAGATTTGAAGATTTGATGATCTTTAAGATGAGTTAGCCCTATATAAACGTTTGATTATGACCTATGAGTGTTTAGTACGAATTATGAACCTTAAAATGATGTTGGAACGATTTTTATGTGGGATTAGGAGTGAAGAAAATTGGGAAAAATGAGATAGGAATTTCTGGGCCCGAATCTGGCCACTCGTTAGAAGACCTGCCCAGGTCGTTCGAACGAGCTCGATCGAACGAGCTTCTAACGAGTTGACAGTTTGGGTTCTAACGAGAGGGATGTTCGTTCGAAGACTTTCGTTCGAACGAGATCTCGTTAGAAGGCCCAATTCGTTCGAACGAACTCTCGTTCGAACAGCCTGGTTCGAACGAGATTCTAACGAGTTGACAGTTTAGGCTTTTTAGCCTGTTTTGATCCCGAGTGTCCTGTAACCTTGTGTATACGTAGAGATAACCTTCCCTTGATGATTAATTGTCATATTTGGGATGTTTGGGATATAATGAGGAGTCAAACCTAGAAGTGTAGTTTGAACCTAAGGGAAAGTGTGATGTAGGACGTGAGTGTCGATTACGATGCGAGAACTATTGACGGCCTAATTTATTATATTAACCGAGAACATATAAATTGTGTAGTATTGTATGTCGGTACGAAAATGAGAAGTGTGCCACCAATATATTGTTGTGATTAATAAGATGTGTGAATACTTAGTGCATGTATTGATTTTATGTGTATGACATACCTACCATACTTGCTATCACGGGAGGTTTGCGTTCGCTTAGGGCCCTCTAATCCTTGTGTTGCCCAGATTTAGACTGGTTACCTCGATGAACATAGGTCAGAGAAGGACTTATTGGGATGTTAATAAGTCTGCTGATCGTGGGAGCGCAGGTATGTGCGTGACCCATGTGATGTGACTGTGTTCGTCTCCATTATTTGTGATGTTGTTATTTGAGAACGATTCCTGAGAGATTCGGAATACGTGATCCTTATGTACGTGATGTACCGGGATGGATAGCAGAGTATGTGTGCACCGCAGCTTAGTCTCGGGGTACTTGTATTGTATATTCATGACGTGAATAATATACACTTAATTAGTGGGAACCTTCATGTTAATATTGTGATTATAATTATGGTATTGTTTTGAGAAAACATAACGGGTTAATTGATAGTGAATTATATTACTTATTGAGAATCCGAGTGTATATAAAGCCCTCTATTTATTTGATAACGCTAGAATGTAATAGGGGAATCGAGTAGTAAGGGGTAGAACTTATTACGTTTTGGTTAGATATGGATGTCTTATAGATGGGTACGGTACGTTAGGAGTGCACATGTAGTCGAGAGGTGAGAATTTCATGTGAGTGCACGTCCTAACATGTATTTTGCATTTAATGTTTTAATGTTATTAAAACACTTGTTTTTAAAAAAATGATTTCCACTTTCGGGCTCTGACCCATTTGCTTTCAAATCTATTTTTGTCAAAACCATTTTAGGTGCCCATCCACAAGGACACCATGCTTAGGATTCTCATTCAGGTGATGAGCTGTAGCTGTTTGTGGAAGCTACAGGACTTTGCTTGTAGACGCTTCATCTATCTTGACTCGATGTTCCTCAGTTATCAGTTGTAGGGCATGTCGTCCATTTCTTTTAGAGACTTTTCATTTAATTCAGTTATTCAGACTTCTGGCATGTAATTATTCAGGATTCAGATTTACGTTATTTTTCAGTTGTGGGATTGTTGTGAGGAGTTTTCCTCCGGATTTATATTTATGTTGTTGGTTATTCTTTACTTCATTATAGTGAATGGTTGTTATTCTTTAATTACTATTTTACTGCATGTTAATCAGACTTAACTTAAAATTTGGCAACTTACTTTTTAAATACTAGGTGGTTAGTAATTATAAAAATGTTTTCGACAGTGATGCTACTAACTGAACCAACTTGACATTTTGTATTGATTTAATAAAGGAGTAGCTACCCGGTATTTAATTAGTCGGAGTGTCACAGGTGGTATCAGAGCATCAGGTTCTAGTGTCCTTTATGATCTGTACGGCTTATTATGTTTTTCTACTGAGCTTTCTTTGATATAGAGCCCTAATTCTAGGAATGTTGTGTTTATCTCTATACTCTGAAATTCGTACTTCTGCGATTTATTTATTTGAATGACGAACTCATCCAAATTTACTTAAATTTCAGATGAATCGTCAAGAAGAACTAGCTAAAGTGGTTAGGGGAGTCAACGATCAAGATCGACTCACACCACAGGTATCCCCAGAGAGAATATCAACCGCCGAGTTAGCAGGTATCGTAGCACAAGCAGTTACCACTGCCATTCTACAATATTAAGAACGCAACATACAACTTAAAGGAGGCAAAAGACCTAGAGAAGTTAACCAAATGCATGTGATTAACATTGAAAATCGTGCGAAGACGCCGAATCTGCGACAACAAAACAATCAAGATCAAGTGAGTTCCAGAAGTAACGAGATTCATGTGCAGGGGAAAAAGTGTCAGGGCCAACGAAGTCGGTTTCCGAATGAAATCACTAAGAGGTGTTTCGGTTGTGGAATGGACAATCACAAACGTAAATCTTGTCCGAATCAGAATGGGAATAAACTATAATCTGACCAGCGAAGAATTTTGAAACTCTGCTATAAATGTGTGCAACCGGGTCACAAGTGGATGGATTGTCCTCGCCCTGACATAGTCTTTCCGTAAATCTCTCCCCAAGGCCAACAAGACCAGAGAAAAAGCGAGACTAGTCAACACCGTAATGAAGTGAAGCAGTTTCGAGGGAAGTGTTTCATTTGTGGTAAGATTGGCCACAAACGTCAGAACTGTCCTGATAGGGGCAGGGCCCCGCAGCAGTAGCAGGGTGCTCGACATGAGCCACAGAGGCCACTTTTTCCACCATCCCTCCCAGCTCCAGCCCAGGTGCCAGCTCTTTCAGCCATTCCAGCATTTCCTGTGCAGCAGGGACAGTTACAGTATGGACGTGTCTATAACGTCCACCAGACAGCAGCTCCGCAGGCACCACCCGCGATTGAGGGTATGTTTCCTATCCATGGTACTATGGGTCGGGTTTTGTTTGATACGGAGGCAACACATTGCTTTATAGCTACACATTTTGCGAATGCCTTAGGATCGTTAGCCACAACAGAGAGCACAGTGACGTGTGTAGACTCACCATTGGGGAGTGGGTCACTTATTTTCTTTATATACCGGGGAGTGGGGGTAGAGATTGGTAGTCTGGTATTACCTGCAGATATGCTGGTATTAGATATGCATGTGCACGATGTGATTATCGGGATGGATTGGCTCGCTGATTATAGAGCCATGATTGATTGCTTCGGTGGGAGCATTATTTTTGCCATTCGGGGGCAAGAGATGTTTGTAGTGGCGATGCCTCGCCCAGAGGGAGGTTCGACCGCTAATTTGTATTACTTAGAGGAGGATACCTCTAAGGAGGTTGTGATTCCTTTAGATTCGATCCCAGTCGTCAGGGAGTATTCCGATGTGTTTCAAGAGATACCGAGCCTACCCCCCAGTCGATAGATAGACTTTGTCATAGACTTATTACCAGATACGAGACCTATAGCACGCGCACCGTACCGTATGGCTCCAGCTGAGATGAAGGAGTTACGGGATCAGATTGAGCAGTTGTTGGGCCAGGGGTTTATACGGAGGAGTACTTTACCGTGGGGTGCCCCTGTGTTGTTCGTGAAGAAGAGAGATGGTTCACTGAGATTGTGTGTGAATTACCGAGAGCTGAATAAGGTCACGATACGGAATAAGTATCCGTTGCCTCGAATCGATGACCTATTCGACCAGTTGAGAGGAGCTTCTTTCTTATCGAAGATTGATTTGCGATCGGGATACCACCAGTTGTGTATCAGGGAGGAGGACGTCTCGAAGACTGTATTCTTTTCGAGATATGGTTCTTACGAGTTTCGGGTTATGCCTTTTGGTTTGACCAATGCTCCAGCCGTGTTTATGGACTTGATGAATAGGGTGTTCAGGGATTTCCTGGATCAGTTTGTCATTGTCTTCATTGGTGATATTCTGGTTCACTCCCAGACAGAGGAGGAGCACGCCGAGCATTTGAGACAAGTTTTGCAGACGCTACGTTAGAACGAGCTGTATGCAAAGTATGAGAAATGCGGGTTTTGGATGAAGGAGGTCCAGTTTTGGGGACATATTATTTCTGACCGGGGGATATCTGTTAATCCGGGGAAGGTATCCGCGGTGAGGGAGTGGGGACAGCCCACGACACCAACGGAGATCCATAGTTTCTTGGGTCTAGCAGGATATTACAGGAGATTCATTCGGGGATTTTCGAAGATAGCAGGTCCTTTGACACATATGACTCATAAAGGTGTGCCATTCATTTGAGTGATGCCTGGCAGTTGGCATTCGATGAGTTGAAGGATAAGTTGACCTCATCACCTATGTTAGCATTGCCGAGACTGAGAGTTGAGTATCTAGTCTACACCGATGCGTCCTTACAAGGACTTGGAGGTGTATTACAGCAGGAGAGTCTGGCCATAGCTTATGCTTCTCGTAAGCTTAAGCCTCATGAGAAGAATTACCCCACTCATGATTTGGAGTTGGCGGCAGTTGTAGTTGCCCTTCGGATTTGGAGATATTACCTTTTGGGGGGAAAAGTTTCAATTGTTCACAGACCACAAGTCCCTACAGTACCTATTCATGCAAAAAGAGTTGAATATGCGGCAGCGAAGGTGGCTTGAGTTTGTGAAGGAATATCAGTTTGATATCCAGTATCATCCGGGGAAGGCTAACGTGGTAGCAGACGCGTTGAGACGTAGACCAGCAGATGAAGTGGCAGGGGTGTGGAAGGCCAAGTGGAAGGAATTGGGACACCAGGATGCAGTGGCCGATCGTTCATGTTTGTGATGACCGTTACACCGCAGATTGTCACAAAGGTAGTAAAGGCACAAACAGATGACTCGTTCTGTCAGGAGCTGATAGTTCGATTACTTGCAGAGGGAGCCGAATCCTATACCGTTAGCTCAGACGGGGGATTGCGCTTCAATGGGAGATTGGTAGTTTCGGAAGGGGAGGAATTGCGGCACGAGGTGATGGCAGAGTCGCACGGCTCACGATTCGCGGTACATCCCGGAGGGGACAAAATGTACCAAGACATGAGACGACAGTATTGGTGGAGAGGGATGAAGAGAGATATTGCCGTGTTTGTTTCAAAATGCGCCACTTGCCAGCTTGTAAAAGTAGATCATCAGAGACCGACAGGACTACTACAGCCATTAGAAATCCCGATGTGTATGTGGGAGAGCATCTCCATGGACTTTATCACGGGGTTGCCTACGTCACAGAGAGGTCACGACTCCATTTGGGTAATAGTGGACAGGTTGACCAAAGTCGCTCATTTTCTACCCGTAAGGACAGACTACACTACGGGACAGTATGCCCAGCTCTTTATTTCAGAGATAGTGAGACTTCACGGTGTGCCCCTAAATATCGTGTCTGACCGAAACAAGATAATTGTTTCGCAGTTTTGGGAGAGTTCTCAGGAGGCCATGGGCACGGAATTGCGGTTGAGTACGGCGTACCACCCGCAGACCGACGGGCAAAATGAGCATACAAACCAGATGTTGGAGGACATGCTACGTATGAGTATCATTGATTTTGGGGGTGGATGGGAGCAGTATCTTCCACTGGTGGATTTTGCTTACAACAACTCCTACCAGTTCACTATTGGCATGGCTCCATTTGAGGCGTTGTACGGTAGACCTTGTCGTTCCCCAGCATGTTGGTTGGAGGTGGGGGACAACAAACTACTTGGGTCGGAAGTCATTCAGGATACTTCGGCGAGGATAGAATTAATTCGGAGTCGCATTCGGGTAGCTCAGGATCGGCAGAAGAGCTATGCTGATACGAAGAGGTTCTTCAGAGAGTTCCAAGTGGGGAACCAGGTTCTGCTCAGAGTATCTCCTATGAAAGGAATTATGCATTTCGGGAAAAAAAAAAGAAAAAAAAAGGAAGTTGGCACCGAGATATGTGGGACCATTTCCTATCATTGAGCGGATTGGACCGGTTGCGTATAGACTTGGATTACCGGAGCATTTATATCAGATTCACGATGTATTTCATATTTCCTCGCTAAGGAAATATCTTAGAGACGATTTGGCTCATTCTCATATTGCTTTGGAGGACATCGGTCTCCAACCTGATAGCTCCTACGAGGAGGGGCCGATTGCTATTTTGGACCGAAGTGAGCGGAAACTGCGGTCAAAGATAGTTCCGTTAGTGCGTGTTCAGTGGCGACATCATAATGTCGAGGAGTCCACCTGGGAGCGCGAGGATGAGATGCGCGAACGTTATCCGGAGTTGTTCTTACCAGGTACTTTCTAGTTCCGAATTTCGGGACAAAATTCAGTTATTAGGGGGGAAGTATGTAATACCCCGTATTTTTGTGATATTTATTTTTGGGATTTATTAAATTACATGTGTATTAATTGGAAATTAATCCGGATAAAAATACTAACGAGATGCGAGTTGGTATTTGATTATAATGTGCGTATATGATTATATATGAATATTGAAGTATGAAATTTGTCGTGAGATTGAAATACGGCAATTTAGAACTTTTGTTGAGACGCGTGTGACAGTCGCGTCATGGTATATAATGATGATAATTAAAAAGTGAATTTTATTTCTATAAATCGTATGGTCATTTTGAGTGCGCCAACGCGTCCAGAAGGTTCGAAATAGTCAGAAAACACTAGCCGGGGGTTTAGTTTGGGTCCCGGGGCATTTTTAGGCCATACCGGTAACGTATAAGGGTAGTTTGGTAATTTTGGATTTTTGGGAATTAAAACCTACGAAAATTGGGAATTAATAGCTGATTTAGCAATAACCCACTAAGCCCACTAATAACCAAATAGACTACGGAGGTTATTGAAATTGGTTCCAAAGAGTTCCTAAAGCACAAACCCTAACCACCATTAACTTTGGAGAAGAAAAGCTTGTTGAGAGAGATAGAGAAATTCTGCAGAGAGAGAGAGAGAGAATACTTCATCAAATTCGTCATCAATTAAGAGATTCAAATAAGGCAAGTGATTTAATTTCGTTTTTATAGAGAATGTTTCTTCCATGTGTAGGAATTGATAAAAATCTGATTGTTCTTGGGAGTTAATGAAAAAACCATTAAATTGGAAATAGAATCTTACATATTGATGAGGAATTGCATGTAGAATTATATGTAGGCGATTATTCTGATGTTAATAATATCTTGGATGAAACAAAAACGGATTATAGTAGGTTCAATGATCATGTATAAATGTTAGGGTTCATGTTCATATAAATTGGGAATAAATAAAGAGATTTGAAGATTTGATGATGTTTAAGATGAGTTAGCCCTATATAAACGTTTGATTATGACCTATGAGTGTTTAGTACGAATTATGAACCTTAAAATGATGTTGGAACGATTTTTTATGTGGGATTAGGAGTGAAGAAAATTGGGAAAAACGAGATAGGAATTTCTGGGCCCGAATCTGGCCACTCGTTAGAAGACCTGCCCAGGTCGTTCGAACGAGCTCGTTCGAACGAGCTTCTAACGAGTTGACAGTTTGGGTTCTAACAAGAGGGATGTTCGTTCGAAGACTTTCGTTCGAACGAGATCTAGTTAGAAGGCCTAGTTCGTTCGAACGAACTCTCGTTAGAACAGCCTCGTTCGAACGAGACTTCTAACGAGTTGACAGTTTAGGCTTTTTAGCCTGTTTTGATCCCGAGTGTCCCGTAACCTTGTGTATACGTAGAGATAACCTTCCCTTGATGATTAATTGTCATATTTGGGATGTTTGGGATATAATGAGGAGTCAAACCTAGAAGTGTAGTTTGAACCTAAGGGAAAGTGTGATGTAGGACGCGAGTGTCGATTACGATGCGAGAACTATTGACGGCCTAATTTATTATATTAACCGAGAACATATAAATTGTGTAGTATTGTATGTTGGTACGAAAATGAGAAGTGTACCACCAATATATTATGGTGATTACTAAGATGTGTGAATACTTAGTATATGTATTGATTTTATGTGTATGACATACCTACCATACTTGTTATCACGGGAGGTTTTCGTTCGCTTAGGGCCCTCTAATCCTTGTGTTGCCCGGATTTAGACTGGTTACCTCGATGAACATAGGTCAGAGAAGGACTTATTGGGATGTTAATAAGTCTGCTGATCGTGGGAGCGCAAGTATGTGCGTGACCCATGTGATGTGACTGTGTTCGCCTCCATTATTTGTGATGTTGTTATTTGAGAACGATTCCTGAGAGATTCGGAATACGTGATCCTTATGTACATGATGTACCGAGATGGATAGCAGAGTATGTGTGCACCGCAGCTTAGTCTCGGGGTACTTGTATTGTATATTCATGACGTGAATAATATACACTTAATTAGTGGGAACCTTCATGTTAATATTGTGATTATAATTATGGTATTGTTTTGAGAAAACATAACGGGTTAATTGATAGTGAATTATATTACTAATTGAGAATCCGAGTGTATATAAAGCCCTCTATTTATTTGATAACGCTAGAATGTAATATGGGAATCGAGTAGTAAGGGGTAGAACTTATTACGGTTTGGTTAGATATGGATGTCTTATAGATGGGTACGGTACGTTAGGAGTGCACATGTAGTCGAGAGGTGAGAATTTCATGTGAGTGCACGTCCTAACATGTATTTTGCATTTAATGTTTTAATGTTATTAAAACACTTGCTATTTTTAAAAAAATGATTTCCACTTTCGGGCTCTGACCCATTTGCTTTCAAATCTATTTTTGTCAAAACAATTTTAGGTGCCCAGCCACAAGGACACCATGCTTAGGATTCTCATTCAGGTGACGAGCTGTAGCTATATGTGGAAGCTACAGGACTTTGCTTGTAGACGCTTCATCTATCTTGACTCGATGTTCCTCATTTATCAGTTGTAGGGCATGTCGCCCATTTCTTTTAGAGACTTTTCATTTAATTCAGTTATTCAGACTTCTGGCATGTAATTATTCAGGATTCAGATTTACGTTATTTTTCAGTTGTGGGATTGTTGTGAGGAGTTTTCCTCCGGATTTATATTTATGTTGTTGATTATTCTTTACTTCATTATAGTGAATGGTTGTTATTCTTTAATTATTCTTTTACTGCATGTTAATCAAACTTAACTTAAAATTTGGCAACTTACTTTTTAAATACTAGGTGGTTAGTAATTATAAAAATGTTTTTGACAGTGATGCTACTAACTGAACCAACTTGACATTTTGTATTGATTTAATAAAGGAGTAGCTACCCGGTATTTAATTAGTCGGGGTGTCACATACAGAAGATGAAAATAAAGATGAAATTATATTTAAAAACTATCCCTTCAATAGAAATCATTTCTATCCAACCCGGTTGCTTTCACATTAGCTACTAATGAAAAAAGATCCTCCTACACACATTGTTCAACTCCAAGAGTCCGTCTGGTTATTCTGATAATTTGCGCAGGGTAGTAAGCTACCAAATAAATTACTCAAAACCGTGAAAGTCTTTCGACTCCCATGTCATAGTTTATTTAATCTTTTTATGTATTAGAGAAATATTTTCCTTTATTGTTTTAAAAAGAGGTGATGTCTCTTCAAGACTTGCACGCCTAGTTTGGCCATTCGGGTTGGATTCCTCCGGCGCAGGCCCACCCCGAAATTGAGAAGAGAGGGAAAATTGAAGAGATCCCTCTGTCCTCCAGTGTGCGTGAGGGTGATTTGAGGATATGGGATTCCTCTTTTTGCCACTTGCGTAAGTATCTTCGTGGGTTGCCTAAAATATAAATCGGCTATCATCCAAAGGGGATAAACATGAAGAAAAGGAGTTGCAACCTATTTTACTCAAAATAGGCAAAAAAAAGGTTGCCATCTTTAGAGAATGACATCAAGGTCATACTGATGCATACGAAACAAAATGAGTCAAGGATCCGTGGAATAAGTTACGTAATGGGAAGGTATTAGGCACCCATTTCTCCGTTCCGGTCTCTCATAAAATATGTAAATATTTTCCTTTTCTCCAAAGTTTGATAAGTGTGTACATGTGTGAGGTGTGAATAACGGGAGAAATAAATCATCCAACTCACGCCATGGGAAAGATAGAGCGGAATCATCTTAGGGAGTATACCCAAAAATGACATAAAAATAAATATAATGTGCATGTTCGTCGAATCACAAATCATTACGAATAAGATAATGTGTATGCCATGCGGTACACAAATACGTAGGAGTTTGTTACTCACAAAATAAATACATGAGATCATAAAAGCATAAAATAGGAAATAGACTCGAATCCCAAGATTTGATCACGACGTCTATGTAGTCTAAGGGGCATCAAAGTCAACATAATTTGATATGTCATAAGGGTGGGGTTTAGCTCATAAACCCAAATTTAAGAATCCTCTTTAATTGTTTTTAAGTAAGCGTGCTCAAGTATAAAAGTGTGAAAATTTTACTTTTGGAGTTTGCAAGTAAATCCTCTTTTTGTCTTTTGGATTTTTTGAAAATAGGTTATGTGAATCCTAATAATAAAAAGGATGTTAGTGATGTGAGATAAAGTGAGACTAAAAGATATCAAAATGGAAATAATGTGAGTAAATAATACTAAATAGATAAGCTAGAAATGAATAGGAGTAGACCTCCTAGAAGACTTTACTAATGAATTCTGGAGAAGAGTATGCTGATTTTATAGTGGTGTTGGTTAAGTAGAATGAGGATAATGAAAAACAGTGGTATGAAAGTGAGGTAAGAGAAATGGAAAGAATGTTTGAAAATTGGACTTTTTCGTAATGACAGAGCTATGATTTCAAGAGAATATTTCTTATTGCTAAAAAGAGGTCCTTTAGGGGTGAGGTTATGGCCTCCTTAAATAGTGAAAAATTAGGGTTTAGTGGGTGCCGATCGGCGTGGACCCTGGTCTGACTATTGTCATAGAACTTGCCCTTCTTACCAAGGAAATTACGCTCTGCCGATAGGCAGGTTTTTTTTTGTGGCTATAGGAAAATCGAATGGACTTTTTCAGCAAAAAGACATAAAATGCAAACCATAACTATGAATTGTGCACAACCGAGATCATTAAAAAGGGGATTCAGAGCCCCTCAAAAATCCATTGAGCCACTATCAGGTTCGAGAGTTTACTAAAATCAAAAGGGGCTCGAAAGCAACCGATGGTCTCTTAATGGGGGTTTCAGAGTAAAATGTGTCCTTCGTGTAATCGTGAGACCAATTCATGCACGGTATGGGCCGTTAGAAAGGAAATTTGAAGCCCTACAAGGTTTCATTGAGTTTCACTTGGGTTGGGGAGTTGAACATAGTTAAATGGGCTTGGAATTTCCTCTTGTTCGTGAAAAATGTGAGGCCGATTCGCAAACGGTATGGACTATTGAAAAGGGAATTCATATCCCTATAAGGTTTCATTGAGCTTTACTCAGGTTGGATAGTTTAATAGAGTCAAATAGAGCCTAAAAATGCCCGGTGACTATGTTCTTAGAGTATAAAGGATCAAATGTGTGGAATGTGAGGTCAATTCGTGCAGGGTATAGATCATTAGAAAATAAGATTCAAAGACCTATAAGGTTTCATTCATGTTTGCCCAGTTTGGAGAGTTATCTGACATCAAATGGGGACCAAAAGTACTCTATAGCCTTTATATCAGTACTCGAAGTAGGACCTAGGGTCTTTGGAGGGAGGAAGGGTGTCAGGGACCTAAGGCAGTACTTAAGGGCGGTACTAGGATGGGATATCTATAGAGCCCCTAGACAAGCAAGCTTGGAGCAAGTCAGGGTCGTTGAAAGATACACATCTCATATAAATTGAGAAGATGGTTTATTAAAGGATTAAGGTTCATTTTAAGGACTTGGGGGACGAAAATGACCGATTCTGAGGGTCGAGGTCAATTCTACAAACCTAGAGATTAAATGACTATTTCAGTGGGTCAAGGTTAGTTCTGAGGACCCAAAGATTGAAATGATCTATTCAAGGGGTCGATGTCAATTCTGTATATGTAAATGTTTGAAGTAATAGATTCCACGGGTCGAGGTCAATTCTACAAACCTAAAGAGTTGAAATGACTGATTCAACGGGCCAGGGTCGATTCAATGGACCTAAGGTTTAAAATGACATATTCAGTGGGTCAAAGTCGATTCAATAGACCTAAAGATTTGAAGTGACTGATTCAGCGGGTAGAGGTCAATTTTGTAAACCTAAAAATTGAAATGATTGATTCAGAGGGTCGAGGTTAATTTTTTTGACTTAGAGATTTGAAGTGACCAATTTAGCGTGTTGAGGTCGATTCTATGTAATTAAGGAGTTAAAATAATCGATTCAAAGGGTCGAGGTTAGTTCTACAGACCTAAAGATTTGAAGTGATCGTTTCAGTTGGTTGAGGTCAATTCTGCGGACCTAAGGATGGTTGTTTATGGGGAGTGCTTTTACAATTAGGGGCTCCGTTTAGGAAAATGTAGATTATTGTGGGTATAGGCACACCTTGAATTATAGTTCCACTAGGGAGTATATTGGTGTTGAGAGTGAGTTTCGACACATTTTATTAAGATCCTATTAGGGGTTAACGAGGACTTGTGACTCGTTTGGTGCTCCATAATGGGATTTTCTCGGAGTAATGATGTACTTGATTTTATGGGGATTTTTGTAATTTTTAGATTTTTATGGCATTTTGTAACACAATTTTGAAGGGGATGCCAATAGGCATGGTTGGGGAGATTCCTATTAGCATATGGCACATACTCCTGGGCTTCATAGGGGAGGGGAAAGGTCAATACTGGTAAATGACTGACCCTTATTGGGAAAATATGTGACATTCTACCCCTGGCGTTTGGCGCATGAGTTCGGGTATACTTGGTACCTAGGGTATAGGGTTGTGAGGTAGGTTAAGGAGGGTGAGGTGATATCCATTTAGCTATTTCCTTTCAAGATTTTCTCGCTGATCCATTATTATGATTGGAGGAGCTCGGTATTGACCATAATATATGCTTCATTCAGTGGCTTCTCATTATACCAGAAAAGATCTCAAAAAGACAAAAAAGATATATCATTTGTTTCATTATCTTAAATTAGTGGCTTACTTTACATGCACTATAATTTTTTGCTGAGGTTTTATTTTGAGAAAAAGTAAGAAAAAGTGTTTTTTTGGAATTTTTGAATATGTTTTTGGCATATTTGGATAGAGAATGTCTTGGAGGCTTAGTTGCAAATAACTTCTCTTTAAAGGCTTATTTTGAAATGAAAAAGGGTGAGGAGAGGAAAATATGGATATCGCAAGATAAGATGTGACCAACATATCCCTGGCCTACTTGTCGGCCTGTTGGTTTTAGTATGCTACTTTATAATCTCTTATGGAACTCTTCTTGCATTCATGGTATTTGAATATTTCCAAAAATGTTGCACTCTTCTTGAATTCTTTGTATTAGAATATGGATTAGGAGGTAGAAATCTTGATGTTAAGGGGATCTAGTCGCCTTTGTTACATTGTTCTGAATTCGGTGTGTCAAAGAGACTGTACTGATAGTGGTTACACTAGTGCTATAGCCTCGAGCTTGACTTCCAAGCTTCTATTCGTGTTGAGTGATCTGACGGCTGACCCTCAAGTGGTAATAATAGCATTGTGCATGTTCTAATAATGTAGTCCAGCTGCGATGATATTGGTGGATACTCTGAAAGGCCTAAATATCTTAAATAAGGGTCGGATAGGCTTTTTATTGGGGACCTCTATCATACTTCTTCTATGGTAATGCGAGATACTTTGCTTGGTAGCCACTCATGGTTACCATCTGTCAGCTATTCTCTATTTATTTTCTAGTACCTTATTTAACTTCGGTCTGCTAACATAAAATTGGGTTAATGGACTTGTGGAGGATGGGGCTCAATGCCTTCGCTGGCCTATATATTGGTGGGGGGACTTGCATCCCTCCTTGCAGTTGGGGGACTACTGGCATGTGTGGTTGATCAGTCTTCACCAGACTTCTTTCTACTTTCCGTGGCAGATTTTGCACCAAGAAATATGGGAGGAAATTATTCATCTCCACATAACCAACATTGAGGATGGGTTATATGGCACAGACCCAAATTCAAGAAAAAAACTCCGAGAAACACACACAAAATCACAGGGGGAAAATTATGACTAAGCAAATATAATCGATGTTTTCCCAATTTCAGTCTTGACTAATTAATCCTACATGGACATGTGGAATTTTTTTCTTAATCAAGCTGCACGTGTTATTTTAGCATCAAATTATTCAAGAGGTGTGGATAAATCGATTTTAGCAAATTTAACCTAAGCATGGATCTATGTGAAAAATAAAAACACAAAGCACACAACCACAACACCGCAATATCTGAGGAAAACCCAACTTGGAGAAAACTTGAAAGTCCAGGCCTAAACAAAATCCACTACGGATGCAATTTTACAATGAGGACACAAAAGTCTAACAGACTTGACACTACGAGTATTTCTGATGCCATCCAAAACACCTCCGTCCGTAGCACGTGTAGCTCCAACACATTTGCACAACATCACCTGTGTTTCGATATCCATCGATAGCCAATACGTCATCTCCGACCCGTATAGAAGTCCACCGTACATAATGGTGAAGAATGAAAGAAGTAGGAATTCTAGGTTTGTTTTCATAAAAAATGATCGAAGGTGATCATATTAAAGTTAGAGAGTATTTGGATAAAATGATTTTCCTTTTTCAAAATGTTTTGAGCGAAATCTCATAAGTTATTCCCGATACCCTTTATTTTTATAAGTGGAAGTAGTGGGAAAGTGAGGATTATGGGGAAAAAACTGCTAAAAATAACCGTTATTTTAAATAACTTCTTTCATTTTCGAATGACCTGAGGTCTTGTTTGAACGACATATCAAAATCTCATTAGAACGAGGTTTCTAATGACTTTTCGGTCAAGACCTTAAGTATGTTATTGGACATATCATTTGAATGAGGAGAATCTCATTAGAACGAGATTTTGAATGAAATATCAGTTATAAAAAATGGATAAGTTTAAATAAAGTTTGATTTTGGAAAATCAATAAAAGCCCATAAAAATTTCTCCAACTGATTCTAAAACAAAGGGTTATATACCTTTGGGAACAATGAGCATTCAGAATGATGATGTGAACTTCGTTGTTGCATTGAAATCCTAAATGTTCAGATTCTTCAAATGTAGAACATGATATAACACCTATACAATCTAAATATTTTGTCCTAACAAAAATAACCAATTCTACAAATTGACCCGATGCAGAAATTTGCCCATACAAATCTCCCCTTTGACTATTCTGGTAAAACATATACAAAAAACTTCAAATTTACTAAGCCAGGCCGTCAAGATGATCCTAAAGCATATCCTCAAACTCAAAAGAAAATGGATAAACTCGACTTTCTATCCACCTAACTGCATGAAGCTCTTTGTAGGCTTGAAACTGTAGAAAATTTTAAATTGCCTACACACATGAAACTACAAACACATATGGAGAAGATAATGTATTAGCATTAAAATGTATACTCCCTTGTGAATATGTTCTCCCCCTTTTTGCCCAAAAAAGTCGAAGGGATAGAAGAAATCCTGCAAAGTTAGTGAATAATTCATGAAGCATAAAGATAATTAAAATTTAAACACTATCATGAATTATAAAAAGACAGTTATGGAAAAGAAATAAAGATCATCCACGATATCCAAGATGAAAAATAATACCATATGGTGAATAAAATTAAAGAACTACAAATCCAATTGTGCCATAATTATTAATTCAAAATAAAGTGCAAAAAAATATCTAATATTTGGTACACATTAGAGTAAATGAATGTAATAATACAACGCTCTCTCACAGGTACAAAAAAACAAACATATATAAAATGCATTTATTGAGCCAGGTCATTAGGTGTATCATCAAAAGTATCATCGAAAGAAGATCCACCACCAGAATGACCTACTCCACGTCACTTCTCAGCACGTTTAAGCTCCTCATAATATTACATAAGTCGATAATCACGACAAGATTGTTCTTCCACTCATCAAGCTTGCGCCTCCTTGGCATTATCTCTCTCTCTCTCTCTCTCTCTCTCTCTCTCTCTCTCTCTTTGCATGGATGCAAATAATTCCTTCATCATTATTATGCCTTGATATCATTCCTTTGCCATTTGTTCAACCTATAAACGCATCAACCTAAGCTCCTTTGACTCAGATGGTGGATGGTAAAGATAGGAAGAAGTCCGGGACTGGATAAGAGTGGATTGTGTAGGAAACTGAGATATTTCATAATGGGATGGAGTGGGCTGAGTCACACCAAAGTAAATAACTCCTAGACCGTCTAATAGAGGATGTGTCAACGGTTTATTACGGAGTGTCAGGATTATCGTTAGAGATAATAGGGAAACCAGCGTGAAGACAGTGGCACGGATAGAGAGGATAGGTATATGATCTTCTCCCTAATTATGGAATGATTTGGGAAACCTAAAGTGTGATATAAGGTGTATTTGCATGAATTCCTAACGCAGTCCAAGGTGGGAATATGTTTTTCATCTCTGGAGGAGCGTTCCTCATCGGATTGAACAACACGCCGATTACGATGACTACGAGCCATAAGAATGAATAAAAAAATCTACACCCCACCCAATATCACCAACCAATTATCCAAAATAATAAAACCAACAAAAAATCAAAAACCCAAGCTCCATTAGTATAACACCAATAACTATACTATGAGCCAAAATAAAAATTGGAATTAAATGATATTTTATGATTTTTTTACAAAAATATATGAGGTAAAAAATAATGTCAATACAATTCATGAAAAATCATTTAATCGGGGTAAAAAAATAGATAAGGAAAATAATGTATATATATATAGCCCCAAACCAAAATGAGTCGAGTTTACATAGAAATGGGTCATTTTTTAAAATAGATAACAAATAATGTTGCATGTTAGGAATATTGGCCCAACGTTCATGAACTCAAACAAAGAAAAGGAAATACAAGGTTTAGAAGGGAAAATGAGATAGTACCTCAAGAAATCTTCCAAAAATCAAGAAAAATATCTAAGAGTAAGGGATAATGGCCTTAGATGGTGTGGGTTGATATAAGAGGAGAAGGAATATGAAGGGTTGAAGTATTGATAAATGGTGAGGTTTTGAGTGAATGAGTGAGAGGAATATGGTGAGAAAAATGATTTTGAGTTATTTGAATGAAAAAAACAAATGTCCAAATGAAAAAGAACCCAACTGACCTGCTAAAACGTTGATTGTTCGAACGAATGGAGTCTTGTTCGAATGATGCCTTTAGAACGACATTCTATTGAAAATAAGAAATCGGTGATGACACGGGTCAAGTACGTTAGATTCTCATTCTAATGACACTTCGAACGAGATAGCAGTTGGTCTGAAAACTGAGAAAATAGGAAAATATGATAAAATAAAATTAGGAAAGAACCATCATAGATAAATACACACAAAAAATCTAATTCTAGAATAGTCCTAGGGAATATTGAAAACCTTTGGTTCATGTAATGGAATGTAGGAGAGTGAACAAACTGAATAAAAGCATCGCTTAAGATATCATATAAGTGCAAGATTCCAAACAATGTTCCTAAAAGTTAAACATTCAATTCAACCTTATTGGAGTCAATTCACTCAACAACATGCCTAGAAATGTCATGATTCTCTGGCCAATAGCGTCACATAAAATGCAATAATTTGACTTATTGTACAAACCCATTTATCGTCGACTTATATCACCTTCATATGTAATTTTTTCTTTCTCACTCTATATAATTAAGGTTGAATAATAAAATTTTGATTTTTGAAGCATCAATGACTATAAGACTTGGCCTTGGAGATATTGATTTTCTATGCCACAATTTTTAGTCTCTTTTTCAATGGTGGCTTTTCACACAAAAGATTTTACTTTTCGAAGCCCAATTCCATTGCTCTCTTATTTTTATCTTCTCCATAAACATGCGCGATTCTTCTTACATGCACAATATATTTGTCTATTTCTTTAACATTAGGTGACAAGATTGATAAGAGAAGACTTATCTTCACCTAGCATATGTAAATCGAGACTAACATCCTCAAGAACCCGTAAAAGGTTTGTGCATTAAGGTAATGAGTTGAGGCGAACATAGAAGGATATATCATAAATGAGCATCAAAACATCATAATAACACATAAAAGGAACAAGTGAGACGACATCAAGACTAGCTACTTATGGTAAGCCAGATGATAATGGAATGATATTGTGACCCGAATATCTCATGAACATATTCGAAAGGACGAAATAAAGAAAAATCTTTTTGGTTTTTGAAAAACCATACGAAAATAAAAATATTTTTTTGTATTCTTGAATCAAATATATACAAAAATATAATCTAGTTCATAAGGAAAAATATATGCATAACTCTTACCCTAAACTAAATAAATAAGTCCGAATTCAATCAATAGAGAAAACCCGTATGGATTTCTTAAGGTCCTTGAACGTAAGGGCATCTAAAGGTTTGGTAAAGATATCGACCAATTGACATTTGTTACTAACAAATATTAAGGAAATGACCTTTTTTTCAACTAATTCTCGAATAAAGTGCTCACGATTCCTAATTTGTGTTGTTATAGAATGTTGGGCAGGATTCTGGGATATATATATTGCACTCATATTATCATAATAGATAGTCATTATGCATCGATAAATACCGTAATCTTCCAACATTTGCTTCATCCAAATAAGCTGTGTCCGGTGGCAATGTATTCATTTTTTCCATGGATAAAGAAATGGAGTGTTTCTTTTTACTCATCCAAGAGACAAGTGCACTACTAAAATAAAAACATTTGCTCGAGGTGATTTTTCATCCATCAACATCACCTGCCTAATCAACATCCTAATATGCCGATAGACAATCATATGTTTCAAAGGAGTACCAAATCCTAGAAGACAGGATTCCACTTAGATATTTGATAATACGTTTAACAGCAAGTAAGTGTGTCTTTTGGGGTAGCCTGATTACGATCACAAACTCCTACACTAAAGGAAATATCAGGATGACTAGTGGATATGTAGAGTAAAATACCTATCATAATTCTAAAAATAGTGTGCTCTACATCCTTTCCTTCGATATGTTTGCTAATATTAACTGATGAACTCATGGGGTTACATGCATGCTAGGAGGATTCAAGATTAAATTTCTTCACCAAATCTTTCGTATGCTTAGATTGAGAAAAAAAATACCCCACTATCGAGTTAACGCACTTTGAAGAACTAGAAAATCAGTAAGCTCGCCTATCGTGCTCATTTCAAACTCACTTTACATTTCTTTTGCAAATTGGTGAGTATAGTTATCATATGTGGAACCAAAAAATATCATCAACATATACTTGAGAAATTGAAATAGCACACCTATCCCGACGAACAAACAACATAATGTCTACTCCCCCCCGTAAAGCCACGATCTAGGATATAAGATGTAAGTCTCTCATACCAAGCTCGCGGTGCTTGCTTCAAACCATACGGGGATTTCTTCAAGTAGAAGGCATGGTCTGGGTGCTTAGGGTCTTCAAACCCTTTTGGTTGTTCCACATAGACTTCCTCCTAAAGAATTTCATTAAAAAGGTCACTCTTGACATCCATTTGATAAAGCATAAATTTTAGATGACATGCAATGTCTATCAAAAGGCGAACGAACTCTAGCCTTGCAGTATAAGCAAATGTCTCATCAAAATCAACACAATCTATCTGGGTGTACCCTTGAGAAACTAACCTAGATTTATTTTGAACATTAACACCACTTTCATCCATTTTATTTTTGAAAATCCATTTGGTGCCGATAACATTAAAACTGCTAGGTCGGGGATCCAATTACCAAACATCATTCTTTTGAAATTGAAGCAACTCTTCTTGCATAGAATTTATCCAATGTTCATCTTGGAGTGCTTCTTTGTAATTTTTGGGTTCAATTTTAGAGGTATAATACAAATAGGTGACCTCATTTTCAGATTGAGCTCTAGTCTTGACACCTAAGTTAGGATTCCTAATAATATTGGAGGGGTCATGACTTCTGCGAACCCAAGATGATTGGTCCCTTTGACAAAGGGTGGGGTTCACTGAATCTTTATGAAAATATATGTGATCAATAGTGGGTTCGTATTTCTCTCACAAGAAGGATCGCCATTGAGACCAACAAAAGTAGCTAGTGCATCATCTTATATAGTAACATTTATTGATTTCATGACTTTAGAGCTAGCAAAGTTATAAACTCTATAAGCTCTATTGTTTGGTGAATAACCTAAAAATATACCTTCATCACTCCTCAAGTCGAGTTTTATTTAAGCTCGCTCTCCCTTAGGATGTAGCAAGGACTTCCAAAGACTCGAAAATAGGCAAGGTTGGGCTTCTTACCTGTCCATAACTCATATGGAGTTTTATTAGTATGGGGATGTTAGTGTACCTTATTTACCATATGACATATGGTACTTACTGCTTTCGCCCAAAACCTCCTAGGCACTTTCCAACTAAGAAGCATGGACCTTGCCATTTCTTGAATCTTCGATTCTTTCAATCAACAATGTGATTTTGTTGAATAGTAAACAACCAAAAATTCATGCTTAATACCAACTTCATCACAAAAGCATTCACATCGAATTTATTAAATTCACTGCCATGTCGATTTTATATAACTCGACATTTACTATAAAAAATACAACATCATTGGACTTTTCCTTAAGAAATACTATAATTGAATATCTTGAAAATTCATCTACCATCACTAGAATATATCTATTTCCTCCTATACTATCTCTACGAGTGGGGCTCATAAGGTCCATGTGAATCAATTCTAAGACACGATAGGTGGTAATAAAGTTCAACTTCTTGTGAGGACTCTTAATTTCCTTTCCAAGTTGACACGGACCGCAAACGATGGAGGTTGATTTTCCTACCAATGGCAAGCTACGAACTAGGTCTTATTTAACTAGACGCTCGAGAAGTTTAAAATTGACGTGACCTAATCTTTGATGTCAAAGGTCTACTGGAGAGACCTTAACACTATTGCAGACAAATGAAGACTTTGGTATGATCTCATAATAATTATCACTGTTCCTCAAACCCTTTAGTATAGTTTTACCAGATTTATCATATATGTTATACTCAGTATGGCTAAACTTAATTTCTAGGTTTTTCATCACAAAGTTAGCTACTGTTGATCAAATTTGCTTTAAATCCATCAACATTCAAAACATTTTCTAGTTTTGGAAACCCCAAAACTTCAATGGTGCCTTTATAAAAAATTCTAAACTTAATCCCATCACCAAAGATGACTTTACCATCCTTATGATCCTCAAGAGGGTTGAAAATAAATATATCACATGTCATGTCTCTAGAGCATCCACTATCAAAATACCATTGGGAGGTATCTTGAGCCTTTAGCGCAACATGAATAACTAATGCCATCTTACTTTTATCCTTTTTCACCCAAGCATGAGTTGTATTTCGCCTATTGTTTCTAATCATTTTATAGGAGGAACTTCCTTGGGGAATAGATTAGCATAGAAATTCTTCCATTAAACATTAGGATGTATTGACTAGATACTCGACTTGCTTTTTAAGGCTAGCCAATTGGCTATAGTGAGGCGTAGGAGAAAGTAAATAAGAATTATTCCTAAGCTCGTAACAAAACTCTTTGAAGTGACCCCTTCTTTTGCAAAAATTACAAACATAAGGTTGATTTCGACTCATTTTAGAAAAATGCTTAGGAGGATTTTTCTTAAGAGGTATAAGGTTAGGAGTGTTAGTATTAATAATAACTTAGATAAATGTTAGGATTTAGTGTTTGGCGATTCACCTTCTTTATATCTTATACATTTTCTTTCTTGATAACCCTTCTCATTATAACCTAAAACTGGTCCAAGAAATTTCGTCCAGAGTTATCCTAAAAAGTGACTTTGACTTCTCGAGAGTCCTCGATATCTTTCTCAAGTATGACATTTTTTACTTCAAGTGTTTTGTGAATCTCCAAGGATTTATAAAGATTTTTCGAAACACAAGCTAGAGAATTTGTCAAGTCAACAATTAAAATAAATTTCTCTAGAAAATTAATCTTAATCAGCTTAAGTTGACTAACTAAAGATTTTTTTTAGGTATAGTACTTCCAACTCCTATTCTAATGTTAACCCCTTAAAGGCCAACTTCTTATTATTCTTTTGAATACGCAAAGACTCGGTGTATAACTCAGAATAGGCGGATCTAAAATCGCATTCTTCAATCTCACTTTCACTTTCAACAAAATTACTACATTATGAGTGGTTAGGATGTGACACACTAGAATAAATAGCTACACTACCAATAAAATAAGTGAAGTTATTTTTGGATGGACTAGAATCATCGGAGTCTTCAGACTCATTGTCACTATCGCTAAGAGTCACATTATAAATGGCTTTTCCCTTGCCCTGTCTCTTTAGCTTAGTGGGGATTTCATACGCTCTATGACCTCATCCATAACATTCAAAAAACCTTTCTGAATAATCCTTTTTAAAATTATCTCTTTTAGGATTTTCATTTTTAGATTTATTTAGATTCCTATCATTAGAACTTCCATTTTCCTTGCTTTTATTTTTCTCAAATTTTTATTTATCAAACTTTGAATTTTGGTTCTTAAATTTGAGAAACTTTTTAAATAAATCCATATCATTGGAATCTAAATCAGATTCATCGGACTTAGATACATCTTCCACCCTAATTTTTATATTAACTCCATTATCTTTCATTTTGCTATCCTTAGGAAACATGTCTAACTCATAAGTTTGGAGATAACCTACTAGTTATTCGAGATTTAAGGAATTTAACACAGCTAAAGAATTAAGGACAATGTTAAAATGACAAGGAAAAGATCTATGAATATTCTTAACTACACGATTTTCAGGGATTCTATCACCTAAGTTAAAAATGAGTTAACTATATCAGAAAGATGAGCATAAAACTCGTCAAACATTTCACTTTCTTTTAGGGTGATAGTCTCAAATTGAGTGGTTAAATTTTTTAGTTTAGAAGTCTTAATAGTACTAGTTTCTTCATTAGTCAATCTGAGTGCATCCCATGCCACCTTCAAAGTTTCACAAGTCATGATGCGACGAAACTCTTCCGGGGACACGACACTAAACAAAGCTTTTAAACCTTTGGACTTAAAATTACATAATTTCAACTAATCCTCACTCCATTCCTCAATAGGTTTTTAAACATTAGCATCACCAGCAATAAACATTGGAGGGGACCACCCTTTTTCAAAAGCAAGACAAACACATTCATTAATAGATTTTAAAGAAGATCTCATACGCGTTTTCCTATAATCATAGTTTATTCCATCAAACATAGGGGTTCTATTTGACGAATAGCCTTCCATATAACCTTCAAGATTCATCTATGTAATTTTTAGAAATATGTTGTGATACCAGTTTGAGGAGGGGATTTATGTAAAAGACCTAAATTCTCGAAATAAACTCTGAGAAACACACACATAATCGTAGGGTAAAATTACGAAAAGCAATTATAACCGGTGCTTTACCAATTTCAATCTTGACTAATTAGTCCTACATGGACATGAGGAATTTTTCCTTATCCAAGTTGCACGTGTTATTTTAGCATCTTGTTATTTAAGAGTTGTGGTTAAACCAATTTTCACATTTTGAATCTAAGTGTGCATCTAGGAGAAAAATAGGAATCCAAAGCATATAACCACAATGTTGCGATGTACGAGGAAACCCAGCTGGAAAAAACCTTGAGGGGTTAGGATAAGATAAAATCCACTATGTATACGATTTTACAATGATGACACAAATGACTTACAAACTTGACACTACAAATATCGTTGATGCCATCTTAAACACCTCCGTCTGTAACATATATAGCTGCAACACGTTTGCACACCACCACCTGTGTCTCAGTATCCATCGATAGACAATACGCCGTCTCTAACCCATGCAGAACTCCACTGTAAACAATGGTGAAAAATGAATGAAGTAGGAATTTTGGGTGTGTTTCTTAATAAATGATCCAAGGTAATCATATAAAAGTTGGAGAGTATTTGGATAAAATGATTTGGATTTTTGGAAAAGTTTGTAGTGGAGTCTCATCATTTATTCCCGACCCCCTTTAGTTTTATAAGTGGGAAAGTGGGGATTATCGGGAAAACTGCTGAAAATAATTGTCATTTTCAATAACTGCTCCCGTCGTTCGAATGACCTGAGGTCCCATTTGAACAACATATCAAAATCTCGTTAGAAAGAGGTTTCTAGTGACTTTTCAGTCGAGACCTCAATGATGTTGTTAGACATCTCATTCGAATGAGAAGAATTTAGTTAGATAGATATTTTGAGCGAAATCTCAGTTATGAAACTGACAAGTTTAAATAAATTTTGATTTGGAAAAATCAATAAAAGCCCATAAAATTTCTCAAACAGATTTTAAAACAAAGGGTTATATACCTTTGGGAATAATGATCATTCAGAATAATGATGTGAATTTCATTATTACGTTAAAATCATGGATATTCAGATTCTTTAATTGTAGAACATGATATGAAACCTATACAATCTAAATGTTTTGTCATAACAGAAATAGCTAATATTACAAATTAGCTCGATGAAAAAAATTTCCTTACAATCTTTTTTCCCATGGAGGATTTAACTGAGTCTTTGAGAATAATATTGGTGCCTTTGTGTTAGCATTATCGACTGTCTACCCGTCCATCACAATCTATTGGAGAGGCTGGGTGGGACTACTTGAAGTGGCTGTGGAAATATGTGGTTAAGAAGATTCTGGTGGAAGGGATTGGGCATAGATGACTCCTAATGTTCGACACTTTAGGAGAGAGTGTTGTGGTTTCCTTAAATCTTGTTAAGGCCTATTGTCGAATGGAGAGCATCCGGATCCAAAACTAGGAGAAGGATCGTTGGAGGCTTCTTGCGATGGTAAATGATGACGAGGTAGGCCCATCAGTTATTTAAAGATAAGGCTTGAGAAGTTGGTGTAGATTTCTGGATGTTTGTGTGAAGTTTGTGTTTGGGTTTGGGTAGGTACTTAGATTTTTTTAGTGAAGATTTATGGTATAGGTTTTTATGAGGGTTTGGAGAGGTGTGGTTTGTTTAACTCCCATTATTGATACTGCATGTAACAGTCATATTCCTGATTTTAAATAAAAGAATAGTGATTTTGACATGTTATTTTTTGTCTTTGATAAACTTTGTATTTGAACTATCTATATAATCACTAAGTCACACATAACCCTCTTGCTCGTATAAATGATGAGAGAGACCATCATTCTCGCAGGGAGAAAAGAATAGGATTTGTGGGGGAAAGATAAGACCATGCCCATCTATGTTTTATGGGATGCCCATGTATATTTTATCGTTTTAATGTTTTTGAGCTTCTTCTTTTTTATGAAAGCGGGATTCATAAGAGAATGAGGTCCCACATAGTTCTTAGTAGAGGGGAAAGAAGTGTTTTTTAGAATAAAAGGGGGGTGAGAAGAGTCATAAATCGACGAGAATTTGGACTAGGGGTAAAAATCTTTGAGACAGTCCAAGTTAAATGGACGCGTCATTTCCTCTCCGCTAAGGTTTGTGAGCATAGAGGTGCCACCGGATAAGATTTTGTTCACAATGTAGGGTACACTTCAATTAGGAATTAACTTTAATCTCGGGTCCCAGACTGGTTCTACAATTTCCTTGAGGGCCAGATCTCCTTATTGGACACTACAGTACTTGATTTACTTGTTGAATGATCGTGTAATCTCGCAGTGGTTCCCTTGTATGTGGTACAAATCTTTCGATATTTTTCCATCTAAGAGTGAGAGTTCGTCATAGCGACTTCGATGCCACTCTTCTTCACTGACCTTACTTTGGTGCATAATTCGTAGAGAAGGTACTTATAATTCGATGGTGAGAACCACCTCCATGACGTATATGTGACACCCCGACTAATTAAATACCGGGTAGCAACTCCTTTATTAAATTAAGTCAAAATGCCAAGTTGGCTCAGCTAATAGCATCACTGTCGAAAATATTTTATTATTACTAACCACCTAGTATTTAAAAAGTAAGTTGCCAAATTTTAATTAAAGTCTGATTAACATGCAGTGAAAGATTTAAAGCAAGAATAATATCACCATTCAATATAACGAAAACAATAGAATAACCATCACACGATATAAATAAATCCGAAGGAAAAACTCCTCATAACAAACTCCACAACTAAAATGAATAACTAAATACTGAATACTGAATACTGAATCAATACATGCCAAGTCTGAAAAACTAAAATGGAAAAGTCTCTAATAGAATTTGGGCAACATGCCCTACAACTGAAGAATACTGAATATGGAATCCAAATGGTAGAAGCGTCTAAAAGCAAATCCCTGTAGCTTCCACAAACAGCTACAGCTCGTCACCTGAATGAGTATCCTATGCATGGTGTCCTTGTGGCTGGGAACCTAAAATGGTTTTACAAAAAAAAATAGATTTGAAAGAAAACGGGTCAGAGCTCGAATGTGGAGATATTTTAAAAACCTGCAAGTGCTTTAAAAACATTTAAAACATTAAATGCAAAGTACATGTTAGGACGTGCACTCACATGAAATTCTCACCTCTCGTCTAACTGTGCACTCCTAACGTAAGTACCCATGTAAATGACACAAACCACTAGCTAAGTGACATCATATCTAGCTAGACTGTCATAGGTTCTACCCTTATTACTCGGTTCCCATTAACATTATAACGCTCTCAATTAAATAGGGGCTTAACGTAAATTCAGGTTCTCACATAAAAGTAATACAACTCATTATAGATCATCCCTTTTGTTATTCCATAGTTATACACACAATACCATATGAAAGTTCCCAGTTTATTAAGTGTATATTTTCCACAACATAAATATACAATATAAGCACCCCGAGACTAAGCTGTGGTGCACACATACTCTGTTATCCATTCCGGTACATCACGTACATAAGGAATCACGTATTCCGAATCTCTCAGGAATCGTTCAGATAACACAAATCACAAACAGTGGAGGCGAACACAGTCACATCACATGGGTCACGCACATACCTGCGCTCCCACGATCAGCAGACTTATTAACATCCCAAAAATTCCTTCTCTGACCTATGTTCATCGAGGTAACCAGTCTAAATCTGGGCAACACAAGGATTAGAGGGCCCTAAGCGAACGCAAACCTCCCGTGATAGCAAGTATGGTAGGTATGTCATACACACAAATCATATATCAATACTAAGTAAACACGCATCTTAGTAATCACCGTAGTTTAATTGTAGTACTTATCGCATTCTCGTACCAACTTATAATTTATACAATTTATATAATCCCGGTCCATATTTATACGCGCCATAATTTATTCTCACGTCGTAGTAGGCACTCACGTCTCAGCTCATAATGTCTATTTGATTCGATCCACACTTATATAATTTACTCCTCATTATCTCCCAAATGTCCCAAGTATACTAATATACCATCAAAGGAATGTTATCTCCATCCTCGAACAAATTTACGGGACTCCCAAAATCAAAACAGGCCAAAAAGGCCTAAACTGCCAGCTCGTTAGAAGTCTTGTTCGAACGAGGCTGTTCGAACGAGATTTCGTTCGAACGAACTGGCTATCTAACGAGATCTCATTCGAACGAGATTATCGAACGAACATCCCTCTCGTTAGAACCCCAAACTGTCAACTCGTTAGAAGCTCATTCGAACGAGCTCGTTCGAACGACCTGGGTAGGTCTTCTAACGAGAGACCAGATTCAAGCCCAGAAATCCTATCTCGTTTTTCACCAATTTCTACACCTCAAATCTCAACCAAAATTCATCCCAACAATGTTTTAAGGTCTCTAATCAATCCTAAACATATCAAGGTCACATACTAACGTGTTTTAAGGAATCAATTCATCATAAACATCATTAAATCATCAAGTCTCTTCACTTTTCCCCAAATTTTCAAGAACATAAACCCTAGAATTTATATTCATCAATTTACTCAAATTAGATCCGTTTTTGTTACATCCGATATATACTAACATCAGGGTAATCATCTGTATACGATTCTACTGAAATAACGTTGCCAAAGCCGTTTATGAAAATAAACTATTTAAGCAACTCCGAAAGTTTGTTGAAGAAACTCTTTACTTAAAATCAAAACGATTTTGAACACAAGATGTGTTAACAAAATTATGTACGAGATATGGACAAGATTTGATAACAAGTTTTAGTAAACAGTTAAAAATGTTTTAAACTCAGCACACAAACAGAATGGGATGAGAAGATGTAGAAATATTGATACTCAGGATTTTTTTACGTGGTAAAACCTCAACCTTGAGGAAACATCCACGACTCCCTCTACGGAGTAAAACAAAAACAATCACTAAAACAAATATGCGAGTTACAACCTATTTAACTAACATGCACACAAAAACAAATCTATACAAGTTCAGGATTGTACCCTCTGGCGTCCTTAACTTTTCTGCAGATCTTGTTTGTTGATGTAGTTGTCTCAGTTTGTCAACTCTTCTTTGTTCCAGCACTTTACGTCGACTTATTGTTCACCAAATCTTATAGCCAACACTTTGAGTGTTTGTAGTGTGAAGATGTTTGTGAATGGTGTTCTAAAACACATGCATGCACACACACACACTTATTAGTTACAGACAATCCTAACAAATCACATATAAAGTCTATATGCAGTGTATTTGTTATTTTTCTTTCTTACAAAACCAAGAACCTTTTTGACCTTTCAAAGTAACCCAGATTCCACGGAGATCTTGCTTAAGAAATCGGTCAAGACCTTTCTCAATCACTTTTGAAAATATTATGTGGATTGAGAACCCTCCAAGTGCGAATCCCACTAGGTCAGGTTAGGTTTTGTAAAACAGAAATAGAAAAACATCTATTGTTGATCTTTGAAGAAGAAAAATGTTTTAACAGAAAACAATCAACAACGAAATTCTCAAGATGAGAAATAAATGCAACTAAGTGTGCTGTGACATGAAAAACTTCAGATCTATGATTTCTATTGAAAGAGAAACAAGATCTTAGTCTATGTCTAAGTTGGAAATAAGATCTATGAACACAAGGATTTCAGCAACCCAAGATCTCTTAACCAGAACTCTCATAAACCCAGGAAAACACTAAGGATGGTGTTTATTTGGTTATGGTGTTTATGGAGAGGTAAGTGGTTTAGGTTTAGAGGTATTTGGACGAAGTTAGGGTTTCTAACTAGGGTTTGGTTTCTCTCTCTAACTTCTCTCTTCTCTCTTCTCTCTCTTCTCTCTCTATTCTTTTTCTGAGAAAACTCAAAGTGGCAAAAGCTTTCGAAGGCTGAAATTGGAGG
The DNA here is from genome assembly GCA_949130495.1 of Sambucus nigra. Taxonomy (NCBI): domain Eukaryota; kingdom Viridiplantae; phylum Streptophyta; class Magnoliopsida; order Dipsacales; family Adoxaceae; genus Sambucus; species Sambucus nigra. Next base: position 576,961,151 of record OX422214.1, on the reverse strand, counting down.
CCTTTAAATAGGAAGAGAGGAAGATTCCAGAGCATCGTTCAAAAACAATGGCTGAGATTGAGTCAAGCTCCATTGACTGCAATCCAAGGGCTCATAACAGGCGGTGGATTAAACATACTGTGATTGGTTAAAGGGTTTACACTGGGATTCACTCAAAAGACATGCAGGCCATCGATAAGGGTTGATCTAAGGGCTGAAAGCACGCGATGGTTTGTCTCAGTAAAGAAACACAGTTCAGGCCAATCAGAGGACATCAGGTGTTGGCCTGAGGACGAATGCAAACGCGCGTCCCAAAATAATTACAAAGCCAACCCTAAAGTCTCTAGCGCTTTCGGTTTCTACCCAGAGTAACTTTAGGCCAATAAACACAACAAAGCATATTTATATATTAACCCCAAGACTTTTTAAATCAAGTTTTAATTAAATAAAACCTTGTTTAAAATAGGTTTAAAATTCCCAAAAAAATATTAAAAATCAAATTGAGGGATTTAAACACACTCACAACATTAATACACATAGTGGTGCAATATGAAATGCAAGAATGAAATTCTAAGTGTGTGAGTGAAGGCTATAGACTTAGGATCATCACAAGATGGATAGAAGAAGAAGCAACCCAATCTCTGAAGCTCTTTGGTTTCTAGGATGGACACTATTTTGTCACAATTTCCAAACTAGATGAGCTCTTATACAGTCTAGACTCAATTGAGTCAAAAGTATAAGGGCTTCAATCTCCCCCTTTGGAAATATGAGACAAAATCTCCTTTGAGTCATCTAAACTCGTAGGGCAACAATAAATAAGAAAATCCTATTCCTATAAAAAATCTATCTACCCAAATCCTAGAAAGCAAAAATTACATAACTCAACTATATACAGTTTAACATCCTATTATTAAAATAAAGAATGACTGTACAAGAAGAATACCTGCAAAGAATTACTAAGATCAAGCTTTTTAGTATATGCAATAGACTCAAATTTCTCCCCCATTTTGTCTCAAATGGACAAAGGGAAGGAACTTGGAAAATATAACAGGTATTTACTCAACACAAATCATACCAATAGATTTACGTAAAGAAATGAATCTATTATAATCAAGAGGTTTGGTAAATAAATCTGCAAGTTGTAGATCAGTAGAAAGATAATTGATTTCTAATTCCTTGGTTTCAACTAATTCACGAATAAAATGATGCCTTATTTTAATGTGCTTAGTTCGCGAGTGTTGAACTGGGTTCTTAGAAATATTAATCGCGCTTTGATTATCACAATAGAGATGAAGTGTGGGTTCTAGAATACCATAATCACTTAGCATTTGTTTAAGCCACAATAATTGGGCACAACAGCTACCGGCGGCTATGTATTCAGATTCAGCAGTCGAGAGAGATGTGCAGTTCTGTTTTTTACTACTCCATCCTACCAAGTTATTACCAATATAACAACATGCGCCTGAAGTGCTTTTACTATCATCAGTACACCCAGCCCAATCAACATCAGTGTACCCAATAATAGTGCTAGGTGTGTCATTCGTGTACCAAATTAATAAATTTAGAGTGCCTTTAACATATTTAATTATGCGTTTAACAGCGTTTAAATGGCTCTCCTTGGGGTTGTTTTGATAACGCGCACAAACACAAACAGCATACATGATATCAGGACGCGAGGCAGTCAGATAAAGTAATGTGCCAATCATACTACGATATAAGGTAGAGTCTACAGATTTTCCATTTTCATCTTTAGATAATTTCTTTGTAGTACTCATAGGCGTTTTAGCACATTTAGCACTCTCGAGGCCAAATTTTTTAACTATCTCTAATGCGTACTTAGTCTGCGAAAGAAACAATCCATCTGGTTGTTGTTTGACTTGGAGACCTAGGAAGAACTGTAACTCCCCCATAAGGGACATCTGAAATTCCTTACTCATAATTTCAGCAAAAGATTTTACTTCTGAGGTAGAAGTCGATCCAAATATGATATCGTCTACATAGACTTGAGCGATAGTAATGTGTTTGCCAAAATGTTTGACAAATAAGGTTTGGTCATTTCCACCTCTTTTGAAACCTTTGTCCAGCAGAAAACTGGACAGGCGCTCATACCAAGCTCTAGGAGCTTGCTTAAGACCATATAAAGCCTTTTTCAACCGAAATACATGATTAGGATAATTAGGGTCAATGAACCCTTTAGGTTGTTCTACATAGGTTTCCTCGGCAAGTATTCCATTAAGGAACGCAGATTTAACATCCATTTGATATAATGTAAAATGCATGTGACAAGCTATAGCAAGAAGCAGACGAACTGATTCTAAACGAGTAACAGGAGCAAACGTCTCATTAAAATCAAGTCCTTCTATTTGGGAGTAACCTTGAGCAACTAGTCTAGCTTTATTTCTAATTATCATCCCATTTTCATCAGTTTTATTTTTGAAAATCCAACGAGTACCAATAACCTTTTTGTGATCAGGACGTGGAACAAGAAACCAAACATCATGAATGACAAATTGTAAAAGTTCATCCTGCATAGAAGAAATCCAGTGAGAGTCATTCAATGCCTCATTTACATTCTTTGGTTCCAAGAGAGAAACAAAGCAAGCATAGAGAGCATAATTTCTAAGTTGGGATCTTGTACGTACTGGTTCACCAGGGTTACCAACTATGTTGTTTATGGGATGATCTTTAGAAACCCAGTTAGGTACTTCAGGTGACTCAATAGGTAATGAATTATCTATTTCAGAAGAGTCATTTTCTAAAATATTTGACGATTCTTCTTCTATAGTTAATTCATTAGTCTTGCTTTCTACAGTAGTGTCACTAACAATTACATTTATGGATTCCATTAAGGTCTTAGTGCGAAGATTATACACTCGATAAGCTCTACTGTTAGGTGAATAACCTAAGAATATGGATTTATCTCCTCTACTCTCAAATTTAGATAAGTGTTCCCTATCTTTGCAAACATAGCAGGTACTACCAAAGGTTCTAAGGTACTTAAGATTAGGCTTTTTATTGTACCAAAGTTCATAAGAGGTTTGTTTCGAATTCTTTCTAAGATAGACCCTATTAATAAGATGGCAAGCTGTACGAATAGATTCTACCCAAAAATACTTAGGTAAGTTCTTGGCATGGAGCATGACACGTGCCATCTCTTGAAGAGTTCGATTCTTTCTCTCAGCTATTCCATTTTGTTGAGGAGTCTTAGGAGCACTGAACTCATGTTTGTAACCATTATAGTCACAATATTCTACAATACCAGTGTCTTTGAATTCACCACCTCTATCACTTCTGATTCTATTCACTTGAGTGTCTTTTTCATTCTCAATCCGTAAAAGAATCTTTAAAAAAGTTTGAAAAGTATCGGATTTTTGTTTTAAGAAAGCTACCCAAGTGAATCTGGTGAAGTCATCAACCATAACTAAAATATAACTGTGTCCACAAAGACTAACAGTTTGAGAAGGACCCATTAGGTCCATATGGATGAGTTCTAAGGGATTAGAGGTAAGGATATCTTTAACCCTTTTATGAGGTGCTTTAACAATTTTTCCTTCTTGACAGGGACCACAGACAATGTTATGAATAGGTTTAATTTTTGGTATTCCTCTAACTATCTGTTGAGAAGACAATTTACTCAAATTTTCGTAATTAATGTGACCCATTCTGTTATGCCATATCTCGTTGTCATCCATTCTGGCAACATTACAGATTTCAGAACTAGACATGACAGTATAACAATTGTCAGGGGTCCTGAATCCTGTAATTAAGCATTCTCCCTTTTCATTTAAAATCTTGCAATTGTTCTTTGAAAAGGTAACAGTGTAGTTTGAGTCACAGAATTGCGAAATGCTAAGTAAATTAGCCTTAAGACCTTTAACTAAGAGAACATTTTCAAGAACAGGAAGACCTTTTTCTTTAAGAGTTCCTTTGCCTATGATCTGGGATGATACTCCATCACCAAAAACAACTTTTCCACCATCAAAATGGGTTTTATTTAAAAGTTTTGTATCATCACCTGTCATATGCTTGGAACATCCAGAATCCAAGTACCAACCAGAAGTTGTAAGTTCAGCTTTTAGAGCAGAAACAACAATGTTACACTTCATCTGGGGTGCTAGATCATCTTTTCTAACCCAAATTGCCCTAGTTTTTAGTTTGTGCTTGTTTGCTCTCATTTGATAAAATTTACGAGCATTAGATTTTTGTTGAAAAACATTTTGCGCATGATTTTGAGTAAATTTGAATTCCTGAGCATTTGATTTAGAAAAGTTTCTGGTAATCCTTCTAGTAAATGTCCTTTTAGGTTTAGTCCTTCTATTCCTATAGTTAGAGTTTTTTGTCTGGTGGTCTGGGAAGGACATAGTTGTTACGACTCCTCCTAGAGTAGTTAAAGTTAGGATATATGGAAGAGTTGTAGACAGGTTTAATCAGTCTCCTAGCATAGCAATTATCGAAAGAGTGACCATATATATCACAATAGGAGCAATAAAGATTGCTCAGAATAGGGTTTTCCTTAGGAAAGTTTCTAAACAAAGGTTTAGAGAGATTTTGAGGTTGAATTTTATTCCTAGGTAGCACAGATTTGAAGGCAGGTTCACTTTTCCTAATTGGGGGGCAGACATATTTTCCCTTTGGTAAACTTTCATGCTTAGAGCAACTTGTGTCTCCAGTGTTAGTGTTTTGATGATCAAACTCAGTTTTTAGAGAATGAAAGTCTGGACATGTTTCAATAGGTCTTTTGCCTCCTGACACAAACTTGATAGGTTCAACATGTTTAGTTTGTGTCTTCAAGTTGGGGCAAAACCCTATTCCAGTTCTATCATCAGAATTGGTTTTAGATTCAGCAACGAATTCCTCAAAACATTTAGAATTGTTTTCAAATTTGGTAAATTTTTTGAAAACAGTTGTTGTCTTTTCTTTTGTTTGTTCCAATTCTAATAATGTCCCTTTGTATTTTTTTCTCCAGAATTTCATTAGCTTCAGTTAAAGTTTTCAGTTTTTCATCAAACACTTTGACTTCACTTTCATGAGACATGCATTGAGTAGTATACTCTTCAGCATTCAGTTTTACCATTAGGCTTAGATCCTCGAGCTTTTTGGTAAGATCTTTCACAATCTTTTCTAGTCTAGTACTTTTTTTAAGAGTTTTAGTATATAGAGTGTGGATGTCTGGGAGATCATCATTGTCAGAGTCACTAAGTGAAGTGTGTGAAGTGACCCCTAAGGTTTCATTTCTTAAACTCACGCACCCATTGACATCAGCAGTATCGATTTCCCTTTGACTCACACACCCCGAGGAAGAGGTATAATGTTCTCAGTAAGTAAAGCATCTAAACCAGTTAAAGTATGATTCAAAGCAACAGAACTAGAATTACTAAACTCATCCTCACTATCAAGCATAGGCATATCATCATTGTATATTATTTTGGCAAAGAAGGCTAAACAAGGATCAAAACCATCAGATGTCTCAGGTTCCTCATTTTCAGAATCACTTGAGTCATCCCAGGTTTTGCAGATATTGGCTCCAGAGTATTTGTTTTGGGCATTTAAATTAACTCTACAGTCTTGAGCAATGTGTCCTAGTTTACCACATCTATAGCATTCAGTCTTCTTGAGGTCTCTGTGAGGTCTTGTGTTGTCCTTGTTCTGTTTGTCATGAGGTTTCTCATGGGGCTTGTGATTTGAAGGAGTAGAATAATTAGACTTGCCCTGTCTATTATTTCGAGAAACCTGTTTCTCTTCTTGATTAAACTCACTCAATATTTTCTTAATCCTTTCATTGCTTCCATCAGTGGCTGGTTTAGTTGGATAAAAGTATCCATTTTCAATAATATCCCAGACATCATCTCCCAGAGTGCCTTGAATGAAAGCAATCATTCTTACTTTCCAGTAAGAAAAATTGGTTCCATCAAAGACTGGAGGTCTGCTCAAGTTACCATATCTTTCGTTTTTCTCGTCCATAATTGATTTTGAGAAAACAGTTTCAGAAACTCAGGATCTTTTTGAAAAAAGTTCACCAAATGCTCTGATACCAATTGAAATAACGTTGCCAAATCCATTTATGAAAATAAACTATTTAAGCAACTCCGAAAGTTTGTTGAAGAAACCCTTTACTTAAAATCAAAACGATTTTGAACACAAGATGTGTTAACAAAATTATGTACGAGATATGGACAAGATTTGATAACAAGTTTTAGTAAACAGTTAAAAATGTTTTAAACTCAGCACACAAACAGAATGGGATGAGAAGATGTAGAAATATTGATACTCAGGATTTTTTTACGTGGTAAAACCTCAACCTTGAGGAAACATCCACGACTCCCTCTACGGAGTAAAATAAAAACAATCACTAAAACAAATATGCGAGTTCCAACCTATTTAACTAACATGCACACAAAAACAAATCTATACAAGTTCAGGATTGTACCCTCTGGCGTCCTTAACTTTTCTGCAGATCTTGTTTGTTGATGTAGTTGTCTCAGTTTGTCAACTCTTCTTTGTTCCAGCACTTTACGTCGACTTATTGTTCACCAAATCTTATAGCCAACACTTTGAGTGTTTGTAGTGTGAAGATGTTTGTGAATGGTGTTCTAAAACACATGCATGCACACACACACACTTATTAGTTACAGACAATCCTAACAAATCACATATAAAGTCTATATGCAGTGTATTTGTTATTTTTCTTTCTTACAAAACCAAGAACCTTTTTGACATTTCAAAGTAACCCAGATTCCACGGAGATCTTGCTTAAGAAATCGGTCAAGACCTTTCTCAATCACTTTTGAAAATATTATGTGGATTGAGAACCCTCCAAGTGCGAATCCCACTAGGTCAGGTTAGGTTTTGTAAAACAGAAATAGAAAAACATCTATTGCTGATCTTTGAAGAAGAAAAATGTTTTAACAGAAAACAATCAACAACGAAATTCTCAAGATGAGAAATAAATGCAACTAAGTGTGCTGTGACATGAAAAACTTCAGATCTATGATTTCTATTGAAAGAGAAACAAGATCTTAGTCTATGTCTAAGTTGGAAATAAGATCTATGAACACAAGGATTTCAGCAACCCAAGATCTCTTAACCAGAACTCTCATAAACCCAGGAAAACACTAAGGATGGTGTTTATTTGGTTATGGTGTTTATGGAGAGGTAAGTGGTTTAGGTTTAGAGGTATTTGGACGAAGTTAGGGTTTCTAACTAGGGTTTGGTTTCTCTCTCTAACTTCTCTCTTCTCTCTTCTCTCTCTTCTCTCTCTATTCTTTTTCTGAGAAAACTCAAAGTGGCAAAAGCTTTCGAAGGCTGAAATTGGAGGCCTTTAAATAGGAAGAGAGGAAGATTCCAGAGCATCGTTCAAAAACAATGGCTGAGATTGAGTCAAGCTCCATTGACTGCAATCCAAGGGCTCATAACAGGCGGTGGATTAAACATACTGTGATTGGTTAAAGGGTTTACACTGGGATTCACTCAAAAGACATGCAGGCCATCGATAAGGGTTGATCTAAGGGCTGAAAGCACGCGATGGTTTGTCTCAGTAAAGAAACACAGTTCAGGCCAATCAGAGGACATCAGGTGTTGGCCTGAGGACGAATGCAAACGCGCGTCCCAAAATAATTACAAAGCCAACCCTAAAGTCTCTAGCGCTTTCGGTTTCTACCCAGAGTAACTTTAGGCCAATAAACACAACAAAGCATATTTATATATTAACCCCAAGACTTTTTAAATCAAGTTTTAATTAAATAAAACCTTGTTTAAAATAGGTTTAAAATTCCCAAAAAAATATTAAAAATCAAATTGAGGGATTTAAACACACTCACAACATTAATACACATAGTGGTGCAATATGAAATGCAAGAATGAAATTCTAAGTGTGTGAGTGAAGGCTATAGACTTAGGATCATCACAAGATGGATAGAAGAAGAAGCAACCCAATCTCTGAAGCTCTTTGGTTTCTAGGATGGACACTATTTTGTCACAATTTCCAAACTAGATGAGCTCTTATACAGTCTAGACTCAATTGAGTCAAAAGTATAAGGGCTTCATCTACATGTAATTTCTTCTCAAAATTTAAGTTCTAAGTCCAATTAAAATGGGTTTTTATTAAACTCCCAAGAACAATTTGATTTATTGGATAATCTAAGCATGGAAGAAGCATTTACTGCATAAAAACGTAATTTAAACCACTTGCCTTGATTCAATCTCAGATCTTGATGACGATTTGAAGGAGTTCCCTCTCTCTTTCTGCAGAATTCCCTTCTATCTCTCTCTCTCCAAGCTTTCTTCTCCAATGGCTATGGTGGCTAGGGTTTGCTTTGGGAAGATATTAGAAAACCTAATTCTAATAACCTACGTAGCCTTCTAGGTTAATATGGGTTGTTAATGGGTTAAGTGGGTCAATTCCCAATCAGATAAAAACTCTTAATTTTCGTCACTTTTAATTTCCAAAAGTACAAAATTACCAAACTACCCCTATATGTTGCCGGTATGGCCTAAAAATACACTGGGACCCAAACTAAACCCCCGGCTAGTGTTTTCTGACTATCTCGACCCTTCCGGACGCGTTGGCGCACTCAAAACGACCATACGGTTAATAGAATTTAAATTCACTTTTATAATTAAAATAATTATAACCTGACGCGACTGTCTCACGCGTCCCAATAAAATGTCCAAATTGTCGTATATCAATCTCACGACAAATTTGATAATTCAATATTCATATATCATCATATATACTCAATATAGTCAAATACCAACTCACATCTCGCTAATATTTTATCCGGATTAATTCTCAATTAATTCTCATTTAATTAATTAATCCCAAAAATAAATATCGCCAAAAATACGGGGTATTACATACTTCCCCCCTAATAACAGAATTTCGTCCCGAAATTCGGAACTAGAAAGTAGCTGATAAAAATAACTCTAGATAATGTTCGCGCATCTCATCCCCGCGTTCCCATGTGGACTCCTCGACATTGTGATGTCGCCACTGAACACGCACTAACTGAACTATCTTTGACCGCAGCTTCCTCTCGCTTCGGTCCAAAATAGCAATCGGCCCCTCCTCGTAGGAGCTATCAGGCTGTAAATCAATATCCTCCAAAGCGATGTGAGAATGATCCAGATCGTCCCTGAGATATTTCCTTAGCGAGGAAATATGAAACACATCGTGAATCCGGTGTAAATGCTCCGGTAACCCGAGTCTATACGCAACTGGTCCAATCCGCTCAATAATAGGAAACGGCCCCACATACCTCGGTGCCAACTTCCCCTTCTTCCCGAAACGCATAATCCCCTTCATAGGAGATACTCTGAGCAAAACCTGGTCCCCCACTTGGAACTCCCTGAAAGATCTCTTCGCATCAGCATAACTCTTCTGCCGGTCTTGAGCTACCCGAATGCGACTCCGAATCAACTCAATCCTCGCCGAAGTATCTTGAATCACTTCCGGCCCAAGTAGTTTGTTGTCCCCCACCTCCAACCAACATGCTGGGGAACGACAAGGCCTACCATACAACGCCTCAAACGGAGCCATGCCAATGGTGAACTGATAGGAGTTATTGTAAGCAAACTCCACCAGTGGAAGGTACTGCTCCCATCCACCCCCAAAGTCAATAATGCACATGCGTAGCATGTCCTCCAACATATGATTTGTGCGCTCGGTCTGCCCATCGGTCTGCGGATGATAAGCCGTACTCAACCGCAATTCCGTGCCCATGGCCTCCTGGAAACTCTCCCAAAACCGCGAAACAAATATCTTGTCCCTGTCAGACACGATATTTAGGGGCACACCGTGAAGTCTCACAATCTCTGAAATGAAGAGCTGGGCATACTGTCCCGTAGTGTAGTCAGTCCTTACGGGTAGAAACTGAGCGACTTTGGACAATCTGTCCACAATTACCCAAACGGAGTCGTGACCCCTCTGCGACGTAGGATACCCCGTGATAAAATCCATGGATATGCTCTCCCACATCCACACCGGGACCTCCAACGGCTGTAGAAGTCCTGTCGGTCTCTGATGATCCACTTTTACTAGCTGGCAAGTGGCGCATTTCGAAACAAACTCAGCAATATCTCTCTTCATACCTCTCCACCAATACTATCGTCTCATGTCTTGGTACATTTTATCCCCTTCGGGATGTACCGCGAACCGTGAGCCGTGCGACTCTGCCATCACCTCGTGTCGCAATTTCTCCCTTTCCGGAACTACCAATCTCCCATTGAAGCTTAATCCCCCATCTGAGCTAACGGTATAGGACTCGGCTCCCTCTGCTAGTAATTGAACTATATGCTCCTGACAGAACGAGTCATTAGCCTGTGCCCGTACTACCTTTGTGACAATCTGTCGTGTAACGGTCATCACAGACATGAAAGATCGGGCCACTGCATCCTGGTGTCCCAACTCCTTCCACACCCCTGCCACCTCATCTGCTGGCCTACGGCTCAACGCGCCTGCTACCATGTTAGCCTTACCTGGGTGATACTGTATATCGAACTGGTAGTCCTTCACAAACTCAAACCACCTCCTTTGTCGCATGTTCAACTCCTTCTGCGTGAACAGGTATTGTAGGGACTTGTGGTCCGTGAACAATTGGAACTTCTCCCCCAAAAGATAGTGCCTCTAAATCCGTAGGGCAAAAACCACTGCCGCCAACTCCAAATCATGCGTGGGGTAATTTTCTCGTGAGGCTTAAGCTTACGGGAAGCATAAGCTATGGCCTGTCTCTCCTGTTGCAATACACCTCCAAGTCCTTGCAAAGACGCATCGGTGTAAACCAAATACTCAACTCCCGGTCTCGGCAATGCTAACACAGGTGCTGAGGTCAATTTATCCTTCAATTCATCGAATGCCAACTGACAGGCATCACTCCAAATGAACGGCACACCCTTACGAGTCAGATGTGTCAAAGGACCCGCTATCTTCGAAAATCCCCGAATGAACCTCATGTAGTATACTGCTAGGCCCAAGAAACTACGAATCTCAGTCGGTGTCGTGGGCTGTCCCCACTCCCTCATCGCGGATACCTTCCCCGGATCAACATATATTCCCCGGTCGGAAATAATATGTCCCAAAAACTGGACCTCCTTCAGTCAAAACCTGCACTTCTCAAACTTTGCATACAACTCGTTCTGACGTAGTGTCTGCAAAACTTGCCTCAAATGTTCGGCGTGCTCCTCCTCTGTCTGGGAGTAAACCAGAATATCATCGATGAAGACAATGACAAACTGATCTAGGAAATCCCTGAACACTCTGTTCATCAAGTCCATAAACACTGCTGGAGCGTTGGTTAAACCAAAAGTCATAACCTGAAACTCGTAAGAACCATATCTCGACAAGAACGCAGTCTTCGAGACATCCTCCTCCCTGATACGCAACTGATGGTATCCCGATCTCAAATCAATTTTCGAGAAGAAAGAAGCTCCTCTCAACTGGTCGAATAAGTCATCGATTCGAGGCAACGAATACTTATTCCGTATCGTGACCTTATTCAACTCTCGGTAGTCCACACACAATCTCAGTGAACCGTCCCTCTTCTTCACAAACAAAACTGGAGCGCCCCAAGGTGAGGTACTCCTGCGAATAAAGCCCTGACCTAACAGCTGCTCTATCTGATCTCGTAGCTCTCGCATCTCTGCCGGAGCCATACGGTACAGTGCGCGTGCTATAGGTCTCGTATCTGGAAATAGGTCTATAACAAAGTCTATCTCTCGACTGGGGGTAGGCCTGGTATCTCCTGAAACACATCCGACTAATCCCTGATGATTGGGATCGAATCTAAAAGAATCACAACCTCCTTAGAAGTATCCTCCTCTAGGTAATACAAATGAGCGGTCGAGCCTCCCTCTGGGCGAGGCATCGCCGCTACAAACATCTCTTGCCCCGGAATGGCAAAAACAATGGTCCCGCTGAAGCAATCAATCATGGCCCTATAAGCTACGAGCCAATCCTTACCGATAATCACATCGTGAACATGCATATCTAATACCAACATATCTGCAGGTAATACCAGACTACCAATCTCTACCCCCACTCCCCGGCATATAAAGAAAATAAGTGACCCACTCCCCAATGGTGAGTCTACACACGTCACTGTGCTCTCTGCCATAGCTAACAATCCTAAAGCCTTCGCAAAATGTGTAGCTATAAAACAATGTGTATCCCCCGTATCAAACAATACCCGACCCATAGTGCCATGGATAGGAAACGTACCCTCAATCGCGGGCGGTGCCTGTGGAACTGCTGCCTTGTGGACGTTATAGACACGTCAATACTGTAGCTGCCCCTGCTGAACTGGGACTGCTGGAATGGGTGGCAATGCTACCATCTGTGGCGGTGCGGGGAGAGCGGCGGGAAACATAGGCCTCTGCGGCTCCTGGCGAGCACCCTGCTGCTGCTGCTGTGGGGCCCTGCCCCTATCAGGACAATCCTGTCGTTTATGGCCAGTCTTGCCACAAACAAAACACTTCCCTGCGAAGTTCCCTCCTCTCTGCCCCTGTGGTCCCCGGCCCTGGTGGCCATTATCGTTCCTCCCTTGGCCCTGCTGGCCCTGCTGAAACTGCTGCCCATTCTTCCCCTGTTGGCCCTGATGGCCGTTTGGACCCTGATGGCCCTGACGGAAGCCTCCCTGTCCGTGCCTGTAATTCCATGATCTGAACCTCTTCTGATCCCCCTGCTGAGAACCCTGCTCACCCTGTCTTTGTCCCTGAACAGATTGTCCCCCACCGGCACCATGTCCTCCAGTCCTGCCTTGATGGCTAGACTCTCCCGATCTTTTGCCCTCAGCCATATGAAAGAGGTGATCCTGGCAGTGTAACAAATCAGCGTTAACCACATCAGAATAAGTGGCCAACGAAAGGTTCCCTAACAGATGCTGACGGATCCTCCATGTCAACCCGTCGGTGAATTTCTCAATCTTATTCTTTTCTGTCGGTATCTCATCTGGAACGATGTTCAACAGATTCGTGAACTCGGCCTCATACTCGGCCACGGTCTTACCCTCTTGCTTCAGATTCATCAGTTTCCTCCTCATTTCCGTGTGAATAGCTGACGGAAAATACTTGCGGTCGAACCGCACCCAAAAGTCCTGAATAGTGAGAGTATCCCTCTCCTCCACGGTGGTAATAGACTCCCACCACTGCAGCGCAGATCCAACTAGCTTGAAAGTAGCTAGCACCTACTTCTGAACGTCCGTGCACTCATACATCCTCAAGTGCCTCTGTATATCCTTCCTCCACTGGCTCGAGACTACCACATCTGAGCTACCTGCAAACTCTGGCGGATGCACTTTCTGAAAAGCGTCACGTACACGTTCCCAAGCAGACGGGAATGCATTTGCCTGTACTGGCGCGACAACCGGCACCTGAGGTGGTGCCTGCTGAACTACGACAATTGCGACATTTACCGCTTGGGCTACAATGGCTGCAACCTCAGCGGCGTTCATCATGCCCTGAACTGGAGTGGGCTGGGGTTCGAGCGTTGTATCCCTGGGAACTCGTAGTGCACATCGTGGAGGCATCTGAAATAAGAATGAAGTTTATAAGTTCACTGTTTATAAACTTAAAATAGCTGAAGAACGAAGCATACACAAAAAGAGTACAACAGTTCTAAAATATAGGGCTCTATATCAAAGAAAACTTAGCGGAAACATAATAGCCGTACAGATCCTAAAGGACACTAGAACCTGATGCTCTGATACCACCTGTGACACCCCGACTAATTAAATACCGGGTAGCTACTCCTTTATTAAATTAATTCAAAATGCCAAGTTGGCTCAGCTAATAGCATCACTGTCGAAAACATTTTATTATTACTAACCACCTAGTATTTAAAAAGTAAGTTGCCAAATTTTAATTAAAGTCTGATTAACATGCAGTGAAAGATTTAAAGCAAGAATAATATCACCATTCACTATAACGAAAACAATAGAATAACCATCACACGATATAAATAAATCCGGAGGAAAAACTCCTCATAACAAACTCCACAACTGAAATGAATAACTAAATACTGAATACTGAATCAATACATGCCAAGTCTCAAAAACTGAAATGGAAAAGTCTCTAATAGAATTTGGGCAACATGTCCTACAACTGAAGAATACTGAATATGGAATCCAAATGGTAGAAGCGTCTAAAAGCAAATCCCTATCGCTTCCACAAACAGCTACAGCTCGTCACCTGAATGAGTATCCTATGCATGGTGTCCTTGTGGCTGGGAACCTAAAATGGTTTTACAAAAAAAAATAGATTTGAAAGCAAACGGGTCAGAGCCCGAATGTGGAGATATTTTAAAAACCTACAAGTGCTTTAAAAACATTTAAAACATTAAATGCAAAGTACATGTTAGGACGTGCACTCACATGAAATTCTCACTTCTCGTCTAACTGTGCACTCCTAACGTAAGTACCCATCTAAATGACACAAACCACTAGCTAAGTGACATCATATCTAGCTAGACTGTCATAGGTTCTACCCTTATTACTCGGTTCCCATTAACATTGTAACGCTCGCAATTAAATAGGGGCTTAACGTAAATTCAGGTTCTCACATAAAAGTAATACAACTCATTATAGATCATCCCTTTTGTTATTCCATAGTTATACACACAATACCATATGAAAGTTCCCAGTTTATTAAGTGTATATTTTCCACAACATAAATATACAATATAAGCACCCCGAGACTAAGCTGCAGTGCACACATACTCTGTTATCCATTCCGGTACATCACGTACATAAGGAATCACGTATTCCGAATCTCGCAGGAATCGTTCAGATAACACAAATCACAAACAGTGGAGGCGAACACAGTCACATCACATGGGTCACGCACATACCTGCGCTCCCACGATCAGCAGACTTATTAACATCCCAATAAGTCCTTCTCTGACCTATGTTCATCGAGGTAACCAGTCTAAATCTGAGTAACACAAGGATTAGAGGGCCCTAAGCGAACGCAAACCTCCCGTGATAGCAAGTATGGTAGGTATGTCATACACACAAATCATATATCAATACTAAGTAAACACGCATCTTAGTAATCACCGTAGTTTAATTGTAGTACTTATCGCATTCTTGTACCAACTTATAATTTATACAATTTATATAATCCCGGTCCATATTTATACGCGCCATAATTTATTCTCACGTCGTAGTAGGCACTCACGTCTCAGCTCATAATGTCTATTTGCTTCGATCCACACTTATATAATTTACTCCTCATTATCTCCCAAATGTCCCAAGTATACTAATACACCATCAAAGGAATGTTATCTCCATCCTCGAACAAATTTACGGGACTTCCAAAATCAAAACAGGCCAAAAAGGCCTAAACTGCCAGCTCGTTAGAAGTCTCGTTCGAACGAGGCTGTTCGAACGAGATTTCGTTCGAACGAACTGGCTATCTAACGAGATCTCGTTCGAACGAGATTATCGAACGAACATCCCTCTCTTTAGAACCCCAAACTGTCAACTCGTTAGAAGCTCATTCGAACGAGCTCGTTCGAACGACCTGGGTAGGTCTTCTAACGAGAGACCAGATTCAAGCCCAGAAATCCTATCTCATTTTTCACCAATTTCTACACCTCAAATCTCAACCAAAATTCGTCCCAACAATGTTTTAAGGTCTCTAATCAATCCTAAACATATCAAGGTCACATACTAACGTGTTTTAAGGAATCAATTCATCCTAAACATCATTAAATCATCAAGTCTCTTCACTTTTCCCCAAATTTTCAAGAACTAAACCCTAGAATTTATATTCATCAATTTACTCAAATTAGATCCGTTTTTGTTACATCCGATATATACTAACATCAGGGTAATCATCTCTATACGATTCTACATGTAATTTCTTCTCAAAATTTAAGTTCTAAGTCCAATTAAAATGGGTTTTTATTAAACTCACAAGAACAGTTTGATTTATTGGATAGTCTAAGCATGGAAGAAGCATTTACTGCATAAAAACGTAATTTAAACCACTTGCCTTGATTCAATCTCAGATCTTGATGACGATTTGAAGGAGTTCCCTCTCTCTTTCTGCAGAATTCCCTTCTATCTCTCTCTCTCCAAGCTTTCTTCTCCAATGGCTATGGTGGCTAGGGTTTGCTTTGGGAAGATATTAGAAAACCTAATTCTAATAACCTACGTAGCCTTCTAGGTTAATATGGGTTGTTAATGGGTTAAGTGGGTCAATTCCCAATCAGATAAAAACTCTTAATTTTCGTCACTTTTAATTTCCAAAAGTACAAAATTACCAAACTACCCCTATATGTTGCCGGTATGGCCTAAAAATACCCTGGGACCCAAACTAAACCCCCGGCTAGTGTTTTCTGACTATCTCGACCCTTCCGGACGCGTTGGCGCACTCAAAACGACCATACGGTTAATAGAATTTAAATTCACTTTTATAATTAAAATAATTATAACCTGACGCGATTGTCTCACGCGTCCCAATAAAATGTCCAAATTTCCGTATATCAATCTCACGACAAATTTGATAATTCAGTATTCATATATCATCATATATACTCAATATAGTCAAATACCAACTCACATCTCGCTAGTATTTTATCCGGATTAATTCCCAATTAATTCTCATTTAATTAATTAATCCCAAAAATAAATATCGCCAAAAATACGGGGTATTACAGTATATGAGGGAGTATCCCCAGTGGGTGTACTAATAGAGGTACGATATCCCCAGAGGGTGAATAATATATGATTAGCACAGTCCCTGCCTCTTTCTATCATCTTGCTGAAAATGGTCTTGATGCTCTTATTGGCAGTTTTAAAAGTGCCTTTGGTCTATGGTCGGTAGGGAGAAGACTTGTATCTTTGAATTCCATACTCATCAACTAAATCTTTGACCTCTACTTTAAAGTGGAGTCCATTGTCTAGCACCAACTCATGGGGAAATTTGTAGCAGCATATGATGTTCTTTCGAATGAAATACACTACTTTCCTCTCATTTAGTGTCACATATGACTCAGTTTTGACCTATTTCCTAAAGTAGTTAATGGCAACTAGGATAAATTCGTGACCATTTGAAGCTTTAGTATTAACATTCCCTATGATATCTATGCTCTAGGTAGTGAAGAGCCAAGGAAAGGCCATGTTATATAACTCTTGAGGTGGCAGATACCGAAGGTTAGAAAATTATTAGCATTTGAGGCATTTTTTAACATAAGCAGTATAGTCTGGGACCATGGTGGTTCAATAGTACTCTTTATAAATGATTTTCCTACCAAACATGTGACTGCTCACGTGGGTCTTGCATCACCCACTGGGATTTTTTGCATCATATCTTCAATTATATCCTTGTTATTAAATGAAAATGGGTCTTAGTGAAGTTTTTCTTAAAAAGCGCTTTGTTACAAGTGATGTACTGGGCATATAGCTAGAGAAGGGTCACACGATCTTTGTTATCCCCATCTCAGGGATACCTACCATATTTTAGAAGATGCCAAATGTCATAGTACCACAACCCATCCATATCTGCATCTTCTTCTATAACGAGCTCGATGTAATAGCAGTGGGTGGGTGCACTTGTTTCTAAACGAAAAAGGGGGCCATTGTTATTCCTTCAGGCATGTCAACTGTGACAGCCCGCCCAATTAAATATAGGGTGATCATTCCTTTACCAATTTAAAACAGATTTGTCCAGCTGGTTCATTCTTAGCATCATTGTCGAAAAACTTATAAACATATTAATCACCTAATATAGAATTAATCTAGGCGTCAAAATATTTTCCTTTTTAAATACAACAAATAAAACCATTTCTCAATTTAATTATTAAAATATAAAACATTCATCATACACAAGAATATACTAAATACTGAACACGAATCAAATACTTAAATAAATAAGACTGGGTAAAACCTCCCAGTTCAAAACTCCAATTCATAGACTCGTAGTAAAATTCCATCCAACTAAAAGAACTATAAAGTAAACTGAATGATAACTCTGATAAAAATTAGGAATGGGAGACACATGCCCGAACTGAGATGTCTAGATAAAGCTGAATGGAGATGATGGATGCGTCTAATGCAAGGACCTACAGGTTCCACAACAACTGCAACACGTAAAGCAATCCAAATCTTTAGTTATGGTGTCCATGTGGCTGAGCACCTATTATAATACATATATATAGAAAAAGAGAGAAGAATTGCAAGGAACGGGTCAGAGAGCCCGATGTTTTAAGAATATTTAGCAAGTATTTAAAAATGCAATGAAGTAAGTATTTTGTGCATGTTAGATATCGCACTCGCACATGAGATTCTCACCTCTCATCTATTATGCACGCCTAACGTACATCTAATTCCCCCTAGTTATGCTACCCAGCCTGACTAGTCTGAAGCCATTCTAATACTAACTATACTCACTAGTAGTATTCTTGTATTACCCATACAATACACCATTCAATTAGCCTATTCCGAATAGCTAATTAACATGTTTCTCAATTTTCATAATACATCCGTACTACGTTAAGATTTATTTTATATATCAATATTCTTATATCTACTAGTCTCACCAAGTAGAAAATTCCCCAAGTATACTCATATATATATAGCCGCACCATCCCTATATATATATTCACTAATCCTGCACCCTTAGGTTAAGACCACTTGGTGCAAAGCATTTATTATTTTTTTTCCATATCTACTAGTTTCACACAGTAGAAATATTCACAAGTTCATACATATATATATATATATATATATATATATACATTTAGTCACATCATCCCTATATATATTTATACAAATCCTGCACCCCCGGGCTAAGAGCCATTAGCACACCTAACCATAATAATTCTTCACCCCGGGGCTAACACCCATTAGTTCACTTAACAATAAGATTCGTGTACCCCCGAGTTATCACCCCTTAGTACACTTAACAATCGGGTTATCACCCATTAGTACACTTAACAGTAATATCCTTGTACCCCCGGGTTATCACCCATTAGTACACTTAACAATAGAATTCCTGCACCCCCGAGTTATCACTCATTAGTGTGCCTAGCAATAAGATTTTTGCACCCCCGGGTTATCACCCATTAGTGCACTTAACAATAATATCACATAATACGCATACACACATCCCATTAGAATCCATAGGTATTTTCCCAACCTAATTATATACTTCTCATACGTATTTTATTCTCATCACTACATATAGTATAAATATTTAGGTTATTATCTCTCTCATAATCTCCAAGATACATTCTCTATACCGAATTCAATAAAGTATTAATTCTCACATGCTTTCCTGACATTTCGTCCTGTATAAATTTACTATCTGGTAGTTTCTCTCACTCCAATAAACCGGTAAAGTCAAAACTAGACTCTAAGAAAATTTCCAAAATTCACTATGTCGCTCGAACCAGAAAGGATTGTCGCTCGAACAATTGCCACATGTCGTTCGAACGACTTCGCGTGACATATAGGTCTCTCTCGAACGACTCTTCATGCTACTTCGCGCGATGCGCATTGGTTCGTCCCCTTTGCCTAGAATTCAGTGTTTTTCCACCATTAACAACTCTAAAATATCTACTTTTTATTCCCAAACACCCAAATAGCAAATCCAATTGATTATCTAACATATTTAGATGATTTCTAACAACCTAGAATCATTAATTCTTCACAATACATCAATTAAATACTAAATCTCCAAATTAAACCATTAAACCCCTAGTTCTTCCAATTTCAATTCAAGAACTACTATAACCCAGATTTGTTCATTGAAATAATTATAAATTCATGGAAGATATCCTATCTACATGAAGGAATTTAATCTCTTATAATATCAGACCCAATATGAATCAAATCATCAAGTTTTCATCAAAATTAAATCTCATAAATTAATGGGTTATCACCTACTCTAATCATGAACACAATTATTACTAAATCACGCAAGTAATAAACACTTGACTCGAATATGATGGTCTGATTCGTTGGTGATGTTGGTATGTATGTGTTCCTCGTCATCCGATCTATACGACAGTGGTCACGGTGGTGGAAGATGATGCCTAAAAGCTTTGGCTCCTTGGGATTTTCTCTCCCTTACTTTCTGTGACTCTGTCTTGAGTTATGTGAATGTGAGCCCTAATTTCTCCCACGTAACTGATATAATAAAACTCTAATTTTCGTCCATTTAATTTCTCCAAAAATCCAAATTTTAAAACTACCATTACGAGGTGCCGGTTTGGCCTAAAATCTCCCGGAGTCTAAATAAAATACTTGGGTAGTGTTTTCTGACTATCTCGACCCTCCCGGACTCAACGGCGCACTCGAAATTACCATACAAGTTACTTAAAAATAAATTCTCTTTTTATCCCAATCAATTAGTCCCAACACGGCTCACAGGCGTTTCAGACTTAAATTACCAAACTGTCACTTTACTCACTCTTGACAATTTATCAAAGTGTATAATTCTATATTACATACCACACAGTAATACTCAATTAATAAGTATTAACCCTTGTCACACTAGTTAATAATTATTTTAACCCGAATTAATTAACAATAAATTTCTCGCATTATGATTTAATTAATCCTACAATAATAATTAATCACATAATTATTCTAACAATAATAATTAATCACATAATTATTAAATCTTCAAAAATACGGGGTGTTACATAAACCATGGAGGCCAAGGCTCCTAGTGCATCAGCTAGATTATTTTTATAGAGAGGAAGGTAATGGAATGTTATATCTTTGAATATGAGGCAAGTGGGCATGCAAGGGTAAAAGCTTCTATTCTTTGACTTTCCACTTCCTGAGATTTTTCCCGATAATAAGGGTTACGTCACCATAGATGTCCTTATTCTTGATTCCTTTCTCGAGGGAGATATTGAACGTTATGGTTCATGCCTCATATTCTATCATATTTTTGGTGCAAGGGAAATCCATCTTAATGGCAATAGGGTCAGGGGGTGAGAGTCATCGGGAGTAATCAAGAGTATCTTAATACTAGACCTTTTTTTTATTAGAAGCTCTGTTGAAGAACATATGCCACCTGAGGTCCTTGTGAGAGGTGCAATGGATGTCTTGATCTAGGAATTCGAATATCCAAACTTTAATTCCTCCCATGGAATGGTCGGAAAGATAATCGAAGATGACTCCACCTCTCATAAATTTTTGTGTGACATAAACGATATCGAACTCAGCTAGTAACATCAACAAATGGTCCATACGACTAGACATAACGGGCTTCTCTAATAGGTATCTATGGGATATATTCGGTATACTAGTCTGATGGGGAATGTAAGCATTTAGTGTCGTAGTTTCTGCATGATCTAGACTAGGGCGGCACATGCCTTCTCCAGTGTAGTATAATTAACTTCATACCCAAATATCTTTCTACCAGAGTAATAGATTTCTCTCTCCTTATGATATTCCTTAATGTATTGGGCCAACAAATCCCCTGCTACAATATTGATGACAGTCAAGTATATAATGAGGGGGAGACCTTGATGCAGAGACATAAGCACTGAAGGTTCGGTGAGGTATCACTTAATATGATCGAAGACTTTATGTAATGCCTCATTCCAATCTTTGTTGAATCCTTTTGGAGAAGTTTGAAAATGGGTTCGTAGATAGAGGCCAGTTGCCTGATGAACCGACTGATAAATGGTTACTTTCCCAGGAATCCTCACACTTCTTTCTCCATCCGAAGTGGTGGTATCTCGAGTATGGATTTTAGTTTGACATGGTTTGCCTTAACACCTTTTTCACTAATGATGAAATCAAGGATCTTTCCATTAGTGATACCAAAGACATATTTATATGGGTTGCATCACGTCCAGTATCTTTGAAGTAACTCGAAGAATTTCCTTAAGGCTGGAATATGACATTTTTGAGTCTTTGATTTGACAATCAAGTCATTGATATAAACCTCAAATTATTTATGGATAAAGTCATGAAGGATGATTGTACGACCCATTAGTAGATATCTCCATCATTCTTGATATCGAAGGGTATAACTATGTGCAAAAGGTTTCCCATAGGGTGATGAAGGCGGTCTTCTCCTGGTGGTTAGAATGCATATTAATCTAATTGTAACAAGTAAAATCGTCAAAAAATGACTTAAGAGCGTGGCTGGTTACGTTGTCTATGACCATGTCGATATTGAGAAGAAGGTAATAATCTTTTGGGGAAGCCTTATTCAGATCTCTATAGTTAATGCACATGAAAACTTTCCCGCCTGCTTTTGGCACGAGGACAATGTTTACAAACCATTTAGGGTATTTGACTACACGAATAAAGCCTACATTTAATTATTTCACCACTTATTATTTGACCTTTAAGGACCATTTTATTTAGAGCTTCCTAAGTTTCTGTTCGATGGGCTTACTCTCTAGGAATGTGGGGATCTTGTGGTCAGCTATATCTGGATCAATACTGAGCATAACATCATCGAACCATGCAAATTTGTCCATAAATATTCAAGAGTCTCTTCAAATTGTGACCGCTCATACTCAATGAGGGTGGACCTTATACTAATCTTGTGCAGATGACTACTAGAACCGAGATTAAAAACAACAGTCTTATAATCATTAGTTTAAAACGCAGTTACATTATTTAATTTTTCCTTATTGAGTTCACTTAAGAATTTTCCATTTACTAGGTCATCTTCACCAAGAGTTTGATTAAAATCAAGAAAATTAATGTAAGGCACATGAAAGTACTCAAAATCTTTATTTGTTTATTTAAACGAGTTTTCAGGAAATAATAATAGTGAGGACCTCATCAAAGGAGACCTCATTTACAATGATATTAGAGACATGAGAAAAAGTAATGGGCTCAGGGATCTCTTTGAGAGAGTGGATAGTGAGCTATAGGTTGGCTTGAGTAGGTTGAACCATAATGGCATCCCAGTTGAGGAGGGGTGTTTTTGTATAAGAAATCTTCTCAGATGGGTTAGATAATGATTCTTCCTAGTAGACCATACAGAGGTTCATCCCCAGTGTGTGAACGTCTAACAACTCGTCGGTGTCACCATTTTAGGGTTTTAATTACTTTTCATGGATTTATCTGTGGGAGGCTCCTCCTCGTATTTCTGACTTTCTTCCAATCGATATCATCTTCAAAGAAGATTTCCAGTCTTGGTTTCATCTTCTTATCAGTTGGGTCATACCACGATTGAAGGAACCCATAGAATGGGAAATTTTCACCTTCTTTGATAAATCTTCCATTTAGAGAGTCTTCTGAGATCGTCTTCTTACCTTTTAGTCCTCCATTCTAATGTGGTCGATGGAGTTCTTTAAGTTCAAATGGTGATGGTTGGAAGCCCTGGTTGCATGGGGGAAAGGATTCATTCAGGACTATCAGTTCAATGATCCCTTATTGGCGTCATCCTAGCCCTATTCGAGGTATGAAATGTATGTTCTTAAACATCTGAATCACGTTGACATTTCCATGAGGGTTTTATTCTGACCATACTCAATTTTTTACTTTATCCCCAATTAGGACAGGGAGTTGGTCGATCTAGAAATTAGACAGGAATATATCATTGGGCTCTTTTTGAATTTCCATTATCGAGTTACTAGTTCTAGCGTCGTCTAATTTGGCATCGTCCCCAAGGATTGTGATGACTTGACCATTGATGAAGAATTTCAATTTTTGATAAAGAGAGGAAGGAATTCGTCGTATGATGTAGAGCGATGGGAGACCAAGGAATAGGTTCAAACATGTATGTGTATCGATGGCCTAGAATTTTGTCAAAAGGTGGATAGGACCAACCCCTAGTATAAGTTTTATAGAACCCATTATTTCTCCACGGGTGTTGTCATAGGCATGCACGACGGTGTATGTAGGAGTGAGATCACTAACTTTTATTCCTAAGATATTAAGAGTTCTGATCGGATAGACATTGAGGGCAGACCCATTGTCTACTAGTCCTAATGGGACTATTTTCTCCCTACCTTCAACGGTGATATTGATGGGGTAGTTGTGATTAAGTCTAATTTGGGGAATTTCTTCTTTAGATAAGGAGAAGAGTCTAGTAGAGGTCAAAGATCCAACCATATTCACTGCTTTTTCAAGAGTAGTAGAGTGAGGTACTGTGGGTTCTGTGAGAAGTTTTATCGAAGAATTTATATGTAGCAGGGAGGACATGCCTCATAAAGTGATGTTGGTCTTGGTCTTCTTGAGTTGTTCGAGAGCCCTATTTTTTTAATTTTTATTTCTGGCATTGGGAGTTGCTCGGTGATACCATTCTGTTTATCTGTTTCGATTGACTCAGAAATCGATTCTTTTTAATGTCATCTGGATCGATTCATATGGCTAACAGAGGTAGGAACGAATAAAAACCTTGTGACTTCATTTACTTCGGGATGAATATATACTTTTTTGACCCCCCCAATAATTCTTTGAAATAGATTATTCTACACAAAGAGGTAATTGAACTGGCTTATCTATGGTTGATTCATCATTTGAGCTATTGAAGAACCCCCCCCCCCCCCTTCAGTAGAGATAATATCATCCTTTTATGCGAAATCTATGCACTTAATAACTTCCACGGCTTTATTATAAAAGTCTCCACACTTTGCGGGGAAGTAAAAGAATGAAGGAACCATACGCCTTCGGAGTTTCAGGAATGTAGTAGCTCGTAGACACTACATGTCTCTCCTTTTTG
The DNA here is from genome assembly GCA_949130495.1 of Sambucus nigra. Classification (NCBI taxonomy): domain Eukaryota; kingdom Viridiplantae; phylum Streptophyta; class Magnoliopsida; order Dipsacales; family Adoxaceae; genus Sambucus; species Sambucus nigra. The sequence goes on along the minus strand of OX422214.1, from coordinate 576,936,530 downwards.
AAGGAACACATTTGTCATGATCTTCATTACACAGTTAATAGTAATTTCCGTGGGCAATTTCATCCCAAACTTCCGAAGCTGGTTTAGAACTGCAAGTTATTTCATGCATCCCCTTCTGATTGAGTATGAATGACAATGCAGACTCGGGTCAAGAGTGATAGAGATTTATTAGCAAATATCGTGGGATGTATGGGAAAGGATAGGCAAACCTTGAGGGGTTTTGGTGATACTATAAGCACGTTGGGTGTTTTGGCAGTCATGATTCAGGTAGAGGAGTCAAATTCTAGGTTTCCATTTGGGAAGTTGTCAATCTTAGTACTGAGCTAGGCTAGGATGGTTATCAGTCTGGTTAAACATTCACAGATTGGTCTATGATCTTCATGAATTGCGGAGGGAGGTATCAAACTCGGTGGAAGCAAAGAGTAACCGATAGAGCTTCGGGGTGGTGTGACGAAAGATTGGAGCCAATACTGAGCCAGGTAAAAATCAGGGTATGCAATCACACTTGAGAGGAAAAATGATTTTGGTTTATTTTTTGAGGAAGAGGAATATTTTTGGTATTTTTGTTTTCTTTTGCAAAAAGGGGAAATTATTTTTTGTATTTTTTGAAAGGAGAAAAAAGGTAAATCCTCAACATGGTTATTATTATTTGGTTCCACTTGTATTATGTTTGCCTAGGATGCAAGAAAAATGTCGGACAAGACACGAGTCTAGGAAAAATGGGGTACATGATGTAAGACGCATTTTGATTTTTTTTCAAACTCACGGATATAGTCTTATTTCGAAAATGGACAAAATAGCAAAAACAATTATGCGGTAAGGTAGCCCGAAATTTTAGCTGAGTTCGCATTATAACTGGAAAATTACGTATGAGTGTCCTATAGTATACGGCTATATGAGGTTGATGCATTTGGTGGGTTAGTGGAAGGGTTCTCCCCTTTGGCATGAATTTCACGATATATCTCTTGCCTATAAGGGAAATCATTCATCATTACATGTGGACAACCCATTTGATATGCTTGAGTGTACATGAATTGCCTCAAGATATACCGCATAGGGATGGTATATGTTAGAGAGAATTTGAAATACTCGACTTACGTGAACGAGTTCCCTCTTATCTGACTCATGTTGTGAGTTCGGTCAAGCAGTACAATACGGGGGAAACTACTCGATATAGGTCCAAGGTACTAGGCTAATGGAAGGTAGGAATCATATCTCTTAGTTTAATCACGCCCCATAGCACCAGTACTTATATTGGACAAAATTTTGGTCAATATTGCCATGCTCATGCGATGTAGTGTGAAAAATGCATGACTCTTAATTAATATTTTATGGGGAATTTTTATGTATGCTAAATAGAGGGAATACTACCATTATGAGGGAGAATATGCAAGTAACATTAGATAAAGGGGGATTGTCATGAAGATAAAAACTAATAAGTATATACATGAAGCATGGAGATAATACAAGGCATGGTGATAAATATAGAGTGTAAACATGTGAATATACAAGTGGGTGAGAAATATGTGTAAGGTGAGAGAGTGACATGAGAATAGTGTGAGTGAAAAGAGCATGTGAATATATACAAGTGAGAGAAATGTGGACGTGTGTGCTAGTGAGACGAAGCATGGTTAATCTGCAACTGGTGCGCAAAACATGTGAAAGTGAGCATGGAAATATATGCAAGTGACAAAAAGGTGAGTGTGTGTGCTAGTGAAGCTAAGCATGGATAATCTACAAGTGGTGAGCGAAACATGTAAGTGAGAGTGAGACTATATATGAATGTGAGTGTGTGAAATGAAAATCGTGGATATATACAAGTGAGTAAAAGGTAAAGTATATGATAAGAAGGTGATATATGCAAGTGGAGAGAAAAGTGCATGGTAAAGATAATCATCATGATGAGAATGAGATATATAAACAAGATGTAAGCATAAGAGTAAGGAGAACATACAAGTGGAGGCGTATGTACACATATAGAAAAGTAGGAGAGCATAGAAATAACACCCATGTGAAAATAAAGCCTAGTCCTTTGAAAAAATTTCGTACGAAGTCGCCACTATGGCTAACCTGCTCGGATTCCTTCGGCATGACCTAATCCCGAAATTGGGACGAGAGGGGAAACGGAGAGGTGCCTTTCTCCCCTACGCGCATGAGGGATATTAGAGGATATATGAGTCCTCTTTCCATCACTTGCGTTGGTATCCTCGCGAACTGCCTCAGATATAAGTCAGTCTTCATCAAAAGGGGATAAATACGAAGAAAAGGAGTTGCCAACCTATTTTTCTCGAACAGGCAAAATAAATATAGTCATCTTGAGAGAACGACATCAAGGTCATACTAATTCATATAAAACCAAATGAGTCAAGGTTCCAGGGACTAAGTTATGCAATGGGAAGGTGTTAGGCACCCATTAAGCCAGTTCAGTCTTTCATTGGCCATGTTAATATTCTCATCTTCTCCAAAGTGTGATATGTGCGACGTGAATAAAGGGAGAAATAAAGCATCCAACTCACGTCATGGGAAAAACGGAGCGGAATCATCCTAGGGAGTATACCTAAAAATGACATAAAAATTAATATACCGTGCGTTTCCGTCAAATTACAAACCACTTTGAATAAGTGAATGCGTATTCGCACACAAATTTGTAGGAGCTCTTGACTCACAATATAAATAAAGGAGATCATAAAAGCATAAAATAAGAAAATAGGCTTCAAATCCCAGGATTGTCCCGGGACGTCTATGTAGTCCAAGGGGCATCAAAGTTCACATAGTTTAATATGTCATAGGGGTGGGGTTTAACCCACAGACCCAAATTTAATACTCATACTTAATTATTTTTGGATAAAGCGTGCACAAGTTTAAAAGTGTGAAAACTGAGGAAATCTTAGTTTTGGAGTTTACAAGTAAACTCACTTTTTTGTTTTTGGATTTTATGAAAATAGGTTATGTCAATAATAATAACAATAATAATAAATGATGTTAGTTGATCTGAGATAAGGAAGTGAGACTAGAATATATAAAAATTGAAGTAAAGTGAGTATATAATATTAAATAGATTAGCTAGAAAGGAGTAGGAGTAGAGATCCTAGAAGACTTTGCTACTTAATTTTGAATGAGAGTAGGCTGATTTATGGTGGTGTAATGGTGTTGAATTAGGGTGAGGTTAAGAGAAATGGAAGGAGTGTTGAAAAATGGTTTTTTTTAGGAATGATGGCGCTCTGATTTCAAGAGAATTTTTTGAATCCTAAAAAGAGATCCTCTAGGGGCGAGATCATGACCTCCTTACATAGTGCCAAATTAGGGTTTGGGGGAGGGGGGGGGGGAGACCGATAGGTATGGACCATGGACTACCTATTGGCCTAATGCCTATCTTACAAGTCATGGAAAGTACATCATGTCGATAAGCAGGGGGTCTAGGGTGCTTATAGGCTGTCCGAAATGTACTTTTTCGAAAAAAAGGGCATAAAATGCAAATTATAAGTTCGAATTGCACACGAATAGGACTGCTGGAAAGAGAATTCAGAGAAATTCCATCATCCATTGAGACACTACAAGGTTTGAGAGTTAATCAAAGTCAAATGGGTCTCGAAAGTACCAGATGGTCTCTAGACGGGGGGTTTCAGAGTAAAAAGGGTCATTCGTGCAAACTGAGAGGCTGTTTCTCACACAGTATGGATCATTGGAAAGTGTATTTAGAGAAATACACAGTTTCATTGATATTCTCTCTGGTTAGAGATCTGATCGGAGTCAAACGGGGCCTAGAAGCCCCAGAAAGGCCTCCAGATCAGTTCTTGAAGTAAAAAAGGATAGTTCGTGCAAAGCGTGAGGCCGATTCGCATATGGTATGGACCTTGGAAAGGGGATTCAAATCCCTACAATATTTTATGTGCATGATTTAGATTTGAGAGTTTATACGAGTCAAAGGGTGCTCAAAAGTGCTCGGTGGCCTCCAAATCAATTCTCAAAGTAAAATGGATCATGCATGCAAAGAATAAGGTTGACTCACTCGAGGTATGGACCATTGGAAAGGGGATCTAAAGCCCTTCAAGGTTTCAGTGATCTTAGCATAGGTTGGAGAGTTGATTAAAGTCAAACGAGTCCTAGCACTAGGTGGTGTATAGATCATTACTCTAAGTAGGACATGAGGTCTATGGAGGGAGGAGGACTGTTAGGGACCAAAGGAGGTACTTAAGGGGGTACTAGGATAGGGTGTCTACCCCTAGAAAAAGGTTCTAAAATGTGTACGAAAAAGTTTAAGAAATTTTGCATCAATGATTTTGATTTTGTTTCATATCCATATGAGGAAAAGATTTTATCGCAAAACAACAGGATTTAAATTTCTGGCTTAACTACTTATGTCACTAATAAACGCAATAAAAATCCAAAAGATACAGTGCTAAGCTATTATGCGATTGTCCAATAAATATTGGAACTCGATTATTTAGATTTCACAAAAACCATATTCTATTATGACTGGGTGAAGGTGGAGAAGACTATGAATGCTTATGAAGTTGATTCTGAATTAAAACTTATAATGGTAGATTTATCAAAGATAAAGAGTAAAATCACATAGTTGATAAGCCTTTTATTTATGCCTATAGAGCAAAAAGAAGGTATTCCACTGAAAGTTCATAAATTATGGCAATTGGTCAAATATTGTTGATGCATCAAAGGTTACGACAACTCAAGTATATGAATTAAATGCTCCAAAAGAGTTCCACTCTTCTATTGATGACCACCCTAATTTGAAGGATATTTTAGTTAATCTAGAGGAAAATTGAGTATCGAAACATTATTTTACACTTAACAATCCTATTTGCATCCTATTATTATATTGGCCCCTGGCAATCCTATTTGTATCCAAATTGTATCCTATTATGATATTGGTCTTATATTAGCACTTTAGTCTGATTTATTAATGTTTGGTTTGACTTATGAATGTTTAATTTTAATTATGAATGTTTAGCATGATTTATGAATTAAATAGGATGGCACGTGACCAATGTAACTTGAAGGAACAAACTGCATAGTCACAGGACTCACGGTTTGAGAATAAGACAAAAATTTGTAAATATCTAGACTTAGGATTAAAAATATGTCGTTAGAGGGCAAAAACCCAGAACAACCCCTAAACGATCCCTTAAAAGGCACGAACACCTCGAACGGGACTCATGTAAATCATAGGAATTGATTATGTAGTCATGATAATCCCGAATTAAGAATAAGATAAAAATTTGCAAATACCTAGACTTAGTCTTAAAAACATTCTACTAGATGATGAAAACTCAAAATATCCACCAAACACACAGATTTATAGACTTGAGTGCACACTTTATACGCGAATGAGAACCTAAAGTTGTTCAAACGAAAACTGTATCTGGTTATAATGAGAATACAATCTCGTTTGAATGAGAGTACAATCTCGTTTGAATGAGGATTAAAATCGATTGAACAAAATAAAGTGCAAGACTTTGTTCATATGACTTTAAACTTGATTTAACTCAAAAAAGATTTATAAAAACATTTTAGAACAGTTTTAAAATAAAATAACATCCTCATAAAATATTTTTAGTACCATAAGCCATTGTCCATTCATACCTAAGAGAATCTCGAAATTCCATGTGAAGACTTGAAACGTGGATAAAAAATGTTGCATGAACTATCTTTGAAGCTTGGCCACTACGTCTTCATCATAACGTCTTATGCTTAATGGAATCGCGACACATAAATACTATCCTATGATTCAAAGTGGTTTTTTCTGGAATAATGCCAAAATATACAAACTGACACTATTTGAAAATTTTCCCTCACATAACTCGTGGGAACTCACTGTGTAGTCACGGTGCTCCCAGTTTGAGGACCTAATGAAAAGTTATAAATATCTAGACTTAGGCTTAAAAAATTTCACTAGAGGGTGAAAACCAAACAAATTCCGACAATGTCCACATAAGAGACACATATACCTCGTACAAAAAATAATGTAACTTGACCGCATCGTCATGGGACTCTCGATTTTAGAATATGACAAAAATATACAAATATCGACACTTACGCTTAAAAACATGCCACTAGACGGCAAAACCCAAACCCCCCAAATGGCCTCGTACCTCACAGGGACCAATGTAATTCGTAGGAACTGACTGCATAGTAATGGGACTCTCACTTTGGGAATATGACTAAAATTTTCAAATATCTATACTTCAACTTGAAAACATGCTGTTAGAGGGTAAAAACCCCCAAACACCCCCCAAACGGCCCTGTTAGAGACACGAACACATCGTATGGGATCAATGTAACTCATAAAAACTGATCGTGTAGTAACTCTCGATTTGAGAATATGATGAAAAATTGTAAATATCTAGTCTTAGACTTAGAAACATGCTATTAGAGGGAAAAAACCCAAAACAACCCCCAAACTGCTCCGTAAGAGGCACGGACAACTCACATAGGGCTAATGTAATTCGTAAGAATTCACCATATAGTTAATGGACTCTCGATTCAAGAATATGACGTATATTTGTAAATATCTAGACGTAGGCTTAAAAACATGCCGTTAAAGCCCGGAAACTTATATTTCTTAATTGTATCTCTCTAGTGAGACAAAAATTTGCAAATATCCAGACTTAGTTTGATGTATAGATGTTTAGTTTTATTTATGAATGTTTAGCTTGAATTATGAATGTTTAGTATGCTTTAGTCATGTTCAGTATGATTTATGAATTAACTAGGATGGCACGGTGTTTTACTTTGAAATGTCAACTCCACGGTTAAAATATTAATTAATTGTATATGAATTGGATGCAAATATAAATTTTTTTCGGGTTACCTAAAAATATCTTTTTTATTAATTGGATATGTTCATGGGACATATCCATGGCTCCAATTTTTTTTTTAAAAACGAATAAAAAAATGGTCATGATCAAAAACCATGACTATATTTTTTTAATTTAATTTAGGGGTAGAGGATTGGGGTCATAACCCATATTTAACATCGTTCCACATATGGTCACGATCGAGGCCCGTTACTATGGGGTCACGACCTAGGTCCGTGGCCTAATTTGAACATCATTCCACACATAGTTATAGTCCATGTCCATGACTATCAAGGCCTAGGTCCATGACTATGAAGCCACACACTGCCCCATGAAGGAGACTATGATGCTCATATTAAGTCACAGATGAAGTCTGTGACCATGTTTTAAAAATGGTTAAGGACCTCGATCGTGAATCGAGGCCTTGGTCACGGCCTAGGTACATGATCATCTTTGATATATACTGTATTGAGTAAAACGTAATTTCTTCAAGTGCCTTTGAACATTGTTTATTCCAAACCTAGCCTTTATCCTTCTTTAAGAGTTTAAAGAAAGGTCGACACTTTTCAAAGGATCTATAATTGAAGTAGTTGAGTGAAACCAGTATCCCATACAACTTTTGAACGTCCCTAAATATTTTGGTGGATGAATGTTTCTCATCACCTCTATCTGGTCGAAATTCACTTTGATACCCCTTTGACTAATAACTAAGCCCAATGACTTGCCAGACTGAACTCTAAAAGATCACTTGATCGCGTTAAGATTGGTCCTGTAATATCTCAAGGCCTCAAATATAATCTCCACATCCTCTAAATGATCGCTCGTATATCTTCTCTTGATGATCATAAAATTTTCCCTAAATGCAGTATGGAGAGATGGTCTAAAAACTCAACTCAACTCAACTTAACAAAGCCTTTTCCCAATTACTTAGGGTGGGCTACATGAATTCTATTTTTTCATTCCATTCTATCTAGTGCAATATCTTCTATTAAACCACGTAATATCATGTCCTTTTTTATAATATCCCACCAAGTCAATTTAGGCCTACCTCTACCCCTTTTGCTACTATCAATACTAACTAAATAACTCTTCCATACGAGAACATCCATTGGTTAACGCTTGACATGTCCAAACCATCTAAGTCCATTTTCTCTCAATTTACCTTCCATAGGAGCTACTTTTATTATTTCATGAATTTGTTCATTTCTAATTTTATCCTTTTGAATTTTTACCATAAATCCATCTCAGCATTCGCATCTCCGCCACACTCATTTTCTGCACATTTTATCTCTTGGTTTCCCAACACTCTATCCCATATAATATAATGGGTCTAATGGTCGTCCTATAAAATTTTCCTGTTAACTTAAAAGGTATACGCCTATCACATAATACATCGGTAGCACTTCTCCATATAACCCAGCCTGCACTAATCATATGAGTAAAATCATCACTTATATCTCTATCTTTTTGGATAATCGATCCTAAATAACAAAAATGATCATTTCTAGATATCTCTTAAACCTCCAATTTTATCATATCTCTATTTTTCCTCCTATTACTACTAAAATTGCTCTCCACATATTCTATTTTAGTCATGCTTATTTTAAATCCTCTTGTTTCTAGAGTTTCTCCCCACAATTCCAACCTAGCATTAATCCCCGTATTAGTCTCATCCACTAAAATAATATCATCTGCAAACCGCACACACCATGGAACATCATCTTGTATTTTTCCAATAAACTCATCCATAATAAGATTAAAGAGAAAAGAACTTAACGATGAACCTTGGTGTAGACCTATAATAATTGAAAATTCATTACTTTCTCTGGTTGATGTTCTTATGGTAGTCATAGCCCCATCATACATATCCTTTATCACATGAATATATCTACGAGTCATTCCTTTTTAATGGATAACCTACCATATCATATCTCTAGATATCCTATTATACGCCTTCTCTAAATTTATAAAACGATATGAAGATCCTTCTTTTTCTCCCTATACCTCTCCATTAATCTCCTTAATAATTAGATTGCTTCCATTATTGACCTCCTAGACATAAACCCATATTGATTATCGATACTGTTGTTTCCAATCTCAATATATATTCAATTACTCTCTCTCAAAGTTTCATTATATGACTCGTTAAATTAATAACACAATAGTTTGAACAACTTTATATGACCCCTTTATTTTTATAAATAGGTAAAACACCCTTTATCAATTCACCGAGTATCCTATTAGTCATTATAATTCCATTAAATAATTTTGTAAGCTAAGATACTCCTTCCTCCCCTAAGAACTTTTAAACCTCAATAGGGATACCATCTAGTCATAAAGCCCTCCCTATTTTCATTTTTTTAAAGCAATCCTAACCTCTGTTATCCTAATTCTGCAAAAAGATATATTTTCTCGATTCTATCTAAGTTCCTCTATATCTAATCTACTCTCATTATCTCCATTTAATAACCTCTCAAACTAGTTTTTCCATCCTTCCATAATCTCATCATCTTTGATTGGGACTCTCAAATCATCACTTTTAATACACTTAACGTTATTATAATATTTTGTTTTCCTGTCCGTAAGTTTAACAATCTTATAAATACTTTTTTCCCTTTTTGTGTTCCTAATTTTGTATAAAGATCATTATACACTTTTAACTTAGAATCTCTTACCACTTTCTTAACTTGCTTTTTATCCCATTTATATTTCTTAGAATTTCCTTCATTTCTGTTTGTTCGCCATATTTTAAAGCACTCCTTTTTTATTTTTACTATAAATTGTACTTCTTCATTCCACCACAACATTTTTTAAGATTGTGGTCCCTTGCCTTTTGATTCTCCACGAATTATTTTTGATATTCTCCTAATGAATGTGGCCATATTATTCCACATTATGTTAGTCTCTTCTTCAGTATTCCATGATTCTTCATATGATACTTTATCTTTAAATAGTTCTAATTTCTTTCCTTTTAAGTTCCACCACCTAGTTCGTGGGTTGATCTTCTCTTTTTGCACTCGTGATTGATTTTTAATATTTATTTCGAACACCATTATCCTATGTTGTGAGGTTAATCTCTCTCTCTCGGGATAAACTTCCAATCTTTAGACGTTAATCAGTCTCCTTTCCTAGTAATGAAAAAATCTATTTGGCTCTTATATGTTCCACTTTTCTATGTTATTATATGTTTAAGCCTCTTTTTAAAACATTCGTTTACTAGTACAAAATCATAAGTCATCGCAAAATCTAAGATACACTCTCCACCGTCATTCCTATCTACAAAACCATATCCTCCATGCACTATCTCATGTCCCACATGATCTTCTCCTACATGGCCATTAAAATATCCCCCTATATAGATTTTCTCACCTACAAGTATTTCTTGAATTAGTTCATCCATATGTTCCCAAAATACTACTATAGTGTGCTCATCTAATCCTACTTGGGGTGTATAAGAACTAAGAATATTAATTATATTTTCACTTAATACCAACTTTACAGGTTTAAGTCTATCACCTTTTCTAATAACGGTTTCGATATCATCCTTAAAATTCTTATATACTATTATTCCAACTCCATTCATATTGCTATGTTTTCCTGTATAATATAATTTAAACCATGTATATTCTATTTTTCTAGCTTTCTTATCAATCCATTTAGTTTCTTGAGAACAAGCTATGTTAACCTTTCTTTTTATCATGGTATCCTCCAACTCCATCCATTTCCTCGTCATAGTCCCTATATTCCAAGTCACGAACTAAAGTCTAGTATCCTGGACTAGCTTCTTTACCCACACATGTCCAGATTGTTGCAGGAACCCTGGAATATTTCTCAACACATCTAGGCATTGATGCGATGCCCCTTACTTTTTTTTCGAGACACCCGGTAGCAGCCACAACGCCCCTTGATTATTTTTTGAGACACCTGGTGGGAGGTGCAACGCGTTGCTTAAGGGGGATGCCTTAGCATTAGCGCTTATATTCATAGGGTTCATGTTAATAAGGATTTGATAAAGTTTTACACTGACTGTCTTGTAAGGACATTATCCGTCACATTTAGTATTTCGTATACCGCTACAAGTTTGTCAAAGAATTGGGAAGCTTTCATCTAGAATCAACGAACCGAATTTCAAGTCAACTTCAACAATTATGCCCAACAAGGACGACTTTGGTAAATGTGGTTAAGTTCCATTTACATTTTGCATTCAAAGTGTTAGGATTTTTTATAAAAATTAAAATATTTTTCCTTTTATGAAAAATGATTTTTGAATTATTTTAAATGGATTTTTATCTTTTCAAAAAAACATCTTTATCATAAAAGCTATTTGATATCGGATCTCAAATTCTTCTTAAGAGTGTTGTTTTCTAAGTCCCCGTATATTTTAAAACTCTATAAATCGAATCTATAGATTTGTGTCTGGTCATTCAAACGAGATCTTATCTCGTTCGAACGAGACCAGACGTCATTCGAACGATATGTCCTTTCACCCGACACGTCACCACCTTATAAGTTTTTATAAATAAGGTGTCAGGGTTCTGTATTTCGGGGGGAGAAAATTTTTGTTTTGACTAGAATACGTTTTTGAGAGTTTAACTTTTCTCCAACATAATTTTGAGGGTTCAAATTTGTTTTTCACAATTCACGAATCCCAGAGAGTTTTTTTTGTGTGAGTTTTTTTTGTGGAACCCAAACCATACTTTGCCCAAAGTTCAACTTTTGTGAGAAGAACTCTACAACTGGAGAGCTGAGAGCTATTATGGAGGGAGATCCTAAAAAGAATCAAGACTGCGAGTCTGGGCTTCGTGTCCAAATTGGTACGGCTGTGAGTGAGCCACTGTTGAGTTCTAGCTGAAACTTTAAAGGTTTGACAGACATCGTGCATTACGCTTGAGGGAAGTTGTATGTAAGTCAAAGATCGTGTAACCATGTCAAAGTTATAGAATATAAAAGGTTTTGCCCTGAGAGGATTTTTTCCTGACTTAATCTGTCACTTGATTGCCGATTTTCATTACACTTGCACGCACATGGGCTTATTTTAATTTGAATTTGGTTTTGTTAAATCTGAGTTACCTAATTAAATAAGTGAATTTGCGAATTAAATCAATTGGTATCACACCGCATTTACAAACTGGTATCAGAGTGGGTTATGCTAGTTCATTGCATTTGATGTTGTTTGCATGCATCAGGGGTGGTTTGTTTTTATCTCAATGGATTTGTGTATTTCTGTTAAAGAAAATTTTGAGATATTGAAACTCTCACATGATTATTCTCTTCCTATATATTATAAATGATTGTGTTAGTTTTTGTTTTTGTCAAACTCTTGTTATACTTATGATATATCCTTGCTAGTGTTATGACGAGTGTACTTTTTGTATTATATTTTTTTATAAGAAAATTTTTGAAAAATACAAAAAGATTTTGGTAGTTTGTTTTGCACCCTATATGAATTGACATTTAGGATGACCAAGTCGCAACATCATGCCATATCCATGTGACTATTTGATAGAGTTTTGAGGCATGTCATTCATGTGCTTTATAGTGTTTGGAGTCATTAAAATGTAATTAAGTGTTATTACCTACATGATTGACCCATTAATTCCTTTGATGCACACGAGCAGGAATTTGTTTGAATATTGTTCTTATCGAATCACATGTTGGTTACATATTTTCATCTCAATTATGTCTATTAAAACAAACTAAATGCGATAAAATAAGATAATAAAAGGTGTGCATGTTTTAAACCGTTTGTCGTGAGTTTCTGTGAATTTTAAACAACGGTGAAGGGCTACAAAAGGTACACATCTATCCTTTGCGATTAAGCCGCCATTAAAATTGGACCTAAAAAATTGAGGAATTTTAATTATCCGGGCTCCAAAGAGGTTTAAAAGAGCTCGAAAATATTGAATGGCAATAAAAAGAAGGATAACTCTATTAGTAGTCCATAAAAATCTGGAGGCACTCCATTTCTTTAATAAATGTTAAAAATACCCTTCTATGATTCATTAGCAACATCTCTCTTTATCACCACCTCTTATAAAGCAAATGAATTTTTTACATTAAAATCAAGATGCCTTTATTAGCGTCTCATCTTTATCTCCTGTTTTTTATTTTTTTTTAATTAAAAAATGATACCTTATATAACGAGAATGGCATCATAAAACAATCCTCTAATCTTTTTTTTCAATTAAAAAACAGTTTATAAAACATAAAAATTGTTTTATATCAAATAAAAACTGTTTTTACGAAATAAACCGTTTTAACTATTAAAAAATTACCGGGGGTTTAAAAAATTACACAATGAGATTATAATTTTTTATGTTTTAAGTAACACGGTCACAACACAAATAAAACGTGACGTGACATGAAGTCTTATTTTTTTTACAAACCATTGGTGCGGACCATTTTTTACAATTTAGAAAAAAAGGTCAGCGTCAGCGATATGTATAGACTGTCCGGCCATCTTTTAATTGGATTGTATTCGTGTTTTGCTAAAAAAAAATGTGTCGTACTCTGTCGTGTCATTTTTATTTGGATCGTGTTTGTATTAGGGTGCCTTTTAATTGGATTGCGTACATATTTGGTAAAAAAAGATTTTGTGTAGTGTCGCTATTTAAATAATTTATGTACTACGGTGCCATGTCGCATTTTAATTTAGCTGTGTATGTTTGAACGACATAAAATCTCATTTTTTTACCCTAATACAAACACGATCCAAATAAAATGACATGACAGGGTACGACATAATTTTTTTTTAGCAAGACACAAATACAATCCAATTAAAACATAGTCGAACCATCTATACATATCGCTGACGCTGACCTTTTTTCTAAATATTAAAAAAAATTGATAATTGTAAAAAATGGTCCGCGCCAGCGGTATGAAAAAAAATACGACTTCATGGCACGTCGCGTTTTATTTGAGTCGTTATCATGTTACTTAAAACATAAAAAAAAACATAATCTCATTGTGTAATTTTTTAAACCCCGGTAATTTTTTAATTGTTAAAACGGTTTATTTCGTAAAAACAGTTTTTATTTTATATAAAACATTTTTTTCTGTTTTATAAATTGTTTTTTAATTTAAAAAAAAAAGCAGATTAGAGAATTGTTATATGATGTCATTTTTGTTATATAAGGTATTATTTTTTTAATAAAAATAAAATAAAAAAACAGGAGATAAAGATGAGAGGCTAACAAAGGCATCTTGATTTTACTGTTAAAATCCATTTGCTTTACAAGAGGGGGTGATAAAGAGATATCCTGCTAATGAATCATAGAAGGGTGTTTTTGTCATTTATTAAAAAAATGGAGTGCCTCCAGATTTTTATGGAGTGCTAATAGAGCTACCCTAAAAAGAAATATATGCCAATAATGGGCCATTAGGTTTATTCATTAATTCTCCAATGTTTGAGAATTTAGATCACCTGAAAAAGAAAATATATATGAGGGAATTTGGTTGGACAATTACAACGGCTTTGCATGTCCTTAAAATGTCTTGAAAAAGTGTTAAAAAGTTTTTAGGCGTTATTCGTGTGAAAATCATGTAGACTTGGATTTGTTGATTTTGATTTAAGACGATGTCATCTAAATTCAACACTTTCACACCTAAGGACGATTTTGATGCTCATTCGTTAGGAATACACAATATGCATCGCGCACATATGACGTGATTGAATTTTTTTTCATATTGAATCTGTTCACACACATTCATATCGTTTCCACGATTTGATTATCTTAGTATGAATTCATGGTGTTGTTTGTAACAATTTTGTATAAAAAAATTGAAAAATCAAAAATAGTTTGTGAAGTTTTTTTAGCATATCCTGCGTTGAGCACATTTGTTATATTAGTTTGCCTTATTTATCGTGACACCCCGATTTGATTTATTTTCTTTATTCTTTTCCTTGTCTATTTCGGACAACTAAAAAGGGGAGAACGAATTATGATATTATGGGGGAGTTTAAGTATGGGGAAAATTTGATTATGCATATATGTTTTATTTTATATCATTTCAAACTCGATACGTCACGAGTTTTTTACTTTCTCATGTGTGTAGGTACAATTGAAGATTCTTTGGATTGCACACCCTGATGAGAAAAGCTTGGTATTTATAAAGTTGATTATTGAAGCAAAGTTTGATTGAATACTAGTTCAGATTATCTTTCCTCAGTTAAGTTTATGTGAGGGTAGATTTGTATAGGTTATTTTTGAGTTTGATAATTCAGATTATTTTTATTTTGTTCCGGCATAGACATAGGGGGAGATTTGTAAGGACATTGCCCGTCACATTTAGTATGTTGTATACCTCTACAAGTTTGTCGAAGAATTGGGAAGCTTACATCTAGAATCGACGAACCAAATTTCAAGTCAACTTCAACAATTATGCCCAACAAGGACGACTTTGGTAACTGTGGTTAAGTTCCATTTACATTTTTCATTAAACGTGTTGGGATTTTTTATAAAAATTAAAATATTTTTCCTTTTATAAAAAAATGATTTTTTGAATTATTTTAAATGGATTTTTATCTTTTCAAAAAAACATTTTTATCATAAAAGTTTTTGATATTTGTTATCACATTCGTAAGAGTGTTTTCTTCTAAGTCCCCATATATTTTAAAACTCTGTAAATTGAATCTAAAGATTTCTGCTTGGTCATTCGAACAAGATCCTATCTCGTACGAACGAGACCAGAAGTCGTTTGAATGACACATCAGTTCGTTCGAACGAGATGTCTTTTTACCTGACACGTCACTGCCTTAAAAGTTTTTATAAATAAGGTGTCAGGGTCTGTATTTCGGGTGGAAAAAATTTCACTTTTGATCAGAATACGTTTTTGAGAGTTTACCTTTTCTCTAACACAATTTTGAGGGTTCAATTTTTTTTTCACAATTCACAAATCCCGGAGAGTTTTTTTTGTGAGTTGTTTTGTGGAACCCAAACCTTCAACCTTTGTGAGAATAACTCTACAACTGGAGAGCCGAGAGCTACTGTGGAGGGAGATCCTACAAACAATCAAGACAACGTGTCTGGCTGCCTGTCCAAATTGGTACGGCTGCTAGTGAGCCACTGATGAATTATAGCTAAAGCTTTGAAGGTTTGACACAGACATCGTGCATTATTCTTGAGGGAAGTTGTGTGTAAGTCAAAGGTTGTGTAACGGTGTCAAAGTTATAGAATATAAAAGGTTTTGCCATGAGGGGATTTTTTTCTGAATTACTCTATCACTTGATTACTGATTTTCATTCACACTTGCACGCACATGGACTGATTTTAATTTGAATTTGGTTTGGTTAAATCTGAGTTACTTAATTAAATAAGTGAATTTATCAACTAAATCAATTGGTATCAGACCGTGTTTACATGTCTGCTACCTAACGTAATCCTCCTTGTTTATCGGAGCTTGGGACGAGTAGTGTCCAAAAAAAATATAAGAAGTTCAGCGCAACACAGGAGGAGTTAGATGGTCCAAAAAAAGTCAATTTTTAATTTTTTTTCATTAAATATAAAGAATAAATAAAATTAAGTCAAGTAAAACAATTTACCAAATTTTAAACCAAGTTGGTGCCAGTTTTAAACCAAGTTGTGTTGATAAAATAATTTACCAAATTTTATCCTAATTTAAAACATGCATCTAGGTGATAGCAGATATCATGAATAAATTAATCACACAAAACACATAATTGGAAAAACCTCAGATGACCCAACCATGCAAATTCACTATGATACGGATTTACAAATATTGATAAATGACATACTCAACGACTTAACTCCCTCACAAGCTTTGATGCATATTCAGCCTTAAATCTCTACTTCACAATGATAATGCAAGAATCCACCTACACAAGCTTCCATAACGTATGAGTCCACACAGGTCTCGGTATCTACCGATCCAAGTTTAAGTACCTTCTACAGATATGGAACATGGGGTCCACTGCTTCTTCACCGCAACACCACACTATGGAGTCCACCGTGTGTAAATAACAAATATGATAGGGAATCCTCTGCATGAAACTTTTCTCAATAAAGATGACGATAAATAAACTTCTTGGTGCCCACAATTAAGATCTCAAAGCATATAGAAAGATAAAACTTGAATCTTAAACACTTTGGGTGAAACTAGGGTTTGGGAGATTTTGAATATATATTAGAAAACATTTTTGCCAAAAATCTCTCTAAAAATTGATGCCAAACCCCCTTTATATAGAAACATATTTTTTGAGGTGGCATAAGTTTTGAGAAAGTTTGTTTAAACAAAAATAAGACCTCGTTCGAACGAAGCTGTAATCTTATTCGAACGAAGTTGTAATCTCGTTTGAACCAAATCAAGCATTGCTCGAATGAAAAGGCCAATCTCATTCGAAACTCCTTAGGATGAGCTTCAAAAGAGTTTGGTACTATAAATAAATAAACCTCATTTGATGTTTGTATGAACAAAACCTGAGAAGGCCCCTAAACAATCATCTCTAGGAAAATGCAATATTTTTAAATTTTCCAAATTTTACCTTTTAGTAAACTTAAATATATCTTATGAAAATCAAATTGATTTACCAATTTTATCTTGTTAACATGCACCTAAGTGATTAAGAAGATAAAGTAAATAAATCAACACCAGACATGCCAATGTATGAGGAAACCACTAAGGGAAAAAAACCTTAGACGGCTTGGCCAGATAATCGATATGATATCAAAAATTACAAAGAGAGATATAGTCTTACTCAATGATTCAATCACCTATAAGACTTTACGCCTCTTCTTCTCATATATTGTTCCTCCACAGTGCCACAGATGAGTCCACCCATGCAAATGTCCATAGCACATGAGTCCACATGCACCACGGTATCCACCTATGTAGCCTCAGCTACATCTACAAATTCGAACACGGAATTCACGTCTTCTTCTTCCTAATCAGCACGCACGGAATCCATCGCACGAAATGATTATGTAGAGTGATATAACAATTTTTTGGTGCCAAACTTAAGATCACAGGCTTTGGAAATATAAGATTCGATCTTGAAAACTCCAGATGATGGAAAGCACTTGATAACTTTTTGTAAACAGGGGCAAAAACGTTGTTGCAAAAGCTCTCTTTGATTTTTCGAGTGAAAGAAGTCATTAAATATGAAAACATGAATTTCAAGGCACTGCATTATTCGAATGAGAGACACACGTCGTTCGAACGAGAATCTGATCTCGTTAGAACTAAATCACATGTCGTTTAAACGACATAAAAAATTAATTTTATTTTCAAAATCATCCTCGATTTTTTAAAATAAAATTAATCAAAAAATATTTTAAAATACGTTTCCAAAAATTACTTTTCACATTCCCAAATTAATTATAATTTAAAACATACATCATTAAACAAGATTCTAAATCTCATAAATCACAAAGCATTCGTACCTGTGTGATCTAGAATAAATCAAGTGTGAAGAAATCTGAAAGTACTAAACACGACACGATATCATCTTCAAAGCTTTTATCGCAAATTCTTTGGCATTGAACGTCACAGACTTTGTGGGATCATAACTTAATAACTAGCATAGACTCAAATAATTTTATTTAAGTACAATGTCAGGTTGACAACTTATTGTGTACTTGATAGTCTATAAATGAGTTGTATTATTGAATTATTGATCTTAGAAATTAATTATGATCCGATTTTATTTTGGTTTCCTAATTATCTAATAATAAAGTAATCAAGAAATAATATAAACTGGAATGACACTAAAATATATGAAATAAGAAAAAGAATCCACATTTATCATGGTTAGGCCCCAATTGGCATCCTATATCCATGGATAGTGCAATACTTAATACATGAATTGATATACTCCATTAGAGCTCGATTACAAGTTCTATCACACTGTGGTCTAACTCAAAGATTCATAATAGTAAAAAGTTCAATAACCACCTACCATTAAGAGCTCATGGTTTCAATTTATAAGTATGTGAGGTGGGTATTGTGAGAGACTGTGGTACTAATGGACATGTGGCTCATAATTATTAAGAGATATAAGATCAAACTTTATATGTAGGAAAGGGAATAATTAGACACTAATTATTTCACATGGGCAAGCATGTCTTCATATCTCAACTCAACTCAACAAAGACGTTTCCTATTTATTTGAGGTCATCTACATGAATCCTATTTTTTCAATCCAATTTGTTCAGTGCAATATCTTCAGTTAAATCACATGATATCATATCCTTTTTCACAATCTCCCACCAAGTCAATTTCGGCCTACCTTTACCCCTTGAATTACCATCAATACTAACTAAATATCTATTTCTTATAGGGGCATCCATTGGTCTATGTTTGACGTGTCTAAACCACTTAAATCGATTTTCTCTCATTTTATTTTCTATAGGAGCTATTTTTACCATTTTATGAATTTATTCATTTATAATTTTATCCTTCTGAGTTTGACAACAAATACATCTTAGCATTCGCATCTTCGTTGAACTCTTTTTCGGCACATTTTAATTTGTTGGTTGCCCAAAACTCTGTCCCACAGAGTATGGCGAGTCTAATGGTCATCCTATAAAAATTTTCTTTCAATTTCAAAGGTATACGACTATCACACAATACGACGGTAGCACTTCTCCACTTAGCCCAACATGCTTTAATCCGATGAGTAACATCATCATTAATATCTCCATCTTTTTGGATAATCTAACCTAAATAATGAAAATGATCATTTATATGTATCTCTTGACCCTTTAATTTCACCATATCCCCATTTGTTCTCCTATTTCTGCTAAAATTTCAGGCCACATATTCTTTTTTAGTCATGCTTATTTAAATCCTCTTATTTCTAGAGTTTCTCTCCACAATTCTAATCTAGAATTAATCCCCGTCTTAGTCTTATCCACTAAAAAAATATCATCTACAAATAGTGTACACCATAGAATGTCAACTTGTATTTGTCTAGTCAACTCATCCACAACAAGAGAAAAGAGACTTAGTTCTGAACCTTAGTGCAGAACAACAGTAATTGAAAATTCACAACTTTCTCTAGCTGATGTTCTTACTATAGTCATGGCACCATCATACATATCTTTTATCACATAAATATATCTACGAATCATTTATTTTTTATATAGAACCCACCATATTATATCTCTTAGTATCCGCTCATATACCTTCTCAAATTCTATAAAATCATATGAAGGTCCTTCTTTTTCTCCTTATACCTCTCCATTAATTTCCTCGATAAATAAATTATTTCCATTGTTTACCTTCCAGGCATAAACTCAAATTGATTCTCAGATATGCTTATTTTTAATCTCAATCTATATTTAATCACTCTCACCCAAAGTTTCATTATATGACTCATTAACTTAATATCATTATATTATGAACAAGTTTTTATGTACCCTTCAATTTTATAAATGGATACTATAACACTCTTTCTACATTAATCGAGAATCTTATTATTCACTATTTTTATTTTTCACAATTTCTTTATGCTAACGTCACTTGCTCATGTAGTGTAACTAGTTGCATTAATTGCATCTCTAATGGAGTAACTTCCCAATTAGTTGGTTTGCCTCAGCTTAGGTGTAAGAACAAAATTTATAATTGCTCATTTTATTTTTATATGGCTTATCCCATTACACGCCACTGCACCTTCATGAATATTCTCAATCCTTTAAAGAGAATAATCATTGGTGACATTTGAAAGATTTAAAATCGTTCATCATAACTTTATCCGAGAAGAGTTATGAAGTGGTTTGGTAAAGCTTTAGTGTTTCAAGGGTGGATTTGAAAAGAGTTTGCTTTTAAAAGTTTTTAAATATTTTAAAAACATTTTGAGAAATTTTTGCAAAGTCATTAGAATGATAATATATGTCCTTCAAATGGGTTCCTAAAGGTCGTTAGAATGATTTTCCTTCGTTCTAAGGTCATTAGAACGAGCTTCTTTTGTTCAAAGGTCGTTAGAACGATTTTCCTTCGTTCAAATGAATTTTGATGCGTCACCTTTTTAGTCAGCACTGAAATGTTATTCGATGTCTCATTAGAAGATATTCGAACGAGATCAGGTACTTCATTCAAAAAAGGTGACAGTTCATTCGAATGAGTATGAGTGTTTTAATATTTTAAAACAATTCTTTTGCAATCTAGTATCCCTATATATTTGCAACAACTTTACTTATAAATGGAAATACGGGGATAGACTTTCTCTAAGCCTTTTTAGAGTTATTTTTTTTTATTAAACTCTACAATTTTTTCATCCAAACCCATTGGATATTTGTGGATGAATTTTTCAAACCAAGAAGAACATAATATGAATTTGAAAGCCCTTGTAGAGATTTTCTCTACTACTGATTTGTGGAGTCGAGGATCTATGACTGAAAAATATCATAATTGCGTATTCCAAACACTGATTAGTGAATACTGAGTGAATATCTTCTTCCTATGGGTGGTGATGGATTGATCACACTCAGTTAGAGATTTGAAGACCCTGTGCATTAATGGTGCTCAAAGTATTCTATAAGTCGTTCGAGTTAAACAATGTTGAATTAAAGATTTAGCCCGAAGGGGATTTTTCCTCTACTTGTTCTTCTTTCTATTGAGGTTTGGATATTTTTCTTGGACAACTGCTTTAATTTTCTTTAATGTTCATTAAGTTTAAACAAGATAAAATTTGGTTAAAATTTGATCTTTGTGTGTGTTATCTTAAGATACAAGTGACTTCGTATAACCACGCATTTTCAAAATGGAATTAGAACAGGTTACACTAACTTTATTTTGGGGTTATACGGATAATTTCTGTAATAGGGTTCCAATTTTTGATCAGTCAAATTATGTATACTAGATAGCTCGAATGAGGTTGGCTTTCAAGCCAATTGACGATAAAGTTTGTCTTGTTTATGAAAGAGGGTGGCCACCACCCACTCTGGCTAATTGCCTTACGAATTTCATTCACTATAACGTGTACCACGTCTAAGGAAGCAAGGGATATCCTCCAGCTTACTCTTCATGGTACCAACGTTGTGGAAGATTCTATGATACCAAATCTTACTACACAGTTTGAGACCATTACCATGCTATAGACTGAGACTTTTGATGATTTTTATGCATGTTTATCTGATATACTCAATTCTAGCTTTAATTAGGGTGAGAGAATTATTGAGACGAGAGTCGTGAAAAAGAGTTAAAGATCCCTTCCATTATGCTTTATCCCTAAAGTCACGTTCTATAATTCTTTGAGAATTTTATGTACGCTTATGTTAGAATCATTTGAAGGAGACCTTTAAACTTATGAAATCGATATGCTCCCTACAATAATAAAGAAAAAGTAAATAGGGATAGCTTTGAAAACCCAGTCAAAATAAATAAATAAAGGAAAAGGCTTTTGGTTCTGAGTCTGAGTTTGATTTTAACCTTTATGATCTTGCATTGTTAGCAAAAAACTTTATAAAAATTCTCAAATTTTACAAAGAAAATTCTTCCAAAGAAAACAAAAGGTTTGAGAAAATAAAAATGGTAATGAGGACAAGAGCGTTTCGGAGAAAGATCAAGTGAGATATTTTGGATGTGAGATAAAAAAGAATAAAGAACATGAGTGTGACACTAGGCTAAAGAGATAGGGCAAAGGTAAAGCTTCATACAAAGCCACTTTTAGTGATAATGACGTCGAGTGGGTGGATTTCGGGGATAGATTGGCACATGAACCTTTTGTTGCATTCATGGCTAGTCATTTTAGTACTTCTAATTCTTCCCATGGTGGTGAGAAATTTTTTAAATGTTCTAGCATCGACATTTTGTCAACCGTTCTGGAGAGTGTCAGAGTGATGATGGAAATTTAAATGAGGGAGAAGGTGGATTCAATGCGAATATGACGAACTTTACAAAGTGTTTTTGAGAACCAAAAAGAAAAATAGAAGTTTGACTCTTAGGTTGTTTAATTTAGATAAGGATGTGAAAGTTTTGAGAGAGTGTGAGGCGTCGTTTTGTCGACCTCAAAAGTTAAAAGTTTCGTTGTGTGAGCACTTGATTATGGTTGGTAGGGAGAACACTGATTTTACCAACACCGTGGCTAGTCTTACGAGAGATCTTCAAGCTTCTTTGGAGACTCATGAGAAACTTGAAGCCCATGAATCCTATCTCGGGAAAGATCTTGAACATTCCAGGGGGTCAACGTCACTTTAGAGGTCACGCCTAAGAAGGTATGAAGGATGTTTCTAAATCCCTCTTTATGATTTAAGAAGAAGTAAGGAATATGTAACGATGGTGCATCCACTTCCAATGTCTCACCCAAGCTTGTTCTCGAGTTTGTTATGCATCCTTATAGCCCTCATCCTAATCCACAAAGGAGATCTAACCCACCAAGGAGAGTGCGTCCTAGACATTTTGGCCAAGGTAGACCTAACCCTATTTATGTTTGTTCCCATTTCAAACAAAGAGTTCACCTTAAGAAGTTTTGTTTTAAGTTAGAAAGAGTTTCACACATGCGTGTTCCCCAATATGCTTCTACATGAGTTCACAGGCATGTTCCCGCATTCCCTCCCACATATGGTTCCACACATGCTCTCACACGTCAATATAGGTATTGAGAGTTTTTTAGAGCAAGTGGAATTTTTAGTCAAAACTTTTCAAAGTTTGATAGAGGTATTTCAAAGGATGTATACTTCTGTTGAGAACTCCTCTCGATCTAATGATTAAGGTTATGACTTATTTCTTGAACATGGTGATTATCTTGTTCATATCATGTGTCCATATTACTATATTGTATTTCTATATGTATATTGTTTTAAAAATTCCAAAAATATTTCTAATTTTCAGAAAAAGTATTAATATGTTACAAAGAATTTATTTTTGGTCAAATTTTGGAAAAGACAAAAATATTTTTATCTTTGGTTTTTTCACCATGTATGGATGTGCATTTAAGATATTCGAAGCACAACTTCATTTCATCCATTCGTCTGACTTTTTATGGAGTTTTGATACATGACTTCATTTTTTTAATGTGCGTGGCTATCACTTCATTGTTCATTGATGATTAATTTTTTCATCATAAACTTTTTATCACCTTTATTGCACACATGCACGGACTTTTTGAACATTGTACATGCTTGTCATATGTCGAATAAGATGTTCTCGTCTCAATATTATTTAATAAGGAATCAAATGTACTGAAAATTAGTTGTGCTCGTAAGAACCATTGCCTGGATTTATTTCCCTAAAAATTTATTTTATGTTAAGCAATGAAAATGGGCTACGAAAGAAAAAAATCTCTTTATGTTAAAAGCCGTCATTTTCAAAAGATCATAAAAGGTTAACGACATATAAAAATAGAAGTGCCAAGGTAATTTTTTTTTACTTCATTGATGCTTCGTCTATATGAGCATTATGATATCATCCAAAATTTGAGAGTGATTTCTAAAATATGTGAGATTTTAAGGGTGTTATCAAGTAGAAGATCACTGGGTTTGCATAACAAACTTTTTTTAAAAACATTAAATTGTTTCGCGTTATTGTTTCAAGAAGCATTTAAATTCATGGCATGTTTCATAAGTCAAGTCAATTTCATTTATGTTCAGCATTCTTACATCTCAGGTTGAAATTAAGTTCTTTCCTTATAAGTATCTCTTTGATTTTGTGCAACTTTGTTACGTATACTTATGTTAATATGTCCATGGATTATGTTCACACAATTTCATTCCGCTTTCATGATTGGGATATTAGAGTGATATTTCACAGTGTGATGTATTTGTACTTATATATAACATTTATGTGTATATATTTTATACTTGAAAAAATGGAAAACTATTCATAAATAGTTGCTCGCCTTTTTAAACTTTCATCCCATCTGCTTAAGCGTTTATCTTCGTGATGTTATTTCTTTTGGATTCGTGTGATTCTATTATTTCATGCTAGTTTCTAATCTTTTTTCTATTGTGGACAAAAAAGGAGGAGATCAAATTGATGGGGTGTTTATTTATTTTTAAACTCTCGTATGCTTCACGGTATTTCTAAACCTTTGGTTTGGGAGGGCATTAGTTTTATTAATATTAGGGGCTAATTTGGCTTCGATTTCTTTTTTGTGCCGAGATATCCAAAGGGGAAGATTTGTAAGAGAAAACTTCTTATAATTGCTAATTTTATTTTTATTTGGCTCATCCCGTTATACCCCAAAGCACCCTCGTGACTGTTCTCAAGTCTTTGAATAGAAGAATTATTAGTGACATTTGAAAGATTCAATATCGGTCGTCACAACTTTATCCGAGAAGAGTTATAAGGTGGTTTGGTAAAGGTTTATTGTTTTGGGGTAGATTTTAAAGAATCTTCTTTTAAAAGTTTAAAAAAGAAATTTAAAAGGTTTGTGAAAAAATTTCGAAGTCGTTAGAACGATATCATATGTCATTTGAACAAGTTCCTAAAGGTCGTTAGAATGATTTTACTTCATTCGAAGGTTGTTAGAATGAGTTTCCTTCGATCGAACGAAATCTGATATGTTTCCTTTTTGGTTAGCACTGGAATGTCATTAGATGTCTCTTTGTAACACATTCGAATGATATCAGGTACTTGGTTTGAACAAGGTGTCAGTTTGTTCAAACGAGTACGCGTGTTTTTGTTTTTTTAAGACCGATCTATTACAATGTCTAATCCCCATCTCTTTGCAACAACTTTACCTTTAAAAAGATATGTGAGAATAAACTTTTCTCCAAGCCTTTTTGGAGTTATTTGTGTGACCAAACTCTGTAATTCTTGAATCTTTGAGGATCACTTTGCCAAACCAAGAAGAACATAATCTAAAGTTAAAAGCCCTTGTATAGTTTTTCTCTACTACTGATTTGTGGAATCAAGGCTCTACGGATGAAGAAGACTAGAATTGTATATCCTAAAGGCTGATCGGTGGATACCGAGGGAAGATATGCTTTCTGTGGGTGGTGCTAGACTACATCATATTCTATTGAATATTTGATCACACTGTGCATTATACTTATTGGATCTATAATTAGTCATTAAGTAATTCGAATCGGTCAAAAACAATGTTGAATTAAAGGTTTAGCCCGAAAGGGATTTTTCCTCTACTTCTTTTTCTTTTTATTTTGGTTTGGAGATTTCGTTTGGACAACTGGCTTCCATTTATCTTGCATGCTCATTAAGTTTAAACAAGATAAAATTGGGTAAAAATTGGATCTTTGTGTGTGTTTTCCTGAGATACAAGTGAATCCATATAACCCCGCATTTTAAAATTAGTACCATAGCAGGTTACACTAATTTATTATGTGATATTTATTTTCAATTATATGTATAATAGGGTTCTTATTTTTGATGGGTCAATTTATGCACGCTGGAAAGTTCTAATGAGTTCGGTTTTGAAGTCAATTTACTAGAGAGTTTAGCTTGTTTATAAAAGAGGTAACTAATGAAGAAGTCATAAGTCTTAAACCTATCACTGCTTGGATGGATGATGAGAATTAAATGGGTAAACTTTAATTCACGAGGCTTAAGTGTTATTTCTAGTGCAGTCACGCTCGATGAATTTCATCGCATTATTACGTGTACCACGTCTAAGGAAGCGTGGATAACCTCTAACTCACTCACGAGGGTACCAATGTCATGAAAGATTCTAAGCTATAAAATTTCATCATGTAGTACACCCAAACACTCTGGAAACACTAATTGGACCAAGCCTACTTTGTGTACCTATATATATGGGTAAAATGCATGTTTTTAAGATGCATAACAAATCTATATATAGGGCAAGGCGGATACACCACTACACCAAAAACAGCAATTTGGCACACCTTGATATTAAAAATCTGGCACAGCTTAAAACTGTGCCAAAATCTGGCACGGTTTAATAACAATCTGGCACACTTTATAACCGTGCCAAAATTTGGCACTGTTTAAAAGTGTGCCAAAATTAAGAACACTTCACTAAAATATAAATACCTTTAAAAAATTAACCCACTTAATTTTTTGAGGCTTCCGCTCCCTTCCCTCTCTTAATATCAGGTTCCTTCTTCTCTCTCTTTCTCTATCACGCTCAAGCAAATTCTATTAGGTATTAAAGGAGGCGTGTCACCAATTTTCAGCTGGCGTATAGGTATGATAGTTTTCTAACTGTTTCCAGCCCAGTATGGGTTTTTTCCTTCTTCACGACACATTTATTCTTGGTTGGAGACACTCGCAGCCATCCCTGTTCTTCCTCATGGTGTTGTTCAACTTGGTTCATCCATGGTTGTAAGTTTTTCCCCTTCCCAAATATCCTGAGTTGTCACAAAAGAAAAAAAATAAAGATAGAAAGTATAAGCACATGCTTCTTTCAATTTTCATGAGTTATTAATACCTCATTGCTATGATATTATCTTTCGAGTAAACTCGTATCTATGTTGTAGTCGAATCAGATTTAAGTCTTTCTGATGTGAATAGGAGATTACTAGATTTAGATTAGGGTTTATATTAAATTGTGTTTTAGTGTATCTAGGTTTGTCATTTTAATAATTTGTTAGATTTAGGACTATGGTTAGTTAGGCTATAAATAAGCTCAATTGTAATAATCATTCTACGTTACTTTAATTTTGGCATATAATATTTGAGAAATTGCTTTGGCTTTTCATTATGATTATTCTTTTCTGTGTGTGCTAGTGAGTTAATTATGGTGTGTTTACTACGGTTTCTTACGCCCACTCTGTATTCTCTTTGGACTCTAAATAGCACCATGGAAGACTATGATTTTTTCATTTTTTTACATCCATGTGGAAAAACAAGAAATGTGATTTTCTGTGCATCTGAAGCAATGTTCAATTTTAATCTTGTTCTACATTTTAATAATTGCACTTTCATCCTGAAAAGGGGGATGATATATTTTAGTTTTCTATTTAACTTTATTAAATACATAATTCCCCCCTCCTCGACAATTAAGGTGAACAACTGTCAACCTTGCTTGGACAATAGACCTATCTCTAGGGTCAATGTATGTTGACCTAATTAGGAAATGGAGGTTAATGTATGTTGACCTCCTCGACAAAATTTGTCTCCTTTTAATATTTTTGTTGTTTTTTCAAATTGAGGCTTACGCCTTGATTCGACCCTAAGCTTATTCCTCGTCTCACCAGGCATTAACTCAAATTCACCTCACCAAGAACCAACTATTTGCTGATTTAATGAATCAATTTAGTAAATTTTAGGGCGTTACTTATTGGAGTTTCTACATATATATTAACTTGGTAGTGACAACTGATTAAACCTATATATATATTACATAAGTTGTCGTGATTTTAGAGTAAGATTTATATCTATGATTCTTGTTGCTTTCATTTATTGGTTCCTAATATCATTGTTGTTATTCGGGACTACTATATTATATAAACATATTTTATACATGTACACATATATATATATATATATATATATATATATATATATATATATATATATATATACTAGCGTATGGCCGTGCCTGAAGGAACGACGAAATTTTTCAAAGTACGTAATCGCGAAACGACGATAATTTTTCAAAGTACGTAATAGCGAAAAGCAAAAATTTTGAAGTGTAATTTTAAAACAATGTCAAATAGTCCAATAACATTCAAATAGTCTAGATTCATCAAATAAATTCACATATAATACAAAATATACAATATTCATCCATCGAATTCACATTGTCTCAAAAAAACAAAGTGTCAAATTTTTAAAAAAATTGGGCATAATCTCATTTGTTTATGGAACTATTCACCTTGCTTAACAAATAACAAATAGTCCAACATCCAAATTGTCTAAATTCTTCAAACAAATTCACATATAAAATGAAATATACAATATTCACCAATCAAATTAATTGTGTCTCAATAAAACAAATTGTCAGTTTTTAAAAAAAATTGGGCATAATCTCCTTTGTTTATTGGGCATATTCTCCATGGTGCTTCTGGATTAGGTGCTACTACTGCTGTCTTCCCATCCTTCTTCCCGCCTCTAGCCATGATCACTCTCTCCCTCTCGGTTTTCTGTACGATTTGACAAACAATAAACATAATTAATCAGTTTCTCGAACAAAGATACAGTCACATAAGCAAATATACAATCAATAAAATGAAATATACAATCACATCCAAATTGTCTAAATTCGAGATTGATTTAGCCGGATCCAATTGGATTACCTCTTTTATACAAAAATGCAGTTTCGAGTTTGATCCCATCATATTTGGTCTACAAATAAAACAAATAACAATTTTAAGAAAAAGGAACTATTTGAATAATTGCATATGCATATATGCGAGTGAATATATGCAGTGCGTGTGTGCATGTTGGTGTGTGTGCGCGTGTGTTCGTGTGTGAGTGGGAAAGGGGGAGGGGATGGGCAGGGGACGTGTGTGCCTGTGCATGTTTATGTGTGTGGGCGTGTGTGCGTGTGAGTGGGTAAGGGGGAGGGGACGGGCAGGGGGCGCGTGTGTGCGTTCGTGCGTGTGCGCATGTGTGTGCGTGTGCGCATGTGTGCGTGTGTGAGCGGGGAAGGGGGGAGTGGACGAGGCAGGGGGCGTATGTGTGCATGTGTACGTGTGCGCGTGTTTACGTGTATGCATATATGCAGTGCGCGTGTGTGCATGTTTATGTGTGTGTTTGTGTGCGCGTGTGTGCATGTGTGAGTGGGGAAGGGGAAGGGGAAGGGGGAGGGGGAGGGGAAGGGGACGGGCAGGGGGCGCATGTTTGTGTGTGTGTTTGTGTGCGTGTGTGAGTGGGGAAGGGGGGAGGGGACGGGCAGGGGGCGTATGTGTGCGTGTGTGTGTGTGCGTGTGTGAGTGGGGAAGGGGGGAAGGAACGGGGTTACGTATGCATATATGCAATCTACATATATGCATATGCATATATGTAGTGCATGTGTGCGTGCGTGTGTTTGTGTGCGCGTGTGTGAGTGGGAAAGGGGGAGGGGACGGGCAGGGGGGGCGTGTGTGCGTGTTTGTGTGTGTGCATGTGTGAGTGGGGAAGGGGGAGCATGTGTGCGTGTGTGTGTGTTTGTGTGCGCATGTGTGCATGTGAGTGGGGAAGAAGGGAGGGGACGGGGTAGGTATGCATATATACAATCTGCATATGCATATATGTAGTGCGAGTGTGTGCGCGTGTATGAGTGGGAAAGGGGGAGGGGAAGGGCAGGGGGTGCGTGTGTGCATCAAACCGTGGGGAAACCATTAAGAAAACATATTAGCTCTATAATAGTACATAGAAGCAGTTATGTTATTCAATCCAAGCCCTGTCTAATTTGAGACAAATGTGCATCGAAAAAAGAAAAGTTTAGGTGTTGCGTGGATATAAATTTTCATGGACAAGGTGTAATTTACATGCATATATATGCATATGCAGATTGCATATATATGCAGTCATATATATGCATATGCATATGCATATATATGCAATTTGCGAGGCGTTGTGTAGTGTGATATGCATATATATGTTAATGGATATTTCTAGGCTGAGCTTAGAGCAATATAGCTCGCTCCAAGGGTGGAGTGGAGACTTCCTTTCCCATATCGTCTTTCATCCATTGGGATGATATCTTTCTTTGAAAGATAGAAAGACTACTTTACCCGCTTCCATAGCCTTATAGATGACTGGTCGGTCGAAAATCCCGAAATCGCTCTCTTGCTTAGGACAGGAAGCAATGGGAGTTTCAAAAAGGCTTATTGCCTATCAAATAAAGTGATTGAACTATCTTACTTGGGCGGATGAGTAGAAAGAGGTGACTTACGAAACCTCTGTTAAGGGAGAAACTTTCCTATATAGATGTTGCACATCAAAAGAATCCGAGCGACTTTCCAGCCTTACTCAAATAGGGGGTGTAAATGTCGAATAAAAAGAGAGGGAGACGGCTCAGAATGAGGGTCAATTGATTTGTCCGATCAAGCGCTGCAACTCCTTTTTGCTTCTTGGGGAGTGGGATCCCGGATCGTTGCTGCCTACCTTGATTCATGGGGCAGGGGGCCTCGAGGGATGTTTGAATATCCACAAATTTCATATATATGCACTGTGTGTGCAATGTAGGCAGTGTAGGCCGTAAATTGCATATATATGCATATGCATATATATACAACATATATATGCAGATTGCATATATACTGCATATATATTCACTGCATATATATGCAGATTGCATATATATGACTGCAATATAGTTCAGCAATAAACAATTCACTCTGAGCCATTTCTTATAAAAGACTCTTGCATCCATTTTGCTCATGAGTGTGGGTTGTAACACAAAAGAATGTAGTAATCAAAGGATTTCCTATCTATAAGTACCATGAATTTGTATTTTATCCGTCAGGTATTAATGAAAAGCATTTAAACTACGTCAGATAATTTGTGATCCGAAATTATATTTTACTCAATTCAACAGGTATTAATCAAAAAGCATTTAAACTATGTCAAATAATTTGCAAAACCCACATATATTTTACTCAATTAAACACAAAATGAATAAACACATGGGGTATGAATAACAAAATAAAATGTACGCATATAATAGTCATTTAAGTATGAAACTTGAGCAAATAGGGAGTGTATCCGTCACTGTCCATGCCTAACTGGTTGGAAGAGAGAGTTTGAGAACTAGATAAACATGCCTTACTAATGTATTCAATTTCTTTCTCCAGTTCGTAATCCACAAACCTTGCTTTACTATTTTCTTCATTAGCAGATTTATCATTCTCCTCTTCTTCCATAAATGATGCCCAAGGACTATTTTTAAAAATGTTGAGATTGAGTTGCATATCTACTAATGCAGAAGGTGGTTCATCATTAAGGATTGGGATAATAGCAATATGGTTTACCTCTTCAGGTTGGACTGCTTCTTATGTATTTAATCCATTTAACTAAATATCGAGGGGCTTCTATAGAGGGTCTTCTTCATTAATTTTACAGTTGGCATAGTCCACATCTTAAATAAGAGGATTCTTAGTTCCAGAAATGTCTTCAAAATCTGAATGATTAACGGATTTAAGAACATAAACTTGACTTAAGATCTACCTCTAGTCTTAGTTCTTGATATTCTTAAAGTATTTTATTTATCTTATGGATGTGTTTGTTTATTCATGTAAACTCCATCCAATTGAATTATTCTAACCACTTTATAGTCAATAACCAAATGTCTTAAAATTTCACAATGAGAGCATTTAGTTTGGAGTTTTTCATATTCCACTTCCTGTTCATATCTAACCTATGTTGGAAATTTTAAGGCACACAAGTGCATATAAAAGAGAGGAGAAAGTGTGAGAAGAAATACTTGCCTGAGTTGATTTCCAGAGGAGTTAGTCTGTCAGGTAATAGTTGCTCTCATGATTGAGATCAATCGT
The DNA here is from genome assembly GCA_949130495.1 of Sambucus nigra. Classification (NCBI taxonomy): domain Eukaryota; kingdom Viridiplantae; phylum Streptophyta; class Magnoliopsida; order Dipsacales; family Adoxaceae; genus Sambucus; species Sambucus nigra. The sequence continues at coordinate 576,904,417 of OX422214.1, read as the reverse complement.
GCTTTTATAAACCCATCATTTATCGACCTATTCTTTGAAGCTACTAATATGAGTACTAGTGTTTGTCCTATGATGCCGTTGTTGGTTTTTCTCTAAAATATTATTACATACCTCTCTTTCAATTTCAGCTTTACTAATTAATATTCATCCATTAATATTTGTGTGTATGTATATATCTTTATGATTAACATTGGTGACGTGTTTTTTATCTTTATTTTCAGCAGGTTTGGTTATAAACATGGTTTTTTATCTTCATCAGGGTCGGTTCTTCTTTATCATGATCAGAGAAATTACGTTTATTATCTGCCTCTTCTTAGCGCATCGAGACCGAGGCCCAAGATTGGGAAGCAGAAACTCAGGTATTTAAGCAATTGTTCTCCCATTCAATATGTTGTATATATGCAACAAATATGCTATTGTGAGCATATAGGCAACATATATGTTGATGGGTGCATATATGCTACTGCATATATGCAATTGTATGAATATATGTTGCATATATGCAGTTGCGTGCATATCTGCTGCTGCATATATGCATACAGCTACTGGATATATGCATACAGCTACTGCATATATGCAACTGTATGCATATATGTTGCATATATGTTGTTGTGTGCATATATGCATACAGTTATTGCATATAAGCTACATATATACTACTGTATGCATATATGCATATATGTTGCATATATGTTGCTGTGTACTGAAATTAACTGAACTTGAGTTAGAGATAACGATAGAAGCTGTCCTACTTAGTTTTAGTATGCTAAAAATTCCTATAGATTTGTGTTCAATCTCCTGTTCAGTCCCCGAAAAATCCCATCATACTTTTACATATCTTCGTCTTTCTTTAATAATATTAATTTCAATGGCTCTAGACGACTATTTTTCTTCTTCCTAATCCTCGTTGAATGAGTAGGCCACATCCTTCAAAAAATTTATAGATTACATAGGTGATAAAAGCCGTTGAAGATTACGATAATTTCAAAACATGTAGATTAGACTTAAAAATAATCGTTGAAGGGTGAAATCCTGAACCAGCCCCAAAATGTCCTCGTAGGAGGCACGAACACCTCGCACGGGATAAATGTAACTTATACGAACTGATCGCGTAGTCGATGGTCTCCCGGTTTGAGAATACGATGATAATTTGCAAAAATAACACTTAAGACTTAAAAACAGGCCGTTAAAGGGTGAAAACCTAAACCAGCCACGAAACATCCCCGTAAGAGGCACGAACACCTCGCACGGGACCAATATAACTTGTAGGAACTGACTGCGTAGTCGCGGGTCTCCCGGTTTGAGAATACGACGGTAATTTGGAAAAATAACACTTAGAATTAAAAACAGGTCGTTGAAGGGTGAAAACCAAAACCAGCCCAAACCATCCCCCAAACGTCCCCGTAGGAGGCACGAACACCTCACACGGGACCAATGTAACTTGTAGGAACTGATCGTGTATTCGCGGGTCTCCCGATTTGAGAATACGACGATAATTTGTAAAAATAACACTTAGACTTAAAAATAGGCCGTTGAAGGTTGAAAACCCAAACCATCCCCCAAACGTCCCCATAGGAGGCACGAACACCTCGCATAGGACCATTGTAACTTGTAGGAACTGACCGCGTAGTCGCGGGTCTCCCAGTTTGGAAATACGATGATAATTTGCAAAAATCAACACTTAGACTTCTAAACAAGTCTTTAAAGGGTGAAAATCGAAACCATCCCCCAAACGACCTCGTAAGAGGCACGAACACCTCGCACGGGATCAATGTAACTTATAGGAACTGACCGTATAGTTCCGGGTCTCCGAGTTTGAGAATATTATGATAATTTATAAAAATCAACACTTAAACTTAAAAAGAAGTCGTTAAAGGGTGAAAACCCAAACCAGCCCCGAAACAACCCCGTAGGAGGCACGAACACCTCACACGGGACCAATGTAACTTGTAAGAATTGACTGCATAGTCCCGGGTCTCCCGGTTTGTGAATATGACGATAATTTGCAAAAATTAACACTTAAACTTAAAAGCAAGTCGTTAAAAGGTGAAAACCCAAACCAGCCCCTAAACGTCCCCGTAAGAGACCTGGCAAAATGAGGCACGACACGATAACACGACACGAAATTATAAGTTAATGGGTTTAGTCTTATTGGGTTTGGGTCATTAACGGGTTAACACGGTAGAACCGTTATCATAACGGGTCGTGTTTGGGTTTGTAGTCTTACACGATTAAACCCGTTTATACCCATTATCACCCGTTAGTGGTACCGGGTTTTATTGGGTCGTGTGACCCAAACCAATATTACACGGGTACTAACGGGTATTAACGGGTACTAACGGGTATTAACGGGTACTAATGGGTATTAACGGGTACTAACAGGTAATATAGGGTCACCCAACCCGTTACCCGTTTAGACCCGTTAATATTAACGGGTGTTAACGGTTCGGGTCGTGTACCCGTTAATATTAACGTGTCGTGTTTGGGTATCATCAATTGACCCGTTAGTCTTAACGGGTCGTGTACGGGTTAAGGGTGTTTTCACCCGTTAACCCGCTAACACGACCCGTTAACCCGTTAACACATCCCGTTGACAGCTCTAGTAGGAGGCACGAACACCTCGCACGAGACCAATGTAACGCAAACACCTCGCACGGGACCAATATAACTTATAGGAAATGACCGCGTAGTCCCGGGTCTCCCAGTTTGAGAATATGACGATAATTTGCAAAAATCAACACTTAAACCTAAAAACAAGTTGTTAAATGGTGAAAACCCAAACCAGCCCCCAAATGACCCTGTAAGAGGCACGAACACCTCGCACGGGACCAATGTAACTTGTAGGAACTGACCGAGTAGTCTCGGGTCTCCCAATTTGAGAATATGACGATAATTTGAAAAAATGAACACTTAGACTTAAAAACAAGCCGTTAAAGGGTGAAAACCCAAACCAACCCCCAAACGACCCCATAAGAGGCACAAGCACCTCGCATGAAACCAATGTAACTTATAGGAACTAACCGCATAGTCCCGGGTCTCCCAGTTTGAGAATATGATGATAATTTGCAAAAATAACACTTAGACTTAAAAATAAGCCCTTAAAGGGTGAAAACCCAAACCAGCCCCCAAACGACCACATAGGAGGCACGAACACCTCGCACGGGACCAATGTAACTTGTAGGAACTAACACGTAGTCCTGGGGCTCTCGGTTTGTGAATATGATGAAAATTTACAAAAATCAACACTTAGACTTAAAAACAAGTAGTTAAAGGGTGAAAACCTAAACCAACCCCCAAACGACCCCGTAAGAGGCACAACACCTCCCACGGGACCAATGTAACTTGTAGGAACTTATCGCGTAGTCCCGAGTCTCCCGGTTTGTGAATATGACAATAATTTGCAAAAATCAACACTTAGACTTAAAAACAAGCCGGTAAAGGGTGAAAACTCAAACCATCCCCCAAACGACCCCGTAAGAGGTACGAACACCTCGCATGGGACCAATGTAACTTGTAGGAACTGACCTTGTAGTCCCGGGTCTCCCAGTTTCCGAATATGACGATAATTTCCACTCCTATATGTAATTTTTTAGTTTGAGTAAAAAAAAATTTGTAAATTACTGCGTTATTAATATCGTATCTTTTTTGTTTCCTAATTTTTTTGTATTAGCAGGTTTTGGACTGTCCAGAAAATAGATGAAATTCTGCCCAATTTTTTTTTTGCCTGTGAACTATTAAAGACTTGTAATATTTTTAAGTTTGTATGTACATTAGTTTATCAACAACGTGAAATATTTTTAATTTGTGAATTTTTGTGCTTTTAAATAATTATTTTTTTTTTCTTTTTATAAAAAAATTTGGCACAGTTCAAAATCGTGGCAAAAGTGTATCATATTTTGGCATGGTTTTGAGCTGTGCCAAATTTTTTTAAACTGTGCTGAATCTGCACAGTTAAAAACTGTGCCAAAAGTGTGCCAGAAATATCAAATTCTGGCACGGTTTAAAAGTGTGCCAGAAGTGTTCCTTTTTGGCCAAATCTGGCACACTTTTGAGCCGTGCCAGAAAAAAATGGCCATTTTGGGACACCTGATTCTGGCACAGTTCAAAATCGTGCCAGATTTGATCTCGCACAGTTTTAAACCATGCCAGATTCCTGTTTTTGGTGTAGTGACACACACACAGGGAGAGGGAGAGAGAGAGGGGGAGGGGGAGGGAGGGAGGGCGAGAGAGAGAAATGGCCTTAAGTGTGGAGCCTCGTCTTCCCCTTCACCCCATCATCTGAGGTATTCTCAAGGAATATGGGATAACCTAACACATTTGGGAGCCTATAGGTATATTATTACCTTCAGTATATGATCTCTTTGAAGGAGAAAATGGATCTCATCAATACCAAGGATATACTTTGGTTCAATGATGAACTTAAAAAGAATGTCTAAGATCCTCGGTATTGGTATTTTTCCTTATGAAAACTTGTCAAAAGATTGTGAGGGTAAGTGAGACCAACAATCATTTTTGGAAGAATAGGTTTTTCTTAATTGGAGACCAATTGGTAGTTTTTCCTCCACAAATATAACTAAACCATTTATATGCCCCGGGAGTGGGGAAATTCATTACCTAATGATATTTATTTCCCTTTTGATTACAAGTTATTGGCCCCAAACTTATATTAATATGTGATTACTAACTTGTTACTTTAACTTATTTTGTAGATAAAGTGGCCCTAAAAATCTCTCTAGTCGATAGACAACTTGCGTTAAAGTACTATCAAAAGGCTCCTCCCATATATGAAGACATTTTTACCATGGAAATCTCACACATTTTGCTTACATTATCACCTCGACCTAGATAATCATCGTAACTAAATCAAGGATCAAACATTCAATAATTTTTACCTAAGTGATTCTTTTGGTCTCTACTTTTACTATCCTCTTTTTGTTCAAGTCAATATTCCTCAAAACCTTCAGAAGATCAAACCTCATATCCCACCTGAGGAATGGCGTTGAATGTTTCGAATTTCACTACTCTTGTTATTCTTGGGGATGAGAAGGACACAAATAAGGTTTAGACAAAGGGACCTTTCAGGCTGACCCTAAATACCAAAAGTTGGCTCAAGTCCTTGCCTACAGCTTCTTAGACCAACTATGTCCATATGAGGAAATTAGAAATAGGTTGTTACAAAGTCCCAGAGTACCTGAAAAAAGGATTATTCTTATCACTCTCCCCCAACTATGTAAAGATGATGAGTCCTCATAGACTTATACTAGGACAATGAGGATTTATATGACTTATGTGGGATACAAGCTTGACTATATCTACCTCAGGAGCCTTGATGATGAGACCCCGTGGTATCATAATCAACATAAATCCTTACAGGTAATTACTTATCACTTTTACTTATGCATTTTGTTACTCTTTTCCCCTTTGCCTAAATTTTGATTATTATTTGCAATTGGTTATATTACAGTACTATAAGAGAAGGCTCATATGGGGGAGAATAAATATAAGGCCTATGAGGATTGGAAAGTTAAAAACTTGGAGTTTTACGACAAGAATGAGGCATTTAAGAAGTAAAATGGTCAACTTGGAGCAAGAGAAAATTTGAATGGGACTTTGATGTGGATCATAAAATTCAAGACGAACTTAAAGAGGTACGGTCAAAATTATCTCTCACTTTAAGGCCTCGTCTAACTCTAGTCTTGCATGCATTTCCTTTTTTAAGAATGGATACAATGATATAAAGAGTGATCGAATTGTAAAGAAGTATCCTGAATTCAAGGAAGAAAAAGTGGATCAAGGGTGTGTTGATGACGAGGAAGCAATGGCCATTGTAGGAAAGGCCGATAGAGAGGATAATTAAAAGTTAGTTAAGCAAGCTAAAGTTAGATCTTTCGTCGATGTTTCTACTTTAATAGTTTCTTTAGTTTAAACTACTTCAGTGGGTGATGAAGGATCTAGGGTTTAGGCCTAAACACCTTTTTAATTCACAAAACATCCTCCCTAATATAATTGGGAATCTTTTTAAAACCCTACAGGCTCATACCTATACTTTTGGAGAGAGAGATATATGACTGACTTATGACATAGAGGGATCACGACTGAAGACCAAAGGATGACGGATGACGAGTGTATACCGAGGGTTGATCACCACTTGTGGAATGCTCAGGAATGAGTGGTATTCTTTAGAGATTCTATAAAGACTGCGCATTATACTTGTGGTTGTATCAAGTAGAATTGTAAGTCAATTGTCTTGAAAAGTTTCTAAAGTGCTGATATAAAAGATTTTTCCCTGAAAATGGATTTTTTTTCTCAATTATTGTGTGATTACATATCACTTTGATGAATGTCTTAATATAATAAGATAAAATTGGATTTGTGATTGGACATTTAATTAAACAGGTTAACCCATTAAGATCGTGTGCACTCTCAAATTGGTATCTGAGAATTTTGCACGCATTTACAAGTTTATACTTGATCATTCTTTAGTAGCTTTATTCGTGATTTTGTAATTTGCTAAAATCCTAGGGTTTCAAAATATTCTTCATTTATTTTCATCATTGGACATTGTAAGGACATTCTCACATGTAATTATGATAAAAATTTATTTGGATCATCCTCATCCTAGCCTCTGATTGTATGAGCATTCAATGTATTAGGTCTTGATCTGTCCTAATAAATTTATTTAAGTAAAAGGTCTTGTAGCTTACAAACACCTTCCCACTAATTACCTTATTTTTATTTTTATTCCCCAGCTTAGCAGTTGTAGGGATGAATTCGTGGTCATGCTCATAAGGAGTCCTTTTTCTTTTAAGGAAATGTTATCTTTTGGTTCGATTATCTTTTTATTAGGACTTATTATTTTGTGAATGCATGCTTTCCTCTGATAGTTCTCTGAGGAGTTCCTTTACCCCCTTGATATGACTTCGTCCTTATCCTCTTTCCTATCTATTAATACTACGTAATATAAAATACACATAAGGCAAAAATAAAATTTATGAAGAAAATTTTTCACTAATATTCAGTCTTTCTATTATTACAGAGAGTGATTGTTGCATTAGGTTTTCTAGTTGTAGAACTTGATAATCACACAAAATTTTCATATATATACCATAAAAGACCCATTTTATTTGTTATTTCTCATTAATATTGGCCTTATGTGTGTAATCGTTTAATCTGTAGGTCAATATGCAACTGCAATTTTGAAATTCTTGATTCAAAGAAATTGCGGCAAAAATATGTTCAAAGGAGTCAATGAATATTTTCTAATTACCCAATAAACCTAAGACACAATAAACCCCATTCCTAACCATTTTCCAAACTTCTCCTATTTTCACCTCATTTACCCCATTTGTGTGTGTGTGTGTGTGTGTGTGTGAATATATACATATATAGGGAGGTTATCTAGTGGACCTAAAAATAGACTTTTTAATGGACCTAATAAAACATTAAAAAAACTAATTAATTGTAATTATGTGATGTAATTGGTCTGCTCCAGCAGCACCCTAGACCATTCCGACAAGACCCCCACCTCCACCACACCGCCCCACGACCACCCCACACCCCTGAATGTTGATGTCATATTCTCTGCTCTCACCCACATTTCTCATCACTTGAGCAAAGCCATGGCCATCCAAAACCCGAAGCAACATAAACCGAGTGCTACCACTAAAACCTCCTACTTCTCCACCCAAGCCTTAATCCCAAATATCTGGCCTCATAACCCCAACCGCTAATGAGCTCCACCTTCTATCAGACCCACCCAACTACCAAACCTATGAACTTATACCTCTGAAGTTCCATAACCATCTAAATTCCGCCGACCATCTCCATACTAATAATCCTTGTGAAAATCAAGAACCCACCTCCGACCCACTTTCAAACAAGTCGGAGACCTGCTTGTAAACCTGAATCCTACTCTGATCAACCCATGGCCATAGACAACAAACCCAACTGCAAAAACCCGATTCTAAGGCCCATAATTGCTTCCAAACCATAACCCAACTCCGACCAACCCCCCCCCCCCCCCCCCCCTGAACGCTGATATGTCGAAATCGGTTAAGGGTAATCAGGTGAAGTGGGTTTTATGGGAAAAGGCAGGTTTGGGTTTCTTTTTCAAAATAGATGGGGTGGGGGTGGGGGTGGGGGGGTCTTGACGGAATGGTCTTGGGTGCCGCTCGTGCGGACCAATTACACCAAGGAATTATAATTAATTGGATTTTTTAATGTTTTATTAGGTCCATTAAAAAGTCCATCTTTTAAGTCCACTAGAGAACCTCCCTCCCTCCCTCTCTCTCTCTCTCTCTCTCTCTCTCTCTCTCTCTCTCTCTCTGTCTATATATATATATATATATATATAATAATGCTCCTGTGCGGACTAGTCCGCATTTTAAGAATGCGGACCGGACATGTGTCACCTAGCGGTGCGCCGAGAAATTATTGCCTAAATTATAGGCATACTCTCTCTCTTTTCTGGGCTCACCGCCAGGTGACACATGTCCGGTCCGCATTCTTAAAATGCGGACTAGTCCGCACAAGAGCAGGACTGTATATATATATATGTGTGTGTGTGTGTGTGTGTGTGTGTGTGTGCCTGTGCTTAATTTTTGTGAGGAACGTTCCAAATTTTCAACCGCCAACAAAAGATCCTTATGTGAAAAAGGCATACACTAAAAATGTTGACATTTCTTTGCATTGGAAATGAAATATCACTCACCAAAAACAAAAAATAACTGAAAATAGCACAGGACATAGTACCATTTCAAAAAAGAAAAAGTCTCGATCGAAAAGAGTGTTATATTGTATCGAGAACTCCCTCCCTAAATTCCTAATTGTAGTTTTTTTTTTAAATCTATTCAATATCCTAGGTTACTTTCTTATAAAGGAAAAAATTGAACTTCTCTCTCTCTCTCTCTCTCTCTCAATTCTTTCATATATTTGAATTTTTTTCGTCTCTTTCTTTTCTCCATACAAATCAACTTCCCTCTCAACTTAATACTACTCGATTTGTTTTATTATTTATGCTAGTTCCTGGGGGTCAACAACTTAAAGAGATGAGAACTTACAAGCATAAAAAGATAGGTTTTTAAATTGCAGTCGGATTATATATTAGAGTTGGAGTTTATAGATAAGTTTTATTAATTCATCATCTACATACAAGTTTTTTCAACATGTTATCCTATTTACTGTTAATGTTTTAATTTAATTCCCTTTAGGTATTTTTACTAATTTTTGTACATTTTTCTATTATATATAATATTGTTTACTTGAATGCAAAGAGATAGTCTAAAACCAAATAAAGGAAAAGGGTGATTTTAAATTAAGTCATATTATAAAAATCTTAATACCAAAGGGCCTACCTAAAATTTATTTCATATATATATACACATCATCGTTATTATTATTATTATTATTATTATTATTATTATTATTATTATTATTATTATTATTATTATTATTATTTTATGTGTGTATTTATCTTTATGTGTTATTGTAATACCCCATACTTTCATTATTATTTAATTTTCACGTGTTTATAATTATTAATTTAATTGGAAGAAACTAAATTGATTATATATCGCTTATGAGTGAAAGCGACAGTTTATTATTATATGTCGATAGAATGTTACATCAGCGGATCAGTATAATTTATGGCCGGCGCATACGACACGCGCATGTTTGGTCCGATTAATGAGATATTAGTATATTCAGAGTTGAGTGATTCGGTTGACCTTTTCGAGTGTAATGGTGATCCGGGTAGGGTCAAAATAGTCCAAAATAGATACTCGAGTGTTATGATTGGGTTCCAAAGGTTGTTTAGTTTTATAATAGGACCCGTACAAGGGTGGAAGGTTCATTTTACACTTAGGGTTAAGTAAAAAACGGTATTAGAGTAATTAAGGGAGTATTTAAGAGGTTGGGTAGGTAGATGGCAGCCCACTTTTGATATTATGTACAAGAGAGATTAAGAGAGTTCAAGATAAGAAAGAAAAAAAAAAGGATAAAGAGCATGGCGAAGAGAAAGAGAAGTTATCTTCGGATTCAACATGTCATCAAACATGTAGAGAACATCGAATTAAATCCACAAAGGCAAATAGTTACTTGCTTTAAGTTGCAATAATATTTTGTTAATTACTTTCATAATTAAATAAAAATATGGGAATTAAAGTATAAAGATAGATTCTTTGATTCATTAATATAGAGATTTATATGATAAGAGATATGTGATTCATATTTATTATCAGCTAATATTAATCATATTAAAATTTTGAAATTAATTCTGGGTTTAAATTGACGAGCATGTAGAACTTTGATTGGAAGGTTGAACTTTTTAAAATCAAATTGGGGAAAATTATGAGTTGAATTGATTTGATGTTTGATTCATAATCTATGGTGTTTCATATAGGATTCAGGGTTATTTAGGTGTTATAATGTTGTTGGAACGTGTAATACCCCGAATTTTTCTAAAATAAATATAAAACTATATTTTAGATATAAAATAATTTTTTTAAGGAAATTTAATTTAATAGGTAAATTAAATTTATTTATTGCGAACAAGTAATTTGTTGTTATGTCGTAATCATGTGTGGTAGATTTTTGTAACAATTACATATGTAGTAGAAAATTTATAAATGACGTGTGGAACGATTATAAAAATAATTGTGACACATTTCGAGGTGTCATATGGGCTCGTTTAGGGGTTTTAAACCTTTAGAAACAATCTTTGGGTATAGGTATCTAAGTTGTGAGACTTTGGGGCTAGTCTGATTATGGGTTCGGACCCATTTGAAGGTCTAAAATTTGGGATTTAACCCAACTCGAGATTAAGGAACTAATTACCTATATTAAGAGGCTAATAAACTCCCTCGAGATTTCATCTAAGAACCCTAGCCTACGCCACTGAGAGAGAGAGAGAAGGCAAGAACCCACAACAATTGAAGAGGGAGATTCAAAGGGAATTTCATCAACCACGTATCCAGACAAGAATTTTCTTGCACAATTTAATGTCCAATTTACTTCTAGATTCATCGTAGTAAACCCCACATGATTTTTGGGTCTTAATTTGAAATTTGATGATTTAATGTTAGGGTTAAAACTTATGCATGTAGAGGATTAATTGGAACATAGGGTGTTAACCTAGAAATCTAGGATAATCGAATTCTTAAATTTGATGATAAATGCTTTAGGGTCTTTGTGATAAGTTTAGAGAATCTTGGATTCATGTGTAGAGGTTTTAATGCATGTTTATGCCCCCCAAATCTTATTGATATATGGTTTATATTGTAGTAGAAAATATGGACTACAGGTAGTGGTTTAATCACATGAATTCTTGGAATTAGGGAAAGAAATCAATGTTAATATATGAAATTAATGGCTCTAAGATGAGTAACTAAGTGGTAAGGACTCAATTACATGGTTATGTAAAGGAATGAACAATTGGAAGAAATGTTGGAAAAGAATTAAGAAATCCTGTAATAAAGAAACTATCAGATCTAGGTTGTTGTGCCATTTCGAATCGATTCGGCCTTGGAGCGAATCGATTTGGTCTGGTAGCGAATTGATTCGTCCAAGAAACCGAAACAATTCGGTGTTGGGACAGGTTGAGTTGGGACCGAGGTTAATTTCGGGGTATTTTTAGAAGTCCATACGATTTGGTGGGATGGTGTTTAGGTTAATGAGGAAGTTATTAAAAATACAAAAGTGGCACATATATCTATTGAAAATTATATTTGACTAGATGGTTAAATAATCTTTTAAAGATGAAGGAATTAATTATGAACTAGATGGTCAATTATTAATTGATGAATATTTGTTGACATCGCGTGGGATACTTTAGGTAATTAATAATATGAATTTATGTGTATCTTTGGGGACATACCAATGTTCATGGACGGTCCTATTGGCTTGGGGTTACGCGCATTTGGGACCGTAGCAGACGTCAACACAGGTGGGTTAGACGTTGTGTAGGTCGTTTTAGGTACTTCATAACATCGCCATCAATGAGAGGTATGTGTCGATTGTGATACCCCGACTAATTAAATACCGGGTAGTTACTCCTTTATTCAATTTAATACAAAATTTCAAGTTGGTTCAGTTCGTAGCATCACTATCGAGAACATTATTAAACAATTACTAGCTACCTAATATTTAGAAAGTGAGCTGCCATATTTTATTAAATTAAATTAACATGCAACCAATTAAATTACAAGCTAACTATACCACATCCGCATCACAATCACAAGGAAATAATAATGGAATAATAAATGAGTCTGGAGTAACACTCCCCTGAATAATCCAAATACTGAATAAAACCCAATACAAAGTCTGAATAAATAAATAACTCCAAAACTAAAATGAAATTTAAAGTATGAGAACGCTGTCTCTAAATGAAAAGGTTGACATGCCCTGACAGATGAATGACTCAAAAATAGAATCAAATGTAGAATGTGGAGGCGTCTACTACCGAGATCCTGTAACTTCCACAGCAGCTACAGCACGTCAATGGAATGGAACTCCTATGCTTGGCGTCCCTATGGCTGGGTACCTAAAAGGTTTTACAAGAAAATAGATTTGAAAGTAAACGGGTCAGAGCCCGAGGTGAAAACAGTTTAAAATAGCAAGTGTTTAATTGCATTAAACAGTGAATATTATATACATGTTAGTTACGTGCTCTCGCATGAGTTCCTCACCCCTCAACTAATGTGCACGCTTAACATATATCCTTAACTCGTCCTAGTTATGTCGTTCACTATCTAGTATGTACCACTTCCTGTCCTCACATTAATAATATAGGGGTTTATTCACATCGTTCTAACATATCCTGCGTGTAAATAACCTTTTCGCTGATAAGATTAATTTATAACAATTACGATAGAAAATTGTCATTTTAAATCCCATTCAAAATGCCTCAATAATTTATATTCACACTTTAACAAAGAGTCCATTATAATCACTAGTATATTCTTCTCAGCACAAATATACAAATAGGGCACCCCTAGGCTAAGCTGTGGTGCCCACATACTCTGCTATCGAATCTCGATACATCACGTACATAAGGACAACGTATTCCGAATCTCTCAGGAACCGTTTCAATAAGAAAAATCACACATATTGGAGGCGAACATAGTTCACATACCCATGGGTCACGCACATACCTACAGTCCCATGGTCATCTGACTTATTAACTCACAAATAAGTCATTCATAGCCCTATGTCCTTGAGGTACCAATCTAAATCCCCCCGTAGGCACACAAACATTAGATGGCCCTGTTTTGAAAGTCGACCTCCCGTGATAGCAAGTATGGTAGGTATGTCATACACATAATAATCCATATACTAAGCATTCATAAAACTTAGATAACTTATAATATTATTAAAGGCATGTTCTCAACCCTATACCATTAATTCAATTCGTACACTATCATACTTTCGGATGACATATAATATATTTTGTCGATACATCTCACGTCGTATAGTTTCAAGTACTTAAAACCTAACCGAAAAGGTTACTAAGTCTCCTATTATTCCAACATATTAATTCAATACTCTTAAGGTCCATATTTCTGTCTCTAACCTTAGATTATCAACTATATAGATTTAATTCATTTATTCACAATCACTAATATCACCTCACTCATCAGACCCTAGTAAGTCCAATATAAAGTCCCAATTCAATTTTGATATAATCCGGGCCCCATATACACCCCTACCGGTCTTCCTTGAATCTAAATGTGTTCACAAGGTCCCCACCGATAACTTCCAAGGGTTGGAATTGCTTAAATTTAAAAAGGAGGAAAATATCACAATTTTTGGGGAGGTCGGTCGATCGATCCAGTCGATCGATCGATCGAACAGTTACAACCCACGTTTTCTGCATTTTTAGCCCTAGTTTTCTCTCCAATCTCCATTAAATGAATCCATTCTCCAAAGTAAACGTACTATATGTTATAACATCCTAATTACCACCTTTCTAATGTTCCAGAACAATCAAATCATCAAGAACAACATATATATCGATATATTCATCCAACTTTTCATATTCAACCCTAGTTTAGTTTCTTCCAATTCGAGACAACTCAAAACACAATTTTAATCCAGGATTTCTATTACTAAGGTTCTGATTTCAATCTTTATTAGTTCCAGAATTTAACTACATGAAAATCCTACCCATATCAATCTTTCAAGTCTAGTCTTCAATTCTAATCTACATGGATAATATATTTGCTGAAACTTAATGAAATTAAATCACTTGCCTTATAATTGATGTTCTGATATGCTGGTGATGTTAAAGGCCGGTTCTCTCCCTTTCTCCGATCACAATTTCCATCGAAAAGTGGTGGTGGGTGGTGGTTATGGCTTGTAACCCTCCTGTAACCTCTCCTCTTTCCCACGTTGCCCACTTCTTTCTTTTTGGATGATAATGGCCCACATAATAGCTGTTAAATAAACCCTAAAATTCATGGGTCCAAATCCCTTAAAATTTAAAATGACTAAAATACCCTCCCGGGTTGCCGATTTGGCCTAAAAATGCCCCGGGACCCAAACTAAACCCCCGGCTATTGGCGCACTCAAAATGACCATACGAATGATAAAATTACAATTTACTTTTAAATCTAATTCAATTGATTCCTGACGCGACTGACACGCGCGTCCTAACTTAATTTCCAAAATTTTCGTATTTATGACTCGCGATAATTTTAATAAATTCAATAATTATATATTACCATATATACCCAGTTATATTCGACACTATCATCATAATCAAATACCAACTCACGTCTCACTAGTATTTAAGTTCGGATTAATTTCCAAATTAATTCCCATTTAATTTAATTAATTCCCATTTAATTTAATTAATCCCATTAAATAAAATTAATAAAATTACAGGGTATTACATTGATGTTGGGATCCTTTGTAACCGTTGGGTATGGGTTGTGAAATGGCTTAGTGCGAAGGTACCGCCACACTCATGTGTGTTTTGTGATGTCTGGATTGGATAGAGATTTCCTTCGAACTTGACGATAGAGCACGAACGAGAGACCAATGATAGATGTCTTTGTGTGTCGCATATATGAAGGACATATATATATATATATATATATATATATATTACCCAAATTAAATGAGATTATTCAATTTTTCTAAAAATGTAGCCAGTAAATCACTGACCCTTACTATGTTGTGCATAATAGGTGTTTGTGTCAATTTCATGAGATATATAAGACTGGGGTACATTGGGCTTTGACAATGGAATATAGTCGGATTCTTGTTAGCATTTGATTATAGATAATTCATTTAAAATTAAATTGGCATGGTTGTCACATATATTATTTTGGAACTTGTTTAGATGTGGGTAATACCGCATTTAGTTGAGGTGTGAGATGTTAAACATATGTGAGTCACGATGGGGGATATTTACATTGAATCGACTGTATTTATTGCATTTTAAATTGGATAAGTTAATTCTTGCAACTCTAGAACTTTGACCCAAATTTAAATGTTTTCTCTCCTTGGGTGCTTATAGACAGAGATAGTAGGACTCTTGATGTATCAGCCTTGCGGTCTCACTTGTTCCTCGGACTTTTCAGACTTACTGATTCTAGTTTAAGTGCTTTACAACTTTATGTTGTTTATTTCATTTGGGATAATTCTATGGGCATAAGCCCGCCTTTTATTTACATTACGTTAGTATGACATATTTATATTTGTGTTCGATTTATCATATGATTTATGTTATATTGGACTTTATCATTTTTGAAATGTTGATTAAAATCAATTATGGGCCATTACTATATGATTTATATTATGTTGATACTGAGAATGGTATTAATTGATAAACAATCCCCATCTTTGGCGAATCGTGCCTGGCCAACCTTTACGTGAGAAAATGGGGGTTGTTATAGTTGGTATTAGGGCATTCAGGTTCAAGTTTCCTTAGGATTTGTGTTGCGTTCATTACGTTTTGCGTTGCTTCCTTTGATATGTAGAGTCTATGCTCAGGGTTCATTGTATTCTTGCGATTGTACTAATTTGAACCTTGTTTTCTTTCAAATGGCAAACGAACAGAGAGGTAGGCCTAGACGGGTAGTCGCAACCACTGCATATGAGGAAGATCATCCAGAGCCGCAGCCACAGCCGCAGTCACTGGCCCCGCCAGCCCCACAATGGATCACTCCGAAAGAGATCGCCAATATTGTGAACTAGGCGATCCATTACCATAACTACCACGATCCAGCACTTTCCACCACCACAGGCTCAATAGTAACCACCACCACTGCCACAAAAAGTAGACATACCAGCCCACGCACTAGGATTAGTTTAGGACAGGGTAAGGGATGCCTTTATAATGGTCTAACCTCCAGAGTTCTCCGGTAGTATAGATATTCTAGTGGAAAGCAGGTAGAAGAAAGATATACAGAGGAATTTACGGATAGTACAGCACACACCAGTGCAAAAGCATATGTTAGCTTCATTTCGGTTAGTGGGGACAATGCTCCAAAGGTAAGAGTCAGTTAAATCAGTTTCAGAGCAAGATTTCTTGATGATTGATGAAATCTGGGAGAGATTTGAGGAGAAGTACTTTGCCTAGGATATGCAGTTTGAGATGAGGAGCCGATTTATAGAGCTCAGGCAGGAGGGACGTACCGTGGTTGAGTATGAGGAGGAGTTTACTACCCTTTAGTACTTTTCAAAGGAAGATGTGAACACTGAACAAAGGAAGATGGACAAATTCATAGCGGGGTCATCTTGGCACATTAGGAAGGCTCTTTTGGGGAACCGACCTTTACCAAGTATAATTAGTTAGTGAACGCCGCACTTCTCCACTGTCAGGATCACAGGGCATTCCAAAAGAACAGGGGTGAGAAGCAACAGGAAGCCGAGTCGTTGATCTAGCTGGGTAAAATGAGTGGGGGTAGTAGTTCATGGGTAATTCGTCTGCAGATCAGCATATGAAGTTCAGGGGATCCAACAATCGGAACAGATAGGGCCAAGAGAGTAGTCAGGGCAGGGCCAGCAGACCTAGTCACGTAGATTCCATAGGGCCAATAATAGCAAGGTCAAGGACAACAGTGCGGAAATATAGAGCGACGCCCATTTCACAGGAATTATTTCACCTGCAGGGAGAGAGGTCATACGTCGAGGCGGTGTCCTCGGGGTAACCATGTAGCTCAGGAGCAGCGAGGTTAGAGAGGACATCAGGCGCCACAGGGATATCACCCACCGTTACCAACTCCCAGAGTTACTTCACCATCCACTCCATCACCCGTCGCCCCACCTCAAGGATAACTGCCCCTATTGTATGGACGAGTTTATCACATTGCACCCGTAGAGGGGCCAGTGCCAGCTCATTCAGTTGAGGGTATGTTCCCTATTTTTGGACATCTAGGTCGCATTTTATTTGACACAGGGTAATATCACTCTTTTGTTGCCATAATTTTTTTACAGGAGACTGGGATGGTAGACTTTTCTTCCGATATCGTACTACACGTAGATTCACCGGTGGGAAGAGTGGCACCCATACGTTCGGTATGTCTGGGTATAGGGATTGAGATCCGATGGCTCACTTTATAATCGACTTAATGGTATTTAATATGCACGAGTACGACATTATTTTAGGGATGGACTGGCTAGCTACATATAGAACATGTGTTGATTATTACGAGAGGTCCATCGTCTCTGCCATTTTGGGTTAGGAGATGTACCTGGTTGTGATGTCGCACCCCGGGGGTGGGTTAAACACGCATTTATACTATATCTAGGAGGATACTTCTTTGGAGTTTGTGGTGACACTAGATTCCATCCTAATAGTTAGCAAGTTTTTGAATGTGTTGGGGAGATCCCAGGGTTACCACCTAGTGGGGAGATAGACTTCATGATTGACTTGATTCCGTGCACGAGATCTATTGCATGTACAGCGTCTTGGATGGCTCCTCTAGAGATGAGGAATCTTTTAGATCAGATTGAGCAATTATTGGAACTAGGGTTCATCAGGAGGAATACTTTGCCAAGGGATGCTCCAGTTTTGTTCATCAAGAAGAAGGATACATCATTGCGACTTTGTATCGACTATAGGGAGTTGAACAATGTCACCATATGGAATAAATATTTATTTCCCCAATCGATGATTTGTTTGACCAACTGAGGGGTGCTGTGTATTTTTTTTAAATTGACTTGAGATCGGGTTATCACCAGTTGAGAGTTCGGGAGTAGGACATCTTGAAGACGACATTTCTTATGAGATATGGGTCATATGAGTTTCTGGTTATGACTTCCGGGCTAACCAACTCACCGACAGTGTTTATGGATTTAATGAATTGGGGGTTCAGAGATTAATTGGATTGGTTCATCATAATGTTTATTGACAATATCCTAATTTATTCTCGGACTACGGAGGAGCACGTATAACATTAATTG
The DNA here is from genome assembly GCA_949130495.1 of Sambucus nigra. Taxonomy (NCBI): domain Eukaryota; kingdom Viridiplantae; phylum Streptophyta; class Magnoliopsida; order Dipsacales; family Adoxaceae; genus Sambucus; species Sambucus nigra. The sequence goes on along the minus strand of OX422214.1, from coordinate 576,886,009 downwards.
GTAGTCTTACAGACACTACGGGACCACCAGTTATATACTACGTTCGAGAAATGTGATTTTTAGTTGAGAGAGGTGAAGTTCTTAGGCCACATTGTGTTAGAAAAGGGGATATCAATGGACCCGGGTAAGGTTTATGCAGTTATGGAGTAGGGACAACCCACTACACCCACCGAGGTGCGCAGCTTTTAAGGGGTGGTCGGGTACTACCACCGATTCATTTAGGGGTTCTGAAAGATAGTCATGCCCCAAACGAATTTGGCAATAAAGGGAGTGCCGTTTATTTGGGATGAATAGTGCCAGCAGGCATTTGATGAGCTAAAGACTAGATTGATGACAACATCGATTTTGGTGTTACCTCGGGCAGGGATAGACTATAAGGTCTTCATAGATGCATCCTTGAGGGAACTTATAGGGGTTCTGATGCAGGAGGAGAGGCTAATAGCTTATGCTTCACAAAATCTTAAGCCTCACGAGGGACATTACCCCATCCATGACTTGGAGTTAGCAACCATGGTTTTTTCACTGCAAGTATGGAGGAATTATTTCCTGGGAGAGAAATTCCAACTATTTATAGACCATAAGACCCTATATTTTTTGTTCACATAGCGAGAGCTGAACATGAGGCAGAAAAGGTAGCTAGATGTTTTGAAATACTACCAATTTGACATTCAGTATCACCCAGGGATGGATAATATCATAGAGGATGCTTTGAGTCGTAAGTTCATGTCTGAGTTAGCAACAGTGTGGAAGGATAAGTGGAAATCACTTCGTGGGGATGATGATCTATCCCATGCATTTATGGCAGTCCTCACCATCACACCTGAGATCATTATTCAGGTGGTGAAGGTACAAACATGAGATCATCTTTTTCAGGAGTAGGGTAGACAGTTGTTAGCTGAGGTAGTGGAGAATTATTCCATTGGGTCGGATGGTAGATTGAGATTCCAGACATATTAGTTGTCCCAGATGACGAGGAGTTAAGGTGGGTCATTATGTTTGAGGCTCATAGTTCACTTTTTACGATATATCTCGGATGGGATAAGATATACCACGATATGAGATGCCAGTATTACTAGACAGGAATGAAAAGGGACATGCCATATTTTGTGTCCAAGTGTGCTAGGTGACATCTAGTGAAGGTAGACCATCAGCGTCCTACAGGTGTGTTACATCCTTTGGAGATCCTAGTGTGAAAATGGGAGAGAATCTCCATGGACTTCATCACTAGGTTACCTACATCACAAAGGGGGCATAATTCCATTTGGGTGATCGTTGATAGATTAACGAAGGTAGACCACTTTTTATCCGTCCGAACTGATTACAAATCAGAGTAGTATGCCAGGCTTTTTCTCCTAGAGATTGTAAAGGTGCATGGGGTATCGCTCAACCTTGTATCAAACAAGGATAGGACATTTGCGTCCCACATTTGGAGGAGTTTTCAGCAGACTTTGGGGGCAGAGTTGAGATTGAGCACCTCATATCATCCTTAGACCGACGAGAAGACGGAGAGGGTTAATTTGTTGTTGGAGGACATGTTATGGATGTGCATTTTAGATTTTAACGGGAGGTGGGAGCAATATTTTCCTTTGGTGGAGTTTGTGCACAACAACAGCCACTAGTTCATCATTAGGATAGCACCATTTGAGGCACTTTACGGGAGACCTTATCGTTCACCCTCATGGTAGTTGGAGGTGGGGGCAAATAGGCTATTTGGGACATATTTCATCAAGGACACCTCAAAGAAGGTATATATGATTTGGGGTAAGATACGAATTACACAGGATAGAGATAAGAGCTACGCCGATGCTGGCCAAAGACACTTAGACTTTGATGCTAGGGATCATATGTTGATTAATATGTATCCCATGAAGAGTACTATGAGGTTTGGGAAGAAAGGGACGCTGGATCCTCGATACATGGGACCATTTCCTATTCTTGAAAGGGTTGGGTCTATGGCATATCGGTTGGGATCGGACCACTTACGACGGATGCATAACATTTTCCATGTATCTGCATTACGGAGGATCCTTCGAGATGAGATATCATACCATCACATTTATATTGATGAGATAGATCTCCATCCAGACGCTACCAACAATCCATTCTAGACCATCGGTAGCGTCGACTTCAATCCAAGGTTGTTTCTTTAGCTTGGGTGCAGTGGGGACACCATCGAGAGGACGAGTCAACTTGGGAGATGGATCACGATATGCGCACAAAATATCTTAAACTCTTCTATCTAGATGAGTATTTTTCTTAATTCCAAGGATGGAATCCCATTATTAGGGGGGAATAATTAATACCCCGTATTTTTCTAGAATCAACATAAAATTATATTTTTGGAATAAAATAAAAAAATTTGTGGAAATTGAATTTAATTGGTGAATTAAATTTATTTTTTGCGAACAAGTAATTTGTTCCTATGTCATAATCATGTGTGGTAAAAAAAATTTATGTTAATAATTATATCAATTGCACGTGCGCTAGAAAATTTATAAATGACATGTGGCGCGATTATAAAAATATAATTGTGGATAAAAATAATTGGGACACGTTCTGAGGTGTCATATAGGCTCGTTTAGGTCTTTTAAATCTTTAAAAATGGCATCGGGTCATAGGTATATAAGTTGGGAGACTTTTGGACTAGTCTGATTATGGAGTTTAGGCCTTTTTGGGGGTCCAGAATTCGAGAATTTAACCCAACTCGAAATTAATGAACAAATTACCTATTTTAAGAGGTTAATAAACTCCCTGGATATTTCATATAAGAACCCTAGCCTACACCACTGAGAGAGAGATAAGGAAAGAAGACACAATAAGGAATTGAAGAGGGAGATTCAAAGGGAAATTCATTAACCGCGTATTCAGGCAAGAATTTTCTTGCTCAATTTAACGTTCAATTTAATTCTTGATTCATCGTAGCAAACCCTAGATGATTTCTGGGTTTTAATTTGAAATGTGATGATTTGACATTAGGAAATTAATCTTATACATGTAGAGGATTAATCGGAACATAGGGTGTTAACACAGAAATCTAGGATAATCGAATTCTTGAATTTGATGATAGATGCATTAGGGTTACTGGGATAAGTTTGGAGAATCTTGGATTCACATATAGAGGTTTTTAATACATGTGTATGATCTGGGAATTTGTAACTTTGAACTCATGTTTGCCTAAAAAATTTGATTGATATATGGTTTATATTGTAGTAGAAAATTTAGACTAAAGGTAGTGGTTCAATCACACGAATTCTGGAAATTGGGGAAAGAAATCAATGTTAATATATTAAATTAATGACTTTAAGATAAGTAACTAAGGGGTAGGGACTCGATTATATGGTTATGTAAAGGAATGAATAAATGGAAGAAATATTAGAAAAGAATTGACAAATCCCATAATAAAGAAACTAGCAAATTTGGGCTTCTGGGCCATTTCGAATTGATTCAGCCTTGGGAGAGAATCGATTCGGTCTGGCGGCGAATCGATTCAAAAAAGAAACCTAATCGATTTGGTCCAGGGGACAAGTTGAGTTGGGACCCGGGTTAGTTCCGGGGTATATTTAGAAGCCCATACAAGTTCGTAGGACGATGTTTAGGTTAGAAAGGAATTTATTAAAAATGCGAATGTGGCAACAAGATGGTTAAATAATATTTTGAAGACGAAGGAATTAATAATTAACTAGATGGTCAATTATTAATGGATGAATATTTATGGACATCATGTAGGATACTTTAGGTAATTATAGAGTAGTTACGTACACATATTATATGGGAATAATAATATATATTTATGTGTATCTGTGTGGACATACCAATGTTCGTGGACGGTCCTATCAACTTGGGGTTTCACGCGTTCGGGACCATAGCACACGTTAGCACAAGTGGGATAGACGTTGTGTATGTCATTTTAGGTACTACATAGAAGCGCCATCTCCGGGAGGTAGTTAATGATGCTGGGATCCTTTGTCACCGCTGGGTGTGGACCGTGAACCGGTGTACTGCGTAGGGACCGCCCCACGTATGTGTTTTTTGTGATGTCTGACTTGGATAGAGTTTTCCTTCGAACTTGTCGATAGAGCACGGACGAGACATAGATGGTTGATTCCTTTGTGTGTCACATATATGAAGAATATATATTGCCCGAATTAAACGAGATTAATCAATTTGTCTAAAAATGTAGACAATAAATCACTGACTCTTACTATGTTGTGCATAATAGATGTTTATGTCAATTTCATGAGATATATAAGACTAGGATACCTTGGGCTTTAACAATGGAATATAGTCGGCATAGCTAATTCATTTAATATTAAATTGGCATGTTTATCACATATATTATTTTGAGTCTAGTTTGGATGCGGGTAATATCGTACTTAGTTGAGGGGTGAGATGTTAAACGCATGTGAGTGATGATGGTGGATATTTACTGTATTTATTGCACTTTAAATTAAATAAGTTAATTCTTGCAACTCTAGGGCTCTGACCTAAATTTAAATGTTTTCTTCCCCAGGTGCTCCTAGACAGGGATGGCAGGATTGTTGACGTATAAGCCTTGCGGTCTCATTTTCTCCTCAGACTTTTTGGACTTTTTTATTCTAGTTTAGGTGTTATTTAGCTTTATGCCGTTTATTTCATTTGGGATATTTGTATGGGCATAAGCCCGAGTTTTATTTACTTTATGTTTATTTGATATATTTAAATTTATGTTGGGTTTATCATACGCTTGATACTGGATTCAATTTTATCATTTTTGAAGTGTTGATTTAAAATCAATTATGGGCCATTAATATATGATTTATATTATGTTGATTCTGAGAATGGTATTAATTGACAAACAAGACCCATCTTCAGTGTATCGTGCTTGGTCAGCCTTTACATGAGAAAATGGGCGTTATTATAGTTAGTATATTAATATGAGAGGTTCATTTCATGTTTGGAGAGGGTTGAGACCTCTATTGGAAGGTTTTGGATGAGAAAACTTGAGGAAGAAAATTCCTACCAGCCTAACAAACTGAACCAATTCATTATGGGGATCAAATTATTTTTCTCAACCAAACTGGTTCGATCTGCCACCGAACCTGTTCGATTTGATGGTCTACACGATTTTTGTTTGTGTGTTATTTTGATTTATTTTATCTTGGGTAATGACCTTAGGAACTTTGGGGATATTGTGGGATTACTGTGGAATTCTTTCCAGAATTTTGTATATGTGATATACCAATGATAGATGGATTCGAGTAAGGAGAATCGAAAATTTAAGTGGTTGACAATTTAACCGATTAATCGGGATGTTGATTGGAACTTCGAAATTTGGTGAACCGTGCATTATGGGATATGCGTACGAGTTTAGTACTTTATATACATACACACTATAGTGATGTGCATACATATGCATATGTGTATGCTACTTGTTTTATTAAAACATACATACTCGGTAGTACTATCAAAGGAGGTTGCGCGTAGTGGGTAGTCTACCCGAGCGTTGATAAGTAGGTGTCGGATTAATTTCCCGAGTCATAGGACTGTTGCATAGCCACTATCCACATGTGAGGAGAGATTTTAGTTTGAAGACCAGTTGGGTGCCATGTGGTGCGGTTGTGACCCCTTGATGTATGTCTGTGACCGCCTCTGTTGTATTTATTTTTATTTGGGATTGATGGAGAGATTCTGACCCGGTGGCTCGGTGTGATAAATGATCCATGGAGTTGGATAGCACATGAGGGATGTATCTATGAGGTCCAAGCTCTGGGGATACCGTTATGCGTTTAAATCAAGTGATATATATGTATGGTTATATATATATATATATATATATATATATATATTCTATGTGTATTACATAAATAGTGAATTATAGCACATGTGTCGCTATAATAGTGTTTACGAACGTATACATAGTGAAGGTAGTTATACTTAACTAATAGAGAGTATTAGTAGGGACTGGGCTTAGATAGAGGTGATATATCCTAGTTAGACTGGGTAGTTTAAATAGGATAATAAAATGAACACATTAGGTGCGAACTGTAGTTAAGGGTTGAGGTATTATCTCATGTGAGTGTGACTAGTCAATTATGAAAGTAATACACTCTAGTTTTAATCGATTTAAAATAATTATCTACTTCCAAAATAATTTTTACTTTTTGGTCTTTGTCCAATGGGCAATTGTTTTTCCTTGTTTTTCTTTTTAAAATATCATGTGTGCATCAACAACAGGCATGACTATAGGGATAGATACATTCTTGTCGTTGCAGTAGCTGTGAACACTATAGGATTTGATTTAGACGCCTCATCTCATTCGATGGAGATAGGATCATTTCATTTTCGTTTTCAGTTTGGGCGTGTTTCCTGTAGATGGATAGGATTTTATATTACCGTCGGCGATTTTTATTTCAGTACTCAGTTTTTATTATTCAGTTTCATACATGGGATGTTATTATTTGATGACCGATGGCTTATTCGGTTCACACTTATTATTTATCTATGTATGATGCTTATTCTGCTCAGTGTATTGTTTGGTTTATTCGTATTGTTTATTTGTATTATTGTTACGGTAATGATGCTGAGAAGGAACCATACGGAGATTCCTGTTTTATTTTAATAGAGGATTGACCATTCGGTATTAGAATAGGCGGGTTATCACAGTTAATTTATGTCGGTATTTGTGTATTTACTATTATGTTTGTGAGTGTATGAGTATGTAATATTTAGGTATCTAAACGTGTACTATTATATTTATATGTCCTCATATTATATATATTTTTATTATTAATTAATATAGGTCTATGTATATTTTAATATAAGTATATATATTGTGAATAGTTATTCCCACACCCTCTAAGTCTTCCCCACACCCTTTGGGTAGTAAATGACAATTGTGTCCTTAGGTTTATAAAATCTAAATATCCAATTCTTTCACCTCCAACTAAAACAAATACATTTGATAAAAAACAAAAGTTATATTTTCAATCAAAACAATTATTTTATATTAAAAAAATGTTTATAAGACGTAAAATCTTATTTATTTTATTTTATTTTTATTAAAAACTATTTATAAAACGTAAAATTTGTTTTCTTAAGAAATCGTTTTCTTAAAAAAGTGTTTTTTTGTTTACAAATTTTAATTTTAGTTAAAAACTATTTTTTTGGACTATTTTATATATAATCTTTTTACTATTTTAGAAAAATATGGTCCGCGGTAGCAGTATGTATAGGCGGTCCGACCACCTATACATACCGCTGGTGCGGACCATTTTTTCTAATATGTGTGACACCCCGCCTAATAAAATACCGGGTGATCAGTCCTATATCAAATTAAACAGGAATCTCATCTGGTTCATTCTTAGCATCATTGTCGAAAACTTTTTAAAACGTACTAACCACCTAGTATTCAAAAGACATGGTGGAAAATTTTATCTTTTTATTTAACATCTCTAACATCATGCGAAGGAATATATAATTAACCATTCACACAACCACTGAATCAGTAATACAGAAAAGGAATAAATATAATCCTTGCCGAGACAACCACCGACTACAAATCAAATACCAGAAAAACCACAAGAGGAATAACTGAATACATAATCTAACTGAAATAAAATGGTGGAACTAGGGCGACATGCCCAAATAAAATTATTCCTGCATCTTACTCTAGGAATGAAATGACTGAAACGACTAAGTTAAAGTCCTGTAACATCCTCATGTGTCGCAGCTGCATAACCTGGGAATAGAATAATTATGGTGTCCCTGTGGTAGGACACCTAAAAGGTTTTGAAAATATTTTATAGCAAGGATTAGAACCCAAAATATTTTGAAAATGTTTAGCAAGTGAATTTAATTGCAGTAAATTAAAATGCATGAATGCTCTTCATATTCAAGTTAGTGTCGCACGCTCTCTTGAGGACCACCTCACCCCTCAATTAATGTGCACGCCTAACATACCTATACATGTCCCATCTAGCTATCTACCCCGTAACTAGGCTTGTGTGATATATATATATATATCCTTATTTTCCCACTACTCTAACCCGAGTGAGTTTAGAATACGAGTTATAAGTTATTAATCACACTAACTTATTTAAATCATTTCTCATTTGATAATATATAACATTATCACGAGTTATAGCATTACTACAATTCTCATCATCCATTTTCCCGTATATATATGTACCATATATACGTAATAACATACTACATCATTTACACATACATGTCATAGATATATAACTATCCCCCCGAGTAGGCACTCATCGGGTATTCTCTAAAAAGCTATCATCAATGGGTATACTGACATGGTACGCTCCCTGATTCAGGAAAAAAACAAACGAATTGGAGGCGGCCATATTTCCCACCGAAAATGAGACATACTCATACCCAAGACATTTCACCCCCTCGTACAGATGCTATGACCTGTGGACTATACTCGCCCTACATTCTCTAACCAGTGGATTCACCCACATTGCGCAACCTCTCATGATAGCACTAGAATGGGTATGCTTTCCTATAAATATTATACATACAAATATTTATAAATCATATATACATACTACACATCACCGTATATACATATATATATATATTAAATCCAGGCTACCCATGTACTAAATCCAAAACACTAGCCTAACCTTTCCATGCCTATCAACTGACTTGATATTTAAATAATCTCACACAATTATTTATTTGTTACTCAAGTTGTGTCACCCCACTAAATTACCCGGACTTGTCTCGTCAGCCCGAAATCTCATCATGTAGAACATATTCCTCAATCCAACATATTACGGTTAACACTGTTTTTATATTTGAATATTCCTTAATTTATCATATACCCCTATAATAAATTAACTCGACTAAATCGGTGCCTAAACGCTCGTAGCACTAGTCCAAATTTTGCATGAGTCCATCTCCCAACTCGAAATTTAATTAACCATACCTTAATTAATTTATTAAAAGGGTGACACTCAACCAAAATGCTCGAACTCACTCCATGGACCCGTATTCCAATCTCATCCAAAATTTCCATTTGAATTCGTTCATATATTTTCGAGTGTTGTTCATCCTAAACACTTTAAGTCCATACCCCAAATTATCGTATAGGATTTTCGGCAGCTTGGCCTTGGGAATTTTGATTAGATTTCCTACCTAGCATGATTTAATAGAGGAAGATTAAATATGGGAGTTAATTCCTAACAAATACAAGAGAATATAATCGGGATTTGGAGGGTGTTTATGTGTGGCACATTACGAATGAATTTTGATGTAATAAGTTCTTAAGGACGAGATAACGGACTGGGCGAATATGTTCGGGTATAGTAGGAGTGCGACACTACTTAATTAATTAATTATGGAGAGAAACTAATCAATTTAGAGTCGGAATATATACTCGGGTAATATTTAATTTCGGGCCAAGCGAACGAGTATGGTATATTGGTTGAGCGACACCACAGTGTTAAATTAATTAATGTACAAATTAATTAAAAATTAGAATCGGACCATACACTCGGGATTTATATATAGGCTAGTGTTACGGACTTTGTACACGATAAAGCCGGGATTTAAATAATTATATATACGGTGTGCGATAATATATATATATATATATATATATATATATATATATATATATATATATATATATTATGTTTGCTTATGAATATCAGTGATTAAATATTTACTTAAATTTGTATACTCTAGTGATATCAGGGGAGGTTGCGCGATGTGGGTGAATCCCCTAGCTTGAGGAGTAGGGCGAGTATATCCCCAGGTCATAGCGTATGTTATATGAGTGAGGGACTTATCTCACTATCTGGAAGAAAATATGACCGCCTCCACAACGTTTATATTTTAGCTAAGTTAGTGAGTGAATCCTACTTGGGGTAACTAGGTTAAGTGAGCACACCTAGTATGATAGCACTTAAGAGAATACATCCGGTGAGTTATTACTCGGGAGGATGGGATATTATATATATTCAACATATGTGCGAATGTTGTAATATGGTTTTATGTATATAATAAGATAAATATTTATATGCGAGTAATTAAATACATGAAGTGACTTGTATTGTTTATATAACGGGTATGAATGTATATGGATTTTAAAAAGGAGAAATTATTATTTAAGTTTATGGAGTTAACTAACTTATAAATCATACTAAGTATACTCGGGCTAGAGTAGGGTATCAGGATAATGTTATAACAAGAACCAGTTACCGAATAGATAACTAGGTAGGGTTATAAAGGGAGCGTTAGGTGTGCACATTAGTTCAGGGGTGAGTATGTCCTCAAGGGAGTGCAACACTAACTTAAATATGAAGCGCATTTATGCATTTTTATTTACTGCAAGTTAATCATTTGCTAAATATTTTCAAAATATTTTGGGTTCTAACCCTTGTTATCAAATATTTTCAAAACTCTTTTTAGGAGTCTAGCCACAGGGACGCCAGGCCTGATTTCATTTTAAGGATTCCCAGCTGCAACATATGTGGATGTTGCAGGATTTGGATAGACTCATATCTTTTCTATTCCTAGTCTAGGGATTCATATCCATCTATTTCGATTATGCCGCTCACAGTTTTATTTAGTCCTTTTCAGATTGTATGGGATTTATTACTCTCTATTAGTTTGATTTGGATTCGGTTTGTAGTTGATGGTTTATTCGGAAAGACTTGCATTATTTTATGTGATGATAGATTCTATCAGCATTGGATGTTTCATCTTATTTTCGTACTTATTTTGTCTTCAATTGATAAAGATAAAATTTGGCACCATCTTTTGAATACTAGGTGGTTATTAAGTTAAAAAAACGACCTTGATGCTAAGAATGAAGCAAATGAGACTCATGTTTTTAATTTGATATAGGACTGATCACCCGGTATTTTATTAGGAGGGGTGTCACAGGGAGGCTGGGGTGAGGGTGTGTAAAAGAAATTCGATCAACACGAGTGTCCGTTACCGCTAGCGCAGACCAATTACAACATAGGAATTTAAATTAATGGGTTGTTAGGTGTTTTTTTGTCAAGGTTAATTAAAATTTTTGGTTTTTAGGTTCACTTGTGATCCTCTCCTTATATATATATATATATATATATATATATATATATATATATAGAGAGAGAGAGAGAGAGAGAGAGAGAGAGGCTCAAAATGAGATCCTTAAATGAGGTCCATAATAAGACAAAACTAATACCTTTAGTAAAATTCTATTTTAGACCACAATACTTTTAGAAAATATTTTGGTGCATCAAATATTTAAAACTTTAGAAAAGGAAACCCGTTAAATTTCGACCCAATCCCAATTCGGGTATTAGAGCCTTGAGCTCCTTTTCGACCTATAGTAAAAAGACTTTAATAGCCTTGGGATTTATCCCACAAATTTATAAAGATATTTTTGGAACCAATCTAGACTACCAGCCCATACCAATAACTGATTTAGATCCAGAAAGTTTCTTAACCTCGCACTTAGACGGTTGTTCACGCGTTGAAAATATTCCATCTAAACACGCAGATAGTAGACAAGTCACTATCAGTGCCATTAATAATATACTAGATCAAAATAAGTGTATCCTACTTATTTTAAGACAATTACTTAAATAAACTCAAACTCTAGAAACAAAGGTAAAAAAAATATCTCCAAAAGAATACAAGAAATAGATAGCCAAACCCCAATACACCTTGAATAACTACTATAAGAAATAAATGTTAAGACTAACCACATAGGAGTCCTTAACGAAGACATTTTAGAAATTAAAACTTTGACAAAAAATTAAGCAAGTGAGTTAATTAAACTCACCAAGGAATAAGATAAACTTATTCCTAGATTAGATGATTATCTTCCTAATGGAAATAGTTAGATCAGATCGGAATGAGGTGCCGAAAAACCTCTCCATTTAGACCCTAGCAGATTTTTACCAAAAAATTCTAGAAAAGATAAATAATGATAGATTTTATTTTAAGATAAATGAAAATGATATTGTTAATATTGCTAAAGCATCAAGACTTATACTTAAGAGATAAAATTTAATCTCAACATCAATACCGCTACTCAAGACTACAATAGTAGCTTTGTTAAAGACTTACAATTAGATTTAAAGGCTAAGACAGAAGGATTAACCAACTTCTATATAGACTTTGTTAAATTCCAACAAAATTTAGCAAATTATCTTAACAATATGGAAAGCCATAACTTATCCAAAATAGATAGTATTGTTAATGAACTTAGACTAAACATGGCCCAAGCAAAAGAAAAATATGAAAAAATTATGGAAGGAATTAAGTTTATATATAATAAACCTTTCCAAGCAGAATTAGACTCTCCTTTTATTCTAACTCGCTTAGATAAAATAGAAAAATCGTCGAAGTCATAGAAGCTAGAATAACACAAAAAATTGTGAAACAATAAGAAAAATATAATGAAGTAAAAGACTACTTTACAAAGATTAGTAATTCTCTTAAGCCTAATGAAGATATCACTAAAAATACTAGAAAAGAGAATAAAATATTTAAAGAATAAATCTTTAGACAGATAAAAAGACAAAAGGATTACTCAGACTCTTTAGAAAGAATTAAGAAAAGACTTGAACAAAAGTAGGTAACCACATGTAAATTTAGAGAATCTCCTTATATAGAAATTAAGGAAGGAAAGACCATAACTTGAAGAATCATAAATGATGGATTAGATAAGACTAGTAAGATAGCAAGCCCTATCCCAAATACTGGACATAGTAATTTTATGCTTCAAAGACTTAAAGATTCATCCTCCAATGTTAGAACATGGTGGAAGGAAAGAAATTTCACCAATCCTCTTTAGTAGAAAGAATGGGGTGAAGTTGATTGAAAAATTATAGAAGACTCCATACATAATGGACAACTTCCTGTTGTAAGATACATAGACTTATTTAAAGAAGGAGCCACGCCCAAGACTCCTAATTATAACATGACTTATCATTGTAGAAGTCATGTGTTATACAAGTCCAATACTGAGTTTCAAGTTTTTGACTCATAATGGCTAAGATCGAAAGGAACTAATAGAAGTTTCAGTTTCTAACCTTTGGACTCTTCCAAGCAAGAATCCAAGGATTAGGTATACCTCAAAATAATACCAACATATTACATTGTTTAATAGATAAAAGATGGAAAGATTTTGAGAAAAGCCTTATTGGGGTAACCCAATTAGATACTTCTATTTTATTCCAGCATTTATAGTAACCGTAGACACAGCCAAACATTTTAATTTAATCTTATATGCTAGTGGCTATGAAGACTATATTATTCCAGATGCTAATATAAATATAGAATTTCAAAGTTATGTGAAATTTTCCCAATTTCCCTATGAAGGAATGCAATCAGGAATTCCTAGCGGTAGACTTAATGAAGAAATATTAGTTAGAACCAATATTTCAAACTACAATGAAACTTATAGTATTATGAATACGGGACTGGTGAAAGAAAAAGCTAAGACTCTCTGACAATTGCTAGAATTTCAAGAAACCAAGAACATACAGAATAAACCTTTGTTTATTAATCAAGATAATGTCACTGGAAATATAACTATCCAGTTTGTCCCCCCTAATATTACCAATAAGAATATCCACACAAAAGAAATTAGATTTAAAAATATGGGAGAAGCCATAATCAATGATCCTTCAGAAGGAGAATGTAGTAGCAAAGGTATCTCTAGTTTGTTAAGACAAGATCCAATAATTAAACCTAGAAGATCATTTGAACAAAAAGACTTAGTTAGAGAAAAAGCTAGAATCCAAAACTTTAGACATGAACCCTCAGAATTGGACATGAAGACATTTAAAGAACATCTTAAAAGAAGTCGTTCTGTTAGGTTCCAAAACAGGGATAGATTTAATATGATATCCCAAGACCATATATTAAAACTAAAAGAATATAAGAATACTAAAGAACTTCTTAGAAACTTAAGACTAATGTAAGAAGGAGAAGAAAGATTAATTCTAGCTGCACAGGTAGGTCCTAATAAATAATAGATAGGAACCGGTAGTAGGCTAAATGATGCTCCTAGACTCTTTAGTGAACCAATAGGAATAAATATTCATATTTATCCAAACACTGTGGAAAAGACTAAACCTGATTATATAAAATACTTTCTAACTAGTGACGAGAGTTTTACTCCTGTTAATACCATGGCAAGTCAAGCCATAAATCCAGTGGGGATATACCTTAATCTAGTTAATGTCCAAGATAGGAACAAAGCCTTAGATGAATGGAATAATCAAATGAACCTGTGTTTTGCATCTAATGAACAATGGGATGCAAGCTCGTGTAAACAATAAGCTGAGAAATCCATTAGAGGTATTATAAAAGATTACTTAGATAGTCTAAGACATGCTACGGACACAGAACCCTTAGCTAAGATTGAGAAAATTAGAGAAAATTTAGAAGAAAGATCAATTGAAGAACATATTCAATTATTTACTTCAGAATTCATTAGAGATGGACATTTAGCTCAAATCAATTAACAAGACTTAGCAAAAACTAAGTTAACTCTTCTTAGTATTTGCAAACTAGACAAGATTAATGAATATAGCAATAATTATGAACAACTATATTACTAAATTAAAGATTTTGGGGAGACCCTAAAAGATGAATATTTTAGAAAGATATCAGCTATTGGACAAATCATAATTAATGAACACATGAATTGGCCAGAAGTTACTGCAGTTAAGAATAACTCCCTTGGTGAAAGAATCACTTTTGCCAAAGACTATATCATAACTAAAAGACGAGATATAACTCAAGGAAAGTTAATCGAAGAAACTTTCAAACAGATTCCTCTAATTAAAGGAGAAAGAGATATTGTTCCAATCCAATGGGGATGTGGTAGTGAATTTAAGAAATTCAAAATGAAACTAGATTGGAAAAAAAAGTTTAAGGCTAGGCCTTTAGGTTTTCCAAAGAAATATAGATTCATACCATCTACTACCTTTAGAGAAAGACACTCTATAACTAAGAAAAATAGATTTAACCAAAAAATATATTTTAAAAAAAATACTAATAAACATAATAAGGTTCCTAATTATAGGGGGGGGGAATAAGTATCTCAATCTAAGACTTCCACTAAAGAATGTTGGGCTTGTAGCAAAGAAGGACACTTTGCTAAAGATTGACCTAACAAGAAAGATAAAGAGAGTATTAATATTATAAATACAATATTAGACTTTACAGATAAAAAATAATTAGATATTCTATATGCTATCGAAATATCAGACATAGAAAAAGATGGCAATGCCAGTATCTATAGTGTATACACAGACAATGATTCAGAAGATTACAATAGTGATACTAATGAATATGAAGACTCCCAAGATACACTAGATTTATATATGATGCAAGTTAGTGAAGATGATCAAGATGATGATTATATAGACTTTAAAGAAGCTTGGTATGAATGTGTATTAAGCCCATTATTAAGGAAAAGATAGTCAGTTAGTAATTCTGAGTTACTAATATATATCCCTAGATGTTACTATGATGAAGAACATTATTGCACATTTGAAATAAAATGTAGCAAGACTTTAGATGTGTACAATGTTTTGAGACTATACAAACATAATTATTTATGGTTTGTGTTATTTTTCAATTACATTATCGTGAAAACTGTTGGAAAACTAGATTTAAAGCAATCTAAACTACCCAGTATGATGCTCAAATAGACCAAGATATTAAAACATATTATCAAGACATTGATAAAAATATAGCTAAGAGATTATAAGAAAATAAAGACTTAAAAGGAAAGGGAATTTCCTATGCTATAGAAGAAATTTGCTCTCATAGTAGTTCAAAAGACTTAATATCATTAGATTTTATAGATAAAATCTAGAAGGGAAATCCATTTTAGAAAGGAATAATGTATGAATTTTTACTAAACCACATGCTTGTTTTGTAGAATTATTCATACAACATAAAGATTATCATAAAAGACTTTCAGCTTTTATAGATACAGTATGCTCTCAGAGTATTTGTAAGGATAATGCCTTCCCTCAAGAATATTTTCTAGACAGTAATCAAGAGATCCATGATAGGGTAACTAATGGTGATCCATTTACCTTATATTTTTAGACTATTCCTATTTATTTTAAGCTAGGAAATCAGATTAATAAAACTGTTAACCATCGGTTTTGGATAATAGATTCTCGTCTTAATTTCATAGGAAACATTATTTTAGGACAAGACTTTATTAGGAAATATCATTCTTATACTCATTATAATGATAAAATATTACTTAGTAACATAGAGGAGTTTAATACTATTGCCCCTTTAATAGATCACATGACTGCGTTTGACCATATGCAGGTCAAACCTAATTTTAAGCTAACAAACCATCAAAGTTCTTCAACTGAGAATGGTGGACCTAGACATACAAACTAATAAGAAGCGCCTGAAATAACTAAACCCTTACAAAAAAGAATGTAAGTGTATAGACCAAAAGTGTTATAAACAAATAGCACTTATGTAACAAGACATTATAGATTAAGCCCAGCAAACCTTATTAAAGGTCCAAACTATATCCAAACAAAAGAAAATGGATATAGAAGCAGAAAAAAAAAGATTAGGAAATTAGCAGAGCCTACTCTAGGAGAAAATCCCATTGCTACGTGGGACAAAGATCAAAGTTAATGGTAGAACCAATAAGAAAGGATATTCACAAGAAGATAGAGAAGAATTCAAAAAAGAGATAGATGAAGTGCTTAAGCTAGTCATTGTTAGAGAAAGCAAAAGTAGACATAATAGCCTTGCCTTCTATGTCCAAAATGAGTCTGAAAGAAAGAGAGAAAAAAGATGAATGGTCATAGACTATAGAAATCATAATAAGAATTATGAGTTTGATTCATATATAATACCAGACAAGAATAATCTAATCAATCTAATTGAAGACAAAATTATATTCAGTAAGTTGACTATAAATTAGGCTTCTGGAAAATAAAGATGCGTCCAGATAGCAAAACTTGGACAGCCTTTAGTGTGCCCCAAGGAAAATATGAATGGTTAGCTATGCCATTTGGATACTTGAGTGCTCCTCAAGTATTCCCAAGAAGAATAGATAATATATTTAGACCTTATTCAGAAATTTTTCTTGTTTACATTGATGATATTCTTATAGCAAGAAAGACTGAGATGGAGCATGTAGACCACCTTAAAAAGACTATTTTAGAAAAGATAAACACGGAATCATTATTTCTAAGAAGAAAATGCAATTATTTCAGACTGAAATAGACTTTGTGGGAATGTATATCAGTAAAGGAGAAATATCCTTAACAAAACACATAACAAAAAAGATTCTTGAATTTCCAGACTAACTCAAAGATAGATAACAATTACAATCATGTTTAGGATTGCCAAATTGTGATGCAGATTTTATTAAAGACCTAGCTTTAAAAAGACAAAGCTTAACTTCCAAATTAAAAGGAACTGATAAAATTAATCATTTTAGAAGGACAAAAGATGATTTTGAACTAATAAGCAAATCAAAGAAGTAGTTAAGAATATCCCTTTACTTGAGCTGCCTACTACCGAAGATCAGTCCATAGTAGAAACAAATGCATCTGATAAACAATGGGAAGCAATATACTTTGCCATTGATCATCAGACAAAAAAGAAGAAACTTTGTAGATATAGTTCTGAAACCTTTACTGATCTAGAAATAAGATATACAGCCCATGAAAAAGAAGTTTTAGCTATAGTAAGGGCAATAGAAAAATATATACTTTTTCTTAGACCTAAACATTTTACTGTTTGTACTGACTCTTCTTATGAAGTAAAATTCAAAGACTTGAACTTATCCAAATCAAGAACTAATAGACTTATTAGATGGCAGCAATTGCTTAATTTCTATGACTTCTCTGTTACACACATTAAGGGAAGCAACAATACCATTCCCGACATCATATCTAGAGAACCCGTGTTTGTTAACACTAATATTATCTCTTGTTTTATGTTTTAAACATAAGACATCGTGAGTTCCTATAGAATAAATAGACTAAACAAAGAAGATGTTGCAGACTATCTTAGACGCGTAAGACCAAACACTGGTAGAATGCAAAGACAAACTCAGACTCATATTCAAGACTCTTAAGAAAGACCAATCCCAGAAAACTTTGATGACATTCTAATTCCTCCTGGAAAATCTAAGAATGAATTCATTTCCCAGAATAGACTTATCGGGAAAAAGTATTTTTCTAATATAGACCAGACCAAAGATATCCAGACTTAATAAAAATATAAACGAGAATTTTCTGATGATGAAAATACTCTTATAGACACCATATGGCGGAATGTTAAGTATAAACTATGGGTAGAATTCAAACAGAATTTGGTAGTTGTTGCCAAATTCATAAGACTTCAAAGACTTATATAGCTCAACTAAGTCCTAGATCGCAGACTCAAACATATGCTCAGAATATTAGAGAACCCTCCAAAACTAGACCAGTTCACTACACCAAATTGGGAGATTGGTCACGGAATTTATCCCTGACCATAGGCTGGGGGTTGCGAATTTATTTTGTGACTAAAAACTAGCGTGACCATTTTCTGTGGTCATGGCCAAAATTCGTGACCCACTACCTTGGTCATGGACTGGTGCTAGTCACTATTATATGGTCACGGCTAATATCCTTAACCCCATTTACATGCATGGTCATGGCCCAAAGCCGTGACCATCTTCCAATCTAAAAACCAAATAGTCACGAACCAAATTCGTAACCATTTTTCTGTAGAATTAATCATGGTCACAACCCAAAGCCATGACCATGTTCTCTGAAAAAGTAAACTTAGTCACGACTTTTCACCGTGACCAATTTTACTTCTATAGAAAATATAGTCCTGGCTTTGGTCCGTGACCAGGTTTAATAATAAAAAAATCCTCGAATCGGGAGACTAATCGTTTCTTTGCTACACATGCTCCTTGGGTGACCACGCGGGGGTCTCGTGATCTCAAACCAAGGGTCCCGTGACCACGCAGTCACGGGACCGTGTAGGCATTCTAAAATCTGGGTCTTTTCCTCAAACTGGGGGTCATGTGACTAAGCGGTTGGTTTGTACAGGCTACGTTGGTCCCGAGCGACGTATTGGCATTGTCCACGAGGCCGTTTGGGGGGCGTTGTGAGGTTTCACCCTCTAACGGCATGTTTTCAAGCCTAAGTGTGGATATTCTCAAAATTAGCTCGTGCTCTCAAGATGGGGGTCTTGTGACCACGCGCTCGGTTCATGCGGTAAACGTTGGTTCAGTGCGAGGTGTTGGCGTCACCCACGGGGCCGTTTGGGGGGCGTTGTGCGGTTCCTCCCTCTAACGGCACATTTTCAAGCCTAACTGTGGATATTCTCAAAATTGGGTCGTGCTCTCAAGTTGGTGGTCCTGTGTCCACGCGATCGATTCGTGCAGGCTACGTTGGTCCCGTACGAGGTGTTGAGATTACCCACTGAGCCATTTGGGGGCGTTACGGGGTTTAGCCCCCCAACGACACATTTTCAAGCCTAAGTGTGGATTTTCTCTGTTTCGGATCATAATCTTAAATCGAGGATCCCGTGATCACGCGGTCGGTTCCAATGAGTTACATTGGACCCATTCGAGGTGTTGGCACCGCTCAGAGGGCTGTGGGGGGTGCTAAGGGGTTTCGCCCCTCAACGATATGTTTTCAAGCCTAAGTGTGGATTTTATTTGTTTTGAGTTGTGCTCTCAAACCGAGGATCTCGTGACCATGAGGTCGATTACTACGAGTTATATTGGACCCGTGAAAGGTGTTGGCATCGATCACGAGTCCGTTTTGGGGGCGTTAAGGGGTTTCGCCCCCCAATGGCACGATTTCAAGTCTAAGTGTGTATTTTCTCTATTTTGGGTCTTGCTCTCAAACCAAGGGTCCTGTGACCTCGCGGTCGGTTTCTACGAATTACATTGAACCCATGCGAGGTGTTGGCATGGCTTACGAGGCCATTTAGGGGGCACTTTGGGGTTTCACCCTCTAAAGGCTTGTTTGATAAGAAAATCTGTATTTTCTGGCCTGGCCAAATGCGATGTGTTGTAGAGCTCATTGAAATTGTCCTAGAAAGATGTCTCAGATAATATGTTGCATTTGCCCATTTGGAGTTTGATGGAGTATTCCAAATATGAGTCCTCTAAAGGCATATTTATTAGATCATGATGAAAGAAATGGTAGATATTCTCATTACAGGGAGTGTGACCTTCATCAAGATCCACCAATCCAAGACACTCCAATAGAGGATTTGTATTTCGAATACTCTATCAAACTTTAAATGGGAAAATGCATTATATTATTCGAAACTCCTTTTCATAACAATATCAATGAGCTCTACAGCACGCAGGAACCGACCGCGTGATCACGGGACCGTTAAACGGGCACTATGTGGTTTCACCCCCTAGAGGCACGTTTTCAATCTTAAGTGTGGATTTTCTCTACTTTGGTGCGTGACCTCAAATAGGGGGTCTCGTGACCACGTTCTCGGATCCTTCAAGTTATATTGGTCCCGTGCGAGGTGTTAGTTCCACTCACGAGGCCATTTGGGGGGCATTAAGGGGGACCAGTGAGCAAAACCCCTTAGCACCCCCCAAGCAGCCCCGTGAGAGGTGCGAACACCTCGCACGGGACCAATGTAACTCACAGGAAATGATTGCGTGATCATGGGGCCACCAGTTTGAGTATGATGATAATTTGAGAAAATCCACACTTAGACTTGAAAATGTGTCGTTAAATGTCAAAAACACAAAACACCCACCAAACAACCCCTAAAGAATTTTGAACACCTCGCACGAGACCAACGTAACTCGTAAGAACTGACCGCGTGGTCACGGTACCTCCGGTTTGAGAATATGATGATAATTTGAAAATATCTATAATTAGGTTTAAAAACATGTCATTAGAGGGAAAAAACGCAAACGGCCCCGTGAGAGGTGTTAGTGTGGGGTGTTGGTGCCTCTTATGGGGCCGTTTGGGGGATGTTTCGAGGTTTTGCTCCCTAACGGCATGTTTTCAAGTCTAAGTCTAGATATTTTGAAATTAACGTCGTGTTCTCAAACTGGGGGTCCCATGATTATCCAACAGCCAAAAACCAACAACAAGCTCCTCCTTCTAATATATTATCCAACAACAAGCCAACAACCAATAATTATCCAACAGCCAAACCAAGCAAAACCAATAATTATCACATACTCCTTCTAACATATTATCCAAGAACAAGCCAATAACCATTAATTATCCAATAGCCAAACCAAATAAAACCAATAATTATCCCGTACTCTTTCTATCATCTAAAAATTTTAAAAGATAATGCATATCAATTATATAACTACTTTAGTTAAAGTAAGAGTACCTAATTCCTGCGATTCAAGAAGGCCATTAAGTAGAGCCTTCTGAATGTATGATTGGACCAAATTGATCCTGGAGCCCCCAACGTATTCTTTTACATGTACATTTGTTGACTAGTTTCTTTAATACAATCTTCATAAAACAAGCTAATTTAACTTCATTTTATGAATATTGCATCAATGAAACTGATCGACAAATGTATATGTACAGGAAGATATGGAAATTGAGTTGGGTCAATTTGATCCAATCACAAACTAAAATGACTTTATTCTCAAGTCGAGTGTCTTTCGAAAGTAACTATTTATTCGACTAAGCATAACATATTATCGAAAGTTAACTTATATAAATCATATCAAACATTAGTAGAAGTAACTAAACATTCATACATCAAAGTAAAGCGCCAATACAATGCCAATATCACAATAGGATACAAATAAGATTGACAAGGATAACATAATATTTTTATACTTACTCTTCCTCTAAATCAAGTAAAAGATCCTTCAAATTAGGGTTGTCATCAAGAGTTGACTGTAACACTTTTGGAGTCTTTAATGCATCCACTTCAGTAGCCATATCCTTTCGTGCATACACAACAATAAACCAATTGCCATTGTTTATGCACTTTGAGTAGAATACCTTATTTACGTTTCGAAAGGCGCAAATAAAAGGCTCGCCGACTATGCGATCTTTACTCTTCATCTTTAATAAATCTACCATAATAAGTTTGGAGTCAGGATCAACTTTGTAAGCATTCCTAGTATCCTCCACCTTTACCCAATCATAATATAATATAGTTTATGTTAAATCTAAGTAATCAAGTTTTAGGATTTGTTGGATTATCCCATAATAGGTTAGCACCATATTCTTTGGATTTTTATGACTTTTGCTAGTGATACAGGTGGTCATGGCTGAAATTGATGTTCCACTATTTTGCGTCAAAAGATTTTCCTCATATGGATATAAAATAAAATCAAAACCGTTGGTGCAAAATTTCTTAAACTCTTTCACACGAAAACTAGGGACTTTTGCTAGGCATGAAAGCCTGGAAGAGACAACACCTCTTTTTAGAAGCTAAATTTATTGATGAATTTGTATTAGAGCATATTTTTATCACACACGAACAAATAACTACACACATAAGATGTGAAATTTACCTCTTTTGATACCCATGCCCTAAAATCAGTTGTCGGACAATTTCCCCTTTGATTTTGGACAATTTCATTCTCTTACTTCCTACGAATAAATTATAGAGTTTAGATCATAAAATATAAAATGCATATAATCAAAGAAGAAAAATTCAGTAGATACTCGCTTTCTCCAGTATTCGACTTCATCTTGCAATTCGAAAACATAACGATTGGCTTGTTTGTACTGTATATTTATGAGTTTCACCTCTTTAGGTTCCCAAACAGTAATTCATCCTCAAACTCGTTAAGTTCCTCGATCACACCTCCTCCATGAGGATGAAACCTGCTCACCTTTTGTTCTGGCATATATTCCGTAACGTATAACAATGATTCCACAGTTATATATTCTTTAGCAATTGACCCTCTAATATATCATGTATTCTTTACGTAATCTTTGAAGGTTTTCACCAAGCACTGAAAAGTATACACCCAACGATACCTAACGGGACCACATAATAAAGTTTCATCGTATAAATGGACAAGGAAGTGGATGATGATATCGAAGAACGATGGAGGAAAATATTTCTCTAATACACAAACCGCCTCGGCTAAAGTTGATTTTGTAACTTTAATGTGCCTTATGTTTACCAATTTTGCACAAAGTAGGGTAAAACACAAACTGATTTTCATAATTTCTCGACGGAGATCTTTATGTTCAGAGAAGCAATGTCGAAATAACAAAAGGATTAATTGGATGATTACATTCCGGTCCTGAGACTTGCACAGTTTTAAGTTATTTTCTTGGTAGCTTACTACCCTATGTAAATTACCAGAATAACCCGTTGGAGTCTTCATGTTGAATAACGTGTCTAAGAGGATCTTCTTCTCACTAGTAGTCAAAGTGAAAGCAGACGGAGGGGTAGAAATTCTTCCTGTTGAAGGATCGTTTTTAACTAGAGTTTCTTCTTTATCTTCATATCATGTAGATCTCAGCGTACCGCTCTCCATCTTCGGAATGAGATCCACCGAGTTATGATCCTATCAAATGTTCTGCAACATTCTTCTCTATATGCATCACATCAATTACATGCCTTACACGATGATCTTTCAAATACAACAATTCAAAAAATATTGATCGCCTGGACCATGGTTTTGCTTTACTAGTGTCACTAGGATCCCCCCTTGCTTTACTCTTTAGGTTTAAAAACTTGGGGTGTTTATCTATGTACCAATTCCCCGCAGTCGCAACCGCTGCCTTCTCCTCGATCTTCTGACCATAAAGTTTAGCATGTGGCATCCGGTGCTTGTAACCAATAGGATAAAAGGTAGACTTGTCATTCCTAAAAGGGTGACTATTCAGAAGAAATATACGATGACCCATGTAACTCATCTTACAACTATGTTGTAGCCAACTGGCTTCAGTTTCCTCCCCATAAATGGGATATCCATAATAGCCATGAACATTACAACCGAATAAGGTCCCATACGCTGGAAGGTCGTGGATCGTCCACATCACCATTTCTTTAAGTGTGAACTCTTCACCCTTGTGAGAGTTGAACGTCGTCACCCCTTTATCATTGCTTGGAGCCTTTGAACCGAGTATCAATAAAGATAACAATGTAAACTCCTTTCTTATGCACAGTGTTGCGGGAAGACTTAAAGGCGCCATGAGTACTGGCCAATAACTCTGACTCGTACTTAAATTATCAAAAGGGTTAAACCCATTGGTTGAGATTGCAAGACAAACGTTGTGCGGTTCCTTTACAAATTCATGGTGTCATGAATTTGAAATTTGCCAAATGATTGAATCAATCGAATGGCGCATTATATTCCCACCACCTAGCATCGAACGTACCATGTTATGGGCTCTGCTATCCACGGTATAATAAAACACCGTTTTAAACATGGCCCAAGTGAAAAATACTTTAAAAACTTTTGTGGGACTTGCGAGAACTTTTGATATTTTGTAGGCTTATCTCTGTGCTCGCTGTGGTACTATATGCAATCATACTTTTATGCATGAATAGGTTTTTATTTCAATCCCAAAACCTTTAAGCTCCTCTTCATGGTAGGATAATTGTCTGATAACGTGTTCTCCTTTGGGAGAATATCTTTAACCCACTTAAGAATTCTGGATACGTTGTTCCCAAACAAACCAAAATGACTCTTCAAATTATGCAAACCAATCATTGCATAGAATACCGAATGATATTCATCGCAATCTTTAAATAGCGATTTAGCTGCATCGGTTTTCAACCATATATATTCTCGATGTCCTGGTAGTTCAGTATCAAATTTTTCATTGTGCTCATTATTTGTCTCCATAGGTTGGTAATTTTGGTCGTGGTGGACTCCGTAAGCATCGTCAATTAGGTCGGGCAATGGACGATGTGTTAGTGAATCATTTACCACTTCCACTCCTTGGTGTTTTATTATGCGGTCAATCACCGATAATTCTTCAGAAACATAACGTACATGTTTTTCAGTATCGTATGTCCATTGTTTATAATTGAGACAAATTCCTCACTCTATTAAATGTAACTCAACATCTTCTAAAGATTTACATTTTTCGTTGATACAATAGGTGCACGGACACGGAATCTTCTCACTTTTAAGGTTCTTAAAAGCGTAGCGAATAAATTCTTGAACGCCTTTAATATAACTATGTAATACCCCGTATTTTTATGCTTTCTAAATTTGGGGATTTATTAAATTTGACGTGAATTATTAATTTAATATAAATCCGTAAATTAATTTTTTTTTTTAATAATTACTAACTTGACGAGAGTTAGTAATTATTGGAAACTTTTTGAATATTACTAATGATCAAAGTAATATATAATATTGGTTCTATTAAATGTCACGAGTGAATAAAATGACTTTTTTCGAAATTTAAGTCGGGACGCGCCCGTGTCGTGTCAGGACTAAATTTTGATCAATAAAAGTGAATAAATTATAAGTCGCCCATATGGTCATTTTGAGTACGTCAAAGTGTCCGGAAGGGCCGAGATAGTCAAAATAATGTACCCGGGGGTTTAGTTTGGGTCTCAGAGCATTTTTAGGCTTAATTAACACCCCGGGAGGGCGTTTTAGGCATTTTGTATTTTTGGGCTTGGAAACCTACGAATTTTATAGGTTATATCAGATGCTTAGGGTTGTCTTCTAGGGTTAACACAACCAAAAACAAAAGACGTCCATTGGACAAGGAAAGGAAAAGCTTACCAAGGAGTTCTAGGCCAAGAACTCCTCCGTTTGCACCGTCGTCACCGCCAAACGTTAGATCGCGCAACAAGGATCACAACCACACTAATTTCATCCACAAATCAGAAGCAAAAAAATTCCTAGATAAGTATTTATCTTGCTTAATTTAGTTAATGCTTCATTCATATTAGTTTAGGGTTGATTACGATAAGTTTTTATGAAAGAAAACCTATGTTGGAGGTTAGAAATTGCATGTTGTAAAGATATAAACATCATTCTGGAAATCCACTTCACTTGTAGAGGTTGAACCACGAATTTACATTGGGTTAGAAGTAGAAATTCTGGAAAAAGAATGAGAAGAACTAAGTTAAAGAAATTATTAGGGTTCATGAGATTTATATAGATTTTGGCCCTTTTAATTCATGATACTTGATGAAAACTCGCATGCCTTACGTAGAATACTGTTCATTTGGGTTTATAATGCTTATGGTATAAATTTCTGGGAGTTTGGGAGTTAAAGACTTGGATTTGGATGATTTTGGATGATAATTTCCGTAACTGGTATTCTGCAGTTTTTGCCATAACTGCTTGATCGATCGATGGTTCGATCGATCGACCCCTTTTATCGATCGATCGACCCCTTCTGGAAAACTAGATTTTTCCTTATGTTGACTTAATCCAATTAAATGCGTAATAAATCTTAATTAATTTTATTAGGACATAATGAAACATAAAAAGGACCAGTAGGGTCAAGGTAAACCCCGTTAAGTGGAACTTTAATGAAATGGGAAAATGAAGGGTAAACGGGGAAATATTCATACCTAGGAAATCTAACGTGCGTAGACTTAATAATCGAAATGTCTAGGAGTTAGATTAGAAGGTAAGTGAGGGCCTACTGAAATTGTACTTAGGTAAAGAGAATACTTCGAGAGATGAGAAGTGAGTTGGAATAAATTAAATTTCGAAAATAAAATGAATAAGTCCGTTATAAGAAATAATCGAATAAAAATGTACTAAGAATGGAATAATATAATGTTGGGTCGTGGGCGTACCTAACTTATGAATGTGAATAGTTATATATCTATATAACTCTGTGATTGATCATATATCTTATATATGTGTAAACAAATCATGCCCGCACTTTGCTATCGCCGAGGTTTCCGCGCTGGGACAGTCTTATCTTGATGGGACCTTTATAGGGGATATTGACTCGTACCCTAGAACATATAAATTCTTGGTACATGCTATCTGATTGATAGTCAGACGGTCCTAAGAGACGTGAGGGTATGTGATGACCTCTTAGTGACTTGGAACTATGCTTCGCCTCAATTTGTATTTGTTTGTATTAATACAGTTCGAGAGTGCTTACGAACTAGTATTTCCCTTAGTACGAGTGATACGGGGACTTGATAGCAGAGTATGCCAGCACCATAAATATTATGTGGGGTGCCAGTAGTATACTTATATTATATGGGTAATCAATGTATATATATATAGTCTTGAAATTTGTAACTTCCTACCGAGGCTAAAAGAAGTTAATTAATGGATAAATATTCCGGTTTTATTATATATGGCTGAAATGTTGCGACAATGTTGAAAGACTTTTTAATTAAATAAGAGTTATGTGACAACCTTAAATTCTTGGAATTTAATTATCTTAGTCCTAGAAATTGTCGGCATGGGATCTAATGAGGAATTTGAATTAAGTTAATCTTTTGGGATTAATAGTGCGTTAGGGTGCACACTAGAAGAGAGGTGAGACTCTCTCAAGAGAGTGTCGTTACTAATATGTTGTTGCATTAGCCAGTAAACATTTT
Source organism: Sambucus nigra (assembly GCA_949130495.1). NCBI lineage: Eukaryota > Viridiplantae > Streptophyta > Magnoliopsida > Dipsacales > Adoxaceae > Sambucus > Sambucus nigra. Next base: position 576,858,529 of record OX422214.1, on the reverse strand, counting down.
AAATACTTGCTAAACTAAATTTTTAAAATGTTTTACAATCGGGCTCTGACCCGTTTAGTGTTATCTCTCCTCTCTTGTATATATATATATATGTATTAAAGGGGCCCAGCCACAGGGGCTTCAGGCTTAGGATTCTCTGGATATGGAAAGCGTTGCAGCTTTTGTGGGAGTTACAGGCCTTGTGCTTAAACGACCTCATTATTGATTCCGTTTCTAGTTCTACTTTATCTAGTTGGGCATGTGTCAACCCTTTTCATTATTTAGTTGGTTTTTGTGAGAGATTGTAATTCATTTATTTTCAGTAGTTTTAATTTGGGATTTATTACTGTCAGAACGTTTTTCTTTGGTGTTTTGAAGTTAGAATTTACTATTGATGGTTAAATTCTTGAATGATCATGTACATCCTTACTATTATTGTGTGACTCTTAAACTGTAAATTATCAAAGGTTTTATAATTGGACTTAAATAAAAATGGGAATAAGGTTTAAATGGTTTTGACACTTAGCTTAAATATTAGGGTGTTAAAATTGGAAAATTTATTTTACGACAGTGATGCTGAGAATGAACCAACCATTCACCTTGGTTATAATTTAATAAAGGATTGATCACCCGGTATTTAATTAGGAGGGGTGTCACAGGTGGTATCAGAGCATCAGGTTCTAGTGTCCTTTAGGATCTGTACGGCTTATTTTCGTTTTCAGCTTAACGTTCTTGATATAGAGCCCTATTTTTAGGACTGTTGTATTCTTATATTTACGCTTACGTCTTCATCTATTAAAGATTTGATAATAACTGTAGACTAATAAACTTCATTCTCATTTCAGATGCCTCTGAGACGCGCACTCCGAAATAGGGATGCCCAGGACGAACAGCCAGAAGCTCCGATTCAGGGAATGATAAATGCAAATGAGGTTGTCGCTATTGTTGCTCAGGCAGTGAATGACGCATTAGCAGTAGTGCAACAGGCCCCACCCCAGATCCAGGCAGTGATGCCAGTACCTGCACAGATTCCATCTGCATGAGAGCGGGTTAGGGATGCCTTTCAGAAGGCGCATCCCCCTGGGTTCTCGGGTAGTTCAGATATCATCATTGTCAGTAAGTGGAAGAAAGATATCCAGAGGCATCTGCGTATGTATGAGTGCACAGACGTGCAGAAACAGTTGTTGGCTTCCTTTAAGCTAGTGGGGGCCTCTTTACAGTGGTGGGAGTCCACCACCACCTTGGAGGAGAGGGATATTATCCCGATTCAGTCATTCTGGGAGCGGTTTGACCGCAAATATTTTCCATCCGCCGTGAAAACTGAGATGAGGCGGAAGTTACTAAAATTGAAACAAGCGAATACGACTATTTCTGAGTATGAGGAGGAGTTCACGAGACTTCTCACTATAGTTCCAGATGAGATACCCACTGGGGGGAAGAAGATACTGCTATTTGTTGATGGATTAGCCTAGAGGATCCGTCAGCACCTCATTGGCAATCTATCCTTGAGTACCTACTCTGACGTACTCAACACTGCCTTATTACATTGCCAGGATCATCGCTTCCATCTGCAGGGAAGCAAACGTATAGGGGAGTCCAGCCAGTAGGGAAGGACAGGAGGAGGTAGTGCTGGTGGGGCACCAGCAGCCCAGGGGCAATCACGTCATTTTGAGCAAAATTCCCATCAGGGGGACTCTCCCAAGCGATTCCGACTCTAGGCAGGGATTTGGAGGATTTAGGAAGGGCCAGCCTAATCAGCAAGGCCAACACCGTCAATAGCAGGGCCAGCAACAGGGCCAACAGCATTTTCATCAAGGCCAACAGGGCCAGTGGCAGGGTGGTAACGGCCAACAGGGTCGTGGTCAGCAGGGTCAGAGGGGAGGTAATTTCAGGGGCCGATGTTTTGGGTGTGGTAAGAATGGCCATAGGCACCAGGATTGCCCAGAGGGAGAGAGGGCCCCACAATAGCAGGGTGTCCGTAATGAGCCATAGAGGCCACTTTTTCCAACCGCCAGCTCAGGTAACAGCCCTACCAGCCATTCCAGTCGCTCCAGTACAGCAGGGGCAGTTACAGTACGGACGTGTCTATAACATCCACCAGGCAGCAGCTCCACAGGCGCCACCCACGATTGAGGGTATGTTTCCTATCCATGGTACTATGGGTCGGGTTTTATTTGATACTGGAGCGACACACTATTTTATAGCTACCCATTTTACGAAGGCCTTAGGGTTATTAGCCACAGCAGAGAGCACTGTAACGTGTGTAGACTCACCACTGGGAAATGGATCGCTAATTTTCTTTATATGCCGGGGTGTAGGAGTAGAGATTGGTATCTTGGTATTACCAGAAGACATGTTAGAATTAGATATGCATGAGCACGACGTTATTATTGGTATGGATTGGCTCGCAACTTACAGAGCTATGAAAGATTATTTCGGTGGGAGTATTGTCTTTGCCATTTCGGGGCAAGAGATGTTTGTAGTGGCGATGCCTCGCCCAGAGGGAGGCTCGACCGCTCATTTATATTACATAGAGGAGGATACCTCTAAGGAGGTCGTGATTCCCTTAGAATCGATCCCAGTTATTCGCGAGTATTCTGATGTATTTCAGGAGATACCATGCCTACCCCCAGTCGAGAGATAGATTTTGTCATAGATTTATTATCGGATACTCGATCGATAGCACGTGATCCATACCGTATGGCTCCGGCGGAAATGCGAGAGTTACAAGATCAGATAGAGCAGCTGTTAGGTCAGGGCTTCATTCGTAGGAGTACCTCACCTTGGGGCGCTTCAGTGTTGTTTGTGAAAAGAGAGATGGTTCACTGAGGCTATGTGTGGACTATCGGGAACTGAACAAGGTCACGATACGGAACAAGTATCCGTTGCCTCAAATCGATGATATGTTCGACCAGTTGAGGGGAGAAACTTTCTTTTCAAAGATATATATGAGGTCAGGGTACCATCAGCTACGTATTAGGGAGCAGGATGTTTCAAAGACTGCTTTCTTGACGAGATATGGGTCCTATGAGTTCAGAGTGATGCCATTTGGACTCACAAATGCTCCAACCGTATTCATGGACTTGATGAACCGAGTGTTCAGAGAGTTCTTGGATCATTTTATCATCGTCTTCATAGATGACATCTTTATATATTCACACACCGAGGAAGAGCAAGTCGAGCACTTGAGGCAGGTTCTTCAGAATCTATGAGAGCATCAGCTGTATGCTAAGTACGAGAAGTGCAGGTTTTGGTTACGGGAAGTGAAGTTCTTCAGACATGTTGTTTCTGAACAAGGGATAGCAGTTGACCAGAGTAAAGTGTCAGTGGTGAGGAAGTGGGGACAGCCCACGACACCGATGAAAGTGCGTAGTTTCTTGGGATTAATCAAAAACTGCAGGAGATTCATTCGGGGGTTCTCCAAAATAGCGGTTCCATTGACGAACCTGACTTGCAAGGGGTTACCATATATTTGGGACGATGCTTGTCAATTGGCTTTCGACGAGATGAAAGACAAGCTTACTTCAACATCGGTCCTTGCTTTACCTAAGCTGGCTTGGAGTATCTGGTTTTCACCGACGCCTCTTTATGGGGACTTGGGGGAGTACTTCACAGGAGGAGAAGGCTATAGCTTTTTCCTCCCGCAAGCTTAAGCCGTACGAGAAAAATTACCCCACACATGACCTAAAGTTAACAGCGGTCGTCTTTGCATTGAGGATATGGAGACATTATTTAATGGGGGAGAAATTTCGCTTGTTCACAGACCACAAGTCACTGCAGTACCTGTTCACTCAGCGAGAGATGAATATGCATCAGCGCAGGTGCTTAGAGTTTGTGAAGGACTATCAGTTCGACATACAGTACCATCCAGGGAAGGCCAATGTAGTTGTCAATGCGTTGAGCCGTAGACCGATAGACGATGTAGCGAACATCTGGAAAGCAAATTGGAAAGAGTTGGGTCACCAGGACGCAGTAGCCCGTTCCTTCATATCTGTCATGACAGTGACACCCGAGATTATTACGAGGGTAATACAGGCACAGACCGCAGACCCATTTTGCCAGGAACATATTGTACGACTTTTAACTGAGAGTGATGAGTCATATTCTGTTAGTTCTGATGGAGGTTTGAGGTTTAATGGGAGATTGGTGGTCCCAGAAGGAGCAGACTTACGTCATGCAGTGATGACCCAGTCTCACGGGTCTCGATTTACGGTGCATCCTGGGGGAGATAAGATGTACCAGGATATGAGGCGGCAATACTGGTGGAGTGGGATGAAAAAGGATATTGCTAAGTTCGTGTACAAGTGTTCTACCTACCAGCTGATAAAGGTGGACCATCAAAAACCGTCGGGGTTGCTTCAGCCATTGGAAATACCCACGTGGAAGTGGGAGAGTATTTCTATGGATTTTATTACTAGGTTACCTACATTACAGCGGGACCACGACTCCATCTGGGTGATTGTGGACCGTTTGAGCAAGGTGGCTCATTTTTTGCCAGTACGAACAGACTATACCACGGGCCAGTATGCTCAGTTGTTCATTACTAAGATTGTTCGATTACATGGGGTGCCCCTGAATATTATGTCAGATAGAGACAAGATTTTCGTGTCGCATTTCTGGGAGAGCTTTTAGGAGGCCATGGGTACAGAGTTGAGGTTGAGTTCAGCATACCACCCACAGACATATGGGCAAACAGAGCGTACTAATCAGATGTTGGAGGATATGCTATGCATGTGTGTCCTTGATTTTGGAGGAGGTTGGGAGCCACATCTGCCACTGATAGAGTTTTCTTATAATAACTCTTATCAGTTCACGATTGGCATGGCTCCATTTGAGGCATTGTATAGCAGGCCTTGTCGTTCTCCAACTTGTTGGCTCGAGGTGGGGGATAATAAATTACTTGGACCAGAAGTTATTCAGGAAACCTCAGCTAGGATTGAGCTCATAAGGAGCCGCATTCGAGCGGCCCAGGACAGACAGAAAAGCTACGCGGATGCAAAACGGTTCTTTCGAGAATTTAATGTGGGGGACCAAGTATTACTGCGCATTTCTCCTATGAGAGGAGTGATGAGTTTTGGGAAGAAGGGAAAGTTGGCTCCAAGGTACGTTGGACCATTTCCTATTATCGAGAGGATTGGGCCGGTAGCATACAGATTAGTGTTGCCAGAGTACTTGTACCGCATTCACGATGTATTTCATATTTCGTCATTGAGACGATATCTTCGGGATGATATGGCCCACACCCACATCGCGATAGAAGAGATAGACTTACAGCTCTTACGAGGAGAGACCAGTGGCTATCCTAGACCATAGCAAAAATAGATTGAGGTCGAAGGTAGTTCCACTTGTACGGGTCCAGTGGGAGCATCATAATGTGGAGGAATCCACCTGGGAGCGCGAGGCAGATATGCGCGAGAGATACCCAGATTTATTCTTACCAGGTATGCCTTATTTTCCGAATTTCGGGACGAAATTCCGTTATTAGGAGGGAAGTATGTAATACCCCGTATTTTTATGCTTTCTAAATTTGGGGAATTATTAAATTTGATGTGAGTTATTAATTTAATATAAATTCGGAAATTAATTTTTTTTTAAATAATTACTAACGTGATGAGACTTAGTAGTTATTGAAAACTTGTTGAATATTACTAATGAGCAAAGTAATATATAATATTGGTTCTATTAAATGTCACGAGTGAAAAAAATGACAATTTTGGAAATTTAAGTCGGGACGCGCCCGTGTCGTGTCAGAACTAAATTTTGATTAATAAAAGTGAATAAATTAAAAGTCGCCCATATGGTCATTTTGAGTGCACCAAAGTGTCCGAAAGGGTCGAGATAGTCAAAATAATGTACCCGGGGGTTTAGTTTGGGTCTCGGGGCATTTTGTATTTTTGGGCTTGGACACCTAAGAATTTTCTAGGTTATATCAGATGCTTAGGGTTGTCTTCTAGGGTTAACACAACCAAAAATAAAAGACGGCCATGGGAGAAAGAAAGGAAAAGCTTACCAAGGCGTTCTAGGCCAAGAACCGCCAAACGTTAGATCGCGCAATAAGGATCACAATCACACTGATTTCATCCACAAATCAGAAACAAAAAAATTCCCAGGCAAGTATATATCTTGCTTAATTTAGTTAATGCTTCATCCATATTAGTTTAGGGTTGATTAGAATGAGTTTTTATGAAAGAAAACCTATGTTGGAGGTTAGAAATCACATGTTGTAGATATATAAACATCATTCTGGAAATCCCCTTCACATGTAGAGGTTTAACCACGAATTTACATTTGGTTAGAAGTAAAAATTCTGGAAAAAGAATGAGAAGAACTAAGTTAAAGAAATTATTAGGGTTCATGATATTTATATTGATTTTGGGCCTTTTAATTCATGATACTTGATGAAAACTCGCATGCCTTATGTAGAATATTGTTCATTTTGGTTTATAATGCTTGTGGTATAAATGTCTGGGAGTTTGGGAGTTAAAGACTTGGATTTGGATGATTTTGGATGATAATTCTCGTAACTGGTATTATGCAGTTTTCGCCATACCTGCTTGATCGATCGACGGTTCGATCGATCGACCCCTTTTTATCGATCGATCGACCCCTTCTAGAAAACTAGATTTTTCCTTATGTTGACTTAATTCGATTAAATGTGTAATAATCTTGATTAATGTTATTAGGACATAATGAAACATAAAAAGGACCAGTAGGGTCAAGGTAAACCCCGTTAAGTGGAACTTTAATGAAATGGGAAAATGAAGGGTAAATGGGGAAATATTCATACCTAAGAAATCTAACATGCGTAGACTTAATAATCGAAATGTCTAGGAGTTAGATTAGAAGGTAAATGAGGGCCTACTTAAATTGTACTTAGGTAAAGAGAATACTTCGAGAGATGATAAGTGAGTTGGAATATATTAAATTTCGAAAATAAAATGAATAAGTCCGTTATAAGAAATAATCGAATAAAAATGTACTAAGAATGGAATAATATAATGTTGGGCCATGGGCATACCTAACTTATGAATGTGAATAGTTATATATCTATATGACTCTGTGATTGATCATATATCTTATATATGTGTAAACAAATCATGCCCGCGCTACTTGCTATTGCTGAGGTTTTCGTGCTGGGACAGTCTTATATTGATGGGACCTTTATGGGGGATATTTACTCGTACCCTAGAACATAGAAATCCTTGGTACAGGCTATCTGATTGATAGTCATACGGTCCTAAGAGACGTGAGGGTATGTGCTGACCTCTTAGTGACTTGGAACTATGCTTCGCCTCAATTTGTATTTGTTTGTATTAATACAGTTCGAGAGTGCTTCCGAACTAGTATTTCCCTTAGTACGAGTGATACGGGGACTTGATAGCAGAGTATGCCAGCACCATAAATATTATGTGGGGTGCCAGTAGTATACTTATATTATATGGGTAATTAATGTATATATATATATATATATATATATATATATATATATATATATATATATATATATATATATAGTCTTGAAATTTGTAACTTCCTACCGAGGCTAAAAGAAGTTAACTAATGGATAAATATTCCGATTTTATTATATATGGCTGAAATATTGTGACACTGTTGAAAGACTTTTTAATTAAATACGAGTTATGTGACAACCTTAAATTCCTGGAATTTAATTATCTTAGTCCTAGAAATTGTCGGTATGGGATCTAATGAGGAATTTGAATTAAGTTAATCTTTTGGGATTAATAGTGCGTTAGGGTGCACACTAGAAGAGAGGTGAGACTTTCTCAATAGAGTGTCGTTACTAATATGTTGTTGCATTAGCCAGTAAACATTTTAAATACTTGCTAAAATAAAATTTTAAACTATTTTACAATCGGGCTCTGACCCGTTTAGTGTTATCTCTCCTCTCTTGTATATATATATATATATATTACAGGGGCCCAGCTACAGGGGCGTCAGGCTTAGGATTCTCTGGATATGGAAAGCGCTGCAGCTTTTGTGGGAGTTGCAGGCCTTGTGCTTAGACGACCTCATTATTGATTTCGTTTCTAGTTCTACTTTATCTAGTTGGGCATGTGTCGCCCCTTTTCATTATTTAGTTAGTTTTTGTGAGATATTGTAATTCATTTACTTTCAGTAGTTTTAATTTGGGATTTATTACTGTCAGAACGTTTTTCTTTGGTGTTTTGAAGTTAAGATTTACTATTGATGGTTAAATTCTTGAATGATCATGTACATCCTTACTATTATTGTGTGACTCTTAAACTGTTAATTGTCAAAGGTTTTATAATTGGACTTAAATAAAAATGGGAATAAGGTTTAAATGGTTTTGACACTTAGCTTAAATATTAGGGTGTTTAAATTGGAAAATTTATTTTACGACAGTGATGCTGAGAATGAACCAATCATTCACCTTGGTTATAATTTAATAAAGGATTGATCACCCGGTATTTAATTAGGCGGGGTGTCACAAACTATTAGTTATTCAGTTAGTCTCCCCCATCCCCTCTTTATATTATGCAAAATACATTTAATAATATTCAAATTGCAGTCATGTGTTAACATGATAAAATAAATATCACATTGCATAAATATAGTGTTAACAACGCAGTAATATAATGTCAAAAATGCAATAATATAGTGTCAACAACGCACCAATCAATCAAACTATGCAATAACTAAAATACAAGAACATGCCAATCAATGATAATACACAACCACTTAAACTCAAATTAAATAAATTTGTCTAGTGATATTATTATAACATAAGAAAAATATTACTACATCTTCATCAAACAATAAACTAGCCAAGTGGTATATGAGCCTAAATAATTTTTCAACAAATTCCCTTTTCTACTGTCGACGTACATTGGAGCATCTTTGAAACCATTAAATACTTTATAAACTAGGATCTGACACTCACCCTCCTATAAAGGCCAATTATGTACCTTCATCCCTACGTCAGTGGAGATGAGCGTGCACACCCCAACGATAAATTTACCACTCACGTCCTTTATATAGTATTTCACACCACAATCAGCATGGCTTGTTAACGAGGATCCAAGACCTGTGGCATGCTGAGGCGCTGAGAAGGGGAATGTTGAAGGAGGAACCGACATCTATGAGGGTAATTGAGAAGGAGGAATCAGCATATATGAGGGGAATGGAGGAGGAAAATTTTGAGGAGGTATGGGGTAATCGAGAAACATTGGGGGCTGCATGGGCATATGACCGGTTAAAAGGGACACAATCTGTGAAAGTTTATCATTCACACCTCCCAATTCATTTTGAAGCCCCATTATGTCCCCTTTTGTCTTAGAATGATGTTCATGGTTAGACGAAAAACGCCTATTAACTAAAGAAAGCACGTCCACTATAGGGGCGGAGTGTTTGAATCTTGTTTTCGATATATGCGACCCCAAACCTCTCGTCCTCCCTCTATGGTCCTTCCTAAAGGTTTGTGCGAGGGCATCATTTTCAATGTCATCGAATGGGCTTTAATCTGACTAACTACTGATAGACTCTATAGATTCTAGAGTCTTGGCCAAGTGAGGAGGTAATTTATTATCTTTGTCTCGTCTAGCATGCACGTACAAGTTGGCCCTATCCGGTGTCTTTCCTTCATCTGGGCTGCCTTTTGACTTGGTCGACCACTCGTTCTTCAAATCTTCATAAGATTTCGCACCAAATTTATGTAAATCAGCTTTTTTCTCCCTATTCTGCTTATTTTTCTCCCTTTGCAAAATTTCTTACTCCTTCGCCTCATTTTCCAAAAAATCATTCCATTCACCGATTAGCATCTCAACATTCAAAGGGACTTTGTATTTGAGAGCCAAAATGTCTGAGCTCGATGCTCCCTTACGGATTGATTTTGCCTAAGGTTTCTCCGATATTTTCAGAGTTATTCAGCAATCGGAGAAAGAGCCTTATTTCTTTTGTTTGCCAAAAATGAAAACTGTTTGTTGAGTGGCTCGTAGATGTCATATTTAAAAGCTTTATCTATGAGGTTCCAATTGTCAGCTCTTTCCACTCCCACATTCATTTTTTCCAAGGACAAACACTTGGCTTTAAATTGTTGAACATGATCTCTTATCCCTTGTGGGGTTATTTCCCAAAAGAAAGCTCCAATGGGCTTCTTCTCAACTGACCCATCAATTTCAGGAGCGCTAGGCATAACTGTTGGATTATTGGGAGTACCTTATCTACTGCAACTCGGAGTAGTAGAGTGTATTTCTAGTGGAGATGTGTATTGGTCACCAATTGGTGATGAGAATTCTCCGTATGGTTGTGACATGTCCTCGGTTGGAGCTTTGTTTCCATTACCGCCCGTCATTATCTACAAAAATAATAAAAACTCAATGTGTACATAATTTCAAAGTTCAATATGAAATTATAACTAACAAAATAAATTATTTGTCCATATATTATAATATACCTTTTCATGGTAAGACTTTAATAAATGTTCAATGTGTCTGATCTCCATCCAGTCGGGATTTGTTTTTAAAAACCTATGGATTTTTACACGTGGCCAAATAGGAGGAAGCTTAACTATAATGGTTGCATAGATGTCAGTGACATGAACTTGAAATCTCATCCTCTTCATCCTATTAGAATGATTGAGTTTGACATGTATATGTCGCGAGACATCACAATCTTCGGCAATGCTCTTTCTACGTAATTCTATCCATAAAGGGTGAATTTTTTTTTCTGCCTTCTCTAACAGTGTAAGCAAGGTCAATGCTCTGTTGGGATTATTTATGTGAAATAAATATTGTACATCTTCATACCAGCATTCTAGTAGGGAAAATAAAATACGATCGAATAAGTACTCTTGCTGGAGATGAACTCTACGATTTACAAGGTAGTTAAATTCTTTGATCTTCCTATTCCCATACCAATAAATCAGAGTACCCACTGAATGACGCTCATTAATGAAAGATGTATTAGCGCGGTCCAATTACAAACTTTCCCACTCTTGTTGCCATTTATTAGCACCGTGACTCATTTTTCCTGAGAAAAATAAATGAGGACGTGATTATGATTCCTATAAAAATGGCTCTAATGAATCATTATCAAATTATTATAAACTTTTGAAACGCCGCCTAATAAAATACCAAGTGATCGGTCATATATCAAATTAAACAGGAATCTCATTTGTTTCATTCTTAGCATCACTGTCGTTAAGTCATTAATTACTAACTACCTAATCTTTCATTAAGCTGATGCCAAATTTTATCTTTATTAAACCAACCCAACCAACATACTAGGAAAACAAACTAACTAATATAATAAAGAAAACTACACATGTCACAAAGTAAGTACAAAAGTTTATCGAACAACATCGACTACAAGCAATCCACAAGTGCAAGTATAAAAGTATACTGATACATGCCAAGACTAAATATAAAAGTACAACCGAAAAAGCCCCTATCTAGAGATATAATGAGACAATTATCTACACAAAGATCCCGAAGCAATCCACATAAACTGTAGTTGCGCACCCTATAGAAAGAATCAGGCCTGGCGCCCCTATGGTAGGACAGCTAAAAGGGTTTTGAAAATATTTTATAGCAAGGGTTAGAACCCAAAACATTTGAAAATATTTAGCAAGTGTATTTAAATTAAAGAGATAAAATGCAAATGCTCTTCATATTTAAATTAGTGTCGCGCACTCTCTTGAGTATACTTCACCCCTCAACTAACGTGCACGCCTAACGAATTATACATAATACACCTAGCCACTATCCCCGTAACTAGCCTTGTCCCGAATTTTATACTAAATTCCCCACTATTGTACCCCAAGTGAATTTAGTATAATTATATGAGTTATGATTCACATTAACTTTCATAAAGAATGATTTCTCACTATAAATCATATTTCATTTCCATAAGTTATATTATCTATACTTTTCACACCATGTATATATATATAAATTCCCGTATATAATTCTGCATTATATGTATGTATCATATCTCAAAATTCACACACATGTCGGATATAAATGATATCACTAAACACATAGGAGGCGACCATAGTTCCCCCAAAAGTGTCCGCTCCATACCATAACGATCCCACCCATAATATATAGACGATATGGCTTGGGAAATATGCTCACCCTGTATTCGCTAGTCAGGGGACTCACCCACATCGCGCAACCTCATATGATAACATTAATATTGGTATGGGTTTACTATATATATTATTCACACAAATATATATCTAAATCCAGGCTACCGGAGTATTATGCCCATACCCAAGCCTAAATCATTTAAGTCTATGGTCTGACTTCATTTTGATCAATTACACACTAATTAATTCTCATTGTTGTGGTGTATCCATTTTAAGTATACCCGGACTCTTTATCTCTCGACCCGAAATTCAATAATTTCAATACACCCTTCAATTTCATGCAATCAAGTCTAATCATTAAATAACAAGATTAAAATATGCTAAATCATGAACTTACATCTCCAATTTCATGAAATCAAGTCTAATAAATTCCAAGGTTAGTTAATCCTAAATTAAACCGCAATTCAATACTCAATTTCATAATCAAGTTAGGGAAGGAACTGTAAATTTCCAACACAACAGGTCTAAATCAGGGGAATTACAAAAATTTGGCAAACATCAGAGCTGGTTCGAACGAAGAGCCCTGTCGTTGGAATGACAGTGGATCTCGTTCGAACGAAATACCATGTCGTTCGAACAACCTTGGTATTTTTTCTCTCTCTTCTGCTCAAAACTTAATCCATCATTCATAAGTTTTTCAACCTCTGCTCTGAACATATTTCTGCCTTAAAACGTCCCCAAATTCATCCTAAGTCCATTCTTTTGTTATAACAAAACTAACCCTAATAATGTAATCAATTCAATCATCAAATTCAACAATCCTAAAAATCTCTACAGATTTATAACTCCCATTAAAAGGAAATCCCCAATTTGCTCAAGAACAAACCCTATAATTTAATTGAATTCCACTTCTTTTAATATGAAAAGATAGATGCAATTTAGTAAACACAATTTAAACCACTTGCCTAAAAAATGAAGATCCAGGGCTTTGAATGAAGGTGTTGAATTGCAATGGAAACAATATCTCCAAGATTCCCAAGTTCCTTTTCTCTTTAGCTCTCCCTTTAGCTTTTTCCCCTTTTTAGTCTTCAAATGTGATTTAATGTTGCCTACCCTGACACATTTTGGGTTAAAAACCCTATTCACATTTTTTTGGCTTTTGGGCCCTATAAAAAGGGTCCATATTCTTTATATAGAGCTCATATGTGTCTAATTAGGCCCCGACATCCACCACTATATGCATATAACCACTCATTTTGGGATATTTCGACCCCATCAGACTCAACCACGCGCTTAAAATTGCCATCCGGAATAAATTTCTAAAATTAACTCTCACCCGTTAAATTATTTAAATATATTCACTTTTAAATATTCTCATTAATTAATTCTCATTAATTTACGACACAAGTAATTTAATAATTATCGAATTGATTAATTAAAATAATAACCCAGAAATTACGAGGTGTTACAAAACTATAGTTTGAATCACGTGCACACATACACAAACAAATATACACACATATACACGTAAAGATATATGAATGCGATTGGGGAGTCACTTCGGGTCGAATAATTCCGCAACTGACATAGCTTGTAATTGAAGCAGAGAATGGTATGGCCGAGGTCGTGAAAATCTTTGTAACCCGACCTTTGAATTCCTTCACACAACGGTTACTTTCTCGTTCATATTAAGTCTTTGCTTTACAATGGAAATTTCCACCAACAATATGACCTTTGAAAAGGAGAGCATGGAATCAAACTATAGTTGCATAAAAAGCCTTACTTCCCCTCACTTAACAAAATCGAACTCCACCATCTAAAATCAGTAATAGTAACACTTGTTATAGTTGTAAAAATCCACGGCACTGGTTCAAAGAATGTCCAGACAAAACTCCAAATAAACCAACGGAGTCACGTAGTCTCCCACAAGTGAATCCGGTGTATGTGTGTGTATCTCACCGTTAATTTATTAGGTTTTGAATACCTACTTTTGTCATTTAATCCAATAATCCCTAAAATCAATCCTAACATCAACCCTAAAATTAACCCTTACAAACATTAGTAGTTGATATGCCCTAAGTGTAACCTCGGCCTAGAGACACCAACCCCGGCCGAGATCAGGGCAGATGTTGGACGAGTCTTGGGCACGCGATATCACCTCTCGGACATATCAAGGTCGGCCCAGGCCGACACTACTATAAGCCTCTCCAAAGGACGTTATAAGGATCAACAGCACTCGCATATGCCTTGAAATTGCAACCTCGGCCATACATAGGTCGAGCCTGCAGGAAGTCACCAGCAACCTCATCAAGCCACCAGTTCAACCTCGTATCAGGCCGACCCTGTCCATTGTCTCGGCTAGGATCACTCCGAGACCTCCATGGAACACTCGGACTGAACATGTATCAAGACTCACCAGCCTCGGCCTCACCAGGGCTGAGGTCATACACCAGACGCGATAGCCAAGCACCTGCTGACATTTGGATAAGGACACGTGGACACAAATCAGTTATAAAAGGATTATTCCCCACACGTGGGGAGAATATTGCATCATCATTCCCTACATGTGACAATGACAGATGGCATTCCCACATTGGTGAGGTAACCACACACATGCCATATGCATGCATGGGGGGTACATTACACCCCCTAGGTACTATATATAGAGGTCATCCTCTACCTTGCAAAAGGATCCCAGATATTAAACCCTAGCTGAAACTCTGTCTAGATACACAGTAGAGAGAGAAAGCTTGAGAGATTGTATCCATGGCCATTAGTACCTTATTGCAGTGAGATTGCACACACACAGTGGACGTAGGCCTGATTGGCTGAACCACTTATATCCTGGTGTACTCTCCCCTTCTCCTCATCTCCTTCTCTTACCATTTACATACTATGCTGCCATTATTGTCCTTGGATTGAGCTTGAAAACACCTTACCTGGTGGTGCTGATTCCGGCATCATCATTTTAGCATCGTCTGTGGGAATCGAACCCACGACCACGTGGCTAAAAGCCAAGTTCAAGCCTCCTACAGTGTCTCCCAAGTATGATGGCAGTACTAACCATGTACATCACATTGAGATGTATCAGTCGGCAGCAGACATCTACTCGATACCCGATGAGATGAAGTGTAGAGACTTCTCTGGGACCTTAACAGGGGTTGCACACAGTTGGTTCACCTCCCTTCCGAAGAACTCAATTGAAAACTTCAAGTGCTTGGCCGAGCGATTCATCCACAACTTCTTATTTGGGGTAAGGCCTCAAAAGAAGACTACCCACCTACTGTATGTCAAGCAGGCCAAGGGTGAGAGCCTAAGAGACTATATAGCAAGATTCAACAAGGAGAAATTGGAGGTGGAAGATTATGAAGAGAACATAGCCATGACCGCCCTTATAGGAGGCCTCCAGAAGGGGAAGCTATTGTGGAAACTGGCGAAAGACCCCCCTAGGTCTATGGCGGAGCTGCTGGCAACCGCAGGGAAAGTAATGAATGCGGAAGAGGCAATGGCCACCAAGTATGAGGATGAGAACCGCGGTGATAATGGAAAGTCCCAAAGCAAGAAAGATGGGAAGAAGAGATCGGGTGATGACAAGTTCGCTCACTATACTCCTCTTACTGTGAGCTGTGAGCACATCCTCAACGAGATCAAGAATGACAGGGCTTTGAGATGGCCAGAGAATCTGAAAGCCCCACCACATAAGAGGAACAAAGACCTATGGTGTGAGTTCCACCAAGATCATGGTCACGTCATAGATAGATGCTTCGCTTTAAAGGATGAAATTGAGAAGATGTTGAAATCTGGAAAGCTGAGGAAGTATGTGGATGGTAAGGCTCCAAATGGGGGAAGAGATGACCCTAAGAAAAGAAGAAATGACAGATGTCGTGGCAATGTCCCATCCAGAAGAGACGATGATTCAGAAAGAGATGACGAAGACGACCCGGATCTTTCGCCAAAAGATGACAACACCCCGGTGAAGAGGGTCGGTACGATCTCCTTTGGTGTTAACACCATATGTGGGGGATTTGCAGGAGGTGGCTCTGAAGTAGCTGATAGGAAGGCTCATGTAGCAGAGGCCAGGTCAGTGGCCAAGCTTGAAGTTGTGAATCTAACGTCTTGCGATACAGTGCAGAAGAGGAAGAAGGTAGACATGGACACCCTCATAGTGGGGTTCTCCGGACTCGAATTTAAGGGTATCTTAGCCCCACATGATGACCCTTTGGTCATAACAACAAGTGTGCATGGGTGCGAGGTACGGAGGATGCTCATAGACGGGGGGAGCTCAGCAGACGTGATGTTCTGGCCCTGCTTCAAGACCCTAGGTCTTAGCAGAGCAAGGCTGGTGCCCTATCATCACCCATTGATAGGCTTCAGTGGCGAAAAGGTCCACCCCTTGCGCATGTATGAGATGGACGTACGGATGGGTGATGAGTAGCCTAAGAGGCTGGCCAAGAAGATAAACTTTTTCGTTATGGACGAGAACATTTTTTCGGCCTACAACCTCATCATAGGAAGGGTGGCCCTTAAAGAGTTTGAAGCTGTGCCGTCGACGGTCCACCAGATGCTAAAATTCCCGACCCCTTATGGGGTAGGGGAAGTGCAAGGGGACCAGACCACGGCGTGAGAGTGTTACTTCAACTCGGCTGAAGAGAGAGAAGCCCATAAGAGGCCAACCACCACTTATAGCATTGACACTCTTGACCCAAGAGATGAAACAAAGTTGAAGAAGGGAGAGGCCACGGAAGAGGTAGAATCCATCGTCCTCAATGAGGACGAGCCGAAAAAAAACCGTCCAGGTCGGTAAGGCCCTAGAGCCAGGAACTAAGGAAGAGCTGATAAACTTCCTCAGGAGGAGACAAAGTTTCTTCGCATGGAGTCACGTAGACATGCCTGGCATCGACCCTGAAGTGATGAGACACAAGCTCAACGTGACCAGAGATGCCAAGCCAATCAAGCAGAGACGAAGAGTCTACTCCAGGGAGAAATATGACGTCATCCGAGAAGAGGTCAAAAAGTTGGAAGAGGCCGAGTTCATAAGAGAGGTTACTTATCCGGAGTGGCTCTCAAATGCAGTCATCGTGCCTAAGGCCAATGGGAAGTGGCGAATGTGTGTTGATTTCACTGACCTGAACAGATTTTGTCCAAAAGACAGCTATCCCTTACCTCGGATAGATCAGATGGTAGACACGACGGCAGGGCACGAACTCATGAGCTTCATGGACGCGTATTCAGACTATAACCAAATCTTCATGGATGCCGAAGACTCTGAGAAGACAGCCTTCATTACTGACAAAGGGACGTACTGCTACAAAGTGATGCCCTTCGGTCTGAAAAATACAGGGGCAACGTATCAACGTCTTGTCAACAAGATGTTCGAAGAGCAAATAGGTAAGACCATGGAGGTGTATGTAGACGATATGCTAACGAAGAGCTTGAAAGCTTGCACTCACGTAGTGGACCTTGAGAAGACCTTCGATGTTATGGACTCGTACAAAATGAAACTCAACCCAGCAAAGTGTGTCTTCGGAGTAGGAGCTGGCAAGTTCCTGGGATTCATCGTTAACTAGAGGGGAATTGAAGCGAACCCTGAGAAAATCAAGGCATTACTCGACATGAAGACTCCTAGGAGTATCAAGGATGTTCAAAGACTCACAGGAAGAGTGGCTGCCCTTAACAGGTTTGTTTCTAGGGCAACGGAAAAGTGTCTTCCGTTCTTTAAAGTTTTAAGAAAGGACTTCCAATGGGACGAAGAGTGTGAAAAAGCCTTCAACCAGCTCAAGTCCTACTTAGGGTCTCCCTTATTGCTGTCTCGGCCCATCGCAGGAGAAAGGTTATTTGTGTATCTGGTAGTCTCTGAATCAGCCATCAGCGCGGCCATCATACGGGAAGAGGATGGGATCCAAAGGCCTGTGTACTGCAACAGTAAGGCCCTCCAAGGGTCTGAAAAAAATTATCCCCGCATGGAGAAGTTGGCTTATGCCCTAATACATGCCTCAAGAAAAATGAAGCCTTACTTCCAAGCTCACTCCATGGTAGTCCTCACTGACTCCCCACTAAGGCAGGTCCTGCATAAACCTGAGAAGTCTGGGAGGTTGATGACCAGGGCCATCGAACTAGGAGAATATGATCTTACCTACCAGCCTAGGGCAGCCATCAAAGGGCAGGCCCTCGCAGACTTTGTTGCAGAATTCACCTGGGAAGAGGTCGAGACAGAGAAAGGCCTAGAGGACGGCGAAGAGACAACCCGTAGTGTCTTCTGAAATTCGGAAGAGACGGCACCAAACGTCTTTCGAAATTGGGAAGAGGTCATCTCAGGCAAAATCCAGAGCAGAATAGAAGAGAACGAAGAGGATCGATACCTCTTCAAGCAAGGAGTTATGACAGAAGGGGTCTTCTCATCAGAAATAGACGTTTGGAGCCTCTTCGTTGATGGCTCTTCCTGTGATAGTGGAAGCGGTGCGGGGCTAATACTCTCGGCTCCAGATGGCGCCAATATTGAATACGCCTTGAGATTCAACTTCCAAGCCTCAAATAACGAGTCCGAGTATGAGGCCATGATAGCAGGTCTCTTATTGGCAACAACTCTTCGAGTAAAGTGACTCTTACTCCATAGCGACTCAAGGTTGGTTGTCAATCAAGTACTGGGGATATACGAGGCCAAAGACGAAAGAATGGCCAAGTACTTAAATAGGGTAAGAAGGTTGTTAGAATATTTTGAAGAAGAAAAACTGAAGAGAGTGCCTCGACTAAGTAACAATCACGCTGATGCATTGGCAAGGCTGGCCTCGGCAATGAAGACAGATGTGGGAAGGACCATTCTGATCTAGGTCTTGAGAAAGGCAACCATCGAGGAGGAAGAGGTATGTAACCCTTGTCACAATTTGAACCTAGTAGACTCATGGATCGACCCGCTCGTCAGATACCTAAGAGAGGGAGAGCTGCCTAAGTCCAAGCTAGAAAGGAGAAAGTTGAGGTATAGGGCTGCCAAGTTCGCAATGGTAGGAGATGTCTTATATAAAAAGGGATTTCTATTGCCTCTCCTCAGGTGTGTGCATCCCATGGAAGTTCCTCGGGTCTTACAGGAGGTTCATGAGGGTTCCTGCTCTAGCCACATAGGGGGAAGGCCCTTGGCCAAGAGGATCATCACTCAGGAATACTGGTGGCCTACCTTGTCCAAGGACGCTGTAGACTACGTGAAGAGGTGCGACAAATTCAAAAGGTTCGCCACTATCCCTCATCAACCCCATCAGCCTATGACGTCAATCTCTTCTCCATGGCCATTTGCGGTATGGGGAATTGACTTAGTAGGACCTTTTCTAAGAGCTGTCAACAACTATAGATTCTTGATAGTTTCCATTGACTACTTCTCAAAGTGGGTGGAGGCAGAGCCGATGATAACAATCACAGAGTAGAAGACCGTCCAATTCATTTGGAGGAATATCATATGCAGATATGGCCTCCCAAACACTCTCATCTCGGATAATGGGACCCAGTTCAAGAACTCCTCCTTAGAAAAGTATTGCCTAAGAGTAGGGATTAAGCGGTTCTTCTCATCTCCTGATCGACCTCGGGCAAATGGTCAGATCGAGGTCACAAACAGAACAATCTTGGATGGGATCAAGAAGAGGTTAGAAGATGCGAAGGGAAGATGGACTGAAGAGGTCTACGCTGTGTTATGGGCCTACAGAACCACTACAAGGACACCAACAGGAGAAACCCCGTTCATGCTGGCACATGGCTCAGAGGCCGTCATACCAACGGAAGTAGGACTCCCAACTCATCGAATTCAGACCTACGACCCTGACAATAATGGGGAAGAGAGGAGGCTAGACCTGGATCTTATCGAAGAAAGGAGAGAGGACACAGAGGTTAGAAAAGCAGCCTACTAGCAGAGGGCAGCGAAATTCTACAACCAGAGGGTGAAGTCAAGACCCATTGCAGTGGGAGACCTAGTGCTAAAGAAGACCCTACAGAAGGCAAATAAGCTTCACCCAAACTGGCATGGCACCTACAAAGTGATAGAAGAGGTTGTGCCTGGCACCTACAGGCTAGAAAACCTAGAAGGAGAACCTTTCACTAACCCATGGAATGCTGACCACCTAAAGAGATATTATATATGATGTTGCATAGAGTTTTATGTAAATGTACCATCTTATTGTGAAGAGGTTATTAATAAAGATCAGTTCCTATGACATTTCTTGCTTCATTCTTAGATCAGAGATTTATTATGAGGATAACATCTTAGGTGATGACCTCAGACCCTTATAACATCATAATTTGGTGGCAAGGTCTGAGGTCAGACACCATAATGAGATGACCTCAGACCCTTAACATTATTAATTTGGTGAGATTAATTATGAGGATAACATCTTAGGTGATGACCTCAGACCCTTATAACATCATAATTTGGTGACAAGGTCTGAGGTCAGACACCATAATGAGATGACCTCAGACCCTTATAACATCATAATTTGGTGACAAGGTCTGAGGTCAGACACCATAATGAGATGACCTCAGACCCTTAACATCATTAATTTGGTGAGATTCATTATGAGGATAACATCTTAGGTGATGACCTCAGACCCTTATAACATCATAATTTGGTGGCAAGGTCTGAGGTCAGACACCATAATGAGATGACCTCAGATCCTTAACATCATTAATTTGTTGAGATTCATTATGAGGATAACATCTTAGGTGATGACCTCAGACCCTTATAACATCATAATTTGGTGGTAAGGTCTGAGGTCAGACACCATAATGAGATGACCTCAGACCCTTAACATCATTAATTTGGTGAGATTCATTATGAGGATAACATCTTAGGTGATGACCTCAGACCTTCATAACACCATACAGTGGTGACGAGGCCTAAGGTCAGACACCATAATGAGATGACCGAAGACCCTTAACATCATTAATTTGGTGAGACTCATTATGAGGATAAAATCTTAGGTGATGACCTCAAACCCTTATAACATCATAATTTGGTGATAAGATCTGAGGTCAGACACCATAATGAGATGACCTCAGATCCTTAACATCATTAATTTGGTGAGATTCATTATGAGGATAACCTCTTAGGTAATAACCTCAGACCTTTATAACACCATTCATGGGTGACAAGGTCTAAGCTCAGGACCATTGGTTGAGTTTAAACAAGGCCATTGCAAAAAGACAAGCTTAGAAAGAGGACTTCAGATGTTAAAGCTCATATTACAAATTAATTTTTAGTAGACACCATAACAATGGAGCTAAGAATGAAAATCATCACATGACATTCAATGAAAAGAAAGTAAAGAGGGTCCTCATCAGAAGTTGATATATATATTCAGAAATTATATGTTCAATGATTACAGACAAGAGTTCCACAACACAGTTAAATTACAAACAATGATCAAAATATCCTAAGAGTCTGAGGAGGGAATGTTGACACCCTCGGCTTGGTTGGAGACCTCGGTCGCATCATCACAAGGGTCTGCCCCTCCAACCTCGGTGACCTCTAATGTAGCAGTCTCTGCAGGAGCGGCAGCCTCTTCCTCAACCTCTTGAAGAGCTTGGGCAAATTATGGATCAGCAAAGCCAAGACCCACGAAATCAGAGGCCTTCAAAGTACCGGCCTCTCTCTATCTGATGTCAGCCCATTTAGTAGTGGCTTTGATACCTCTTTCAGGGTATTCAAATCCAAACCCCATGAACTCATCAGAGGATTTGTAGTCAGTAATGATCTTCTCAGAGGCGTCCTCAATGGCGGCCCTGACAGCTGAGTTGACCTTTTGCTGCAGAACGTCGTCCTTAGCCTTTAATACAGCAGCATGATCCTTGCCAATCTCGGAGATGTCCCTCTCCAACCCCTTCACCTTCTCCTCAGAGCCCTTCAGCTCAGACTTGAGGCGCTCTATCTCTGAGTTCAGAGTACTCTGAACTTTCTCGGCCTCTTGCCCCTTTTGGATGAGAGGCAACTTCCTCAGAGTCCAGTTTGATAAATGGTGCATAGCGATCAAACCCTGCATGTTTAGTGATCATAAGTAAGCTGAAGAAGAATCAGATGTTACACTTAGAAGAATTTTTAATGAAGGATCAAATCATACCTGAATGGCTGTGTGAAGGCCGAACTCAACCAGCAAGGGGGTGTCCATAGCCCTGTAGAAGCGTTTGTCAGCCTCGGTCATTACAGAGCCGATGGAATCCAGGGCCTGCATGTTGTGGCCGACTACACTAACAGTTAACTTCAACTGATCCAGTCGAGCTGACAGGATGTCAGCTGAAGAGATAGGGATGGCAGCTTCAGTAGTCTTCTTCCTCGGCCTCTGATCCCCAGGGGCATAATCTTCGGGAGCCCTCTTCTTTTTGGCTGGGGGATTAGAGGCCGAGGGAGCTGGGGGAGGAGCATTAAGCCCTGCTCTCTTGGAAAGTCTTGTCAATCTCGGTGCAGCCATCTCCCAAAGCTCGTCTGGAATATCCCTTGGTCGCTCTGCAAAAAATTAGTAGACCTGAGTTAGATAATCAGATATAAATAAACTCAGAGGTTAAACATGAAAAACAAAAATGCTTACCAAGCTCGGCAAGGGGACTTCCACCCAGACCTGTCCCAGAAAGGAAGTGGGGAGTCATTAGATGTTCAAATCTGACAAATAGACCATTTACCCCTTGATCTTGAAGGGCTTTCACCTTCTGGAGGTTTTGTAGACTTAGGCCAGGGTCGTCCCTGGCAGACATGGTGACCTTACCCCACCTCAGGGGCATCCTCTGCTCTAGATTGGACGAGGGAACACATGGGCCAAAATCCCATGGCCCTGAGGCAAAGAAGTACCGAGGCTTCCAGTTATGATTGGAAGTCTGGGTCACCTGAAGAAATTTCTTCTCAGGCCTCCGAGCTACAAAATGGTAGTAGCTCGGGTGATTTTTGGTCTAGGAAGGGATTTAACAACCTACAAAGACTTGAACTGGAAGGTCTGAGTGGTGGACAGCCTTCCATAACACTATGGCCCCTATTAGGATTCTCCAGGCATTATGAGAGAGTTGGGAGGGGGCCAAATTAATGTAAGAGAGGATGGATTTGATTATGGGGTGAATGGGCAGACGGAACCCCAACTTGAACATCTGTTCGTATAAGCAGATCTCCCCCTCTCGACCATGATAAGCCCTCTCTTCCCTCAGAGGTCTCCTAAGTTTTATTGAAGGGCTGATAGAATATAGGTATCTGAAGCAGAGAAGGTCTACCTCAGTAATAGTACTCTCGATCTCGTCCGCCTCAGAGACGTCGATATCTCTCTCAACCTCATCATCATCATCCAACTCAATGTCGGCCGGAGCAGATGTTGATGGGTAACTCGGAAACCTCTGAGCAAACTCTACCCCGGTGACAGCCGACGTGGGGATGGCGTCAATTGGTGGTGGTATGGCCACACTCGGCTCAAGAATCTTAACCTCTGAGGAAGAGGATGAGGTGCTTGAGTGGTTATGGGACGAGGCTCGGCTGGAGACCTCGGCCTGATCAGGGGCTTGATCAGGCCTAGGTGTGAAGTCCATGGCCCCTTGAAAGGAATCCATAGACATGGGGTCTGAGGTAGAAGATGCACACTCAGACATAGGTATGGGATCAGCAGGAACCCCTGTCTGATAGAAGTTCTCCGGAGGGTCAGGATATATCACCTTCAGAGGTGGTGGAAATATGGGTCTAATGGGAAACTCTTGGGATCCACGAGCTTCCTCCTGTGCTCTTTCTATTTGTCTAATCTTTTCTAAAGTCTTCTCTCTAAGAGAGGGGAACTCCTCAAGAAGCTGATATAAGGGTCTGAGCATCAGAGGACGACACTACACTTAGGGATTTCCTAAACTCCAGAAATTACAAACAAGACTGGCTGATAAAGCAAAGGAATTTAAAGATCAAACTACTTAAATTTGGCAAGAAAATCTCGCCTGAAACTATGGTGGTGTCGCCAAAAAGTACGAAAATAAGGGTGCTAGCAGGTAAAATGAAGGAAAAAGTATGGTAGACCTTACTTGAGGATGAAATGGTAAGGAAGATAGGAGAAGACACGAGAAATCACCACCCAAAAGCCTTGAACCAAGATCTTTCTAGAGAGAGAGCTGCTGGAACTAAACGGCAGAAATGGAAGAAATGAAGAAGAAAGAGGGAAAGAAGGGTTCAAAACCCTTATATACTCAGGCACAACTCCCAAGGCCCATCATTGCCTTGGGATCCCCAAAGGGTGGCTGACAGCACACGCCTACCAAGCAAGCATATTCCAGCATTAGACAAGTGTCAAGCAAGTATTGGCTTGTAACAGACAGGCCTCGGAGGTGTAGTAATCCCCTAGTCACTTGCTCTCATATATGACTAAGGGCTGGGGGGTGATTGATATGCCCCAAGTGTAACCTCAGCCTAGAGACACCAACCTCGGCCTAGAGACACCAACCTCGGCCGAGATCAGGTAAGATGTTGGACGAGTCTTGGGCACGCGATATCACCCCTCAGACATATCAAGGTCGGCCCAGGCCGACACTACTATGAGCCTCTCCAAGGGACATCATAAGGATCAACAGCACTCGCATATGCCTTAAAATGGCAACCTCTGCCATACATAGACCGAGCCTGCAGGAAGTCACCAGCAAGCTCATCAAGCCACCAGTTCCACCTCATATCAGGCCGACCCTGTCCATTGTCTCGGCTAGGATCAGGACGAGACCTCTATGGAACACTCGGACTGAACAGGTATCAAGACTCACCAGCCTCGGTCTCACCAGGGCCGAGGTCATACACCAGACGCGATAGCCGAGCACCTGCTGACATTTGGATAAGGACACGTGGACACAAATCAGTTATAACAAGATTATTCCCCACACGTGGGGAGAATATTGCATCATCATTCCCTACATGTGACAGTGACAGATGGCATTCCCACATTGGTGAGGTAACCACACACATGTCATTTGCATGCATGGGGGGTACATTACACCCCCTAGGTACTATATATAGAGGTCATCCTCTACCTTGCAAAAGGATCCCAGCTATTAAACCCTAGCTGAAACTCTGTCTAGATACACAGTAGAGAGAGAAAGCTTGAGAGATTGTATCCATGGCCATTAGTACCTTATTGCAGTGAGATTGCACACACACAGTGGACGTAGGCCTGATTGGCTGAACCACTTATATCCTGGTGTACTCTCCCCTTCTCCTCATCTCCTTCTCTTACCATTTACATACTACGCTGACATTGTTGTCCTTAGATTGAGCTTGAAAACACCTTACCTGGTGGTGCTGATTCCGGCATCATCAGTAGTAAATAAAATCAATCCTAACATCAACCCTAAAATTAACCCTTACAAACATTAGTAGTAAAATTAACCCTTACAAACATTAGTCATAAAAATAATCCCTTACAAACATCACCCCTACAATTAATCCCGAATTTATCATCAATATTAAACTTAAACCAACATTAGTCATATATTTTTTTTCTAGACTTAAACCAACATTAGTCATATATTTTTTTAGCATCAATAGTAAAGGACACACATTTTTTTTTGTTATATTTCAGCTCTAAACCTAAACCAACATTAGTCATATATTTTTTTCTGGTATTCACATACATATACATAATACATACACATATTCATACATATACACTATACACGCATACATACACATATACATATACACACATACATATATAAAAACTGAAATATACACACACACAAATACATAAATACACACATATACACACTGAAATACACTCACACATACACACAAATACATACAGCAATACACATAAATACACAATGAAATACCCAGAAATACACACCTTAGAGATTGAAAGAGATTGAGACGAAATCGCACAAAATCGCACAAGAGCCGAAATTTGGAGGGTTTACGGTGTTTATGAGGGAAATGAAAAGTTCTTCTGCAAATTTAGTATAAAGGCGTTGGTCACGGCTAAGGGCCATGACCACATTTTGTGACACACTCAATTTTTAACACGTCGGCGTGAAAATAATGATCTCATCATGGCCTAAAGCAGTGACTTGATTCCCATAATGGTCACGCCCTAAAATCGTGACTATATCAGTGTGGCTTTGGTCTATGGTCACGGTATAAGGTCGTGACCCCATCTGAGACCAGATTTGGAGGGAAACTTGGCGCCATATTGGTCACGGCTGGATCACAGCTCATAGTCGTGACTCACGCGAGTCACGGCTTTTTTCCGTGACCACATGCGAGACGATCCATTACTAGACTACATCATGGACTTCATCACGCCTATTTCATATATGGTCACGGCTATGGGTCGTGACCAGCTGGTCACGACCCAGTTTGGTGTAATGTTTGATAATTTTTATTATCGACAAAAGACTTCTCACACTAAGATTGTTATACCATTTGGTCATAATAATCTTCCATTTTCAGACGACTGTCAGAAGGAAGGAGATAACATTATTAAACATTTTAATATATTATTATCTGAGATTAATGGAGATGCCTTAATGATTAAAGGTTTCTTTAAAGAAATTCCAAAAATTTATCTTTTTGGAAAAATAAGCATGGCACAAATAACTTTGGCAGACCATGGGTTCATTGGACTCATCCAGATACAAACCGTAGAAGATGTTATTGCTCTTGGAAAAATAGTCCATGAGTATGCCAAGAAGGTAGAAGAATTTATTCCCCTATTTTCCAGAATCTACCAGATTACCCCAAGCTCCTATAGAGGAATGGGGGTCGAAGGATTTAGACTCATTAGATTATCCACTTTTTCATTTGAAGATGTTGAGATTCTATCTAAAGATGAAACTAAAGGCATGGCTGTAGACAAGTACAAACTCCAAATTTCATAAGCTATGGAGACAATAAAAATTATAGGGTTATTGACAAGCTAAGAAAGATGGTACACTGTGTACCATAAAGAAGGATTAATTATCCAAGAAGATGAGCCATTCAATAGAAGGCTAAAAAAAATCCAAAGAAATGGTAGAGGTAGCTTTACCAGCTAGCATTAGAGTGGTGGGCCCCACTGGCGAACATTTTGCTCCACCAAAATCAGATGAAGAAGAAAAGATAAAGGAAGACACGGATGGAGAAGATAAGGGTTCCACTTATTTAACGAATTATTAAAAACGGAAGATGCCATAATTTAGACCCTTTTTATAAAGATTCATCTGAATTATTTTGCTTTCCATAATAGACAAGATGTGACTTGCAGGGGTCACCAAGTTGAATTATTTATTAAACACCAAAACTCAGACAAAGACTTGCCAAAATTATTAGAAGACGTTAAAGTTACTTTATGTAAAGTAAAAGGTGTAGACTTTATCTATTTTATGCTTTTCACAGATTAGCTTTTAGCCTCCAGTTTCCTGTAATTTGTAATCTCCTTTATGCTATAAAAGGGATAGTTGAGTAATGTTGTAAGAGATCGAATATCTGACAATGAGAGAGAAAATAAAGTTAAAGAGAGCTCAGAGAGTAAGATATATGAGTGAGTAAACCTCTCATAATTAGTGGAGTGGTGAGAGTTGTATTTACTTATGCAATGCAATAAAAGTACTTTCTTTTCCAAAAAAAAATTATTTTAAGCTTTTATTATTCTCCAAACATCTCCAACTTTCTGTTTATAGAGGACTATTATGTGGAACCTCTAGTCTAGTGCGTAGGTGTTATACTGTTGAACCACCATCAGGTGTCTATTTTACATGAGCCATTATCCGGGTGGGCATTAGGCATGGTGGCATACAAGCAGGAAACGGATCCAACGCCAAACTAGTGGATTGAGGTGCGACACATAAAAACAGAGTTACAGGAGGCACAAACCGAATAAAAATAGTAAAAAGATGAAGAGACGAAGGAAAGAAGATAAAAGAATTTTATACCAGAAGGAAGGTATAAACTCAAACCAAACCCTTAGCTATTTTACATATTATTTTTAAAACTCAAAAGTACTTACATGACCCTACGAATCACTACAAACTTTTTTGCATTTGTTAATCAAACAAATCCAGACTTGGTAAGAGAAATCCAAGAGTGGACTCTCACAGACCCTAAATATAAACTACTTATAGAAATTGCTTTAGTATACGCATGAGGTACTTACAAATATATAGACCATGTTATTGATTGGTTAGTAAGAGAAGTACCTAAAATAGAAATAATTAGAACAAAGATCCGTGACCTCTTCAGACAAGACTTAAGAACTGCAGAATTTGCAGAAGAATCTTCAGAACCTTAAAACTACCAAGAATATACTAGAATACTTAAAGATACTATAGATATATTAAAATATATTAGACTAAAAAGGTTAGCTGAAACTAGAGTCACCTTAATTAAATCAGGAGAAATTTATCCACTACTTAAATTCGTAGAAAAAGCTTCAGCGAGAACATATAGAAGATTTTTGTCATCCTACGGTGACAGTGAATTAGACAAATTGATATAAAACGATATAATTTATATTGTTAATCAAATATATGAAGAGACTAGACGTGTAAAACCTCAATACTGTATAAGGTGTTTACGATTAAATTATTTTTCTTCAAAACCTCTTAAAATCTCTAGACATCCTGAGGAAAATATTTATATAGATAATCCTCACTATTCTGAAATATAGTATAATAGTGATGGAGAAAGTTTAAGAGGAAGTCCCGAATCATTCCTCATTCCAGACTAATTAGACTTTAAAAAAAGAAATTATTGGAGTAGTAATTTATATTCCCAGAAACTTTAGAAAAAGACAAAAGTATATAAAAGACAAAGTGGTCCCTAGATAATTTTTGGACGGTAACTAGTCCGCAAACTAGGTCCGCATGAGAGTCTGCCTCTCTCTTTATATATATATATATATATATATATATAATCACACTCTCCAACGTACCTCACTTAACATACTTATTAACAAAGTCATTTTTTTAAACTAGTAAAAAAATGTATTTTTAACCAAACTCGGTATATATGATCTATATAATAAGAATATCATTTATGAAAAAATTATCAAAATTTCAACATTGAAGTGGATGAGATGATGACAAAAATTGGAATGACCGAAAGATGCTCATATATACTCACTTTTCATTTCACCCAGTTTTCGATTGAATTTTTTTATGATTATTTCTATAGACGATTTCCTCACTATGTAGATCATATATACCGCGTTTGGTTAACAACTTATTTTTTACTATTTTTAAAAAATGGGTATATTCATAACATCATGTAGAAAACTATTAACACAGATGTATTTTAAACTGAATATTTATAAGAATTAAATCATTCAAAATATACATAATCAAATAATCAGGGAATTTAATCAAAAGAAACATAAACAATTTTTAGAAATAAATAACTAATAAAGTATGTGTTGCCAGAAATGCAAAAAAGGTAATCATAATAAAAGATAATTAAAACTTCAATATTTTATAGGGGTGTAACCGGTACGGGTTTTTACCGTACCGTACCGTTTTGGTCCGGAAAAAAATGGTTTTGGTTTCATATTATGAAATACCGAAAACCGATTTTACCGAAACCGAAAATACCGTCAAAAATTTGGTTGGTTTTGGTTTTTAGATACAAAAAACCGACTTACCGAATTTACCGTACCGATATCGTACCAAAATTACCGTACCGAAATACCGTACCAAACTTTTTGTGCAGTGTCAAATTATTTTGGGTATCATACTACTGCTATTTATTTTATTTCTCATGACTGAGTTTTTATATTCTCTTTGAATTTAAATTTATTTATTTGAGTATTTGGTTTAAGTGTTAAATAATCATATTAATTAAACATATATTTTGTTTAATTAATCAAACATTTAACACAAAATGAATTAGGCAGCATTTTGTTAAAATAAAAAGAGTCGTTTGTTTTGTTGGCTATATTTCCATTTTGCCCTTATTTCATTTGGGCTTTATATTGTGGTTTGTGTAGAGATCTTTTTTAGGGTTTCAATTTCATTTTTTTACCTCTTTCTCTCTCAAAAAGTGTGGCCGTCATTTTTGTTTGAGCTCTCTCTCTCTCTCTTTTTTTCTTCTTCAATCTTGGGTTGATTTTGAGAAATAATTTTTTGGGGACTTTTATTTGAGAACACCATTTTTTTTTTTAGATTTGGTTTTCGATTTGGTGTGGTTACTTCGTTTTGAGATCGGGTTTCCGGTGACAATTTTTTCGGCGCCAGCTGTATTCGGATCTGAGTTCCCTCCGTGTTTTCCGGTGATTTTTTTTCCCGACGAGTTGGCTTTTCCGGCGAAGGTTTGTTTTTTCGGTGTTGGAGGTGTGGATGATTTTGACTTTTCAGCGAACATTTTTTGAGGTAACAGCTCCCTCATTTTTTGAGGCTCATCATCTTGGCTCACTCTCCTCAGCACCAGCTCCATTATCTCGTCTCACTCTCCTCCGGCTCCGACAAAAGCAAATCGGTTAGTTTGGTCTCTTATATGTTTAAATCTATTGTTCCAAATGCTACAAATGCTAGAAATTGTACATGTTTGTGTATGTTTCTAATTGTTCCAAACAACTAGAAATGCTAAAAAATCTAATAGCTAGAAATGCTAGAAATTGTAACAACTAGAAATGGGTATGATGATACGAGAAATCGGCCATAAGACGTTCTCATACCAACAGGTCAAGAGTGAGTAAAGCAAGCAAATAGAAAGAAGACAAGGTATAAAGTGGTTCAGCCTCTAAAATAGGCCTACGTCCACTGTGCTGCTCCGTTCTCATTATGTGCGTTGCATTGTACAATATAATCATGCCTATAGAGGCGTAAAAGTATGAGAATAAAGGAGAGTACATGACAATATCAGAGATTCCGGTGAGCCCGTGAGGTGGCTGTGATGCAGATTCTTAGCCTCCAAAGCCTATGTTGGGGTGATGTAGAGAGGATCTGTGTTGTAGTGCCTTAGGTGTGTGTGGAATCGATCCCTCTCTTTTAGGTGAGGGTCCTCTATTTATAAGGAAATGTGTTGAGTCAGATGCCCTGAGCACGTGGCGTATGCCGAGTTTGCGGCCGTTGTGGATAAAGGGGGGTGCGGCCTGCAAGGCAAGCAGTGATGCAAACTGGAGGGTCGCGCACCCTAAGGTGGGATACCGTGGCCTATGATGGAGAGGGCCGCACCCTAAATGAGTTCTGGAAGCGCCCTGGGTGAGGTTAGGCCGCGCCCTGTATGAGAGAATACATCCGCGGCAGGGTGCTATATTTGTACTATCAATAAGCCCCCAAGTCGTAGTGCCAAGGGAGATCAATTGGGACTGCGGCTAAGTAGTCTAGGTGCCGCGGCACTATTAAAGCGACAGTTCGTCTTCCGCACTCCCTTATATAAATTGTTTATGGCCGTGGACTTTATTACGTTTCCAAAACTTTTGAGAGCACATCGAGAGTGAAACTCTGCACTTTCTTTCTTGCACATTCCGGCGACTTTTCGAGGCGGCGTGTGGCGGTTCAAAGTGGTCTGTAGCTGATCTTTGCGACTTTCTTCATTTTCAGGTCATTTTTCAACCACTATTTACAGTTTTCTTCCCTTATGATACTTTTCCTGGTTCATTTGCTAGAAATCTAGGGTTTTATTTGTCCGTTTTGCTTTTTCCACGTATGCTGCATATGAAATACGTAGAACTGTTCTTGATGTTCATGATCGAACACTCCTTATTCTGTGGGTTTGATTCTAAAAGTGATTAGATTTAGGTAATCAACTTGTTTAGGATAGAGGCTGCGAAATGGTAGGATTTCAATAATCTTTTCCATGAACTGTTACAATTCTGCGTCATACCGTGCCAAATGGCCGCAGTCCCTCGAACTATCATCCGCGGCATCAAATGACCAACCTTAGTAGTCTCGGAATAGCCTTAAAACTTTCATGAACCCAAGACATTCATGTTAAATAACTATAGCTGCTGCTAGAGCATAAAGAGTGGACTGAAAATTTAGGAATGGCCGTGGCCAGGAACGTCCTTAAAGCAAATCTATCTTATTACCGCGGCATTCTAAGTTCCTCTGATATGGATGTGGCCGCGGCTTGTTGGGACAGTACGATCCCATTAGACATTTTTTGATTCAAAAACACCCTTCTGCGGCTTCTTGAAGTCTTACAAATCATACTGGCTGCGGCGCCTAACTACGAACTCTGCTTTTCAGGTACTGTTGCAGCCATATGAGCTTTGACCCAGACGAGTTCCTAAGAGGCTTTTGGGCAAAGCATTTTGGGACCTCTCCCCCCGAGCTTACTTTTGTGCCCCCTCTAAGATCAGTTGGGCCCTGCAAACTAAAAGATTGCCCGAACTGTGTGATAATCGACTCAGACTCCGCGGACTCTGCATCTGGGAAAGATTCCCAATCTCCACCGATGGAAGAGGGAGCCCACTCAAGTACACATCCAATGGGTGTAGGAGACAATGTCGCGGCTGTTAAAAATAACCCAGGAGGAATATCCGGGAGGGCTGAGAGACCCCTTGCCGCGCTTTATATCCGCGGCTCGATGACCCAAGATTGGGTCGAGCAGGTTGCTGAGGCCTTCGAATTTCCAGAAAATTTGACGTGCTCGGCCCCTGCCGCGAACCAAAGACCGTGCACAGTTCTATCCGATGATGGAATTTGCTTCCCGCTGCACGCCTTCATTTACGGGTTGTGGCTACCAGTCCCAGTTCCTATCCGTTGCCTTTTTTAGGCAATGAACCTGGCCCCGGCACAGCTGGACCCTAATGGCTGGAGAGCCGTTCTCGCTGTAATTGTCCTTTGGGATAAATTGTTCAAAAAGGACATCACTCCTGCGGAGTTCTTTCACTTCTACCGTCCAAAGGAGAACAGAGTGAAATTCGCAGGGTATTATTACCTCTCTAGCCACGGTAGGGACGAGGCCGTTTACACTGGGAGACCGACCAGTGTGAAGAATTGGAAGGGGAAATATTTATACATCTCCGGTGAAGGCTGGGAGATGCATCCCGAGGAGAATAAAAGAGAGAGAACATATAAAATACCGCGACAGTGGGGGTCACCCTCAAAATTAGGTAAAAGATTATAGCCACGTCCTTTTTATTTCACATGTAACTTCCACTAACCTGAGTCGTCTTTTCTTTCTGCAGCCCTTGACAATCTGCATTTGAACAAGCGGCAGGAACAAAGGGTTGCTGAGGCCGCGGAAGTTTCTGCTGAACACAAGCAGTTTAGCACACTCGTAACGTCAGCAACCATTTTTAAAGCAGGATTTTTCCCAAACAAATCCATTCCTCAACAAATGGGTGCGGAAGGTAACTAACTGAACCATAATTTTTACTCCGCGGTCATTTATTCTCTTGAACTCGAACTCATGCCATTCCTTTTCAGGCGAAGAAGTTGACAGGGAGTTGCTAGTGGCGCAGCTAGCGGAGATGGATGAGGACGCAGTCGTCCTGAATAATACTGCGCGTAGCAGGAAGAGGAAGAGGTCCAAGGCCAAGAGACCTTTCGCGACCCCCTCCGGAGAACATAATGCAGCCCCAGCCGTGGTCACTACCGATAAGGCTATTGATCCTACTGCGGATCAGGTGGTCAATGATAAAAACCCTACGCCGGACCATTTTGATGATGACATAAGGGAAAACTTGGTCGCGGCTGGCCTGATGTCAACTGAAGTGTCCCTCCAATCATCCTCTCCTCCACCGCCAACTGTAGTAGCGGTTAATGCTAACTTGCCACCTCCTCAATTCCGCGGAGAGTCTGGGCCAGATGGTAGACCAAGGCCTCAATTAAGGCAGCCTGACCCAAATTCTTCCTGGGACACTACCGCAAAGGCTGCGCGGAGGATAAACCAAGCCTTGGATGCCGCGGACCTTAAAAGGCTAGTTGGAGAAGATCATGAAGATCTGGAGGACTGTGGCCTCCATAGCCTTCTGAGGGTATGTACCAGTTGTCATTTGACTTTGTATCTCATATTTTTCCATATTTTCTAACGCCTTTTCTTTCAGGCCGCGGATGTTATTGTGGTCCAGAAGAGGAAGTACGAGGCCTTATATAGGTTGAAAGAGGCCGAGAAGAGTACACATACCGCGGACTTGCAAGTTGCACGGATTTTCGCTTTTGAGGCGGGGAAAAAGTCTTCTGCCGCGGACCTTCAAGCAGCCCATGTAGACCTTAAGAAAGCCGTCAAGGCGAGGGAGGAAGCGGAGAAGAATTTCAAACAGGCCTCGAAATCCCTAAAATCCTCGCAGGCCCAGACTGCGAAGGCCGCCCGTGTTGCGGAAATTTCAAATGCCAAGCTTGCCCTTCTCCAGCAGAAATATGAGGAGCTAGAGGCCAAGTCCGCCCGGAAAGATGAAGATCATGCCGCGGTAATGAAAAAGTTGAAAGAAGATCATGGTGACGCCCTCCAGCTAGCCATAGATCATGCCGTGGAGTCATTCAAAGGCTCCAAGGATTTCTTCCTTATCAATAATAGGGCATACCTCCGCGGCTACCAGGAGCTGCGGCAGAGATTTATCAGGAGGTTCCCTGAGCCCAAGGAGGATTTCCTTGCCTGGAAGTTAAGCGATGCCGAACATCAAGAGTGCATCGCTGAACTTAAGGCCGCGGTAGAAGAGAGGGCAAGGCTCAGGGCTGAGGCAGAGGCAAAAGCCACGGACGGAGAGACCGAGACTGCCGCGGGCGGAGAAGATGGTGATGATGATGATGACGCAGCCTCTTGAACTCCTAATTTCTGTTGCATCATTAATATAGGTCTGCGTCCCTCCCTTTTGTAATCTTTGAACTTCTTTTGTGGCTGCGGCCTTCATTATGTAATCTATGGCTTATTAATACCAAGGCTGCGGCCATATTTTTACCATTACAATTGACTGCTTAATGTATTCCTTACTCTTTTATATTGCATGACTTACATTGCTTGCTATAATGAATGGTTGTACGTTACTGCCTCATCTCTGAAAATGCATCCGCGTCCCGACAGACGTAACATTTCAATTCCGCGGTCAGAGATCGATTTCGTAGTTTGATTTTTTTTTTATTTTTTTATTTTTATTTTTTGTCAATGTCTGCGTCCATACAAATGGTGTTAAATCCCTGGCATCGACTTCTGCGTCACGTCAGCTGCGTACAAGCCGCGACTCGTTATTATGTCGCGTCATGTAAACATCTTTGCCTGACTGCCGCAGACAGGATTTCAAGGCTGGGACTTGCTGATTGCATGGATCTCCAGCTGCTTTCATTGCACCCGGTTGTCTGAACCATTTATCTTTTGTTATCCCATAACCAACATGGAATATGTGGAGAACTCTTTCCTTAGACTTGGTACAACTGATTCTCTTCTACCGTCGCATTCGACATTGTAGCTTTCTCATGCTTCAAGATGTTAGTGCCTTACCATTTTCATGAATGAGTGGCTCCTAGGGCTCTATAACCGTACCGGTGGGATGCGACACATTTCTGGTTTATCTGAACAATGCGCCTCTGTAGACATATGTTGGAGTTTCCAAGTCTTCTTGGGCTGGGTCATGTCACCAAGCCCTAACATGAGAGACACTATCAAGCCTCTCCAGGCTGGGTTATGCTATTAAGCCACCCCCAGCTAATATGCGAGACACTATCAAGCCTCTCCAGGCTGGGTTATGTTATTAAGCCACCCACAGCTAATATGCGAGACACTATCAAGCCTCTCCAGGATGGGTTATGTTATTAAGCCACCCACAGCTAATATGCGAGACACTATCAAGCCTCTCCAGGCTGGGTTATGTTATTAAGCCACCCACAGCTAATATGCGAGACACTATCAAGCCTCTCCAGGCTGGGTTATGTTATTAAGCCACCCACAGCTAATATGCGAGACACTATCAAGCCTCTCCAGGCTAGGTTATGTTATTAAGCCACCCACAGCTAATATGCGAGACACTATCAAGCCTCTCCAGGCTGGGTTATGTTATTAAGCCACCCACAGCTGCTGATATATAGAGAGTCATCCTTGGCTAGATAGTATAAGCCTCCCGCCCGATGACGCATCCCAAAGCTGAGCACGGGCATTGTAAGGCCCCGTGACTAATGAAAGCTCCTTTAATCTTCAGATGCTTTCTTGAATATTATCATCATATGATAAGATGTAGTTGCACATATATAAAGGTCGTAATCCCTCCATATGCGCATCCCGAAATAATAATAATCTTCTGAGATAATTTGTTATCCTTCCTCTAGAATCTGTTTAAGACACAAAGTCTTTTTGTGAGATAGCAGGTTATGAAACCAAGAGAAATATCAGATATGGAAAAATTTGCTAATTCATATGTTTATATATGTCTGCTTCAGCTAATGACTTTGTTAATAAAACATAAGGTCTTAAGTATTAAGGCTACAATTGAGCTTCATAAAACATAAACAGAAATATTTGAAATTGGAAAGACTAAGGATGAGGTGCGGCATGCAGCCTCTGTCAGGTCCGGCTGGGTCCTTTATGCATTCTTTAGGAATCGCTGTAGCATCCCTTGCCCAATTAGCCTTTCAACTTCGTCTTTCAGAGCATAGTATTGCCCTGTGTCATGGCCATGGTCCTGATGGAATTTGCACCAGGTAGCTTTGTTCCTCTTGTGGGGTGGAGCTCTCAACTTTTCGGGCCACCTCAAAAGCTTGTCCTCTTTGATGAAATCAAAGATCTCTTCAACCGAGAAAATCAACGGAGTATAGATACCCGACTTCTTTTCTAATTTCTCTGCCCTCCTTTTCTGACTCCTACTGGTTGATTCTGCGGCTTCTTTAACTGCTACGGCAGACAAAGCTTTTTCCTCCGAAACTGTGCCTATATTTTGAGAGGCCGCGGCCTCTAACATTAGCACCCTCTGTGTTAGGTAATTGACCTGGGTCTGAAGTGAGGCATG
Source organism: Sambucus nigra (assembly GCA_949130495.1). Lineage (NCBI taxonomy): Eukaryota > Viridiplantae > Streptophyta > Magnoliopsida > Dipsacales > Adoxaceae > Sambucus > Sambucus nigra. The sequence goes on along the minus strand of OX422214.1, from coordinate 576,821,668 downwards.
GCTGTCATAGAGGTGATTAAGGTGATTGTACAGTTGCACAATCTCATCCTTGACTTCTGCACTCTGGCTGGATCCCCCTTCCATTTCTGCTCTTGTTAGCCTTTATAAAGTATATAGAATCTGAGACGAAACTAACAGAAGTGAGTGATCACAGGAATATTGGGAAGGGGAACTTGAACTGCTCCATGATATGCTGAGGAGGCCGCGGTAAGTATGGCATACAAGTGTACTGCCGCGGCCCTTCAATGTTATTCACCAAGGTCGAGCGAAAGGCAACTTAAGTCCTTCCCATGGTGATTTTGAACTGTCGTAATAGATCCGCACCAGTGGGGGTCGCGGCCTGAGATATTGTTGAACTTACAGGCCGCACCCCTGTCTAGGCAGGGGGAAAATCCAAACTGATGTCCAAGACATTTTCTTCCTCAATTACGTGAGGGAAACCTACTAAGGTCCATTGATGAGATAATTCCCTTGCAGTGCGCAATACGTCACAGCTTCAATGATAACCCCCAGATCATAGGTAGATGGCAACAAAAATGGGAGTAAATATAGCCATTCCTTAATCATCCACCTTTTCGGGACTAAAGCCCACCATGCCTTTTAGCATTATCTAGATGGAGTGATATCACAGGGGTATGTAAAATAGATCCAAAGTCATCAAATGAAGATCCAAAGACAGATCCAGAAATATGAAATACCCGTTGAAGGGGGCGGATGTAAAGCGGAGCCCAATAACCAGTAACCGACCCGTGAGAAGATGATCCATAGGACCCTCAGGGGTCGAATAGGGTGTTTAAGAACTCATATGTGTGGAGAAACAAGATTGAAATATTATTTTTCCATGGACGGCGCCAAACTGATGATACGAGAAATCGGCCATAAGACGTTCTCATACCAGCAGGTCAAGAGTGATGTGTGTGTTAAACAAGTAAAGCAAGCAAACAGAAAGAAGACAAGGTATAAAGTGGTTCAGCCTCTAAAATAGGCCTACGTCCACTGTGTTGCTCCGTTCTCATTATGTACGTTGCATTGTACAATATAATCATGCCTATAGAGGCGTACAAGTATGAGAATAAAGGAGAGTACATGACAATATCGGAGATTCCGATGAGCCCGTGAGGGGGCTGTGATGCAAATCCTTAGCCTCCAAAGCCTATGTTGGGGTGATGTAGAGAGGATCTGTGTTGTAGTGCCTCAGGTGTGTGTGGAACCGATCCCTCTCTTCTAGGTGAGGGTCCTCTATTTATGAGGAAATGTGTTGAGTCAGATGCCCTGAGCACGTGGCGTATGCCGATTTTGCGGTCGTTGTGGATAAAGGGGGGTGCGGCCTGCAAGGCAAGCAGTGTTGCAAACTGGAGGGCCGCGCACCCTAAGGTGGGATGCCGCGGCCTATGATGGAGAGGGTCGCACCCTAAATGAGTACTGGCCGCGCCCTAAGTGAGGTTAGGCCGCGCCCTGTATGAGAGACTACATCCGCGGCAGGGTGCTATATTTGTACTATCAGGGTATATCAAAATATATACCAGATTTACCGAATGCATAAACCGATTTGAAATACTGGCATTTACCGGGAAAAAATCGAATTCAAATCGAAATTACCGAAATAAAAAAAAATGAAAATACCGAAAAATCGGTCGATTTGGTTTTGGTTTTTATTTTGATGTACCGGTCGGTAAATTGATACAATACGGTTTTACCATATAGATGTGGTTTTGGTATTGGTAAGGGGTCGTTACCGATCATACCGTACCGATTGCACCCCTAATAATTTACCAAGCTAATAATCCATAAAATTTATTCACTAATGTGTGAGAAACATCATGGAGTGTTATAATGAGGTAGTATAATAGTTTCAAATAAGTCTTTCTTTTTCTTTCATCACGTGTCAAATAAATCTTCCTTCCTTTTAATGGATTTTGAGTAATTTCACGGAAACTTTTGGAGAAGTAAACTATTTAAACGTATAGTTAAAGTTTATACAAAAATTATAAAAAAAAAACATGACATGCATAGTCTTGCAAAGCATAACCATTATGAATTAACTACAATAACGTAAAAGCGAAAAATTATCAATACGAGACCTAGAATGAAAAAAATACAAAATGTTACGATAAAGTATAAGTCAAATCTCATAAACAAAGAATGCAAAGAACTTAAAATACATGTAAATTTAGTTGAAAATTGAAAGATAAAGTCAATATATGACTTATTTAAATATACGATTTTTTATATAAGACGTAAAAATACAAAATGATAAAATAAAAAAATCATTTAACTCATCTCACAAATTGTATATATCCCACAAATAAAATACTGTGCAAAAAAATGTATAAATCTCACAACTAAATTAGTATATAAATAACACTTCAAATTTTGACTGATTAATATTTTAATATCCAAAAACCCTTGAGTTGTTGATTTTTATCAACACGATAACGCAATGTGTAATCTATAATATACCTATAATACAATAGTATTCGAAGTTAATGACATCTAATAATCTATATTCTACCTCTAATACAATAGTATTAGAAGTTAATGACATCTAATAAATACATTACTTCTCCATTTTTTCAAAAAAACTATTCAGTTTCCATTCATTTCTATCGAATAGTTTTTTAGTATATAAAAAGTTTTTTCTATCGAATAGTTTTTAGTAAATAAAAAGTTTAAAAAAAATTATTAAGACTCAAGTGACCATCCATCATATATTTCCTACCAAACGCTAGTAATTTGGTCTACAAATTACCCCTTTCTAAAGCAATAAAAGTAAAGGAATACGAACAGTATTTTGTCTTTCAAACGCAACATATGTAATCTAACATCATGCTGATAATTAGCCTGAATGTATTCTTGATCATCTGCCTTGCGGGTTCTTTTCATCGTAATCATCATCCAACCCACTTCCAATGAATTGATAGAGATAACTTATATAAATCAAGGATTCCACTTCCTCATTAGTTGCATGGTGATGTTCTTTATGGAAGTTGTATCACAAGTCAGATTTTCGATTGGCTGCTGGGTTGGTAGAGACTTCAGAAAGGATGGATTGGGTACGAGGGCCCACGAAGATAAGGAAGCCGAGACTCAAATAGAAGACATAAGGATCATTGCAATCATGAATATAAATTAAAAACATTTTGTTATTAAATATGAGATGAGATATCTATATAGGGGTGGCAATTTTAGAAACGACGCGAAAAAACGACACGAAATTGACCCGAAATTGACACGATGTTTGGTGTTCGTGTCATGTTCGTGTCTTGTTTTTTTGGCATGAAGTCGTGTCGTATCGTGTTCGTGCCTTAATTATGAGTCGTGTCGTGTCGTGTCGTGTTATCGTGTTATCGTATTTTTTAAGCCTGAATTTAAGAAATTATGGTTTTCGTGTCGTGTTATTTTTTATTCGGGTCGTGTTCGTGTCAGCTAAAAAAAAACGAAGTCGTGTCGTGTCGTGTTCGTGTCCGAAAAAATCTTGACGTGTCGTGTCGTGTCGGGCCAAAATACGGCCCGTTAACCCGAATTGCCACCTCTATATCTATATATATCAGTCTCTCTCTCAAATTTTGTTTCGGTTTGAGATCGTATTCAAGCTCTGTCACACATAACAAACACTTCAAAGTGACAAGGTTGTGCCAGTAAATAAGGTATATGTGTTATTTTGTGACTTTATGGGGGATGAATTTCATTCACAAGATCTATTATATTTGTGTGTTGCCTTATGTCTTAGTAAATTATTTATCCTATATACAGAATTATGAATCATAAAAGTATTACTAGGTAATAACCCGCACTTTTATGGATAATTAAATTTCATAAGTAAGAGTAATTTGAGGAATCTTCAGAATTTTTCGTGAATAATATTTTTTGGATTTTACGAGGGTTGGATGATTTTCAACGTGCACTAGATTTACTTTTGGGATTAAGTAAATGAGTCGGAGTATTTTAATTATATGTCGCAGTTGGATAAAGCGACAAAGGATAATATTTTAATTAGAAAATTTGTATCGAGATGTGTTGGGTTTAATTAGTGAATTGCAATTAAGTGACTCGAATGTAAATTTCGAGTGCGCGGTTGGTTTCGAAATGGCCGATATAGTCAGAATATAGTATATGGGGGTAGTAGTTGGGTTTCGAGAATATTTGGACCAGTAGGGACTTGTAATTGAGTAAACGAGTCATTTTTGGGTTAATAAGGGACAAGCCTTTACTTCTCCCTTATAAAGGCATAAGAGGAGGATAAAGAAAGAAAGAAAAAGAGATAAAGAAAGGAAGAGGAGAAAAGAAAAGAGAAAAGAGAGATTTCGGCCAAACTCCACGGGATTCAACTCGAGGTCGTCGGATTTTATCCACGAGGCAAGTGTTTACTTGCTTATTTCTGTTAAAGAATAAATCTCATATTATAGTTGGTAGTGATAAACTATAAAGATTTTCGGGATGGTTTTTCGTGAGTCCAAAACGGATATTTCGAAAGATTAATGAATAAACCTCGGATAATATTTAATTCGAGACTCTTAGAAATTTATGGAAATTAGTTGTTGATTTTTGGTTCTAGGATGATTAGAACCTATTTAACTTGAGTATATATTGTTGGTGATGATTAAAGGAGGTTGGGTGAAGAGATAAAAAGGTTAATGGCCGAAACAGGGGCCGGAGAAGAAGCTGCCCTGTTCGGTCGATCGATCGACCCTACATATATTTTGGCAGTTTCAGCTAGTGTTGTTTAAATGGGATAAATTCCAAATTAAATTTTTTCTAGCTTATTTATTTGAAGAAATAAATATTCATTTAGCGGAAATCAATACCTAGCCATTCAAGGGAATTTATTTGGACTAGGAGGGTGTAAAGTTGTGTGACATTTAAGGTGTAATTTTGATGGAAAATAAATTGTGGAGTTAGATAATATGGGTTCCTAAAAATAGTGTGGGGACTCCTAAATTGGTATTCAAGTGAGGTGTATATCTTGGGTTAGTTTAGAGCAAAATCCATGACTTACTAATTTAAGGGTGGTTGCAGACGAATAACACTCGGGTTAGTATTCGGTGAACGATTATTTATAGATATATAACGATGCGTGTAGAGAATGAAATTATGTGCCGATTATGGTTGAAAAAATCCTACGAGGCGTTTAGGATGGAATTTAATATATCAGCTAAAAATGATTGAGTGGTAATCTGATACGTCAATTGACGACTATTAGTATAGGTAATGCGATACATATGGGACTCAAATAAGTTGAGAATAGACTAATTTATTTAGTATGAATTGGTATAGTTGGAGAATATATATATATATATATATATATATATATATATATATATATATATATATATATATATAAATCCTTAAACGTGATTGAGGTGCGAGTCATATTTCAAGTGAGAGAATACTTATCGGTTTAGTATTTTAAGTTTGCGAATACTTAAATATTATTCCGAGTGAGAACATTTGGGGTTATTGGCTATCGCTATATGACTTTGGCAATTATAGCCATATGTATATACTGAGAAGTGATATATATACTATATATTCGGGAGTTATTACAGTATATATATATATATATATATATATATCTGTGTGTGAATGGTATATTTATGTGAAGCATACCTCATCTAATGCTATCATGGGAAGTTGTGCGATGTGGGTGAGGCCCTTGACTTGAGGAGCAGGGAGCGTATAGTCCCCAGGTCATAGCGTCCATTTTATATTGTGTGATTTTTTATTAGGGGTGAGACGTGGTGGGTATGTTTCGTCTCATTTTCGGGGAGTAACTATGACCGCTTCCCATACGTTGTGATTTGGTTTTTTACCAAGTCGGTGTGAGAGTCCGACTGCTGGTATCCAGGATGGTATATGAGTAATTTTCTGGAAGATGATAGCATTGAGAGACTGGATCCTCGAGTTATAGCTCGGTGGGATGGTTATCATACTTGTTGTGTATAGTATATTACCTGTGTATAAGGATGAGATATCATCTATCTTTGACTAGTGTAAAGAGAAATATGAATAAGGATTTATTATCATTTCGGGAGATTTTATCCAAACTTAAATTGTGATTTGTATATGAAAGTAAGTATTATATGTATATATTTATATGAGTATATATATACGTTATGTACTGAGGGCGTAATGGATCTCGACGATTGACATTGCCAGGTAGTAATGTATCGGGGGGTGCCTTGTTTGGATTTTGCTTCTCGAGACACTCCACGCACGAACATAGCGCAGTGTTGGGATTGCGGAGAAGTTTAGTCCTTAGTACTGTTAATTAGGATTTTTAAGGATTGGGTGGAACAAGTTAAGTTGGGCAGTGTAGCTTAACTAAGTTGTCTAAATGTATGCGATAGGTGTGCACTATTAGAAGAGGGGTATCTCATGGAAGTGCGATACCAATTTAAATATGGGATAAATCATATTTTTAAAATATAGCATTTATGCACTGGCAAAATATTTTCACAACTCGGGCTCTGACCCGTTTCTCTATTTTCTCCTCTCTTGCTATATATATATTATATATATATATAGGTGTCCAGACACATGAACACCTGGATGATGATCCTTTTGAGCCAGACGTTGCTGCAGCAGTTGTGGATGCATGCAGGTTTATTTTTAGACGCTTCTATTCATGTGATCTAGATAGGAAGCATTGTAGTAACACTTGGGCTGAAAGCCCAATTGTATTCATTTATACTTTTACCGCCTTTTAGTGCGGCATTCGATTTGGTTGTATTATGTTGAGCCGAGTGTTCGGTTATTTTATTTCATTTCAGTTTCATATACAAACTGTGTGAATGTTTTATTTGAATGGTTTGATTAAAAAGATTAGTTAAATAAAATTTGACGCCAGCCTAATAGGTTATTAGTAATTAAATTGGTTTTCGACAGTGATGCTAAGAATGAACCATATGAGACTCCTGTTTTAATTTGGTACAGGATTAATCGTTCGGTATTTTATTAGGCGGGGTGTCATATACAATTTTTTCTGGAATGAAATTATGATGAGCAACTCATACAAAAGGCAACTGTAGCATGAGTTCCAAACATTTAATTACATGGTCTTCGAAAAATTTCATGAAATACCTCTATACTAAGGTTATTTATTCTAAAAAATAGAGTCAATTTTTTGTCTCTTAGGTCTCAATTTGAAATGATTAAAACCAATAAGACAATATTAAGAGATAAAATTATTTTTGAATTTAAAGTTTGAATCTAAATGTGTTTAAATATATAAATTTGGAGGTTGATTCACACATTAAAACAAACAATTTTTTTTCATATTTTAGACTTTAAAATGGGATAGTAAATTTAGATTTCAATTTTCATATGGAAAAGAGAAACGACACCTAAAGGGAAAAGACCCCTTTACTTTTTTATTAGATCATCATGGCCCAAACATGATTTAAATGAAATATGATGTTGATGAATGAGTTTGGTAGTACAATAATAACTGACGTTAAAAAGCATGGATGTTTTTTACAGGACAGCCCCAGGAGGATCATAACTTGGGTGGACATGTGTAGGATTTGTTCACTTCTATATTAAAACTTAGCAGAAACATTAGTTACCAATGTTTAGTTAATAAACAAAAGACTTGGTTTGACCGATCATATCTGGATTGGTCTCATCCGCAATTGGTACTATATATATATATATATATATATATATATATATTAGAGAATTAAGATAAAGGTTATGCTCCTTCTTATATTTGAATTTTTAAGATAATGTTTTTCAAGTTTATAAATCTAGTCCATGTAATACAATATCATTTATAAATCTAGTCCCTGTGGTACAATACCTTTATTTTTTTTGTCCACGCCAGCGGCACTATTTTTCACCTTTTTTCATTGTATTTTTAGTACAGGGACTAAATTTATAAAATTATATGGAGTGTCATATTTTTATACACTTTGAGTACTATGAGGACCTTTTCACAAAACCCCCTATATATATATACTTGTCAGTATCGAGAGCATGGCGATAAATTTGACCCCGTAATAAAACTTACTCCATAATAATTCGTCTTTTTTTAAAAAAACAAAAAAAATAAGAAAAATAAAATAAGAAAATAAAATTAAAAAAATAAAATTATTTTTTAAAAAAAATACTTTTTAAAAATATTTAATAATATATATATATAGTTTGTCCACTTTTAGATATATTTGATATATATATTTGATTGGTTATATATTGTGATTACTCTTAGATATGGATCAAATAATAATATTACATGCATTAAAGAGAATTTAAATTGTCAAAGATAGAAAATATGAGTACTTGAATTTGGAATGAATCTCTAGGTTATTTCTAGGGGTGTTAATTATTTCCGAACTTCCGAATTTTCCATTTTCCGATCCGAATTTTTCCGATTATGGCACCATTTAAAATTGCCGATTTCCGAATTTTCCGATTCCGAATTTTCCGAAAAAAATTGGAATGGAATTGGAAATTATATATGAATTCCGAGTTTCCGAATATCCGATCCGAATTTTCCAATATTACGCCGATCCGATTTATCCCAAATATTTTCCGAAATAATAATATTTTTATTTATTTTAATACATTTTTAGTACCATTTAAATTTTATACTACCATTTTTACTAATTTACTATATATATATAGAGAGAGAGGAATACTAATGTTTAGGGTTTCATTTTTCCCTCTTCCGAGTTCTAGCGGCTCTCTCTCTCTCTACGATTCTGAGTACCAGTCGTTCTCTCTCTCTACTCCTCAGCTTTGCCTCCTTCCTCCGTCGCTCGGGTAAGCTTTTTCCCCCTCACCATTTGTACTGCTCTACTCTGCTCTGATTTTCTTAACTTTTGCATGTCTACTAATCTTCTCCCTCACTATTTGTATTATGTTAGATTGTTACTGCTCTGCTCCCTCACCATTTATGGATGAGTGCTAACATAGGATGGATGAGTGCTACCATTTATTGATGAGTGATCTAGTTAGGGTTAAAAATACCATCCTATGTTATCCTATTTTGTGGGGGAAAAATGAATGTCACTAATATAATTATAGTTCTGTTCCACCATTTCGTGCTTTTGAACAATATCATCTCTAGGTATACCCATTTATTTAGCTGTTGAAATGTTGTTATATATACACCCATTGAGTTGTTGTTTGTATGCCTATTTCGTTGTTATTTGTATCTGTACTTTATTATCCATTTTTTATTCTGGGAAGGGATTTGGCTTTATTATTTTTGAGTACTCTTATTCAAACCCATTTTACCTGTTAAGAAATCGCATATTTACTAACCACACATTTGTGGGTAAAAAAGTATTCAGTACACCATCTCTGATGGTGTGTACAGAAAGAAAAAAATGGAGTGTTTTATTTGATGTATAACTACACAACTGTTCGTTCCAATAGTTCTTAACTTTAATTTCTTCCATTTCTTTGGTTGTTACTTCCATTATGATTGTCCATTCTGATTTATAACACTAATGTGGAGTGTTTTATTTTTATTTTAAAAATATCCTTCTCAAAAATTACATTTCCAATATTTTCCGAAAATATTATAACAGATAATTCCGAATATTCCGAGATTTTTCCGAATTATAAAATTTCCGAAATTTCCGAATATTCCAAGAAATCCGAATTAGCCGAATAGGAAAAAAAATGATTTTCCGATTTTTATTTTTTCCGAATTGGAAAGGATTATTAAATTCCGAAATTTTTGGAAATTTTTCCGAACACCCGTATTCCGATCCGATCCAGCCGAAACACACCCTAGTTATTTCACATTCAGACGCACATATATATATAAAGTGCGTGTCAGGGGTGGATCCTATGCCAATTATTTTTCTTAAATAATAAAAATTAATTATTTCATGATTTTTTGATAATATCTTGAAAGTGAGAATATTATTTATAAAAAAATTAATTCAAATATGAGTGAGATTATAATGAAAACGGACATAAAAAACATTAGAAATTTTTATATTTCATTTTATTAATACAATAGAATAATATAAATTTTAATATTTTTTTAGATGATTTTTATAGTAAGACTACAAAAAAATTTATTATCAAAACATTCAATTAATAATATTCGTAATATACATTTTCAATTATGCATCGCGCGATATACATATTAATTACAATGTAAATTTATATTCACAGTACATTATTACACAGTAAAAGTGTGAGAACAGGAAATATAAATGTTACATTTACACCAAGCCTTTCCCCTCACCTGCCAAATCACAACACCCAACACCCAACACCTACACCTACACCTACACCTACACCTTTCCTATTTCGTATATATATTTATAGAGTTCTTTCTACAAACCCATAAATTAGATACGCATATTGGATGCACTGATTTGGACCCCACTATAAGACTACTATTGACAGAGCAACAAAAAGCCCCACCCTCATGAACCAAACTTCCTCTCTCCTAAAATATTCAACCGACTTTTTTTTTTTTTTTTTACTTTTTCTTTATCATTTTAATATTAAATTAAGGATCAAATATTAAAAAGTCCCTCAAATATTTTTCAATACACATTTAATCCAATTCTTTTATTTTGTACCAATAAGTTATTTATTCTCTTATCTTCAAAGGTTCGGTCCGCGCCAGCGGCATGATAAAGCCTTTTTAGCATGGTGAAGGACTTTTTGGTGCAAAATAAAAAAGTTTGGACTGCACATATATTAAAAAAAGTTCAAGTGACTATTTGGTATATGCTCCTTATATTAATGTGTGTAATTTTTTTGTTTTGTGTATTATTTTTTTATTATCCGTTAAAAATTAAGAATTATTATATGCAAGGCTTATTTCGAATATATTGACTAGTCGACCACTAATTAAGTTATATCATTGAACTTACGAATAATCTTCTTACTAATATACCATTCTCCTAATATTTTCTCCAAATATATAGTGGTAGTTATTTTTTTGCCTTAACTATAACTTTCAATATACAAATTCAAAATTTACAAAATTCATATTTTTGAAATCTATTAATCGATTCTTATAAAATAAGATCCATATTTAATAGAAAATGATAAAAAAAAATATAAATGACGTGTTTCTCTCTTTTTTTATAAAAATAATAAATAATTATTGTCTTCGTAATATTAGTTCACTAAATGTTTAATGTCGAAGAAAACGTCTGAGGTATAAAATATTTTTATTTTCTTGTGAAAACAATAAATATATATTGTATGCATATTTTTTTCTTTAGAATTTTACAGTTTTGCTGGATAGATCTCGTTGAGTTGGTTTCAGAAATAATAATTTTGTGAAAAATAAATTTAAAAATACAAAAATTATAATCATTTGAAAATTAAAAATAAGAAAAAAGGTTCAATTACTTGAATAACTTCTCCCTAATAGTTAACAAAAATACGACATACTGTTAACAAAAATTAAGATAAGAAAATTAATATAAAAATAGGATGAGGTATTAACATAAAATTAAAATAAGAAATTAAATTGATTTTTAGAAATAATTTGGAAGCTTGAATGCAAAAATAGAAGTTTGAATAATTTGTCATCAAACTGAATGTGTTTTTGTGGAGAGGAAAACTACTTTCGAGGAGAGATGTAAAGTGGATTTTAGTGGGTTTGTAGAGTTTTTTTATGTCCGGAGTCTAACATATCAGCTTTTATCTTTTAATAGTGTCAAGTCCGCCTCCAAGTTACATTCATGTATAATTTTTGGAGTCTAATTACACATACTTATTTTCATACCCATTAAATAAGATAAGATAATAAAAATTTGTGTCCTATACTCGAAAGAAATCCACATCAATAATGTACAAAAAATTGAATGTACTTAATATAAAAATAAGTATAAAAGTTAGTACACATAACTTTATTCTAAATTTCCGTATTTATATCTGTGTGTAAAATTATTCATGTTACATGCTTATGTATACTATATGAGCTTTTCTATTTGCACATATAATTTGTGTACATAGGATGTACATAGTGATGTGGCCACGTATCTTTCTTTTTTTTAACCTTCTTGTTCTTTTGTTTTTAACAATGGATATAAAAATAATTTTTAATATAAAAAAACAGTTTTCTATTAATATAAAAAAAACAGTTTTTTTTTATTGAAAGTAAACAGTTTTTTATTAAATTTCAAAAAATATTTTTTTAAACCAAAAGTAAACCAAAAAAAGGTAAAAGTATGAAAATTTTGGTTTTTTAAATAACGTATGAAAATTTTGGTTTTTTAAATAACGTATGAAAATTTTGTTTTTTTAAATAAAGTGTCATTTAAACCAAAAAAAGAGTAAAACTTGTTTTTTTTAAAATAAAAACAAAAAAATTGCATTTTCAATAAAAAAAAAGTTTAAAAAAAAATGTTTTTAATAAAAAGTATGAAAAAATATTTTTTAAACATTGGAGCGAACCCACGTCATTTAAACTATTTTTTTTAAATAACTTTTATTTAAAATACAAATTTTCAAGAAAAGTCATTTTAAAAAAAATAGTGTAATGTTTTTTTTAAACATTAATAAAAAGTTAAAAACATATGAAAAATTGTATTTTTTTAAAAAAATGCATTTTTTTATTAAAAATATGAAAAACTATCATCGCGATTGGTTAGTGTCGCTGGCGCGGACCCACAACATCAATCGCTGGCGCGGACCCATATCATCATCGCGATTCGTTAGTGCCGCTTGCGCGGATACATCTCCATGATTGTTAGTGCCGCTGGCGCGGACCCATATCATCATCGCGATTGGTTAGTACCCTTGGTGACTTTTATTGAAAATACAAATTTTGAATAAAAGTCATTTTAAAAAAAATAGTGAAGTATATTTTTTTTTTTAAACAGTTATAAAAAGTAAAAAAAATTAAAAACAATTTGAAAAATACAGTTTAAAAAAAAGTTTTTACTAAAAATCCAAATTTTTAGTTTTTATTGAAAAAAAAGAGTTAAACAAACCTTAATAAAACTATTCATTAACTATTCTTTTTATTTTTGTCTTTTAGTGATCAATACATGTATCGGTCCAAAAAATCTCGATGCAAATAAAAAAAAATTTCTTTCTATTTTTGTCTTTTAGTAATAGATACATGTATCGGTGCAAGTAAAATTTTTCATATTATATATTATATCACTCCACCCCTACCCATCTCCCATTTATTCATGGAAGGAACCCCTAGCATTGGCGGTACAACCCCTAGCAGCTTGTCCCTTCTGTAGCTGTCTATGCATGTGTCATTTTCTCCTTTCTCTCTCACATGCCAAACCTTACACCTCATGCAAATTTCTTTCACAGAAATGTCCAAGCCAAACCTTTTAACCCATTACACTTTCCAAAATAATGAAAGTCACGGTCAACCATTATCTTTGCATATTGGGATCAACAAGCACTTGGAAAGGGAGATATTTAGAGCGCGTTTGGTTTGCTATTCAGAAAATTCGATTTAAACGATGTTTTTAAATATAATTTTAAAATTTAATTTTTTATGTTTATAATTATTGGTGTGCGTTTGATAAACTAGTTTTTAAATATAGTTTTTTGAAAATTTGATAAATTAGCAATCATGTATATTTATATTGAACATATATATATATATATATATATATAGGCAGGCTCCTGTGCATACTAAGTTTACACACTAAGTTTGCACATTACCTTTTAAAAGTAATAAAAAAAATATTTTTGAGTTGATTTTTTTTGTGTGATATTTAAACATTTCAAGGAACCCATATAAAAAAAATCAGCTCAAAAAAACTTTTTTTGCTATTTTTAAAAAATCAGTCAAACTTTCGCAGTTTTTAAAGGGCGTAAAAACTGCGAAAGTTTGACCGATTTTTTAAAAATAGCAAAAAAAGTTTTTTTGAGCTGATTTTTTTTATATGGGTTCCTTGAAATGTTTAAATATCACATAAAAAAATTGGTGTGCGCCAGCACTAAGTTTGCCTACTTTTAAAAGGTAATGTGCAAGCTTAGTGTGCACAGGACCCTGCCTCTATATATATATAGTTATATATATATATAGTTAAACTCTCCAACATACATACATACATCATAAATTATATACATGTACATTTAATATCATTTATAAACCTAAAAATACATTTACATTTAATATACATGTACATTTAATATCATTATATGTATTTTTAGGTTTATAAATGATATTAAATGTACATTTAATATCATTTATAAACCTAAAAATACATGTACATTTAATATACATGTACATTTAATATCATTTATAAACCTAAAAATACATGATATTAAATGTACATGTATATAATTTATGATGTATGTATGTATGTTAGGGAGTTTAACTATATATATATATATTGCATGTATAATTCATTATAAAATTATATACATACATGAATTGATAATATTTTTTAATACATATGTACTAGGCCTGTCAACGGGTCGGAGGCGGGTCGGGTTTAGGGAGATCCAGATCCGTATAATCCGGTCTTCATCGGGTTCGGGTTCGGGTCCGGGTCTTCATCGGGTCTACATTATTGGATCCAGATCCGGATCCATTCGGGTCTTCGTGTCTCGGGTTCGAGTCCGGGTCTGGTCAAATATGTACATTTATTTTATTTTATCCCCCTTCTTTATTATTTAATCTTAAATTAAAATATTTTGTAATGTATTGTAGAATATTATTAGTATAAATAAAACATATATTACTTATATTTATTATATACATAAATATATATTTTTATATATAATACTTACATGTTATATTGATAAGATATATTTATAAATATATATAAATTTATAGTATATATGTATATATATACAAAATAATAATGTATAATTTGGGTCGGGTCTTCGGGTCCGGGTCTTGTATAAGATCCAAACCCTACCCGTTTAATAAACAGGTATTCGGGTCTCGGGTCCAAAAAAATATGCTCAGACCCTATTATAAGGATCGGGTTCGGGTCGGGTCCGGGTCCAGACCCGACCCATTGACAGCCTAATATGTACTATATGTATATGTTCTATTATTTCATACATTAATAATACATGTATAAAACTATATATAAGTATCAAGTATCTATTGATAATATTATTTAACTTTATATTATTCCATACGTAATTTTGTGTACATGTACATATATATTTTTTATTTATAAGAATTACACACATGTTAATGTTTTATGTATGTATATTATATATTAAGGTATAACTGCATTAAAACATTAAGAATGGATCATTTTGAGTTGAAATAAAAAACAGAAGTTAGAAAACACCATAAACCTGTTTTCTGAAAAACTTGAT
Source organism: Sambucus nigra (assembly GCA_949130495.1). Lineage (NCBI taxonomy): Eukaryota > Viridiplantae > Streptophyta > Magnoliopsida > Dipsacales > Adoxaceae > Sambucus > Sambucus nigra. The sequence goes on along the minus strand of OX422214.1, from coordinate 576,806,428 downwards.
TATAATACAGAAATATTATAATTCTGTGTTTAAAAACAAGTTGCCTGTAACAACCCGCCCTTTTTGGAGATGATTAAATTCCATAATTAAGTTTAATTTGGAATTTGGAGAATTTCTCGAAATAGTAATTTTTGGGATTTTCGAGGATTTAAGGATTTTCGAAGGGTGTTATAAATTATTTTGGGACCATATAGGTCGAAATATTTTATTTATATGTCGCCGTGGAGTATAGCGACAAAAGATGTAAGATTTTGAGTAGTAAAACCCGCATTTAATTATTTTGGGTTAGAATAGTGATTTGCGGTCAAGTACCTCGGATGGAAATTTCGACTACGCCACGAGTCTCGGAATGTCCGAGATAGTCGGAAAAGAGTCTCCGATTGTCGAAATTGAGTTCCGGGTAATTTTGGAGTTAAATAGGCTCGTAATTGGGTAAACGAGTCGTTTTTGGGTTTTAAGGGGTTAAAACCCTTTTTATCTATATATATAGAGGAAGAGAGAAGAAAAAGAAGAAAGAAGAGAGGGAAGAGAGAGAGAGGGAAGAAAAGAGGAAAAAGGGGGAGATTCCGGCCAGCCTCTGCGGGATTCGGCTCGAGGACGTCGGATTTTATCCACGAGGCAAGTGTTTACTTGCTTTATTTATTTTTGAGCATAAATATCTCATATCATTGTTGGTATAACAAACCCTAATGATTTTGGGTTGGGTATTCGTGGATAAAACGGGTTTTCGGGAGATAAAACGAATAAACCCCTAAAATTGGTAAATTGGAGAAATTTAGAAATTAACCAAAAATATTGGGTGATTCCGGGTTCTAGGATGTTTAGGACCCGTATTATAGGTGTATTTGTCGTTGGTAGAAGTTGTAGGCCGTTGGGTGAAGAGATGGAAGCTTGGGGGAAGCTTCCATGGCCGAACAGCTTCTCGGAGAAGAAGCTGCCCGACATGATCGATCGATCGATCATGGGGGCTCGATCGATCAAGCCATCGATCGATCGACGGCCATGGGTCGATCGATCGACCCCTGCTGAAATTGGATAATTTTCTTAGGATGATTTGGATGGGATAGATTCCATCTCATCATGCTTTGAGGTTAATTATGTGATAACCTAAAGGACCTTTTAGGACTTTATGGTCCATAAATTAAGGCAATTTAGGAGGGTAAAGTAAGGGTTTTAAGTATATAACCCTTAATCTATATTTTCGAGCAAAATAGAATATTTTCTGAAATTGATGGATTAGGGTTCCTAAATTAAATTAGGGACTTCTAAATGATTAATTGGACTAGGTGTAGTCTTGGGGTTCAAGGAAATGAAATCCTTAGCCCAATGAATTTAAGGTTGATCGGGTGAGATAAATCCCGAGGATATTTCTAGTAGGCATATGGGCCTGTATAATTATGCTTATAGAAACCATAATTATATCGAATATTGTTAAGCGTATCCTAGAAGATAATTAGGATAACTTGGGAAATAGATATTTGTTGATTTCACTTAGAGTGAAGGGTATCATTGGAGATATCCAATAAATCCTTAGATAGGATTGAGATACATAGTGATTATTAAAGTAAGAAATACTTTGGATTTAGAATCATGCTAATGTGAATGCATGATTATGATTCCTGGAGGGAATCTTTGGGATTAAGGTCATCGTTAGATGATATAGGCCATTATGGCCGGTTATATATTCTAGGAGGAATATATAGGATATGTATATACTGTGTGATCTAGGTATATATATATGTTATGATGGAAATGATTTTGAAAATATAAAAATGAATATTTTCAAAATGGAAAGAGAAATGTTTTTCATAATTGATAAAATATGGATTACACACCTCCCTAAATCGCTATCATAAGGGAAGTTGCGTGCGTTGTGGTGAAGCCCCCTGGATGTTGAGCAGGGTGGATATAGTCCCTAGGCCATATGGGCATTTGTATTACTGCGCTGGTTAGGGGATTCCGGGTGTGGTCCTGACTTTCCCGCAGGCAATATGGCCGCTTCCCGACGTTGGTAGGTTCCCAGGTTGTCTTGTATAGATAGGCCCTGGAAGATGATAGCCATTTAGGGGCGCGTTCAGTGGGGAAGCCCGGAGGGGCGGTCTTAGATTTATTAAAGAAATTCATGATAATGGATTGGCTTTAATTTATATTTTCTGAGTATAAAAAGGGAAATGGGATAAAGATTTGGCTTCGATAACACTCCCGGATATGAGAAGGGATGTGGAAGCATATGTTATGATCAAAGCATTTTCATGATAATGAAAATGGCTTTGGGTTCATTTCCTGAGTATAAAAAGGGAAATGGGATGATTTAAAAAGCAAAAGCATTTTTATGTTAATAAAATTGGCTTTTAAAAAGATATATGTTATGGTAAAGCAATTCATGCTAATGAAATGGCTTTTAAATACATTTCCTGGATATGAGAAGGGAAATGGAAAGTTTTCATATGAGTATAGAATACACCTCAGTCCGGGAGATAGATCCGGATGATTATGGAAATATGTATATATAAATGGATGAATCGAGTACCGAGGGTCTAATGGATCCCGATGATCGACCGTGCCGCGTAGTAGTGTATCGGGGGGGTTCCTTGTTTGAATTTCGCTTTGCGAGACACCCCACGCACGAATATGGCAATGTGTTGAGACTGGGGAGAAGTTTAATCCTTAGTGCTCTAATATTATAAATGCTTATGGTATATATTTGTATATATCTTTCTGTACTGAGGGACTGGCGGATCTCGACGATCGACCGTGCCGCGTAGTAGTGTATCGGGGGGGTTCCTCGTTTGGATTTCGCTTTGCGAGACACCCCACGCACGAACATGGCATAGCGTTGAGACTGGGGTGAAGTTTAGCCCTTAGTACACTGCTTGGACTATCTAGGATTGATAGTGGGTTGGTGATTAGACTAGTTAGGCAGGGATAGCTTGACTAGGGTATGTGTTACGGTGTGTTAGGTGTGCACTACTAGAGGAGAGGTGAGGGGTATCTCATGGGAGTGAGATACCAATTTAAATATGAGATAAAACTACTTTTCTAAAAATAAAGCATTTATGCACTTGCAAAATATTTTCAAAATTCGGGCTCTGACCCGTCTATCTACTCTCCTTTCTTTCTATATATTATATATATATAGGTGTCCAGACACAGGGACGCCTGGATGGAAATTCTTTCGAGTCAGACGTCTGCTGCAGCAGCTGTGGATGCTTGCGGGTTCTCAGTAGACGCTTATTTCCTTGTACTCTAGATAGGAGGTATTGTATAAACATTGGGTCAATGGTCCAACTGATTCTATTTATTCTTTGCACGATATTCGATATGGTTGTATAATTTGAACCGAGTGTTCGATTATTTTAGTTCATTTCATTTTCCTTTTTATTTCATTTACGCATTAAATTGTGGATGTTTTATTTTAATCGTTAAAAAGAGTAGTTAAGTAAAAGTTTTTAACGCTCGCCTAATAGGCTATTAGTAATTAAATGGATTTTCGACAGTGATGCTAGGAATGATCCATATGTGACTCCTGTTTTAATTTGATATAGGAGTGATCGCCCGGTATCCCATTAGGCGGGTTGTTACAGATGGTATCAGAGCATCAGGTTCTAGTGTCTTTAGGAATCTGTACGGACGTACTACGCTTTCAGCGTTGCTCTTGATTTGTTATAGAGCCCCAGGATTAGGATTATTGATTTCTCTGTGAGATTTCGTTCTCCTGCCATGTTAGAAGATTTTAGTAATCCTTTGCGTGCTCGTTCAAGGATCGTGTGTGTCGATCGAAGAAGGACAACCAAGGAGGGCCTCGGGAAGGACAACAGGAGGCAAGGCTTAGCTGGGGCTGCTGATAGAAGTGGGTATGAGGACCTTACTAGAGTCCACTCTCCTTGTGGCAAATTACTAAGGATTGTTGGAATGGGTGGTGGAGTTTCCTTTTAATGAAGAAGTTAAAAGGATTAGTAAGGTGATTGTAAGGAGCGAGGTTATAGAGTCAGATGGTGTTGACAACTCCATGATGGTCAGGAAGACCAATGATGGAAATGGTGTTGTGGAGTGCGGAGCCACACGGATAGTCTTTTCCGATAGGAATAAAGGACAAGGTTAGGGTGCCCAGATGGGGCCTAAAGTTAAGAAATTCTAGTAAGAGGTTGGTTATATGAAGTTGTGGCGTCTGATAGCCCTAGATTCGTGTGTGTAATTCGAGCTCTATATTCGGTCTCGATAACATAATAATGTAGGCTTGTGTGTTTTCCGCGATAGCGGAATTTTATTTTCTTTCACTCGCCATAGAGGTGGGTGATTATATTAGGTATATATACGTATAATGTATTTGGTTGATCGGAGCGATAGCCGGCTAATGATGGCAAGTCTATCGTGTCCGCAGTTCCTGGAGGGAACAGGTTGTTATTGTGGTGTCTCACCTTGATAAAGGTTGAGTTCACCTTTATTGTTATGGATTGATGGAACCTCGATGAGCAGAGGCTTCCTTATTTTGGTTGGTATATGTGGCAACCTTATAGATATAATTTAAGGCCCACGGATCATTGTTGAGCTGTAAGATTTAGCTCAGTACTAGTTTGTGCAAGGACTTAGAAATAGTGCGAGCGCTGGGTGGTGTGACTCTTAGTTAGAGATAGGAGTTCAGACCACCTTTCGTTGATAAGGGATAGGATTATCCCGGTTGCATGTCTGAAATAACGGGACTTCGTGACCGACGAAGTCAAGTGTTAATGTGTGGAGGGGTTCCTTGTTTGGATTTCTCTTTTCGAGACACTCCACACATGACTCTTAATGACGCCGGGCGTGGAGAGCTGTTATGGGATGCAAGGATGTGGGTTAGTCTTATAGTGTGGATGAACCACTATAGACTACGAGCCCTGTGATGATGGTACGCTTATGGAAATATTGTGCTATGGAAAAGCACTAAAGTGGTCCTCTAGCCACAAGTAGATGGGTGGAGTAGGACTTAGAGAATTTGATTTGAGGATGATATCCCTGCCTTAATAAGAAGGCAAATTGGGAGGAAATCTGCGATTGGTGTGAGATAAGTAGTGTTCCTACAGAGAGTAGGCACTTCGATTTGCTAGGTTTCCTTTCGTATGGGCGGAAGGATAGGATAGTAGAAATGCATTCGTAGTTTAGTGTAGGCAGGATTTAGGACGTCCCGTTGGTGTGCCTTATGTCGCTATATCTCGATGACCGACTACGCGAGGTAGTAGTGTAACGGGAGGGTTCCTTGTTTGTATTTCGCTTCGGCGAGACGTCCCACGCACAAAACCAAGCAATTGTCGAGAGTTGAGAAAGGCCTTGGGCACTAGGGACATACTTAGGATTATATTCGTTTCGCGTAGGTAGGATATCGTATAGATCGTAGTATTATTTAGGATATAAGTTTAGTAGAGTTAGTGTCGCCGAGGTTAGGAGAATTGAATTTCGCGGGTTGGGAGGACCCATAGATGAGTTTTACACCGAGGAAAGGAGACCCTTATTGGGAGAGAGTGTTACGTGTCAGACGTTCACTACGGACGTGCAGATGTGCACAAGTTAGAAACGTGTATGGGCACCTTGGTAAGATGGTCTTATGTACCGCCCGAAATAGGATGGGCGTAGTATGTAAGGTTGAAAATCCATGCCGAGAGGCATTTTAGAGGATGGGTATTAAGTGACGGATTAGATCCACTTTATGATTGCGGTAGCCGCATAGTGTATGGTAGGGAACCGTTAGGTTAGTATCTTTCCCTTGAGGTTTTAGGATTGTAGTAATACTAATTAGAGAGTGTAAGTTGTATCTGAATTTCGAGGACGAAATTCCATTGTAAGGGGGGGAGTATGTAACAACCCGCCCTTTTTGGAGATGATTAAATTCCATAATTAAGTTTAATTTGGAATTTGGAGAATTTCTCGAAATAGTAATTTTTGGGATTTTCGAGGATTTAAGGATTTTCGAAGGGTGTTATAAATTATTTTGGGACCATATAGGTCGAAATATTTTATTTATATGTCGCCGTGGAGTATAGCGACAAAAGATGTAAGATTTTGAGTAGTAAAACCCGCATTTAATTATTTTGGGTTAGAATAGTGATTTGCGGTCAAGTACCTCGGATGGAATCCGAGATAGTCAGAAAAGAGTCTCCGATTGTCGAAATTGAGTTCCGGGTAATTTTGGAGTTAAATAGGCTCGTAATTGGGTAAACGAGTCATTTTTGGGTTTTAAGGGGTTAAAACCCTTTTTCTCTCTATATATAGAGGAAGAGAGAAGAAAAAGAAGAAAGAAGAGAGGGAAGAGAGAGAGAGGGAAGAAAAGAGGAAAAAGGGGGAGATTCCGGCCAGCCTCCGCGGGATTCGGCTCGAGGACGTCGGATTTTATCCACGAGGCAAGTGTTTACTTGCTTTATTTATTTTTGAGCATAAATATCTCATATCATTGTTGGTATAACAAACCCTAATGATTTTGGGTTGGGTATTCGTGGATAAAATGGGTTTTCGGGAGATAAAACGAATAAACCCCTAAAATTGGTAAATTGGAGAAATTTAGAAATTAACCAAAAATATTGGGTGATTCCGGGTTCTAGGATGTTTAGGACCCGTATTATAGTTGTATTTGTTGTTGGTAGAAGTTGTAGGCCGTTTGGTGAAGAGATGGAAGCTTGGGGGAAGCTTCCATGGCCGAACAACTTCTCGGAGAAGAAGCTGCCCGACATGATCGATCGATCGATCATGGGGGTTCGATCGATCGAGCCATCGATCGATCGACGGCCATGGGTCGATCGATCGACCCCTGCTGAAATTGGATAATTTTCTTAGGATGATTTGGATGGGATAGATTCCATCTCATCATGCTTTGAGGTTAATTAGGTGATAACCTAAAGGACCTTTTAGGACTTTATGGTCCATAAATTAAGGCAATTTAGGAGGGTAAAGTAAGGGTTTTAAGTATATAACCCTTAATCTATATTTTCGAGGAAAATAGAATATTTTCTGAAATTGATGGATTAGGGTTCCTAAATTAAATTAGGGACTTCTAAATGATTAATTGGACTAGGTGTAGTCTTGGGGTTCAAGGAAATGAAATCCTTAACCCAATGAATTTAAGGTTGATCGGGTGAGATAAATCCCGAGGATATTTCTAGTAGGCATATGGGCCTGTATAATTATGCTTATAGAAAGCATAATTATATCGAATACTGTTAAGCGTATCCTATAAGATAATTAGGATAACTTGGGAAATATATATTTGTTGATTTCACTTAGAGTGAAGGGTATCATTGGAGATATCCAATAAATCCTTAGATAGGATTGAGATACATAGTGATTATTAAAGTAAGAAATACTTTGGATTTAGAATCATGCTAATGTGAATGCATGATTATGATTCCTGGAGGGAATCTTTGGGATTATGGTCATCGTTAGATGATATAGGCCATTATGGGCGGTTATATATTCTAGGAGGAATATATAGGATATGTATATACTGTGTGATCTAGGTATATATATATGTTATGATGGAAATGATTTTGAAAATATAAAAATGAATATTTTCAAAATGGAAAGAGAAATGTTTTTCATAATTGATAAAATATGGATTACACACCTCCCTAAATCTCTATCATAAGGGAAGTTGCGTGCGTTGTGGTCAAGCCCCCTGGCTGTTGAGCAGGGTGGATATAGTCCCTACGCCATATGGGCATTTGTATTACTGCGCTGGTTAGGGGATTCTAGGTGTGGTCCTGACTTTCCCGCGTGCAATATGGACGCTTCCCGACGTTGGTAGGTTCCCAGGTTGTCTTGTATAGATAGGCCCTGGAAGATGATAGCCATTTAGGGGCGCGTCCAGTGGGGAAACCCGGAGGGGCGGTCTTAGATTTATTAAAGCAATTCATGATAATGGATTGGCTTTAATTTACATTTCCTGAGTATAAAAAGGGAAATGGGATAAAGGTTTGGCTTTGGTAACACTCCCGGATGTGAGAAGGGATGTGGAAGCATATGTTATGATCAAAGCATTTTCATGATAATGAAAATGGCTTTGGGTACATATCATTAGTATAAAAAGGGAAATGGGATGATTTTAAAAGCAAAAGCATTTTTATGTTAATAAAATTGGCTTTTAAAAAGATATATGTTATGGTAAAGTAATTCATGATAATGAATTGGCTTTTAAATACATTTCCTGGATATGAGAAGGGAAATGGAAGGTTTTGATATGAGTATAGAATACACCTCAGTCCGGGAGATGGATCCGGATGATTATGGAAATATGTATATATAAATGGATGAATCGAGTACCGAGGGTCTAATGGATCCCGATGATCGACCGTGCCGCGTAGTAGTGTATCGGGGGGGTTCTTTGTTTGGATTTCGCTTTGCGAGACACCCCACGCACGAATATGGCAATGTGTTGAGACTGAGGAGAAGTTTAATCCTTAGTGCTCTAATATTATAAATGCTTATGGTATATATTTATATATATCTTTCTGTACTGAGGGACTGGCGGATCTCGACGATGGACCGTGCCGCGTAGTAGTGTATTGGGGGGTTCCTTGTTTGGATTTTGCTTTGCGAGACACCCCACGCATGAACATGGCATAGCGTTGAGACTGGGGTGAAGTTTAGCCCTTAGTACACTGCTTGGACTATCTAGGATTGATAGTGGGTTGGTGATTAGACTAGTTAGGCAGGGATAGCTTGACTAGGGTATGTGTTAGCGTGCGTTAGGTGTGCACTACTAGAGGAGAGGTGAGGGGTATCTCATGGGAGTGCGATACCAATTTAAATATGAGATAAAACTACTTTTCTAAAAATAAAGCATTTATGCACCTGCAAAATATTTTCAAAATTCGGGCTCTGACCCGTCTATCTACTCTCCTTTCAATCTATATATTATATATATATAGGTGTCCAGACACAGGGACGCCTGGATGGAAATTCTTTCGAGTCAGACGTCTGCTGCAGCAGCTGTGGATGCTTGCGGGTTCTCAGTAGACGCTTCTTTCCGTGTACTCTAGATAGGAGGTATTATATAAACATTCGGGCCAATGGTCCAACTGATTTTATTTATTCTTTGCACGATATTCGATATGGTTGTATAATTTGAACCGAGTGTTCGATTATTTTAATTCATTTCATTTTCCTTTTTATTTCATTTACGCATTAAATTATGGATGTTTTATTTTAATCGTTAAAAAGAGTAGTTAAGTAAAAGTTTTTAACGCTCGCCTAATAGGATATTAGTAATTAAATGGATTTTCGACAGTGATTCTAGGAATGATCCATATGTGACTCCTGTTTTAATTTGATATAGGAGTGATCGCCCGGTATCCCATTAGGCGGGTTGTTACAGATGGTATCAGAGCATCAGGTTCTAGTGTCTTTAGGAATCTGTGCGGACGTACTACGCTTTCAGCGTTGCTCTTGATTTGTTATAGAGCCCCAGGATTAGGATTGTTGATTTCTCTGTGAGATTTCCTTCTCCTTCCATGTTAGAAGATTTTAGTAATCCTTTGCGTGCTCGTTCTAGGATCGTGTGTGTCGATCGAAGAAGGACGACCAAGGAGGGCCTCGGGAGGGACAGCAGGAGGCAAGGCTTAGCTGGGGCTGCTGATAGAAGTGGGTATGAGGACCTTAGTAGAGGCCACTCTCCTTGTGGAAAATTGCTAAGGATTGTTGGAACGGGTGGTGGAGTTTCCTTTTAATGAAGAAGTTAAGAGGATTAGTAAGGTGATTGTAAGGAGCGAGGTTATAGAGTCAGATGGTGTTGACAACTCCATGATGGTCAGGAAGACCAATGATGGAAATGATGTTGTGGAGTGCGGAGCCACACGGATAGTCTTTTCCGATAGGAATAAAGGACAAGGTTAGGGTGCCCAGATGGGGCCTAAAGTTAAGAAATTCTAGTAAGAGGTGTGGTTAGATGAAGTTGTGGCGTCCGATAGCCCTAGATTCGTGTGTGTAATTCGAGCTCTATATTCGGTCTCGATAACATAATAATGTAGGCTTGTGTGTTTTCCGCGATAGCGGAATTTTATTTTCTTTCACTCGCCATAGAGGCGGGTGATTATATTAGGTATATATACGTATAATGTATTTGGTTGATCGGAGCGATAGCCGGCTAATGATGGCAAGTCTATCGTGTCCGCAGTTCCTGGAGGGAACAGGTTGTTATTGTGGTGTCTCACCTTGATAAAGGTTGAGTTCACCTTTATTGTTATGGATTGATGGAACCTCGATGAGCAGAGGCTTCCTTATTTTGGTTGGTATATGTGGCAACCTTATAGATATAATTTAAGGCCCACAGGATCATTGTTGAGCTGTAAAATTTAGCTCAGTACTGGTTTGCGCAAGGACTTAGAAATAGTGCGAGCGCTGGGTGGTGTGACTCTTAGTTAGATATAGGAGTTCAGACCACCTTTCGTTGATAAGGGATAGGATTATCCCGGTTGCATGTCTGAAATAATGGGACTCCGTGACCGAAGAAGTCAAGTGTTAATGTGTGGAGGGGTTCCTTGTTTGGATTTCGCTTTGCGAGACACTCCACACATGACTCTTAACGACGCCGGGCGTGGAGAGCTGTTATGGGATGCAAGGATGTGGGTTAGTCTTATAGTGTGGATGAACCACTATAGACTACGAGCCCTGTGATGATGGTACGCTTATGGAAATATTGTGCTATGGAAAAGCACTAAAGTGGTCCTCTAGCCACAAGTAGATGGGTGGAGTAGGACTTAGAGAATTTGATTTGAGGATGATATCCCTGCCTTAATAAGAAGGCAAATTGGGAGGAAATCTGCGATTGGTGTGAGATAAGTAGTGTTCCTACAGAGAGTAGGCACTTCGATTTGCTAGGTTTCCTTTCGTATGGGCGGAAGGATAGGATAGTAGAAATGCATTCGTAGTTTAGCGTAGGCAGGATTTAGGACGTCCCGTTGGTGTGCCTTAGGTCGCTATATCTCGATGACCGACTACGCGAGGTAGTAGTGTAACGGGAGGGTTCCTTGTTTGTATTTCGCTTCGGCGAGATGTCCCACGCACAAAACCAAGCAATTGTCGAGAGTTGAGAAAGGCCTTGGGCACTAGGGACATACTTAGGATTATATTCATTTCGCGTAGGTAGGATATCGTATAGACCGTAGTATTATTTAGGATATAAGTTTAGTAGAGTTAGTGTCGCCGAGGTTAGGAGAATTGAATTTCGCGGGTTGGGAGGACCCATAGATGAGTTTTACACCGAGGAAAGGAGACCCTTATTGGGAGAGAGTGTTACGTGTCAGACGTTCACTACGGACGTGCAGATGTGCACAAGTTAGAAAGGTGTATGGGCACCTTGGTAAGATGGTCTTATGTACCGCCCGAAATAGGATGGGCGTAGTATGTAAGGTTGAAAATCCATGCCGAGAGGCATTTTAGAGGATGGGTATTAAGTGACGGATTAGAGCCACTTTATGATTGCGGTAGCCGCATAGTGTATGGTAGGGAACCGTTAGGTTAGTATCTTTCCCTTGAGGTTTTAGGATTGTAGTAATCCTAATTAGAGAGTGTAAGTTGTATCTGAATTTCGAGGACGAAATTCCATTGTAAGGGGGGGAGTATGTAACAACCCGCCCTTTTTGGAGATGATTAAATTCCATAATTAAGTATAATTTGGAATTTGGAGAATTTCTCGAAATAGTAATTTTTGGGATTTTCGAGGATTTAAGGATTTTCGAAGGGTGTTATAAATTATTTTGGGACCATATAGGTCGAAATATTTTATTTATATGTCGCCGTGGAGTATAGCGACAAAAGATGTAAGATTTTGAGTAGTAAAACCCGCATTTAATTATTTTGGGTTAGAATAGTGATTTGCGGTCAAGTACCTCGGATGGAAATTTCGACTGCGCCACGAGTCTCGAAATGTCCGAGATAGTCGGAAAAGAGTCTCCGATTGTCGAAATTGAGTTTCGGGTAATTTTGGAGTTAAATAGGCTCGTAATTGGGTAAACGAGTCGTTTTTGGGTTTTAAGGGGTTAAAACCCTTTTTCTCTCCCTATATAGAGGAAGAGAGAAGAAAAAGAAGAAAGAAGAGAGGGAAGAGAGAGAGAGGGAATAAAAGAGGGAAAAGGGGGAGTTTCCGACCAGCCTCCGCGGGATTCGGCTCGAGGACGTCGGATTTTATCCACGAGGCAAGTGTTTACTTGCTTTATTTATTTTTGAGCATAAATATCTCATATCATTGTTGGTATAACAAACCCTAATGATTTTGGGTTGGGTATTCGTGGATAAAATGGGTTTTCGGGAGATAAAACGAATAAACCCCTAAAATTGGTAAATTGGAGAAATTTAGAAATTAACCAAAAATATTGGGTGATTCCGGGTTCTAGGATGTTTAGGACCCGTATTATAGGTGTATTTGTCGTTGGTAGAAGTTGTAGGCCGTTGGGTGAAGATATGGAAGCTTGGGGGAAGCTTCCATGGCCGAACAGCTTCTCGGAGAAGAAGCTGCCCGACATGATTGATCGATCGATCATGGGGGCTCGATCGATCGAGCCATCGATCGATCGACGGCCATGGGTCGATCGATCGACCCCTGCTGAAATTGGATAATTTTCTTAGGATGATTTGGATGGGATAGATTCCATCTCATCATGCTTTGAGGTTAATTAGGTGATAACCTAAAGGACCTTTTAGGACTTTATGGTCCATAAATTAAGGCAATTTAGGAGGGTAAAGTAAGGGTTTTAAGTATATAACCCTTAATCTATATTTTCGAGGAAAATAGAATATTTGCTGAAATTGATGGATTAGGGTTCCTAAATTAAATTAGGGACTTCTAAATGATTAATTGGACTAGGTGTAGTCTTGGGGTTCAAGGAAATGAAATCCTTAACCCAATGAATTTAAGGTTGATCGGGTGAGATAAATCCCGAGGATATTTCTAGTAGGCATATGGGCCTGTATAATTATGCTTATAGAAAGCATAATTATATCAAATACTGTTAAGCGTATCCTATAAGATAATTAGGATAACTTGGGAAATAGATATTTGTTGATTTCACTTAGAGTGAAGGGTATCATTGGAGATATCCAATAAATCCTTAGATAGGATTGAGATACATAGTGATTATTAAAGTAAGAAATACTTTGGATTTAGAATCATGCTAATGTGAATGCATGATTATGATTCCTGGAGGGAATCTTTGGGATTATGGTCATCGTTAGATGATATAGGCCATTATGGCCGATTATATATTCTAGGAGGAATATATAGGATATGTATATACTGTGTGATCTAGGTATATATATATATGTTATGATGGAAATGATTTTGAAAATATAAAAATGAATATTTTCAAAATGGAAAGAGAAATGTTTTTCATAATTGATAAAATATGGATTACACACCTCCCTAAATCTCTATCATAAGGGAAGTTGTGTGCGTTGTGGTGAAGCTCCCTGGCTGTTGAGCAGGGTGGATATAGTCCGTAGGCCATATGGGCATTTGTATTACTGCGCTGGTTAGGGGATTCCGGGTGTGGTCCTGACTTTCCCGCATGAAATATGGACGCTTCCCGACGTTGGTAGGTTCCCAGGTTGTCTTGTATAGATAGTCCCTGGAAGATGATAGCCATTTAGGGGCGCGTCCAGTGGGGAAACCCGGAGGGGCGGTCTTAGATTTATTAAAGCAATTCATGATAATGGATTGGCTTTAATTTACATTTCCTGAGTATAAAAAGGGAAATGGGATAAAGGTTTGGCTTTGGTAACACTCCCGGATGTGAGAAGGGATGTGGAAGCATATGTTATGATCAAAGCATTTTCATGATAATGAAAATGGCTTTGGGTACATATCCTGAGTATAAAAAGGGAAATGGGATGATTTAAAAAGCAAAAGCATTTTTATGTTAATAAAATTGGCTTTTAAAAAGATATATGTTATGGTAAAGCAATTCATGCTAATGAATTGGCTTTTAAATACATTTCCTGGATATGAGAAGGGAAATGGAAGGTTTTGATATGAGTATAGAATACACAGCAGTCCGGGAGATAGATCCGGATGATTATGGAAATATGTATATATAAATGGATGAATCGAGTACCGAGGGTCTAATGGATCCCAATGATCGACCGTGCCGCGTAGTAGTGTATCGGGGGGGTTCCTTGTTTGGATTTTTCTTTGCGAGACACCCCACGCACGAATATGGCAATGTGTTGAGACTGGGGAGAAGTTTAATCCTTAGTGCTCTAATATTATAAATGCTTATGGTATATATTTATATATATCTTTCTGTACTGAGGGACTGGAGGATCTCGACGATCGACCGTGCCGCGTAGTAGTGTATTGGGGGGTTCCTTGTTTGGATTTTGCTTTGCGAGACACCCCACGCATGAACATGGCATATCGTTGAGACTGGGGTGAAGTTTAGCCCTTAGTACACTGCTTGGACTATCTAGGATTGATAGTGGGTTGGTGATTAGACTAGTTAGGCAGGGATAGCTTGACTAGGGTATGTGTTAGCGTGCGTTAGGTGTGCACTACTAGAGGAGAGGTGAGGGGTATCTCATGGGAGTGCGATACCAATTTAAATATGAGATAAAACTACTTTTCTAAAAATAAAGCATTTATGCACCTGCAAAATATTTTCAAAATTCGGGCTCTGACCCGTCTATCTGATTTTATGGAGTATAAACATTCGGGCCAATGGTCCAACTGATTTTATTTATTCTTTGCACGATATTCGATATGGTTGTATAATTTGAACCGAGTGTTCGATTATTTTAATTCATTTCATTTTCCTTTTTATTTCATTTACGCATTAAATTATGGATGTTTTATTTTAATCGTTAAAAAGAGTAGTTAAGTAAAAGTTTTTAACGCTCGCCTAATAGGATATTAGTAATTAAATGGATTTTCGACAGTGATTCTAGGAATGATCCATATGTGACTCCTGTTTTAATTTGATATAGGAGTGATCGCCCGGTATCCCATTAGGCGGGTTGTTACAGATGGTATCAGAGCATCAGGTTCTAGTGTCTTTAGGAATCTGTGCGGACGTACTACGCTTTCAGCGTTGCTCTTGATTTGTTATAGAGCCCCAGGATTAGGATTGTTGATTTCTCTGTGAGATTTCCTTCTCCTTCCATGTTAGAAGATTTTAGTAATCCTTTGCGTGCTCGTTCTAGGATCGTGTGTGTCGATCGAAGAAGGACGACCAAGGAGGGCCTCGGGAGGGACAGCAGGAGGCAAGGCTTAGCTGGGGCTGCTGATAGAAGTGGGTATGAGGACCTTAGTAGAGGCCACTCTCCTTGTGGAAAATTGCTAAGGATTGTTGGAACGGGTGGTGGAGTTTCCTTTTAATGAAGAAGTTAAGAGGATTAGTAAGGTGATTGTAAGGAGCGAGGTTATAGAGTCAGATGGTGTTGACAACTCCATGATGGTCAGGAAGACCAATGATGGAAATGGTGTTGTGGAGTGCGGAGCCACACGGATAGTCTTTTCCGATAGGAATAAAGGACAAGGTTAGGGTGCCCAGATGGGGCCTAAAGTTAAGAAATTCTAGTAAGAGGTGTGGTTAGATGAAGTTGTGGCGTCCGATAGCCCTAGATTCGTGTGTGTAATTCGAGCTCTATATTCGGTCTCGATAACATAATAATGTAGGCTTGTGTGTTTTCCGCGATAGCGGAATTTTATTTTCTTTCACTCGCCATAGAGGCGGGTGATTATATTAGGTATATATACGTATAATGTATTTGGTTGATCGGAGCGATAGCCGGCTAATGATGGCAAGTCTATCGTGTCCGCAGTTCCTGGAGGGAACAGGTTGTTATTGTGGTGTCTCACCTTGATAAAGGTTGAGTTCACCTTTATTGTTATGGATTGATGGAACCTCGATGAGCAGAGGCTTCCTTATTTTGGTTGGTATATGTGGCAACCTTATAGATATAATTTAAGGCCCACAGGATCATTGTTGAGCTGTAAAATTTAGCTCAGTACTGGTTTGCGCAAGGACTTAGAAATAGTGCGAGCGCTGGGTGGTGTGACTCTTAGTTAGATATAGGAGTTCAGACCACCTTTCGTTGATAAGGGATAGGATTATCCCGGTTGCATGTCTGAAATAATGGGACTCCGTGACCGAAGAAGTCAAGTGTTAATGTGTGGAGGGGTTCCTTGTTTGGATTTCGCTTTGCGAGACACTCCACACATGACTCTTAACGACGCCGGGCGTGGAGAGCTGTTATGGGATGCAAGGATGTGGGTTAGTCTTCTAGTGTGGATGAACCACTATAGACTACGAGCCCTGTGATGATGGTACGCTTATGGAAATATTGTGCTATGGAAAAGCACTAAAGTGGTCCTCTAGCCACAAGTAGATGGGTGGAGTAGGACTTAGAGAATTTGATTTGAGGATGATATCCCTGCCTTAATAAGAAGGCAAATTGGGAGGAAATCTGCGATTGGTGTGAGATAAGTAGTGTTCCTACAGAGAGTAGGCACTTCGATTTGCTAGGTTTCCTTTCGTATGGGCGGAAGGATAGGATAGTAGAAATGCATTCGTAGTTTAGCGTAGGCAGGATTTAGGACGTCCCGTTGGTGTGCCTTAGGTCGCTATATCTCGATGACCGACTACGCGAGGTAGTAGTGTAACGGGAGGGTTCCTTGTTTGTATTTCGCTTCGGCGAGATGTCCCACGCACAAAACCAAGCAATTGTCGAGAGTTGAGAAAGGCCTTGGGCACTAGGGACATACTTAGGATTATATTCCTTTCGCGTAGGTAGGATATCGTATAGACCGTAGTATTATTTAGGATATAAGTTTAGTAGAGTTAGTGTCGCCGAGGTTAGGAGAATTGAATTTCGCGGGTTGGGAGGACCCATAGATGAGTTTTACACCGAGGAAAGGAGACCCTTATTGGGAGAGAGTGTTACGTGTCAGACGTTCACTACGGACGTGCAGATGTGCACAAGTTAGAAAGGTGTATGGGCACCTTGGTAAGATGGTCTTATGTACCGCCCGAAATAGGATGGGCGTAGTATGTAAGGTTGAAAATCCATGCCGAGAGGCATTTTAGAGGATGGGTATTAAGTGACGGATTAGAGCCACTTTATGATTGCGGTAGCCGCATAGTGTATGGTAGGGAACCGTTAGGTTAGTATCTTTCCCTTGAGGTTTTAGGATTGTAGTAATCCTAATTAGAGAGTGTAAGTTGTATCTGAATTTCGAGGACGAAATTCCATTGTAAGGGGGGGAGTATGTAACAACCCGCCCTTTTTGGAGATGATTAAATTCCATAATTAAGTATAATTTGGAATTTGGAGAATTTCTCGAAATAGTAATTTTTGGGATTTTCGAGGATTTAAGGATTTTCGAAGGGTGTTATAAATTATTTTGGGACCATATAGGTCGAAATATTTTATTTATATGTCGCCGTGGAGTATAGCGACAAAAGATGTAAGATTTTGAGTAGTAAAACCCGCATTTAATTATTTTGGGTTAGAATAGTGATTTGCGGTCAAGTACCTCGGATGGAAATTTCGACTGCGCCACGAGTCTCGAAATGTCCGAGATAGTCGGAAAAGAGTCTCCGATTGTCGAAATTGAGTTTCGGGTAATTTTGGAGTTAAATAGGCTCGTAATTGGGTAAACGAGTCGTTTTTGGGTTTTAAGGGGTTAAAACCCTTTTTCTCTCCCTATATAGAGGAAGAGAGAAGAAAAAGAAGAAAGAAGAGAGGGAAGAGAGAGAGAGGGAATAAAAGAGGGAAAAGGGGGAGTTTCCGACCAGCCTCCGCGGGATTCGGCTCGAGGACGTCGGATTTTATCCACGAGGCAAGTGTTTACTTGCTTTATTTATTTTTGAGCATAAATATCTCATATCATTGTTGGTATAACAAACCCTAATGATTTTGGGTTGGGTATTCGTGGATAAAATGGGTTTTCGGGAGATAAAACGAATAAACCCCTAAAATTGGTAAATTGGAGAAATTTAGAAATTAACCAAAAATATTGGGTGATTCCGGGTTCTAGGATGTTTAGGACCCGTATTATAGGTGTATTTGTCGTTGGTAGAAGTTGTAGGCCGTTGGGTGAAGATATGGAAGCTTGGGGGAAGCTTCCATGGCCGAACAGCTTCTCGGAGAAGAAGCTGCCCGACATGATTGATCGATCGATCATGGGGGCTCGATCGATCGAGCCATCGATCGATCGACGGCCATGGGTCGATCGATCGACCCCTGCTGAAATTGGATAATTTTCTTAGGATGATTTGGATGGGATAGATTCCATCTCATCATGCTTTGAGGTTAATTAGGTGATAACCTAAAGGACCTTTTAGGACTTTATGGTCCATAAATTAAGGCAATTTAGGAGGGTAAAGTAAGGGTTTTAAGTATATAACCCTTAATCTATATTTTCGAGGAAAATAGAATATTTGCTGAAATTGATGGATTAGGGTTCCTAAATTAAATTAGGGACTTCTAAATGATTAATTGGACTAGGTGTAGTCTTGGGGTTCAAGGAAATGAAATCCTTAACCCAATGAATTTAAGGTTGATCGGGTGAGATAAATCCCGAGGATATTTCTAGTAGGCATATGGGCCTGTATAATTATGCTTATAGAAAGCATAATTATATCAAATACTGTTAAGCGTATCCTATAAGATAATTAGGATAACTTGGGAAATAGATATTTGTTGATTTCACTTAGAGTGAAGGGTATCATTGGAGATATCCAATAAATCCTTAGATAGGATTGAGATACATAGTGATTATTAAAGTAAGAAATACTTTGGATTTAGAATCATGCTAATGTGAATGCATGATTATGATTCCTGGAGGGAATCTTTGGGATTATGGTCATCGTTAGATGATATAGGCCATTATGGCCGATTATATATTCTAGGAGGAATATATAGGATATGTATATACTGTGTGATCTAGGTATATATATATATGTTATGATGGAAATGATTTTGAAAATATAAAAATGAATATTTTCAAAATGGAAAGAGAAATGTTTTTCATAATTGATAAAATATGGATTACACACCTCCCTAAATCTCTATCATAAGGGAAGTTGTGTGCGTTGTGGTGAAGCTCCCTGGCTGTTGAGCAGGGTGGATATAGTCCGTAGGCCATATGGGCATTTGTATTACTGCGCTGGTTAGGGGATTCCGGGTGTGGTCCTGACTTTCCCGCATGAAATATGGACGCTTCCCGACGTTGGTAGGTTCCCAGGTTGTCTTGTATAGATAGTCCCTGGAAGATGATAGCCATTTAGGGGCGCGTCCAGTGGGGAAACCCGGAGGGGCGGTCTTAGATTTATTAAAGCAATTCATGATAATGGATTGGCTTTAATTTACATTTCCTGAGTATAAAAAGGGAAATGGGATAAAGGTTTGGCTTTGGTAACACTCCCGGATGTGAGAAGGGATGTGGAAGCATATGTTATGATCAAAGCATTTTCATGATAATGAAAATGGCTTTGGGTACATATCCTGAGTATAAAAAGGGAAATGGGATGATTTAAAAAGCAAAAGCATTTTTATGTTAATAAAATTGGCTTTTAAAAAGATATATGTTATGGTAAAGCAATTCATGCTAATGAATTGGCTTTTAAATACATTTCCTGGATATGAGAAGGGAAATGGAAGGTTTTGATATGAGTATAGAATACACAGCAGTCCGGGAGATAGATCCGGATGATTATGGAAATATGTATATATAAATGGATGAATCGAGTACCAAGGGTCTAATGGATCCCAATGATCGACCGTGCCGCGTAGTAGTGTATCGGGGGGGTTCCTTGTTTGGATTTTTCTTTGCGAGACACCCCACGCACGAATATGGCAATGTGTTGAGACTGGGGAGAAGTTTAATCCTTAGTGCTCTAATATTATAAATGCTTATGGTATATATTTATATATATCTTTCTGTACTGAGGGACTGGAGGATCTCGACGATCGACCGTGCCGCGTAGTAGTGTATTGGGGGGGTTCCTTGTTTGGATTTCTCTTTGCGAGACACCCCATGCACGAACATGGCATAGCGTTGAGACTGGGGTGAAGTTTAGCCCTTAGTACACTGCTTGGACTATCTAGGATTGATAGTGGGTTGGTGATTAGACTAGTTAGGCAGGGATAGCTTGACTAGGGTATGTGTTAGGGTGCGTTAGGTGTGCACTACTAGAGGAGAGGTGAGGGGTATCTCATGGGAGTGCGATACCAATTTAAATATGAGATAAAACTACTTTTCTAAAAATAAAGCATTTATGCACTTGCAAAATATTTTCAAAATTCGGGCTCTGACCCGTCTATCTACTCTCCTTTCTTTCTATATATTATATATATATAGGTGTCCAGACACAGGGACGCCTGGATGGAAATTCTTTCGAGTCAGACGTCTGCTGCAGCAGCTGTAGATGCTTGCGGGTTCTCAGTAGACGCTTCTTTCCTTGTACTCTAGATAGGAGGTATTGTATAAACATTCGGGCCAATGGTCCAACTGATTTTATTTATTCTTTGCACGATATTCGATATGGTTGTATAATTTGAACCGAGTGTTCGATTATTTTAATTCATTTCATTTTCCTTTTTATTTCATTTACGCATTAAATTGTGGATGTTTTATTTTAATCGTTAAAAAGAGTAGTTAAGTAAAAGTTTTTAACGCTCGCTTAATAGGATATTAGTAATTAAATGGATTTTCGACAGTGATGCTAAGAATGATCCATATGTGACTCCTGTTTTAATTTGATATAGGAGTGATCGCCCGGTATCCCATTAGGCGGGTTGTTACAGATGGTATCAGAGCATCAGGTTCTAGTGTCTTTAGGAATTTGTGCGGACGTACTACGCTTTCAGCGTTGCTCTTGATTTGTTATAGAGCCCCAGGATTAGGATTGTTGATTTCTCTGTGAGATTTCGTTCTCCTTCCATGTTAGAAGATTTTAGTAATCCTTTGCGTTCTCGTTCTAGGATCGTGTGTGTCGATCGAAGAAGGACGACCAAGGAGGGCCTCGGGAAGGACAGCAGGAGGCAAGGCTTAGCTGGGGCTGCTAATAGAAGTAGGGATGAGGACCTTAGTAGAGGCCACTCTCCTTGTGGCAAATTGCTACGGATTGTTGGAACGGGTGGTGGAGTTTCCTTTTAATGAAGAAGTTAAGAGGATTAGTAAGGTGATTGTAAGGAGCGAGGTTATAGAGTCAGATGGTGTTGACAACTCCATGATGGTCAGGAAGACCAATGATGGAAATGGTGTTGTGGAGTGCGGAGCCACACGGATAGTCTTTTCCGATAGGAATAAAGGACAAGGTTAGGGTACCCAGATGGGGCCTAAAGTTAAGAAATTCTAGTAAGAGGTGTGGTTAGATGAAGTTGTGGCCTCCGATAGCCCTAGATTCGATTGTGTAATTCGAGCTCTATATTCGGTCTCGATAACATAATAATGTAGGCTTGTCTGTTTTCCGCGATAGCGGAATTTTATTTTCTTTCACTCACCATAGAGGCGGGTGATTATATTAGGTATATATACGTATAATGTATTTGGTTGATCGGAGCGATATCCGGCTAATGATGGCAAGTCTATCGTGTCTGCAGTTCCTGGAGGGAACAGGTTGTTATTGTGGTGTCTCACCTTGATAAAGGTTGAGTTCACCTTTATTGTTATGGATTGATGGAACCTCGATGAGCAGAGGCTTCCTTATTTTGGTTGGTATATGTGGCAACCTTATAGATATAATTTAAGGCCCACAGGATCATTGTTAAGCTGTAAGATTTAGCTCAGTACTGGTTTGCGCAAGGACTTAGAAATAGTGCGAGCGCTGGGTGGTGTGACTCTTAGTTAGAGATAAGAGTTCAGACCACCCTTCGTTGATAAGGGATAGGATTATCCCGGTTGCATGTCTGAAATAACGGGACTCCGTGACCGATGAAGTCAAGTGTTAATGTGTGGAGGGGTTCCTTGTTTGGATTTCGCTTTGCGAGACACTCCACACATGACTCTTAACGGCGCCGGGCGTGGAGAGCTGTTATGGGATTCAAGGATGTGGGTTAGTCTTGTAGTGTGGATGAACCACTATAGACTACGAGCCCTGTGATGATGGTACGCTTATGGAAATATTGTGCTATGGAAAAGCACTAAAGTGGTCCTCTCACAACAAGTAGATGGGTGGCGTAGGACTTAGAGAATTTTATTTGAGGATGATATCCCTGCCTTAATAAGAAGGCAAATTGGGAGGAAATCTGCGATTGGTGTGAGATAAGTAGTGTTCCTACAGAGAGTAGTCACTTCGATTTGCTAGGTTTCCTTTCGTATGGGCAGAAGGATAGGATAGTAGAAATGCGTTCGTAGTTTAGCGTAGGCAGGATTTAGGACGTCCCGTTGGTGTGCCTTAGGTCGCTATATCTCGATGACCGACTACGCGAGGGAGTAGTGTAACGGGGGGGTTCCTTGTTTGGATTTCGCTTCGGCGAGACGTCCCACTCACAAAACCAAGCAATTGTCGAGTGTTGAGAAAGGCCTTGGGCACTAGGGACATACATACTTAGGATTATATTCGTTTCGCGTAGGTAGGATATCGTATAGACCGTAGTATTATTTAGGATATAATTTTAGTAGAGTTAGTGCCGCCGAGGTTAGGAGAATTGAATTTCGCGGGTTGGGAGGACCCATAGATGAGTTTTACACCGAGGAAAGGAGACCCTTATTGGGAGAGAGTGTTACGTGTCAGACGTTCACTACGGACGTGCAGATGTGCACAAGTTAGAAAGGTGTATGGGCACCCTGGTAAGATAGTCTTATGTACCGCCCGAAATAGGATGGGCGTAGTATGTAAGGTTGAAAATCCATACCGAGAGGCATTTTAGAGGATGGGTATTAAGTGACGTATTAGAGTCACTTTATGATTGCGGTAGTCGTATAGTGTATGGTAGGGAACCGTTAGGTTAGTATCTTTCCCTTGAGGTTTTAGGATTGTAGTAATCCTAATTAGAGAGTGTAAGTTGTATCTGAATTTCGAGGACGAAATTCCATTGTAAGGGGGGGAGTATGTAACAACCCGCCCTTTTTGGAGATGATTAAATTCCATAATTAAGTATAATTTGGAATTTAGAGAATTTCTCGAAATAGTAATTTTTGGGATTTTTGAGGATTTAAGGATTTTCGAAGGGTGTTATAAATTATTTTGGGACCATATAGGTCGAAATATTTTATTGATATGTCGCCGTGGAGTATAGCGACAAAAGATGTAAGATTTTGAGTAGTAAAACCCGCATTTAATTATTTTAGGTTAGAATAGTGATTTGCGGTCAAGTACCTCGGGTGGAAATTTCGACTACGCCACGAGTCTCGGAATGTCCGAGATAGTCGGAAAAGAGTCTCCGATTGTCGAAATTGAGTTCCGGGTAATTTTGGAGTTAAATAGGCTCGTAATTGGGTAAACGAGCCGTTTTTGGGTTTTAAGGGGTTAAAACCCTTTTTCTCTCTATATATAGAGGAAGAGAGAAGAAAAAGAAGAAAGAAGAGAGGGAAGAGAGAGAGAGGGAAGAAAAGAGGAAAAAGGGGGAGATTCCGGCCAGCCTCCGCGGGATTCGGCTCGAGGACGTCGGATTTTATCCACGAGGCAAGTGTTTACTTGCTTTATTTATTTTTGAGCATAAATATCTCATATCATTGTTGGTATAACAAACCCTAATGATTTTGGGTTGGCTATTCGTGGATAAAACGGGTTTTCGGGAGATAAAATGAATAAATCCCTAAAATTGGTAAATTGGAGAAATTTAGAAATTAACCAAAAATATTGGGTGATTCCGGGTTCTAGGATGTTTAGGACCCGTATTATAGGTGTATTTGTCGTTGGTAGAAGTTTTAGGACGTTGGGTGAAGAGATGGAAGCTTGGGGGAAGCTTCCATGGCCGAACAGCTTCTCGGAGAAGAAGCTGTCCGACATGATCGATCGATCGATCATGGGGGCTCGATCGATCGAGCCATCGATCGATCGACGGCCATGGGTCGATCGATCGACCCCTGCTGAAATTGGATAATTTTCTTAGGATGATTTGGATGGGATAGATTCTATCTCATCACCCAAATTGAGTCGGTGTTGTCACTCGAACGAGAACCCTATGTCGCTTGAAGAGACTTCATGCGACATATCAAACGAAGTTAAAAAGCTAAAACAATAGCATGTCATTTGATAAAATACTTCAAGAAAGGTTCAAACGAGGTATCATGAGAGATACATTATCGCTTGAAGCTGTCGTTTGAACGACTTTGACATTCATTTTAACAACATTGATATGTCGTTTGAATGATATCAGTGAAAAATAAATTTTATTAAAACTCCGCCTCAGAACTTCGAAAAAAATCTTTTGACGAAAATGATGCGTCCAATGTTTAAAAACATTTTTAAAAAATTATCCCAATACTTTAAATGAAACATTAAGGGACTTAAACACAACCTTACCAAAATCTATCTCGCAGAGGCTTGATTGTTGAAAAACGTTGATATTCGGATCCGTCTTGATGCATGATTGGACTTGAACATTTCTTCGACGATTGTAGCGGTATACGACATACTCTAATGTAAACAGGACTATGTAAAATATGTCCTTACAAACAAAAATTACCCAAATCATCTAGGGGCCTCTCTTCCTTCTAACATATTTATTTCATATGGCTTCGTTCACGAATCACTCATAAATCATCCTCTTTATATAGTTAACTTGTACTCTAAGTCACTACGCATGCACCCTTATATCACGAACCCATTCCAGATTAAATACATATATAAGTTCATATCAATGCTCCCAACATGTTTTAACAACCATCATCCCTCACTTGGATCAATACCCAAAACCTAAACCATCAAAAATTGCCTAAACTGGATTTCTAGGCAAAATCGAATCAATTTGCCTTTCGACCGAATCGATTCTCCCAACCACTGAATCGATTTGCTCATATTTTTTTCGAAATTTTATACGACATTTTTCTCCTCAAAACCTCCTTTATCAACTTTCATTACAATGATTAAAGAATGGCATGGATTTAGTCTCTAAAATATTACAGGACCATTATACACGAGATTAAACCTCAAATCCAACCCTAGATTGTCATCAATTTTCTAGATTCTTTCAAGAACTCATGAACATTCAAATTTCCAGATATCATCTTACACCGCAACAATAATTTCCAGATTTTTTAAAGGGTTCTATTCTATAATGAATCTTCCATTTAAACCACATGGATACATACATAATACAAGGGTTTACAGATCTACACATGGATTATACGATTATTATTTATTTCTGCACAAATTAAAAGGTCTCTAAATATGCAATCCCAAAATATGATTCAATCTTAGTATAAGCATGAAATCAACATTAATAGAAGTTTAGTACACTTTTAATAAGAATGGTAAGAGAATACTTGCCTAAAAATAGTGGAGACTCTCTTCTTTTCTTCCCCCTAGGGTGGTTCTTTCTCCTCTTCCTAGGTGGGTGTTCTTATGATTCTTGGATGTAACTTCCAATGAGTGGATTAACCCTTAATATATGTCATTAGACTTCAAATCTCGAGTTAGGCCTTAGGCCACAACTTTGGACCCCCAAATGCGCCCAAATACATAATTTAATTAGTCCGATAGCTACATAACTCTTATATATATATGCCCCAAGACCATTTCTAAGGGTCTAAAATGTCCGAACGAGCCCGTAATACCTTTCAAAGTGTGTCCCGAATATTTCTATCCAAAAGTATATTTTATTGTGACGTGGCACACATAAATACTTTTTACTCAAAATAAAGTCCCCTTTTTATTTATTTATTCCAAATCATTAAAGTTCAACTCTAAAACTTATAAATAATAATAAGTCCAATTAATAACAACCTTGATTAATTAATTTCATCAAATTAAATTAATTCATATTAAATTTTATTTTATTCAAAAAATATATGGTATTAAAAAATGAGTTTTAATAAAACACAACAGTTTTTAACAATAAAAAATGTCTTTAAAAAACCATTTTTAACATAAAAAATAGCTTCTAACGGAAAAAAAAATTACAACAAAAATAATTTTTAACAAATAAAAACTATTTATAATGAAAAAATAGGTCATAACAAATAAAATAGTTTTTAACAAAATAAAAACAATATTAATGAAAAAACAATTTAAAAAATATTTGTTAAACAAAAACAAATCAATTTTTAACGAAAATATAATTATTAGCAAAATAAATATAGTTTTAATGAAAAATAATAGTTCTTAAAAAAAATAATGAATCTTTAAAAAGGATGACAAATTTTGTGGAAAAAATCTCTTTATTATATACCAAAGAAAATTTTAGCAACAAAAGTGAAAAAGTGATGACAAATTTGCATGTTGACATTAGTACTCATGAAAAATTTTGAATTTTGCATGACAAATAATGGCATTCAAACACACAAAATAATCGACAAGTCCGTCTTTGTCACATTTGTCATGGCAAATAAGGGTGATTAAATACACCCTTAGCTTTTAGGAGTAGATTTTAGTGTAGTTGAGTGAGTACTTTTTATCTTTATCTTTTTGTATAGTGTTTGAGTGTGTAGATTAGAGTATGAGAAAATTTGTGTTTTTGGACCCTATTTTCTTGATGTGAACTCATATATTTGTGGGATGTATTTTTGTATGAGTTGCAATTTATTAATGCAAAGAGAATTGATTTATTTACTGTCGTTCTTTTACAATTTTATAAATCTTTTGATTGTGATACTTTTATACTACTTGTGTAAATTTGTCCTTATGAAATGATAATCTCTCATTAAACAAGAGAGATGAAGCCTCCATAGTCTCCTTTTGTTTTATTTTTAATTCTGAAATTTCTATTTTATTATGCTCCTTTAAATATTATTATTAGGCTTTCATAATTTAATATTCACATCTCGAGAGAGGGTGAATAATTCCTTTAATAAAATTGTTAATTTGAACTATAATATTTATTTAATAACTAAACTAAAGATAGGCTTTCCTTGGGTTGAGTTTTTTTTTAGTTTCTAACTCTAAAACTTATTTTTATGCTACCATGTCAACAATAAGGCACAATCATCCTACGAAAAAGAAAATCAACCTTATCACATATATCGAAGCCAACCTCTTTATCTATCCCACATCCGTTAAGCATGCACAATTATTTTTCTACAAATTGGTCTATTAGGAAGGTGAGAGGAATGTTTACAGGATGGCCCCTCATTGTATGTTTTGAAAGGTATGGCGAGAAAGGAATATGAGATAATTCAAAGAGAAGGAAACTGATTTTCCTCATCTTCGCAACTTATTTTTGAGTTCACTCTTATTATGTCTTAGAAAATATTCAATATACTCATTTTCTTTGTTTATGGGTTTCATGGTTGGGATTCATAGGGATACTTAGTCTCGCTTAGGTTTAAGGTTCGGAGTTTGGGTCTGGCCTATCCAACTCACTCTTGTATTGGTATGCTTTTTGTATACTAGTTTCCACCCTTTAGGTTGGTTTTATTATTTATTATACTCATTTACTTATAAAAAAAAGTCTATTAACCAATTTCGTAATGGCGTGCCTTACTGCATGGCATTGATAATGTTTAGGATTGATAGAATAATACCCAATCCACCACGGATGACTAAGAATTACAATAACTCTGATTAATGAGAAGATAAGAATAATAACGAAAGTTAACCCAACCCACCATGGGTTGGATAAATATTTTTACTTCTTTTTTTTTCACTCCCCACCTTAACAAACACCCTAACATGCAGAAAGTTAACTTAAACTATCATGAATTAGTTTAGATCATATTAAGACTAGGTCTCAAGCCAGCCCATCCAAGCCTAAATAACTTGCTCCTACATATATGGAAGACTAACCTATCAGCAATTGCACCTAGGATACCTGCTACAACCTCTATCAATTGTCAAGACCATTTTGAATAAGTCATCTGCATATCACTCTTAGTTTTGTTTAGTTTGTTTTGTATTTTGTTTATCAGTTTAACTCTTTTGTATTTCGTTTCATCTACTTGCTCTACTATAAAGTTAAGTCCAGTGTATTATTCTAAAGCAACGAGAACAATTCTATTTTATTTGTTCTACATCACGTCTCTTTAACAGATATATTCCTTTATTTATATCTGAGTTTAAAAACTCTTTAAATCTAAAACTCTTTATGGTATTAGAGCGATAAAGCTCTCGTGAGTATTATTGAACCTGGTAGTGCCCACGATTATACCATCTCTCCTATAGCGGTAGCCACCATATATTGCTACCGTCTGCTGGGTACAAATTCATCCAGTTCAACACCTCATTTATTTCACCAGTTTTAACTACAACTGATGGAAGGTCCCAAGAATCTTGAGTTACTGTTGCATCAAAAGAGAAACTATTCTGACTAGGTTGTTCACATGTCATTTGGATACTTATGTAGTGGATTATCATTAAGTATAAAAACCTCACTTTCAGTGCTTTGTAGTTTGAAGACTTTGTCTACGATATTAAAGATTCAAGTTGGTAGTACAAGTTGGAAAACAAGGTATTTTTTTTTTAGAAAGAAGACGGATAAATAATATGTGTAAGGACATATTTTTATAAATGTCCGTCATAATTAATTATGTCATATACCGTTACAACCGTCGAAGAAGTTCAAGAGCAATCTACATCAAGACTGGTCCGAATATATCAAGGTTCTTCATCAAAAAGCCTTTGTAAAGTTTTCTTTGGTAAGGTTATGTTTTAAATACCTTAACTTTAAACTTAGAGCTTTGGGATACTTTTACAAAACTTTTTCTAAGTGTTGGAGCATACTTTTTTCGTCAAAATTTGAGAATGAGTAATTTTTTAGTCCTGTAGCGTTCCTCGATTTTGACGCTCAGGCCCTTCAAGCGAGATCCTTTCTCGTTCGAGTGATATTGAGATGTTGTGCGATGTCATTCAAATGACACGTGTACTTCGTTCGAGCGAGATCCGTTTTTTGTTCAAACGACCGAGGCATCGCGATTTTCTATAAATACTCATTAAATGGTTTCGTTTTCATTAAGAAGTCCCAGCATTTTTAAAGACAGAAAACTGCGAATCGACATAATTCTTTTTGACTTCTTCTTTTAGGGTTTTCATCCTTTTTGTTTTCAATTCAAAAAAATCCCATACGCTTTGGTGAATTATTTTGGTGTTCAAGAACACACTTTGATTTTGTTCATTCTTTGTGGGGAGAACTCTATAACCGGAGAGTTGCGTGTTATTATGGAGGGAGTCTCTATGAAGTTACTCTTGTGGGGAGGATAACCTACACCGTGAAGACTGCGTGTCTGGACTGCGCGTCCTTGTGGTATAGCTGCGTGTGAACCACTGCTGATTTCTAGCCATTACTTTGAAGGTTTGACGAAGGCACTGCACGTTACTCTTGTGGGAGAAAGCACGATGGTATGTAATTCAATGGTCTTGTAAACTTGTCAGAGTTCTAGAAATAAAAGGTTTTGCCCTTCGGGGATTTTTCCAGAACTTTGAATCGCATGCTTTATTTAATTATGGGTTGACACACGCACACACGTAGTTGCATGTTTAGGGACTGAATTAATTTGGTTTAAAAATAGACTCTAATTAAGTAAGGTTTAATTGGAAACTTGCGAATTAATTCAAATCGGTATCACACACTGTCGCATATTTTACAAATTGGTATAAGAGCTTATTTAAGAGATCACCACTTTTACAAATTTGTATCAGAGCGGGTTACACAATTTTATTGTGTATTCCTATTTTTCGCAAAATTTGTGTGATATTGATATTTTTTTTTAAAATCAGTTTTGTGAAAAATCGCATTTTTTCCAATGGAGCACTTGTGTAATCAGATGCCCCCCTTTGATGACACGAGTCAGAGTTTTGATGATATAAATCATTTGAATTTGACGTTTGCTAAAAGAATTAATTTTTTGAAAAAAAGAAAATTTTCATTTTAAATTCGCGATGGATCTTTTGCAAACGGTTCAAAATTAAAGAGATTTTTATCGTGAGAAACTTGTTTCTTTAGACCGAGACTTTAATGATTTAAAATTGTCCAAAAAGGATAATGATGATAGAGTCCTATTTTTAGAAAAAGAATTGGAGGACTTTAAAAATTCTAGTGGTTGTGTTTGTACCAAAGAGAACAAAAATATTTTAATCAATGAGTTTGTGGTACGTGAAGAGACTCTTAGGAAAAAGTTTGCTTTAATTGAGGGGGAGAGAGATACCCTTTTAGGAATTATTGAAAATTTGAAAAAGAAATCCCTTTCTTTGGAAGAGTCTAATTGGTTGCTTGAATCAAATACTTTGAAATTGAAAAATGATTTAAACAATTCAAGTTGGTTTGATAGTGATGGTAATGGATCATCTTGTTCTCATGCTTCGAGTGTTAAAGCCAAAACCATAGTTTGTTTTAGAGGGTCAACCAATTTCAAGGATGTTAGAAAAGGTCAACCCATAGGTGTCGTTCTACCCGTTTACACATGGTCACATTGTGGTAGGAAAGGTCACCTTAGAAGATTTTATTTTGATATTGGAAGAAGTCCTAGGAAGTCGAAATCTAGTTTTTTTTGGTTCCCAAAACCCCCACGCATCATGTTACATCCATTTGGGTTAGGAAATCTCTTTTGGATACGCTAGATTTTAGACTTGTTAATTCTCACATGCTTGCACATGATTCTTTTCTTTCCATATCATATAGATGATTGTGTTTGCTTGTTTGTTATACACTAGTTGTGGTTTCATGATATATACTTTCTAGTGTGTTGACATGTACTTTTTATATTAGATTTTTATTTTTGAAATTTTCAAAAAATGCAAAAAGATTTTATTTTTAAATTTTTTTGAAAAATATAAAAAGAGTTTTGTCTTTTGTTTACACCTTTTATGGATCGACACGTAGGATGAATATGTCATATCATCATTCCATATCCATGTGACTATTTGATAGTGTTTTGTGATAATATATCATGTCATCTTTGTGCTTTATAATGATTGGAGTCATTGAGATGTAATTAAGTGTTACTTCCTACATGTTTGACTCGTGATTTCCTTTATTGCACACGCGCACGGATTTGTTTGATTATTGTGCTTGTCTTATCACATGCTGGTTGGGTGTTTTCACTTCAATCTTGTCTTTAAAATGAACCAAGCGCGATAAAACTTGATAATAAAGTTGTGCATGTAAGAACCGTTTGTGAGTTTGTGTGCTTTATTTGAAAACGGGAAAGGGATGCAAAAGGTTTACATTTGACCTTTGTGAATACTAAGCCACCGTTAAATCGGACCTAAAAAATTGAGGAATTTTATTATCCGGGGTCCAAAGAGGTTTAAAAGAGCCCGAAAAAATTTAAAGACAATAAAAAGAAATTCATGCCAAAAAGGGGCCATTAGGTTTTTGCACCAATTCTCCAATGTTTGAGAATTTAAATTACCTCTAAAAGAAAATATGCATGAGGGAGTTTGGATGAAACTTAAAACGGGTTTGCACATCCTTGAAAGTCTAGAAAAAGCGCTACATAGTTTTGGACATTATAAGTGTGGAAATCATTTTGACTTTTATTTGTTGATTTGCATAAGGCGATGTCATCTAAATTCAAAAAAATTTACACCTAAGGATATTTTTTTATGATCATTTGTTAGGAGTACACGTATTCATCGTGCACGTATGATTGATTGAGTTGATTTTTCTATCGAATGTGTTCACACCCATACATTCCATTTCCATGACTTGGTTGTTTGAGTTTAAATTCATGGTGTGATTTTTGGTATCTTATTTTTGTACGAAAAATTTGAAAAATCAAAAATAGTTTGTGAAATTTTTGAGATACTCCTTTGCATGTGCGTAGTTTAATTCATGTTTGCTATGCATTTTTTCGTGACACTCCTTTTTTGATTGTTTCTTCTTATTTGTCTATTTGGGGACATCATAGAAAGGGAGAGAAAGAATTAGCATGTTATGGGGGAGTTTTTGCTTTATGGGGGAGATTTGATTTATTAATGATTTATTCTTATATCATTTCAAACTCGATACGTCACGAAGGTTTTTACTTTATCTCATGTGTGTAGGTACAAAGATTGAAGATCATTATGTTGCACACCCTGATGAGAAAAACTTTAAGATTTGATGAAGACTTTTTGAAGAAAAATTTGAGAACTTGCAAATTTGTACGTTTTCAGTTTTGGGATTTATGGGAGGGTAGATTTTTATAAGCATTTTGGTATTTGATAATTCAGATGTTTTAATATATGTTTCGGCATAGACATAGGGGGAGATTTGTAAGGACATATTTTTATAAATGCCCATCACAATTAATTATGCCATATACTGTTACAACCGTCGAAGAAGTTCAAGAGCAATCTACATCAAGACGGATCCTAATATATCAAGGTTCTTCATCAAAAAGCCTCTGCAAGGTTTTCTTTGGTAAGGTTCTGTTTTAAATACCTTAACTTTGCACTTAGAGCTTTGGGATACTTTTACAAAATATTTTCTAAGTGTTCGAGCGGACTTTTTTCGTCAAAATTTGAGAATGAGTAATTTTCTAAGTCCGGTAGCGTTCCTAGATTTTGACGCTTAGGTAGTTCAACTGAGATCCCTTCTCGTTCGAGCGACATTGAGATGTCACGCGATGTCGTTCAAACGACACGTATACTTCGTTCGAGCGAGATCCCTTTTTCGTTCAAACGATTGAGGCGGCGCAATTTTCTGTAAATACTCATTAAATGGTTTCATTTTTATTAAGAAGTCCCAGCATTTTCAAAGACAGAAAAGTGTGAATCTGCAGAATTCTTTTTGACTTCTTCTTTTTGGGTTTTCATCCTTTTTGTTTTCAATTCACAAAAATCCCATATGCTTTGGTGAATTATTTTGCTGTTCATGAACACACTTTGCTTTTGTTCATTCTTTGTGGGGATAACTCTACAACCGGAGAGCTGTGAGCTATTGTGGAGGGAGTCTCTATGAAGTTACTCTTGTGGGGAGGATAACCTATACTGTGAAGACTGCGTGTCTGGACTGCGCGTCCTTGTGGTATAGTTGTGCGTGAACCACTGCTGATTTCTAGCCGTTACTTTGAAGGTTTGACAAAGGCACCGTGCGTTACTCTTGTGGGCGAAAGCAATATGGTATGTAGGTCAATGGTCTTGTAAACTTGTCACAGTTCTAGAAATAAAAGGTTTTGCCCTTCGGGGATTTTTCTTGAAATTTGTTTCACATGCTTTATTTAATTTATGGGTTGACACACGCACACATGTAGTTGCATGTTTAGAGGCTTAATTAATTTGGTTTAAAAATATACTCCAATTAATTAAGGTTTAATTAGAAACTTGCGAATTAATTTAAATCGGTATCACACACCGTCGTATATTTTACAAATTGGTATCGGAGCTTATTAAACGATCACCGCTTTTATAATATGCATCTCAAATACTTTGGAAATGGAAGAGAATCAAGATGAAGCAGACAGCCCAAATCAAAGGTGGTCGTCTTAAGATTACATAAAAAAATTGAATTTGTTTTTTTCAACGCTCATCCTAAAAGGCGGTGATGTTAAGCTTTGAGCCTACTTCACACGTGTCATCCCAAAAAAAATATCAACGGACCTTGAATTCATAGTGATCAAGACCAAGAAGAAAAGTTCCTCTGAATCCATCGTGATCAAGCCCACGAAGCATAGAACCTCTGAATCCATTGCGATCAAGCTCATTTTCGCCCAAAAAGGCCCCGTACAGGTGTCAGTTAAGACAAAACCAATAATTAGGACTCTGAATTAATTTTGACCAAGCTCATTACGGTCTAAGAGATTATATTATTTTTTTTATAAAGTTAAGTGTGGGAGCCCATTATTTATAATCCATGAGAGTAGCCAACCAAGTCCTGATAAATTAACACTTGGCCTGGCCCAAATCGTGACTTAATTTCCACACGAGTATTTTTAGTGGTATAATAACACTTACGGATATGGTTAAATCAGGTACCAAAAAACTCGAATAAGATATTCAAGTACCTTATGACTAATCTATACAATAGTTTGAGTTCCTTGAACAACTCAAATTCTGTAACGACATACCTATAAATTGTATACCCCAACCCGAGACAAAGGGATTGAAACTTGAGATTTTGAGAGACATTTAATAAAAATAAGTAACCTCTCCGTGGATGTACGCAAGTTGTCAAACTACTTAAATTATTGTCGTGCGTATGATTTCATTTACTTTTGGCCATTCATGATTATATTCTTAGAATCTTTGATTATGATATTTTATGCACTCATAATCGGCGTAATCTTTGGGAAACGAATTGTATTCCTATGAAAGCATTCATTACCAGAAAGCCTGTAATGTCTCACCACAACAGCAACATCCCCCAAGTCGGCGACGTTCAAGAAGACCGAGTTCCACTTAAGGTAAGATATGAGATTCGCCAGCATAGAAATCCTAGGTTTTACCAAGCCAGACAACCATCTAAAAAGAGCTAGGGGCCACCTAGGTCCACCCAAATTTCTAGGCTGGTAGATACCTATGAAGCCAATCTTCATGAACAAAAGGAGGTTGTGCGCCTCCAAGTAGAAGAAAATGCTTGCCTACATAGGCGACTTGAAATAATAGAGAGATATCTCCAAAGGGACACTGGAAAATGTCATACTAGGACTCTTAGTCCTCAGGCGAGCAATGCTCGCAGCCAAGGGAGGAGCTCCAGGACTAACCAATAGAGAACTGAACACAATAGGTCAGAGCGTGGCCAGGAAGAATGACGCCATAGAAGCAATGATCGGCAGAACAAGGACATAAGGATTTTAGTCCGTAGGGAGAGGGATCAACATCCAGCTCACCGAGGAGCCAGATCCACCAGAGAGCTAGCTAGGAGATCTCTTTAAACTCAGATGAAGTCCTCTTTTTTAAGGGTAATCGAGCAGGAGGTTCCCCTGAATAAATTCACTACCCTAGGTTTAAGGTCTGTGACGGGAAAACAGACTCTATAGACCATGTTAGGCAATATTGGTAGGCAACGACCTTATGGAGCCACAACGACGCACTTATGTGAATGATATCCCCTTCTATACTACAAGATGTAGCACGAAAGTGGTTTAAGAGGCTTCCTCACAAGTCGATCAGGAAATTTGCGATCCTGACGGAGGCCTTCATGATGCGATTCATCACGTGGATGGATGCACTGCTCACAATGAAGAAAAAACCACAGAAAACCTTTGAGACTACGCCAAAAGATATTGGGAAGCTTTCAATGAGATTGAGGATTTCTCAAAGTAGGTTATCGTAGCATCCTTCAAAATTAGCTTATCGACAATCTCTTGCTATACCAATACCTCACTAAGAAGGAGGCCAACACCATCGATGATCTTATGGCTCGTATCGAGAAGTACGCCAAGGTGGAGGACGTGTCTCACCCTAGTGGAGGGGACAACGGTTGAGCAAAGGCAAATAAGGGAACGATGAAGAACGATACCTAGAAGAAGGGAAACAAGAATGGGGGAAAGAATGGCTGTAAAAATGGAAACAAGGCTAACCCCTTTAAAGCATTCTAGGCTATTAACACAGTCTTTAAGGAACCTATTTACAAAATTCTTAGCAAGATCAAGGATGAGACTTTTATAAAATGGCCCAAGAAGATGGGCAGAGACCCAACTAAAATTAACAACGTATTGAGATGCACGTTCCAGAAGGAGGGCGATTACCAAATTGAGAATCACAAAACTCTGAAGTCCTTGGAAGAGCTAGTTCAGGCAGGACACCTCAGCGAGTATGTTAAAAAGAAAACAGAGAAGGTCGTAGCCAAAGGATACCAAAAGCCAGACAACATCCTCGATGATGACATAGGACACGAGTTTGTAGTAATCCATGGCACATCAGACCTTAAGCAGATCCAGGGCAACACCATCAGGATGGAACTTAAGGAGGTGACTTCCGTGATGGAAGCTTTTCAAATTGACCCTTCCAAATCCAAGGCAGGAAAGTGTCGGCGACCAAAAGACGTCAACTACACCAAGCACATTGTGGTCACTGAAGAATACTTGGTTAGGGTATAGGGTAAGGATCCCACAACATGACGCATTGGTCACTACACCAAAATGGCTAAAATGTCACCTTTCAGTCGGTCACCCTTGTCACGGTCATTGACCGTGACAAGAATCTCGTGTTTTGTGTCACGGTCAATGACCGTGACAAGACCGTGACAAATATATTTATCACGGACTTGTCACGGTCAAGAACCTTGACACGACCGTGACAATATCATCAGTAAAAAAAGCCCTAGACTCTTTTTTTCCCACTTTTTTTGGTTTCCCTCTTTCTCTCTCTCTACAAGAGATTTCAGCGCTCTCTCTCTCTCTAAGGTATATTTTTTTCCTCTCTTTCTCTTTCATTTCTATATGTGTGTGTATATGTGTATATATATGCGTGTATATGTATATGTGTATATATATATATATGTGTATATGTATGTGTATATGTGTTTGTATATATGTGTGTATATATACGTGTGTATGTGTATATGTGTGTCTATGTGTGTGTGCGTGTAGTGTCTCTTGTAAAAAATTGATTGATTATTAATTTTTTTAGTAAATTAATATATGATTGCCCCTTATTGTAAATTAATAATTTAATATATACTATATATAATTATTAATAATTGAATTTGAATATAAATAAGACATAATTAAATAAGACATACTACATATAATTATTAATAATTGAATTTGAATATACACATTTGTTGTAGACATTGTTGTTGGATTATTTTGTTTAGTAAATGTTGGGTTGGTTAGTTTTAAAAGTGGCATGACCACTGGATTATTGTCCATATGGGGGTGGGATTTTTCAACTTTTGAATAATTGAATTTGAATATAAATAAGACATAATTAAATGAAATATACTATTATAATAATTAATAATTGAATTTGAATATAAATAAGACATAATTAAATGAAACATAGTATATATAATTATTAATCATTATTAGATTATTGTGTGTGTGGTGGGGGCAGGGGGTGGTGTGTGTACGTGTACGTGTACGTGTGCATTTGTGTGGTGGGGGTGGGGGTGGGGTGAGGGGGGAGGGGTGGGGTGGGGGCCAGGATGGGGGGTGGGGGGCTGCGTGTGTGTCTATGTGAACTAATAACCTTTTTTTATCAGTACTAATAACATTTTTTTACAGCAAATGTCTTCTTTAGGTATTAAGGCGAGGATGATGATGCTGGTTATGATGATGTCGTCTGGGCTCGGTGGTAGCGGAGGCAACGAGGGATCCTCGGTACCTAGGCTCCCCAAATATGGCAAATTTGGGATTACCATCGAGAACAAGTCGGAGCTATTAGCGAGATCCCTCGAGCTGCTAAAGACGGTCATCGCCCGGGGTTTATGAGTTGGAAGGAGGTGCCATATGAGCTAAAGTTAGTTGTTTGGGCGGCACTACAGGTAATATATTTATATTTATATGAATATTTCAATTTCAATTTCAATTTCGATTTCAATTTCATTTTATATTTATATTTATATTTATTCGCAACTAACATTGTATTTGTTGGACATGAACAATTCAACTTGGATCCAAAGCTACGCGATTTCGTCTTGGAGCAGTTGAGGGAGCAACACAAGACGTGGAAGAAAAATATGCAGACACGGTACTTTGGGAAAACACGAGAGTCCATTATCCAATAGCGTGGATCCGTCCCGCCCAAGGAGCCGATCTCATTGGCACAATGGCAAAAGTTCATTGACAATGACCGTGATAATTTTTTTAAAAGGGGTCAAGGCTTTGTCACGGTTATTAACCATGACTAAACTTGTCATGGTCATCGCACGTGACACGACCGTGACAATTCTAACGAACTTGTCACGATCAATGACCGTGGCACGTCCGTGATAAAAAAATTTGTCTCGCCCTGAATTTTCATGGTCATTGACCTTGACAAGTTGAACTTGTCAAGGTCAATGACCGTGACAATTAGGCAGATTTAGTGTAGTGGGTAATCATAAGCAGAATTTCTAATTGGGATGTTGACAAGCTACTTGTGGACCAGGGGAGTTCGGCAGAAGTGATGTACCTGGAACTGTTCCATAAACTCAAGATAAATGTCGTCGACCTCAAATAAGCCACTGTTCCACTAGTCGGCTTTGTTGGAAGGATCATGATATCGTTAGGAAAGATAATCTCATCGATCAGGGCAGGAACTATCTCAAAGCTAATTGAGTTTTTAGTGGTGGACATCGAGTCCCCATACCATGCTATTTTGGGAAAAGGTTATCTCCACGCCATGAAGGCCGTGCCATCCACATATCATTAAAAGATGTAGTGAATTACAGATCAAGGAGTGGTCGAGATCCGTGGCGTCCAGGATACGGCCAGAAAGTGCTTTATTACTACTATCCGCCCAAAAAAAGAAAAGAAGAAGGAATCTGAGAAAGACCAGGAGAAAGCCTATGAGGTGGTTGTTCTCTTCAAATAGCAACTACGGTATGGTCGATCAGGGGTGGAAGAGAACAGGGTCCACCCCGTTGATAAGGTCGTAGAAAGTCTAGAGGAATTCCTGATAAAAAATGCTCTCACCGATCAAGAGAAAAGAGAGTTAGTTACACTTCTCAAAAGCAACAGATATGTTTTCGCTTGGGAGCCTTATGAGTTACCAGGGATCGATCCCAGCATGGCCTGCCATCTCCTACACGTCAATCCAACCTTCAAGCCGATCACTCATAAGGCTCGTCGAACATCCCCCGAGAAGGCTAAGGTAGTGGAGAAATAAGTAGGTTAGCTACTGGATACAATATCCATCAGGGAGGTTCAATTCCCTGCATGGTTATCCAACCCAATGGTGGTACCCAAAAGCAATGGTAGATGGAGGATTTATATCGATTCCACTTACCTCAATAGGTCATGCCCCAAAGATAGCTTCCCTCTCTTAAAGTTAGATCGGTTGGTTGACGCCACAATAACACGTGAGAGAATGAGTTTCCTAAACGCTTACTCCGGCTATCACCATATCCCCTTATATGGACCCGACCAGGATAAAACCTCCTTTATAACCTTAATCGTGTTGTACTGTTATAAGGTCATGTCGTTTGGCCTCAAGAACGCAGGAAAACTTACCAGAGATTGGTCACCAGGATGTTCAACAAACAGATGGGAGAAATGATGAACGTATATATTAACGATATGCATGTTAAGAGAAAGGACAAGGTCGATCACCTCTCAGATTTGGCAACAACCTTTGAGATCCC
This sequence comes from Sambucus nigra, assembly GCA_949130495.1. NCBI lineage: Eukaryota > Viridiplantae > Streptophyta > Magnoliopsida > Dipsacales > Adoxaceae > Sambucus > Sambucus nigra. Next base: position 576,767,221 of record OX422214.1, on the reverse strand, counting down.
AGGAAGTATCGAATGAAGCTTAATGCAAATAAGTGTTCATTCGGTGTCCAGTGAGGAAAATTCTTAGGTTATCTAGTAAGTAAGAGGGTAATTCAGGCCAACCCAGACCAAATCGATGATATCACTAGAGTCTAACCTCCTCAGACATCGAAAGATGTTCATAAGTTTATTGGAATGCTCGCAGAACTTAATCACTTCATTTCCAATTCTTCGAAACATTACCGACCATTCTTCTAGCTTTTAAAAAAGGTCAAAAGCCTCATATGAGACGATGACTGTTCATGATCTCTGGAAGAAATCAAGTGCCACCTTGTTATGCTGCCATTATTGGTAATTCCAAAATATGGAGACCAACTATATCTTTACCAATATCAGACCATGCTATGAGCTCTGCCTTAGTATGAACACCCGATTTACTGTGCCAGCAAGACACTCTTAAACACTAAATAATGATACTTGCCTCTGAAAAAGCTCGTTTCTGTACTGGTGGTCGCTTCAAGGAAGTTAAAGCATTACTTCGAAGGCCACTCCATAATCGTAATCAACTTTTACCCACTCAATTCCATTCTACGGAAGGCCGACCTCTTTAGACGACTTTCAAAGTGGTCGATCAAACTCAACATATTTGATATCCACTTCTAGCCTAAAATGACAATTAAGGGATAAATTTTAACAGATTTCATTGCCAAGTACACAGGAGATCAGTCGATAAATCAACTGAATAATGAGCAATCGATGACTCGAGATGCACAGTCTAAAGATGGGACTTTATACGTTGATAGAGCCTCTAAATCCAAGGGGGAAGGAGTAGGGATTGTCCTCATCACTCCCTAAGACACTGTAATTAAGCAGGGAATAAGATTGGGATTTGAGGCCTCCAATAACGAAGCTGAGTATGAAGCACTAATTATCAATTTATAAAAAGCCATACTACTAGGGGAAAAGCACCTCCATATATTCGGTGATTCCAATCTGCTCTCCAAGAAAGTAAGTGGGGACTTAAATGACAAATATGATCGAATGGCAACATACCTTGACATAGTAAGAGGACTTATGGTTGACTTTGAAAATGTGGAAATTTAGCAATTCCCTCGAGGACAAAACAGTCACGCTGACTCTTTAACATCATTAAGATCAACAATTGACTCTTATTTGAGGAGAACAATTTAGATAGAGTTCCTCACACAACCTAGTATCGACCAGGTAGTCGTAGCCGAGCAAGTCCTTCTCAAAGATAAGGCACCAAGTTGAATGGATCAAATCATCAATTATCTATGGAGTGACATACTTCCAGACGATAAGAGGTCAGCCCATCAAGTTAGGGTCAAGGCTACTCGTTTCTGCCTCAACCCTGAAAGGAAGTTTTATACGAAATCATTTACGAGTCATTACCTCCAGTGCGTTCACCCATAAGATATCGAACAAATTAGTGAGCTCTATGAGTGAATCTGTGGGAGTCACGTAGGTGGAAGATGATTATCCTTTTTCACGATTAAAGAAGGATATTGGTGGCCTCATGTGAAATGCAAAAAGTGTTAGAAGTACTCTCATATGGTTCACCAATCACCCAGCGACCTAAAATCACTCACTAGCCCATGGCCTTTCGCTCAATGGGGATTAGACATCGTGGGACCACTACCTACTGCATTTGGAAATCGCAATTATCTACTAATCACCATGATTACTTCACCAAATGGGTAGAGGCAGAACCATTGGCAAACATTCGACACTCTGACATGAACATGTTCATATGGAGGAACATCATACTCGCTTTGTGGTACCAAGTGCTATCATCACCGATAACGATGTGCAATTTGAAAGTGGTTTTTTTCAAGTTTTTTACGATGAGCACGACATCAAGAACCACTTCAGCTCTGTGGCATATCCCTGAAGTAATGGGAAAGCAGAGGCTTCCAACAAAACCATGATTGATGGATTGAAAGAAAGGTTGGAAAGAGCCAAAGGTTCCTGGGTGGATGAACTTTCTTTTGTTCTATAGGCTTATCGTACCACACCCAAAAAATGAATGGGAGAAACACCCTTCATACTCACTTACGGAATGGAGGTCGTCATCCCTTTAAAAGCAGGTCTCCCTACTATGAGAACCACTCTGGCCCACCAAGGCCTCAACGATGGAGAACTACGCACTGAGCTTGACCTAGAAGATGAGCGACGAGAGCAGGCTTTGATCAAGTTGGCTTCTTACCAACAACGACTAGCTAAGTAGTACAACAAGAGGGTCAACTCGAGGATATTTCTAACAGGGGACTATGTCCTGAGAAAAGTCCTCAACAATTCTATAAAACCATGAGACGAAAAACTAGGGCCAAATTAGGAAGGACCCTTTAGGGTAATCATAGACGATCTTCGAGGAGCAGATCACCTAGAAATGCTTTAGGGCAGGGAGATATTAAGAGCACGGAATGCAACCAATCTCGAGAAGTTTTACTTTTAAATATTCTTTATTTTTACTAGAACATTTAGTTTATACAAATTTTTTATTTTCAAACATTATGTTGCTTAGATAGTATTCAATGAATAAAGGCCGAATTGGCCCCTTTCCTTTCATATCTCTACATTGGTTGCTTAACTCTTATCAATAACATCTCATTAATACGCACCCTTTTCAAGTGATATCTCCATCATGCATGGCTAAACTTTTGAGATTATGGCAAGTTGTTTAACTTGTCTTTAAATAAAAAAAACTTAACAGGTCGATTAGGGTTCGTAGCAATTATAGCGTTCAATTAATACATAACTTAGGTTCTTGTTGTAAACACAAGAGACCTCATGGGTTGCCTCAAAAATCACAAAATCCCTACAGGTAATCCTTAGGCAACAAAAGCTAACTTTTGTTGGTCACAAAAAACCTGCTCGAGTAGATAGCCCATTAACTAGGTGGACTCTCACCATCATCTTGCTTAGGCCTAAGGGAGTGTGACGAAATGACCTAAAAGATAAAGTAGATGGAACAACATAGCTAAGGCATGTTAGACTGGGGGAATAGATAAACACGAATAACATATAACCAGCACTATCTCTCAATATTATTTATTCAGTTGTATAGCTCAAGATGATAAAATTAGAAGCAAAAAGATACTTAGTTGAGGGATTTCACAATAAATCAAATGTTTAGTCAGCATGAGCTCAAAACGTTAAGAAATGGTAAACAATGAATTTTTATTTAGCTCAAATGGAAAGTCACATTTACATCAAACTAGAATATGCAAATAATTTACAATAGCCCCGGATGGTGAGCAAGGTAATCTTCTACGCGCGCTCTTTGACCATCATCTGGGTGAAGCATAAGCTATTCTCCTCATCTTATAAATAATGTTCCAGAAGCTGAGCAGAAATAGGATCTATTGGGATCAACCAATTATTCCTAGAAAAGGGATTATGGAGATAGGGCGAGCAATCGATCTGATACTTATACCACAAGGGAGACTCTTTAGGTATCATAAGCTCTCTAAGGGCACTAAACCACCCCCGGGCAAAGGCAAAGTCCTCTACCTCCTTCAGCCTCGCTGGGCCATCAGCCTAGCCCTCATTATAACCATTTGCCCAAACCTTTCTAGGACCTCTTTGGAATAAGTGCCTCAACCTCGTCACATCCCTCTGAAGACCAGCACCGATTACATATGCCCGCTGAACATCCGCTTTTAGCTTAGTGACCTCCCTTTATAAAGCTTAGGTCTCAGTTCTAGCGACCCTCCTGGACGATGATGAAGATCCTCTCAGCACCAAGGAGGGCCCAGATGGGGCATTCTCCTACAGACGAGCAATCTCCCTCTTCAAATCTCCGCTCTCCATTTGGATCAGCTCGCTAACTTGATTTATTTTTTTGGCATCTAGAAGTTTGGCCTTCAACTCATTTACTTCCTCTCGAACTGAAGCCCTAACCTCTTCCATATCTTGGAGATTATCTTTCAGCTTAGCTACTAAATTGGATTGGTCTTTGTACTACTTGTTTCTTGCTCTCGGAGAATTACAAATTTTTACAAAGGCCTTGCGAACCTTCAAATCAACATTTGGCCCAAGAATTTTTCCTAATAGATAGTTTACAGGTATATACTCATCTATATCAACGGGCTATAAATAATAAATCAAGCAATAGATTTAATGAACATCAGTACCAACACAAGACCAACAATGAAAATTTTCTTTTCATTCAAACACAAATGGGGGCGAACACCGAGTACAAGTTTGAAAATTACAAAATACAACAATAATGGACAAAAAAGCAGAAACTCGAGACCAGGAGCGAAGGTCTATACCTGATCAGATGATTCTATCCCCTTCCTCTTATCAATAGCTAGGGCATCTTGATCAACAGTAAACATGATCTCTTTGACCTCGCCCGCAACCCGGCCAACAGAAAGGTCTCCAGTGATGAAATCAACAGGCTCTATCCCAACTTAAATAGAAGGTTGGTTGGTCAGGGGCTCCTTAACATCCATCGATTTTAGGCCTGGATTGTGTTGAGAAAATAAAGGGGAGTCCGCAGGAACCTCAAATGTGACCAAATCTTGGTCCCAGCCCTTCTTGAAGCCCAACTGCCAAATGTAGGCAATCAAGCACTCAACATCATCATACGTCACCTCCCAACCTTCATTATATGCACTATCCCAGGAAGAAGTAGCCTATCCCTCTAACTTTTACACATTAGCAAAAATCTCCTTACTGGCCTCTACCACCTTCAATTTATCATGAACTACTTAGGAGTAAACCTCGTAGAGGTTTGTGAGCTCTTTTATCGAATGCTCCTTAAGAGCGTCCAAATCCCTCTGCTTCTCTTGGTCAAAAGTGGCCTTAGCGTTGGCCATGTCCTCTTGGGAGCTCCTCAAGGACTCTTACAGATCGGTGTTCTTCTTTGATGGGTCAGCCCGACCACGGAGCAATGTGGTGAAATCAGAAATAAACTTCAGAAAGAAGAGATAATCAAATCAGTTTGCTGAAGGAAAGAATTAGATATTTTTGGAGAAAAGTGATGTACCAGAGCAAGCCCTTAGATCGATTTTAGGGCTAACTGGTCGCCACCCATCTTCATCGATCACTCATAGTCAGCAGTAAGTACCGCCCCCTCCAGCAATGTAAGGGTAAGAGGGGTGGAGTCAGCCACACTCTTTTCCCTGGAAACAAGAACAAGAGAAAGCATAATGGGGGCCTTCAGGGACTGTGTCCTTTTCTTCTCCTCTTCTCTCTTTCTCTCCTCTTCTTTCTGTGACACCCCACTAAATTAAATACCGGGTGATCAGTCCTTTATAAAATTTAAAACAGAATGTTTGGTTGGTTCATTCTTAGCATCACTGTCCAAAATATAACAACCTTATTAACCACCTAATAATTATTTAAGCTAGTGCCAAAATATTATTTCCTTTTTAAATTATAACCAAAAGCCATTTATTTATAAAGTCCGAGAATTTTAATATAATCCATCCACCACACAACTAAATAAAATAAATACTGAATCTAAATTACGTGCTGAAATAAATAAGACTGGATAAAACATTTCTAGTTCAAAACTCTAAACCAAGAACCATAGTAAAACAAATCCAACTTAAATGACTCGAAAGTAAACTGAATACATTCTCTGATAAAAAAAAAAATCTAAGGAGTGGGTGACACATGCCCTAAATGAAAAGTCTAGATAAAACTGCGTGAAATAATAGAGGCATCTAATGCAAAGACCTACAGCTTCCACAATAGCTTCAGCACGCAAAGCAATTCAAGTCTCTAAGTCTGGTGTCTGTGTGGTTGAGCACCTGATATAATACATATATATAGTAAGAGAGAAAAGAGATGCAAGAGACGGGTCAGAGCCCGATGTGTAAAAATATTTATTTTAGCAAGTATTTAAAATTTGTAATAAAGCAAGTATCAAATGCATGTTAGTTCGAACTCTCACAAGAGATCCTAACCTCTCGCCTATTGTGCACGCCAAACGTACATCTATTCTAACCTAGCCTCCGTAACCCTTATAACTAGGTAAGGACTTATACTTCTAATCATATCTCATGGTAAAAACTCGTGATTTCCAAATTTCCACATTGTTAATAGCCACATTTATTAATTCGGTTAAGTTTTATCACACTAAGTTAAGTACTCACTGCTTACGTCACTTAATATTGTACTATCCCAATAACCTACAATTATCTCACAGTAGGAATAACACAAGTATACATATATATATTCACCACTATAATATACATATACTAATACAGCACCCCAAGGCTAAACCTGTAGTGCAATGCATACTCTGCTATCATGTCTCGGTACATCTCGTACTCCAATAAGGACTATCAGCTCCGATGTCTCCCACGAACCATATACACAAATCACACATAGTGGAGGCGGACATAGTTCACATACCTATGGGTCACGCACATACCTACACTCCCATAGTCAACTGACTTATCAACTTATAAATAAGTCTTCACAGTCCTATATTCTGAGATACAAGTCAAATATCCTCCCGAAGGTCACCCAGGATAAGACTGTCTCTACACAACCTCCCACGATAGCAAGCAGTTAGGTATGTCATACACATAATATTAAGCATGGAATAGGTATCCACACATCCAATTAAAATTCATTAGGTATACCCAACCAAATCATATATATTCCATACGGACTATTAACTCATTACTCTGTATAATATATTTACTTTATCCCAATTAATCTACGTAGAGTATTGCACCTCACTCGAAGGGTACCACTACATTTATATATCAAAATAGTAGGTACAATCCCGATACTCTACTGGTCCAAGGTATTTTTCTCCTCAAATCTCATAATTTAAGATTCTAAAGGTTTTTCCAAAGTTCTGCAATAGCACTGAAAGTCTGTAAAAAAAGCGAACCGAACCCATCCTCTAGAAAACGAACCGAATCCCCCAGAAAAACAAACCAAATCCCACAGAAATGGAACCAAATCGCACAGAAATGGAACCGAATCCCCCATAAATGGAACCGGTTCCGTTACGTCAAACCTGTTCTTCAACAGTTACGTTTTCACCATTTTCGCACCCCAAACCTCATAGTTCATACCCAATCTTCAATGTAACTATTTTGATTGATAACCCAACATTTTTACACAATTTTTAACATCCTAATATCATTTAATCATTATAAATCATAAGGTAAAAATGAAATCCCCAATTAATATCATAAGAACCCTAGTTATCCAATTTTTCATTTAAAAATTTATTTAACCCAGATTTATTCGTCAATTTGTACTCCAATTTCGTATTAAATTCTCTTACATACATGAAGTAACTAACTACTGAACCATCTGTCCATAATCATAAATTACTTCTCCAAATTTTCACCCAATTTCAATGAAATTCATTATCAAATATACCTACACTACCATGAACAAGATTATTGCTAAATGAAAGCAAGTAATAAAAGGTTGCCTGATTATGAAGGTTTGATTCGTCTCTTGAAATTGGTATAGATGTGATCCCCTCTTTCCGATCTACACGTCGATGGTGTTTTTGGTGAATGATAACTGGTTTTGGCCTTAGAACTCCTAGGAACCTCTTCTCATTCTTCCCCTGGGACTCTCTCTCTTTTCTTTCACAGATGAAACCCTAACTGTGACTACGTAAGGGATAATAAAACCTTCTAATTTTCATCCATTAATTAACCCTAAAAATACAATTTACTAAAATTCCCTCCCGGGATGCCGGTTAGGCCTAAGATTACCCTGGGACCCAAACTAAACCTCCGGATACACTGTTCTGACTATCTCGACCCTTTCGGACTCAACGACACACTCGAAATGACCATACGAGTTGCTTAAAAATAATTTATCTTTTTATTTCATTAAATTAGTTCCGATACGACTCACACGTGCGTCTGACTACATTACCCATTGTCGCATTTCTCATTCCTGACAATTTATCAAATTCAATAATTCCACATTACTTATTCACTCAGTAATATTCAATCAATAAGTATTAACACTGGCACGCTAGTTAATATCTATCTATTTTAATCCGGATTAATTAACAATTAAATCTCACATTTTAATTCAATTAATCCAACAATAATTACACATCACATAATTGTTTAAATTCTCAAAAATATGGGGTGTTACACTTTCTTCCTCTCTCTATCTCTCTCTCTCCTTCTTTCTCTCTTCTTCTTCTCTTTTTTTCTTCTCTACCTTGCTCTCCTTGGCTACTGACTTAAAACCACCAGCCTTGGGGGAGTCCCCGTCATTTTTTTTTCTTTTTAGAGACTTCATCCGATCAGATAGCAAATCGTCATCATCATTAGGTAGAATTAAACACTTTGTTTTTGGTGGCGCCATTTATTCTTCTTCTTCTTCTTTGCTGGTTCCTTCCTCATTTTCTTCTTCTGACCCCTCCTTTTCACTTTATTCCTTCGCTTTTTCCTCTTCCTCGCTTTCTTCTTCAAGCTGAATTAGCTCAGAAAGGCCACCAACTTCTTCCTCTGGAACCTCTAAATTAGGGATGGTGTCAATTGGCCTAGTAGTGAAACTGGAGGTAGTGTTCTTATACTCTAGCAGATAAGCTGGCGACTGGGAATGCTCGTCGTCAATAAGAGTATCCCTAATCCTCCAAGATTTTAGAATATCAATGGCCCTAGGCTCGAGGGGATCAGGTTCTTGTTTCTTTTACTTAGCTACAAAAACAAGTAGAAAAGAATAATATGACAAATCAGAGAAAGCACAAAAAAGAACCAGCAAGCAAGGAACAAAAAAAAAAGACAGTATTAGCAACCTATATACTCATCCCCAAAAGTAGGGATTCGATGTCCCTTGTACCTTACACCCTCTGATTGGGGAGGATATTCCAACTCATAGAAATAAATCATTCACTCCAGTAATCTTTATGAGAATCACCCAAGTTTACAACTAGAACTCGGCCAACGCTCCTAGCCTTCAACTGCAAGAGTCCACCTTTTGTAAGCGAAGAAACATAGCAATAATAAATTTTTGCAAGCCCTAAGTTGGTCCCATACAACTCATTTATCCTATGTACTCCATTCATAATTTTCCAAACATTAGGAGTGCACTGGGTGGGAATAATGTCGAAATATTTGAAGAAATACAAAAATAGGGGATTTGGGGGAATTGTAAAACCCCCTTGAAAAACCAACATGGTATGGATCCAATGACCATCATCTATGGTACGAACATTCTGAAGAATGGAGGCAAATTCAATATCCACCTAGTCAGGGATATTATAACATTTTCCAAACTCAAAAATGGATTTATTATCAAACATCGCCATTATCAACAAAACCTTAGCTACATCTGCGAGAAACTTTGCAAAAGAGAAGAACCAGAGAAAAGTTAGAGCTAAAACTTATACGTATTGATGAAGTATTGAAAAATCACTAAAGAAAGGAAACTCTGATTTTGAAGCAGAAGATGAATAAAGAAAGCTTAGAGATGAAGTACGAATAGATGAAAACTAAAAGCACTGAACTGGCGGTTAAGATACACACGAGCGACTTTTAAAACTACTCAAATTATGAGTCACGCTTCCCTAAGAAGATCCCAACGCTTGAAACTTCTCCTCAAGACAAGCTCACCCTCATTAGCTCTCATAAATAATAAAAATGCCATGGTAATTTATTTTGCCATTTCAGGCCTGGGCCTTTAGCTCAATTAAAATCTATTGGGCCAAAAACTATTAGCCCAAAGATTTTAGGAGAAATTATGGGAGCCCATTTCTTATAGTCCATGAGAGTAGCTGGCTAAGTCCTGGTAGATTAACACTTAGCTCAGCCCAAATCATGACTTAACTTCCACACGAGTATATTTAGTGGTATAACAACACTTACGGATATGGCCAAATCAGGTACCAAAAATCTCGGATAAGATATTCAAGTACCTTATGACTAATCCACACGATAGTTAGAGTTCCTTGAATAACTCAAATTGTATAACGACATACCTATAAATTGTACACCCCAACCCGGGGCAAAGAGGTTAAAACTTAAGATTTTGAGAGACACTTAATAAGAAAAATTAACCTATCCGTGGATGTAGGCAAGTTGTTGAACCACATAAATTATTGTCATGTTGTGATTTCATTTACTTTCTGGCATTTATGATTATTTTTGTAGAATCTTTTATTGTGACATTTTCTGCACTCACATTGAGTATCGTGCTCTTGCGTCTACCTTGACGAAAATCAATGAGTTTTGTTCATTATCAAAAAAATTTGTGACAGTGAAAATCTTCTCACTCGGTTCGATCACACTCATAACCAAACCTTTGTTAACTTCGCAATTTCAATCTCTTTATGACAAGCATGGTGGGTACATTACACCGCACCTTCGCTTGTGGGGGAGTATTAAGACTAAGTCTCAAGCCAGCCCATCCAAACCTAAACAACTTGCTCCTATATATATGGAAGACTTGCCTATTAGCAATTACTCCTAGGATACCTACTACAGCCTCAGTCAACTGTCAAGATCGTTTTGAATAAGTCAGTCGCATATCACTCTTAGTTTTGTTTAGTTTGTTTTGTATTTTGTTTATCAGTTCAACTCTTTCATATTTTGTTTTATCTACTTGCTCTACTATAAAGGTAGGTATGGTGTATTATTCTAAAGCAATGAGAACAGTTTTGTTTTAATTGTTCTATATCGCCTCTCTTTAACAGATATAGTCCTTTATTTATATCTGAGTTCAAAAACTCTTTATATCTAAAAATCTTTAGTTCATTTGGTATTTAAAATATTAAATTGTTGTACAAGTATCGTATTCATTCTAAGACTCATATCACCTTATAAATGTATGAAAGTATCATATTTTATTAATAATTTTAAATTAAGTTCATATTCAAATATATGTATAATAAGACAATACAATACCGTTTACATTTCATTTTAATTAATAGGCAAAGGCGCATGTATGGTTTTTTCCTTAATACTTATACATTTTCGTGAAAATATCATAATTTTTGTCATCAATAGAGCACGCATGTTTATGCCCGCACATATGTCGATACATAGATATTGTAACAAATGGACTTTTGTCAATCAAGTTTCAATTTTTAAGATACAAATGAACGTTCATAGCTTCTGCATAAGGACCTTATAAATATCTCTCATAATGCTAACATTTTTTATATAAAAAAATTTAGAGTGACAAACATGTTAGCCTTTTATAAAAAGAACATTTTTAGAGAGAAAGAGGTTAGTATTTTTAGAGTTAAGTATATTTGTCGAGACCTTTTCAAAAATAGGGGATAGATTAGAATTTCGTACGAAGACTTTTATTAAAAAGAAGGGTAAAGGTCAACCCATACATATATTAACAAGTTTTCTGGTTAGAATCATTAACGATTGGCATATTACTAACTCATCCCAAACCGACCGTCTGTTTATTAAAAACACCAAACTTTGTCCAAGTAATTTGTTACCCAAATGTATATATTTAATTGAAATAATGTATCAGTTGATCAGTTGAGTGATAATCTGTGCAAGCGATAAATTACAAATAAAATTATATTGTTACACAAAAATAATTGTACACGACTTTATTTTAAAACTCAAATAGAACCATATAAAACTCATCTTATTGAGCCTAACCTTCAAAAAGTTAACGAATCTAGTTTTGACATAAACACCAAACCTTTCAATGATTTGGGTCAAACGACGCAAATATTGCGTATTTCACCCGTTAACCTATGCGTTATTAGCCCCCTCGGGTATCTTAATCCATATACTTATGATCGTTAACCAGACAACCTCAGATTTATATAAATACATACTTTGTACGGGTTAATTGAGTTTTTGAAGGTATTTCGATGCTTAGTATGAAGTTCAAACGCTTTTTGAAAAAATTTCATCGACTTTTGCAGCTTCGGGGGCATTTTGGTAATTTCAGCATTTGGGTTTGAATCTTGAGATCTTGACGGAAGTTGAATCCCTTTGATTTCTCTTCGCATGTCCACCGACGGTGCATGAATTCGAGTTGTATCGAAGGAGTTGTGGCATTTTTAGGATGGTTTTATCTTTAAAATCACATTCAAGGGCATTTTAGTCATTTCATTGTTTGGTTTTTTGGCCTAATGTCTTCTTGGATGTTGTATCCTTCAGAGTTATCTTCTCTTAGCCTCCAACCATGCCTAATTCTAAGTTATAACGAAGAAATGACGGCATTTTTTGTAAAGTTGGATAAAGCTGAGAATTGCAGACTTGTAGGTGCCAAATCGATTCGAACACTCCAAATTGATTCGATTTGGACCAGTGTGATTAGTTGCCTTTTCCAAATCGATTAGGACATTCCAAATCGATTCGTACAAATGGATTCGGACACTCCAAATGGATTCGGTCCTGTAGATATTTTGTGTTTCTTCTTAATTATAAATTTGCCATTTTAGGGTTTTGTATAAATAAACTTTCTCTTCATTTTGAAGAGATATATTACATTTTACATTAGATTTAGGGTTTGTAAGGGAGCTTAGCCCTACTCCACCATATTGGGTGTTTTGCCCATTTTTATGTATCTAAGTTTACTATTCCTTTGTCTTCCTTAATATATTAGTTGTTTTACCTTATTTCCTTGCTTTGTAGCTAGTTTCCATGCTTTGTAGTTAGTTTATTTCTTGTTATTTCTTGTTTTTGTTAGTTTAGTTGTAGTTTAATTAATGTATTACCCTCAGATAAATAAGTTTGGGGTTGTGTTTCGCCATTAATGGGTTTGAGCTCCGAAAACTAGGTTTTGTGTAAAATTGCGTTTAATTGAAACCGCGCGTATCAAAGTTGGATTGTTATGCGTTTATCTTTCTTTGTCATGCAACGCTAGAGTTTATAGCGACAATCTGAATTTAATCCGCGTGTGACCATTTTTTATTAAATGTTTATTCAAGCAACTTTAGGTTAAATTCCTTCTTGCATGAAGTTTATGCTCAGTTGAATATGCTCGGTTAAATACCTTTAGAGCCGAAATCTTGTTTAGTAGCTGTTTCGATTCGTGTGGTATGATGCGATCCCGATCCTCGTTTTACGTTTGTGTAGCGTAACTTATTCTTTTCTTTTTTCCCCATTCCCAACCATCACCTTTTCTTTTATTTATTTTAACACTTTTATTCCTGAAGTACTAAAACAATTACCAATCTTAAATTCAATCACTCCCTGTGGATTTCTTACGATACTCGACTTACCGTTGTGCTTGCCTCGCAAGTGTAGTAGTAGCTTAGGTTTTTTCATGTAGAGCAGGAGCCGAAATCAAGGACAGTGTACCTACACAAACACTCGGTTTCCCTCGCATCAAAATGGCGCCGTTGCCGGGGAGTGTGTTTTAGATTGTAATTATTTTATTATTTCGTAGTATTTTTTTCTTCTGCATTTGTATTCTTTATTTTATCCTTTCTTTTGAATTGTTCTGATTGTTTCGAGAAATTAAAATTTTGGCGCTTGTTATTTATTGAATTAGCTTATTTTGAAATGTCTCGCTAAAACTCTTTACAGAACTTTAATTGTTCTCAGAATAGTTTTCCAAGTTATACTCCCAAAATAATGAGAGAATGCCTGCAAATTCTTGAAAATGAACGCCTTGAGCGTGAAGTTCAAGAAGTTGTAAGTAGTCCTTCATCGCCTTGGGAATGTAATTTGGAAAGCGGGGATCCCGTTAACTATGAGCAAACCTCACAAGAAGATGTTATGTCTTCTTGTTCGTTTGATTATGAGTTAATGACAAAGGAAATAAATGACCGTTTTGAAAGTTCTCAAGCTTGGTTTTTGGAGACGGATGCCATGCTCGATGAGATCATTTCTTTACAAAATCGGGTCGAGGTTGAAACTTACGTTTCACCTCCACCCCTTTTTGATGAAGGAATAATTGAGAGTGATCCAAGCTTTAGCACTTTCAAATTTCAACCTCTTATTAATTCTTCCGATTATATTGAGGTTAATGGTCCTTCTTTTCCTTTATTCCCTACTATTCTCGAACCGTTAAATTTATCACAAGAATCGGTTGAAAGTCTTGAGGACTTTGACTTGATTCTTGAACGGGAATGTTATTTTAAGATGCTTCATCTCATGGGCTATTCACTTGCCCTAGCCCCACCTCCCCTTCCAATAGAAGAACCTTGTGTGACACCCCGACTAATTAAATACCGGGTAGCTACTCCTTTATTAAATCAATACAAAATGCCAAGTTGGTTCAGTTAATAGCATCACTGTCGAAAACATTTTAATAATTACTAACCACCTAGTATTTAAAAAGTAAGTTGCCAAATTTTAATTTAAGTCTAATTAACATGCAATAAAAGAATAATGGAATAATAACATAATCCATTCACCATAACGAAGTAATGAAATAACCAACAATTAAATATAAGAGTCCGGAGGAAAACTCCTCACAACAAGCCCACGAATGAAAATAATAACATAAGTCGGAACCCTGAATTAATTACATGCCAAAAGTCTGAATAACTGAAATAAATGAAATGTTTCTAAAAGGAATGGGCGACATGCCCTACAACTGATAAAATGCGGAATATAGAGTCAAGGTAGATGAAGCGTCTACAAGTAAAGTCCTGTAACTTCCACAAACAGCTACAGCTCGTCACCTGAATGAGGATCCTAAGCATGGTGTCCTTGTGGCTGGGCACCTAAAATGGTTTTTACAAAAATAGATTTGAAAGCAAATGGGTCAGAGCCCGAAAGTGGAAATCATTTTAAAAACAGCAAGTGTTTTAATAACATTAAGACATTAAATGCAAAATACATGTTAGGACGTGCACTCACATGAAACTCTCACCTCTCGACTACATGTGCACTCCTAATGTACTGTACCCATCTAAATGACATATACATCTAACCAAAACGTAATAAGTTCTACCCCTTACTACTCGATCCCCATAATGCATTCTAGCGTTACCAATTAAATAGAGGCTTTACTTAAACTCAGATTCTCAATTAGTAATACAATTCACTATCAAGTAACCCATTATGTTTTCTCAGAACAATACCATAATTATATTCACAATATTAACATGAAAGTTCCCATTAATTAAATGTATATTATTCACGTCATAAATATACAATACAAGCACCTCGAGACTAACTGCGGTGCACACATACTCTGCTATCCATCCCGGTACATCACGTACATAAGGATCACGCATTCCGAATCTCTCAGGAATCGTTCTCAGATAACAACATCACAAATAATGGAGGCGAACACAGTCACATCACATGGGTCACGCACATAACTGCGCTCCCACGATCAGCAGACTTATTAACATCCCAATAAGTCCTTCTTTGACCTATGTTCATCGAGGTAACCAGTCTAAATCCGGGCAACACAAGGATTAGAGGGCCCTAAGCGAACGCAAACCTCCCGTGATAGCAAGTATGGTAGGTATGTCATACACATAAAATCAATACATATACTAAGTATGCACACATCTTAGTAATCACCATAATATACTGGTGGTACACTTCTCAATCTCGTACCGACATATAATGATACACAATTTATATGTTCCCGATTAATATAATAAATTAGGCCGTCAATAGTTCTCGCATCGTAATCGACACTCACGTCTTACTTCACATTTTCCCTTAGCTTCAAACTACACTTCTAGGTTTGAATCCTCATTATATCCCAAACATCCCAAATATATCAATTAATCATCAAGGGAAGGTTATCTCTACATATACACAAGGTTATGGGACACTCGGAATCGAAACAGGCTAAAAAGCCTAAACTGTCAACTCGTTAGAAGTCTCGTTCGAACGAGGCTGTTCGAACGAGAGTTCGTTCGAACGAACTGGGCCTTCTAACGAGATCTCGTTCGAACGAAAGTCTTCGAACGAACATCCCTCTCGTTAGAACCCAAACTGCCAACTCGTTAGAAGCTCGTTCGAACGAGCTCGTTCGAACGACCTGGGCAGGTCTTTTAACGAGTGGCCAGATTCGAGCCCAGATTTTCCAAATCTCGTTTTTCCAACTTCTCTACACCTCAAATCTCATCCAAGCATTAATCCAACGATTGCTTAAAGTCTCTAATCATTCCTAAACATATTTAGGTCATATACTAACATGATTTGTGGGGTTAATTCATTCTAACCTCATTCAATTATCAAATCTCTTCATATTTTCCCCCAATTTTAAGAACATGAACCCTAGAATTTATAAATCATCAAAGAGCCTAATTAAATCCGTTTTTGTTTCATCCAAATTATAATATCATCAAAGTAATCATCTAAATACCAATCTACATGCGATTCCTCATCAAAAATGAAATTTCTACTTCCAATTTAAATGGGTTTTTCATTAACTCCCAAGAACATTAAGATTTTATCAATTCCTACACATGGAGAAAGCATTCTTTGCAAAATAACGAAATTAAACCACTTGCCTTATTTGAATCTCTGATTTTTGATGTCGATTTGATGGAGTATACTCTCTCTCTCTGCAGAATCCTTCTATCTCTCTCTCTACAAGCCTTCTTCTCCAAAGTGCTAAAGGTGGCTAGGGTTTGCCTTAGGATTTTTTTTTTGAAACAACTCTAATAAGCCCCGTAGTCCAATAAGTCTTAAGATGTGGTTAGTGGGTTTAGTGGGGAATTACAAAGTCAGCTTTTTAATTCCCAATTTTCGTAGGTTTTAATTCCCAAAAATCCAAAATTACCAAACTACCCTTATACGTTGTCGGTATGGCCTAAAAATGGCCCGGGACCCAAACTAAACCCCCGGCTAGTGTTTTCTGACTATTTCGACCCTTCCGGACGCGTTGGCGCACTCAAAACGACCATTTGGTTAATAGAAATAAAATTCACTTTTAAATTATTATAATTATATTCCATGACGCGACTGTCACACGCGTCTCAACAAGATTTCCAAATTGCCGTATTTCAATCTCACGACAAGTTTATAATTCCATATCCATATATAGCCATATATACTCATTACTATCAAATACTAACTCGCATCTCGCTAGTATTTTTATCCGGATCAATTCCCAATTAATACGCATTTAATTCAATTAATCCCATAAATAAATATCACAAAAATACGGGGTATTACATACTTCCCCCCTAATAACTGAATTTCGTCCCGAAATTCGGAACTAGAAAGTACCTGGTAAGAACAACTCTGGATGACGTTCGCGCATCTCATCCTCGTGCTCCCATGTGGACTCCTCGACATTATGATGTCGCCACTGAACACGCACTAACGGAACTATCTTTGACCGCAGCTTCCGCTCACTTCGGTCCAAAATAGCAATCGGCCCCTCCTCGTAGGAGCTATCAGGCTGGAGATCGATGTCCTCCAATTAAATGTGAGAATGAGCCAAACCATCTCTAAGATATTTCCTTAGCGAGGAAATATGAAGTACATCATGAATCCGATGCAAATGCTCCGGTAATCCAAGCCTATACGCAACCGGTCCAATCCGCTCAATAATAGGAAATGGTCCCACATATCTCGGTGCCAATTTCCCTTTCTTCCTGAAACGCATAATCCCCTTCATAGGAGATACTCTGAGCAAAACTTGGTCCCCCCTTGGAACTCCCTAAAGAACCTCTTCGCATCAGCGTAGCTCTTCTGCCTGTCCTGAGCTACCCGAATGCGACTCCGAATCAATTATATCATCGTCGAAGTATCCTGAATCACTTCCGGCCCAAGTAGTTTGTTGTCCCCCACCTCCAACCAACATGCTGGGGAACGACAAGGTCTACCGTACATCGCCTCAAATGGAGCCATGCCAATAGTGAACTGGTAGGAGTTGTTGTAAGCAAACTCCACCAGTGGAAGATAGTGCTCCTATCCACCCCCAAAATCAATGATACTCATACGTAGCATGTCCTCCAACATCTGGTTTGTACGCTCAGTTTGCCCGTCGGTCTGCGGGTGGTACGCCGTACTCAATCGCAATTTCGTGCCCATGGCCTCCTGAAAACTCTCCCAAAACCGTGAAACAAATATCTTGTCTTGGTCAGACACGATATTTAAGGGCTCACCGTGAAGTCTCACTATCTCTGAAATAAAGAGATGGGCATACTGTCCCGTAGTGTAGTCTTTCCTTACGGGTAGAAAATGAGCAACTTTGGTCAACCTGTCCACAATTATCCAAATGGAGTCGTGACCTCTCTGTGACGTAGGCAACCCCGTGATAAAGTCTATGGAGATGCTCTCCCACATCCACATCGGGACCTCCAATGGCTGTAGAAGTCCTGCCGGTCTCTGATGATCCACTTTTACAAGCTGACAAGTGGCGCATTTAGAAACAAACACGGCAATATCTCTCTTCATCCCGCTCCACCAATACTGACGTCTCATGTCTTGGTACATTTTGTCCCCACCGGGATGTACCGCGAACCGTGAGCCGTGCGACTCTGCCATCACCTCGTGCCGCAATTCCTCCCCCTCCGTAACTACCAATCTCCCATTGAAGCATAATCCCCCGTCTGAGCTAACGGTATAGGATTCGACTCCCTCTGCTAGTAATCAAACTATCATCTCCTGACAGAACGAGTCATCTGCTTGTGCCTTTACCACCCTCATGACAATCTGCGGCGTAACAGTCATTACCGACATGAATGATCGGGCCACTGCATCCTGGTGTCCCAATTCCTTCCACTTTGCCTTCCACACCCCTGCCACCTCATCTACTGGCCTACGGCTCAACGCGTCTGCTACCACGTTAGCCTTCCCCGGGTGGTACTGGATATCGAACTGATAATCCTTCACAAACTCAAGCCACCTTCGCTGCCGCATATTCAACTCCTTTTGCGTGAATAGGTACTGTAGGGACTTGTGGTCCGTGAACAATCGAAACTTTTCCCCCAAAAGGTAATGTCTCCAAATACGAAGGGTAAATACCACTGCCGCCAACTCCAAATCATGAGTTGGGTAATTCTTCTCGTGAGGCTTTAGCTTACGGGAAGCATAAGCTATGGCCTGACTCTCCTGCTGTAATACACCTCCTAGTCCTTGAAAGGACGCATCGGTGTAGACTAGATACTCAACTCTCGGTCTTGGCAATGCTAACACAGGTGTTGAGGTCAACTTATCCTTCAACTCATCGAATGCCAACTGACAGGCATCACTCCAGATGAATGGCACACCTTTACGAGTCAGATGTGTCAAAGGACCTGCTATCTTCGAAAATCCCCGGATGAACCTCCTGTAGTATCCTGCTAGACCCAAGAAACTATGGATCTCCGTTGGTGTCGTGGGCTGTCCCCACTCCCTCACCGCGGATACCTTCCCCGGATCAACAGATATCCCCTGGTCGGAAATAATGTGTCCCAAAAATTGGACTTCCTTCAGCCAAAACCCGCATTTCTCATATTTTTCATACAGCTCGTTCTAACGTAGTGTCTGCAAAACTTGCCTCAAATGCTCGGCGTGCTCCTCCTCTTTCTGGGAGTAAACCAGAATATCATCGATGAAGACAATGACAAACTGGTCTAGGAAATCCCTGAACACCCTATTCATCAAGTCCATAAACACTGCTGGAGCGTTGGTCAAACCAAAAGGCATAACCCGAAACTCGTAAGATCCATATCTCGATAAGAACGCAGTCTTCGAGACATCCTCTTCCCTGATACACAACTGATGGTATCCCGATCGTAAATCAATCTTCGAGAAGAAAGAAGCTCCTCTCAACTGGTCGAATAAGTCATCGATTCGAGGCAACGGATAATTATTCCGTATCGTGACCTTATTCAACTCTCGGTAATCCACACACAATCTCAGTGAACCATCTCTCTTCTTCACGAATAACACAGGGGCACCCCACGGAGAAGTACTCCTCCGTATAAACCCCTGACCCAACAACTGCTCAATCTGATCCCGTAACTCCCTCATCTCAGCTGGAGCCATACGGTACGGTGCGCGTGCTATATGTCTCGTATCTGGTAATAAGTCTATGACAAAGTCTATCTCACGACTGGGGGTAGGCCTGGTATCTCCTGAAACACATCTGAGTACTCCCTGACAACTGGGATCGAATATAAAGGAATCACAACCTCCTTAGAGGTATCCTCCTCTAGGTAATACAAATGAGCGGTCGAGCCTCCCTCTGGGCGAGTCATCACCACTACAAACATCTCTTGCCCCGGAATGGCAAAAACAATTCTCCCACCGAAGCAATCAATCATGGCTCTATAATCAGCGAGCCAATCCATACCGATAATTACATCATGAACATGCATATCTAATACCAACATATCTGCAGGTAATACCAAACTACCAATCTCTACCCCCACTCCCCGGCATATAAAGAAAATAAGCGACCCACTCCCCAATGGTGAGTCTACACACGTCACTGTGCTCTCTGCTGTGGCTAACAACCCTAAGGCTTTCGCAAAATGTGTAGCTATAAAACAATGTGTTGCCCCCATATCAAACAAAACCCGACCCATAGTACCATGGATAGGAAACATACCCTCAATCGCGGGTGGTGCCTATGGAGCTGCTGCCTGGGGGACGTTATAGACACGTCCATACTGTAACTTCCCCTGCTGCACAGGAACTGCTGGAATGGCTGGAAGTGTTGGCACCTGGGCTGGAGCTGGGAGAGCAGGTGGAAAAAGTGGCCTCTGTGGCTCATGTCGGGCACCCTGCTGTTGCTGCGGGGCCCTGCCCCTATCAGGACAGTCCTGGCATTTATGGCCAGTCTTTCTACAAACGAAACACTTCCCCGGGAAGTTCCCCCCTCTCTGTCCCTGCTGCCCCCGGCCCTGGTGGCCGTTACCGTTCCTCCACTGGCCCTGCTGGCCCTGCTAAAACTGCTGCTGACCATTCTGACCCTGCTGGTTCTGATGGCCGTTTGGACCCTGATGGCCCTGCCGGAAACCTCCCTGTCCGTGCCTGAAATTTCCCGACTTGAACCTCTTATGATCCCCCTGCTGGGAACCCTGGTCGCCCTGTCTCTGCCCCTGAACAGATTGTGCCCCACTGGCACCATCTCCTCCAGTCCTGCCCTGATGGCTAGACTCTCCGATCGCTTGCCCTCAGCCATCTGAAAGCGGTGATCCTGACAATGGAGCAATGCAGCGTTAACCACATCAGAATAAGTGGCCAACGATAGGTTCCCCAACAAATGCTGACGGATCTTCCAAGTCAACCCATCAGTAAATTTCTGTATCTTCTTCTCCTCTGTCGGTAACTCATCTGGGACAATGTTCAGAAGATTAGTAAATTCGGCCTCATACTCGGCCACAGTCTTACCTTCCTGTCGAAAGCTCATCAACTTCCTCCTCATTTTCGTATGAACAGCTGACGGAAAGTACTTGCGGTCGAACCGCACCCAGAACTCCTGAATGGTAAGAGTATCTCTCTCCTCCACGGTGGTAATAGACTCCCACCACTGCAGTGCAGACCCTACTAGCTTAAAGGTAGCTAGTATCTGCTTCTGGACATCAGTGCACTCATACATCCTCAGGTGCCGCTGAGTGTCCTTCCTCCACTGACTCGAAACTATCACATCGGAGCTACCTGCGAACTCCGGAGGGTGTGCTTTCTGGAAGCATCTCGTACACGTTCCCAAGCAGACGGGAATGCATGTGCCTGAACTGGCGCGGCTACTGGTTCCTGAGGTGGTGCCTGCTGAACTACTGCTAGTGCGGCATTTACCGCCTGGGCCACAATGGCTGCAACCTCGGCGGCATTCATCGTGCCCTGAAATGGTGCGGGCTGTGGTTCTGGCGTTGCATTCCTGGGAACCCATTGTGCACGTCGTGGAGGCATCTGAAATAAGAATGAAGTTTATAAGTTCGCAGTTATAAACTCAAAATAGCTGAAGAACGTAGCATATATAAAAGAATACAACAGTCCTAAAATATAGGGCTCTACATCAAAGAAAGCTCAGCGGAAACATAATAAGCCGTACAGATCCTAATGGACACTAGAACCTGATGCTCTGATACCACCTGTGACACCCCGACTAATTAAATACTGGGTAGCTACTCCTTTATTAAATCAATACAAAATGCTAATTTGGTTCAGTTAATAGCATCACTGTCGAAAACATTTTAATAATTACTAACCACCTAGTATTTAAAAAGTAAGTTGCCAAATTTTAATTTAAGTCTAATTAACATGCAATAAAAGAATAATGGAATAACAACATAATCCATTCACCATAACGAAGTAATGAAATAACCAACAATTAAATATAAGAGTCCGGAGGAAAACTCCTCACAACCATCCCACGAATGAAAATAATAACATAATTCTGAACCCTGAATTAATTACATGCCAAAAGTCTGAATAACTGAAATAAATGAAATGTTTCTAAAAGGAATGGGCGACATGCCCTACAACTGATAAAATGCGGAATATAGAGTCAAGGTAGATGAAGCGTCTACAAGCAAAGTCCTGTAACTTTCATAAACAGCTACAGCTCGTCACCTGAATGAGGATCCTAAGCATGGTGTCCTTGTGGCTGGGCACCTAAAATGGTTTTTACAAAATTAGATTTGAAAGAAAATGGGTCAGAGCCTGAAAGTGGAAATCATTTTAAAAACAGCAAGTGTTTTAATAACATTAAGACATTAAATGCAAAATACATGTTAGGACGTGCACTCACATGAAATTCTCACCTCTCGACTACATGTGCACTCCTAACGTACTGTACCCATCTAAATGACATATACATCTAACCAAAACGTAATAAGTTCTACCCCTTACTACTCGATCCCCATAATGCATTCTAGCGTTACCAATTAAATAGAGGCTTTACTTAAACTCAGATTCTCAATTAGTAATACAATTCACTATCAAGTAACCCATTATGTTTTCTCAGAACAATACCATAATTATATTCACAATATTAACATGAAAGTTCCCATTAATTAAATGTATATTATTCACGTCATAAATATACAATACAAGCACCTCGAGACTAACTGCGGTGCACACATACTCTGCTATCCATCCCGGTACATCACGTACATAAGGATCACGCATTCCGAATCTCTCAGGAATCGTTCTCAGATAACAACATCACAAATAATGGAGGCGAACACAGTCACATCACATGGGTCACGCACATAACTGCGCTCCCACGATCAGCAGACTTATTAACATCCCAATAAGTCCTTCTTTGACCTATGTTCATCGAGGTAACCAGTCTAAATCCGGGCAACATAAGGATTAGAGGGCCCTAAGCGAACGCAAACCTCCCGTGATAGCAAGTATGGTAGGTATGTCATACACATAAAATCAATACATATACTAAGTATGCACACATCTTAGTAATCACCATAATATACTGGTGGTACACTTCTCAATCTCGTACCGACATATAATGATACACAATTTATATGTTCCCGATTAATATAATAAATTAGGCCGTCAATAGTTCTCGCATCGTAATCGACACTCACGTCTTACTTCACATTTTCCCTTAAGTTCAAACAACACTTCTAGGTTTGACTCCTCATTATATCCCAAACATCCCAAATATATCAATTAATCATCAAGGGAAGGTTATCTCTACATATACACAAGGTTACGGGACACTCGGAATCGAAACAGGCTAAAAAGCCTAAACTGTTAACTCGTTAGAAGTCTCGTTCGAACGAGGCTGTTCGAACGAGAGTTCGTTCGAACGAACTGGGCCTTCTAACGAGATCTCGTTCGAACGAAAGTCTTCGAACGAACGTCCCTCTCGTTAGAACCCAAACTGTCAACTCGTTAGAAGCTCGTTCGAACGACCTGGGCAGGTCTTCTAACGAGTGGCCAGATTCGAGCCCAGATTTTCCAAATCTCATTTTTCCAACTTCTCTACACCTCAAATCTCATCCAAGCATTAATCCAACGATTGCTTAAAGTCTCTAATCATTCCTAAACATATTTAGGTCATATACTAACATGATTTGTGGGGTTAATTCATTCTAACCTCATTCAATTATCAAATCTCTTCATATTTTCCCCCAATTTTAAGAACATGAACCCTAGAATTTATAAATCATCAAAGAGCCTAATTAAATCCGTTTTTGTTTCATCCAAATTATAATATCATCAAAGTAATCATCTAAATACCAATCTACATGCGATTCCTCATCAAAAATGAAATTTCTACTTCCAATTTAAATGGGTTTTTCATTAACTCCCAATAACATTAAGATTTTATCAATTCCTACACATGGAGAAAGCATTCTTTGCAAAATAACGAAATTAAACCACTTGCCTTATTTGAATATCTAATTTTTTATGTCGATTTGATGGAGTATACTCTCTCTCTCTGCAGAATCCTTCTATCTCTCTCTCTACAAGCCTTCTTCTCCAAAGTGCTAAAGGTGGTTAGGGTTTGCCTTAGGATTTTTTTTTTGAAACAACTCTAATAAGCCCCGTAGTCCAATAAGTCTTAAGATGTGGTTAGTGGGTTTATTGGGGAATTACCAAGTCAGCTTTTTAATTCCCAATTTTCGTAGGTTTTAATTCCCAAAAATCCAAAATTACCAAACTACCCTTATACGTTGCCGGTATGGCCTAAAAATGCCCCGGGACCCAAACTAAACCCCCGGCTAGTGTTTTCTGACTATTTCGACCCTTCCGGACGTGTTTGCGCACTCAAAACGACCATTTGGTTAATAGAAATAAAATTCACTTTTAAATTATCATAATTATATTCCATGACGCGACTGTCACACGCGTCTCAACAAGATTTCCAAATTGATGTATTTCAATCTCACGACAAGTTTATAATTCCATATCCATATATAGCCATATATACTCATTACTATCAAATACTAACTCGAATCTCGCTAGTATTTTTATCCGGATTAATTCCCGATTAATACGCATTTAATTCAATTAATCCCATAAATAAATATCACAAAAATACGGGGTATTACATACTTCCCCCCTAATAACTGAATTTCGTCCCGAAATTCGGAACTAGAAAGTACCTGGTAAGAACAACTCTGAATGACGTTCGCGCATCTCATCCTCACGCTCCCATGTTGACTCCTCGACATTATGATGTCGCCACTGAACACGCACTAACGGAACTATCTTTGACCGCAGCTTCCGCTCACTTCGGTCCAAAATAGCAATCGGCCCCTCCTCGTAGGAGCTATCAGGCTGGAGATCGATGTCCTCCAATGCAATGTGAGAATGAGCCAAATCGTCTCTAAGATATTTCCTTAGCGAGGAAATATGAAATACATCGTGAATCCGATGCAAATGCTCCGGTAATCCAAGCCTATATGCAACCGGTCCAATCCGCTCAATAATAGGAAATGGTCCCACATATCTCGGTGCCAATTTCCCTTTCTTCCCGAAACGCATAATCCCCTTCATAGGAGATACTCTGAGCAAAACCTGGTCCCCCCTTGGAACTCCCTAAAGAACCTCTTCGCATCAGCGTAGCTCTTCTGCCTATCCTGAGCTACCCGAATGCGACTCCGAATCAATTCTATCCTCGCCGAAATATCCTGAATCACTTCCGGCCCAAGTAGTTTGTTGTCCCCCACCTCCAACCAACATGCTGGGGAACGACAAGGTCTACCGTACAACGCCTCAAATGGAGCCATGCCAATAGTGAACTGGTAGGAGTTGTTGTAAGCAAAATCCACCAGTGGAAGATACTGCTCCCATCCACCCTCAAAATCAATGACACTCATACGTAGCATGTCCTCCAACATCTGGTTTGTACGCTTAGTTTGCCCGTCGGTCTGCGGGTGGTACGCCGTACTCAATCGCAATTCCGTGCCCATGGCCTCCTGAAAACTCTCCCAAAACTGTGAAACAAATATCTTGTCTCGGTCAGACACGATATTTAAGGGCACACCGTGAAGTCTCACTATCTCTGAAATAAAGAGCTGGGCATACTGTCCCGTAGTGTAGTCTGTCCTTACGGGTAGAAAATGAGCAACTTTGGTCAACCTGTCCACAATTATCCAAATGGAGTCGTGACCTCTCTGTGACGTAGGCAACCACGTGATAAAGTTCATGGAGATGCTCTCCCACATCCAAATCGGGACCTCCAATGGCTGTAGAAGTCCTGCCGATCTCTGATGATCCACTTTTACAAGCTGACAAGTGGCGCATTTAGAAACAAACACGGCAATATCTCTCTTCATCCCGCTCCACCAATACTGACGTCTCATGTCTTGGTACATTTTGTCCCCGCCGGGATGTACCGCGAGCCGTGAGCCGTGCGACTCTGCCATCACCTCGTGTCGCAATTCCTCCCCCTCCGGAACTACCAATCTCCCATTGAAGCATAATCCCCCGTCTGAGCTAACGGTATAGGATTCGACTCCCTCTGCTAGTAATCAAACTATCATCTCCTGACAGAACGAGTCATCTGCTTGTGCCTTTACCACCCTCATGACAATCTGCGGCGTAACAGTCATTACCGATATGAATGATCGGGCCACTGCATCCTGGTGTCCCAATTCCTTCCACTTTGCCTTCCACACCCCTACCACCTCATCTACTGGCCTACGGCTCAACGCGTCTGCTATCACGTTAGCCTTCCCCGGGTGGTACTGGATATCGAACTGATAATCCTTCACAAACTCAAGCCACCTTCGCTGCCGCATATTCAACTCCTATTGCGTGAATAGGTACTGTAGGGACTTGTGGTCCGTGAACAATCGAAACTTTTCCCCCAAAAGGTAATGTCTCCAAATACGAAGGGCAAATACCACTGCCGCCAACTCCAAATCATGAGTGGAGTAATTCTTCTCGTGAGGCTTTAGCTTACGGGAAGCATAAGCTATGGCCTGACTCTCCTGCTGTAATACACCTCCTAGTCCTTGCAAGGACGCATCGGTGTAGACTAGATACTCAACTCTCGGTCTTGGCAATGCTAACACAGGTGTTGAGGTCAACTTATCCTTCAACTCATCGAATGCCAACTGATAGGCATCACTCCAGATGAATGGCACACCTTTACGAGTCAGATGTGTCAAAGGACCTGCTATCTTCGAAAATCCCCGGATGAACCTCCTGTAGTATCCTGCTAGACCCAAGAAACTACGGATCTCCGTTGGTGTCGTGGGCTGTCCCCACTCCCTCACCGCGGATACCTCCCCCGGATCAACAGATATCCCCTGGTCGGAAATAATGTGTCCCAAAAATTGGACTTCCTTCAGCCAAAACTCGCATTTCTCATATTTTTCATACAGCTCGTTCTAACGTAGTGTCTGCAAAACTTGCCTCAAATGCTCGGCGTGCTCCTCCTCTGTCTGGGAGTAAACCAGAATATCATCGATGAAGACAATGACAAACTGGTCTAGGAAATCCCTGAACACCCTATTCATCAAGTCCATAAACACTGCTGGAGCGTTGGTCAAACCAAAAGGCATAACCCGAAACTCGTAAGATCCATATCTCGATAAGAACGCAGTCTTCGAGACATCCTCTTCCCTGATACACAACTGATGGTATCCCGATCGTAAATCAATCTTCGAGAAGAAAGAAGCTCCTCTCAACTGGTCGAATAAGTCATCGATTCGAGGCAACGGATAATTATTCCGTATCGTGACCTTATTCAACTCTCGGTAATCCACACACAATCTCAGTGAACCATCTCTCTTCTTCACGAATAACACAGGGGCACCCCACGGAGAAGTACTCCTCCGTATAAACCCCTGACCCAACAACTGCTCAATCTGATCCCGTAACTCCCTCATCTCAGCTGGAGCCATACGGTACGGTGCGCGTGCTATATGTCTCGTATCTGGTAATAAGTCTATGACAAAGTCTATCTCACGACTGGGGGTAGGCCTGGTATCTCCTGAAACACATCTGAGTACTCCCTGACAACTGGGATCGAATCTAAAGGAATCACAACCTCCTTAGAGGTATCCTCCTCTAGGTAATACAAATGAGCGGTCGAGCCTCCCTCTGGGCAAGTCATCACCACTACAAACATCTCTTGCCCCGGAATGGCAAAAACAATGCTCCCACCGAAGCAATCAATCATGGCTCTATAATCAGCGAGCCAATCCATACCGATAATTACATCGTGAACATGCATATCTAATACCAACATATCTGCAGGTAATACCAAACTACCAATCTCTACCCCCACTCCCCGGCATATAAAGAAAATAAGCGACCCACTCCCCAATGGTGAGTCTACACACGTCACTGTGCTCTCTGCTGTGGCTAACAACCCTAAGGCTTTCGCAAAATGTGTAGCTATAAAACAATGTGTTGCCCCCGTATCAAACAAAACCCGACCCATAGTACCATGGATAGGAAACATACCCTCAATCGCGGGTGGTGCCTATGGAGCTGCTGCCTGGTGGACGTTATAGACACGTCCATACTGTAACTGCCCCTGCTGCACAGGAACTGCTGGAATGGCTGGAAGTGCTGGCACCTGGGCTGGAGCTGGGAGAGCAGGTGGAAAAAGTGGCCTCTGTGGCTCATGTCGAGCATCCTGCTGTTGCTGCGGGGCCCTGCCCCTATCAGGACAGTCCTGGCATTTATGGCCAGTCTTGCCACAAAAGAAACACTTCCCCGGGAAGTTCCCCCCTCTCTGTCCCTGCTGCCCCCGGCCCTGGTGGCCGTTACCGTTCCTCCACTGGCCCTGCTGGCCCTGCTAAAACTGCTGCTGACCATTCTAACCCTGCTGGTTCTGATGGCCGTTTGGACCCTGATGGCCCTGCCGGAAACCTCCCTGTCCGTGCCTGAAATTTCCCGACTGGAACCTCTTATGATCCCCCTGCTGGGTCGCCCTGTCTCTACTCCTGAACAGATTGTGCCCCACTGGCACCATGTCCTCCAGTCCTGCCCTGATGGGTAGACTCTCCCGATCGCTTGCCCTCAGCCATGTGAAAGCGGTGATCCTGACAATGGAGCAATGCAGCGTTAACCACATCAGAATAAGTGGCCAACGATAGGTTCCCCAACAAATGCTGACGGATCTTCCAAGTCAACCCATCAGTAAATTTTTGTATCTTCTTCTCCTCTGTCGGTATCTCATCTGGGACAATGTTCAGAAGATTAGTAAATTCGGCCTCATAGTCGGCCACAGTCTTACCTTCCTGTCGAAGGCTCATCAACTTCCTCCTCATTTCCGTATGAACAGCTGACGGAAAGTACTTGCGGTCGAACCGCACCCAAAACTCCTGAATGGTAAGAGTATCTCTCTCCTCCACGGTGGTAATAGACTCCCACCACTGCAGTGCAGACCCTACTAGCTTAAATGTAGCTAGTATCTGCTTCTGGACATCGGTGCACTCATACATCCTCAGGTGCCCTGAACTGGTGCGGGCTGTGGTTCTGGCGTTGCATTCCTGGGAACCCGTTGTGCACGTCGTGGAGGCATCTGAAATAAGAATGAAGTTTATAAGTTCGCAGTTATAAACTCAAAATAGCTGAAGAACGTAGCATATATAAAAGAATACAACGGTCCTAAAATATAGGGCTCTACATCAAAGAAAGCTCAGCGAAAACATAATAAGCCGTACAGATCCTAATGGACACTAGAACCTGATGCTCTGATACCACCTGTGACACCCCGACTAATTAAATACCGGGTAGCTACTCCTTTATTAAATCAATACAAAATGCCAAGTTGGTTCAGTTAATAGCATCACTGTCGAAAATATTTTAATAATTACTAACCACCTAGTATTTAAAAAGTAAGTTGCCAAATTTTAATTTAAGTCTAATTAACATGCAATAAAAGAATAATGGAATAACAACATAATCCATTCACCATAACGAAGTAATGAAATAACCAACAATTAAATATAAGAGTCCGGAGGAAAACTCCTCACAACAAGCCCACGAATGAAAATAATAACATAAGTCTGAACCCTGAATTAATTACATGCCAAAAGTCTGAATAACTGAAATAAATGAAATGTTTCTAAAAGGAATGGGCGACATGCCCTACAACTGATAAAATGTGGAATATAGAGTCAAGGTAGATGAAGCGTCTACAAGCAAAGTCCTGTAACTTTCACAAACAGCTACAGCTCGTCACCTGAATGAGGATCCTAAGCATGGTGTCCTTGTGGCTGGGCACCTAAAATGGTTTTTACAAAAATAGATTTGAAAGCAAATGGGTCAGAGCCCGAAAGTGGAAATCATTTTAAAAACAGCAAGTGTTTTAATAACATTAAGACATTAAATGCAAAATACATGTTAGGACGTGCACTCACATGAAATTCTCACCTCTCGACTACATGTGCACTCCTAACGTACTGTACCCATCTAAATGACATATACATCTAACCAAAACGTAATAAGTTCTACCCCTTACTACTCGATCCCCATAATGCATTCTAGCGTTACCAATTAAATAGAGGCTTTACTTAAACTCAGATTCTCAATTAGTAATACAATTCACTATCAAGTAACCCATTATGTTTTCTCAGAACAATACCATAATTATATTCACAATATTAACATGAAAGTTCCCATTAATTAAATGTATATTATTCACGTCATAAATATACAATACAAGCACCTCGAGACTAACTACGGTGCACACATACTCTGCTATCCATCCCAGTACATCACGTACATAAGGATCACGCATTCCGAATCTCTCAGGAATCGTTCTCAGATAACAACATCACAAATAATGGAGGCGAACACAGTCACATCACATGGGTCACGCACATACCTGCGCTCCCACGATCAGCAGACTTATTAACATCCCAATAAGTCCTTCTTTGACCTATGTTCATCGAGGTAACCAGTCTAAATCCGGGCAACACAAGGATTAGAGGGCCCTAAGCGAACGCAAACCTCCCGTGATAGCAAGTATGGTAGGTATGTCATACACATAAAATCAATACGTATACTAAGTATGCACACATCTTAGTAATCACCATAATATACTGGTGGTACACTTCTCAATCTCGTACCGACATATAATGCTACACAATTTATATGTTCCCGATTAATATAATAAATTAGGTCGCAAATAGTTCTCGCATCGTAATCGACACTCACGTCATACTTCACATTTTCCCTTAGGTTCAAACTACACTTCTAGGTTTGACTCCTCATTATATCCCAAACTTCCCAAATATCAATTAATCATCAAGGGAAGCTTATCTCTACATATACACAAGGTTACGGGACACTCGGAATCGAAACAGGCTAAAAAGCCTAAACTGTCAACTCGTTAGAAGTCTCGTTCGAACGAGGATGTTCGAACGAGAGTTCGTTCGAATGAACTGGGCCTTCTAACGAGATCTCGTTGGAACGAAAATCTTCAAACGAACATCCCTCTCGTTAGAACCCAAACTGTCAACTCATTAGAAGCTCGTTCGAACGAGCTCGTTCGAACGACCTGGGCAGGTCTTCTAACGAGTGGCCAGATTCGAGCCCAGATTTTCCAAATCTCGTTTTTCCAACTTCTCTACACCTCAAATCTCATCCAAGCATTAATCCAACGATTGCTTAAAGTCTCTAATCATTCCTAAACATATTTAAGTCATATACTAACATGATTTGTGGGGTTAATTCATTCTAACCTCATTCAATTATCAAATCTCTTCATATTTTCCCCCAATTTTAAGAACATGAACCCTAGAATTTATAAATCATCAAAGAGCCTAATTAAATCCGTTTTTGTTTCATCCAAATTATAATATCATCAAAGTAATCATCTAAATACCAATCTACATGCGATTCCTCATCAAAAATGAAATTTCTACTTCCAATTTAAATGGGTTTTTCATTAACTCCCAAGAACATTAAGATTTTATCAATTCCTACACATGGAGAAAGCATTCTTTGCAAAATAACGAAATTAAACCACTTGCCTTATTTGAATCTCTGATTTTTGATGTCGATTTGATGGATTGCCTTAGGATTTTTTTTTTGAAACAACTCTAATAAGCCCCGTAGTCCAATAAGTCTTAAGATGTGGTTAGTGGGTTTAGTGGGGAATTACCAAGTCAGCTTTTTAATTCCCAATTTTCGTAGGTTTTAATTCCCAAAAATCCAAAATTACCAAACTACCCTTATACGTTGTCGGTATGGCCTAAAAATGGCCCGGGACCCAAACTAAACCCCCGGCTAGTGTTTTCTGACTATTTCGACCCTTCCGGACGCGTTGGCACACACAAAATGACCATATGGTTAATAGAAATAAAATTCACTTTTTAATTATCATAATTATATTCCATGACGCGACTGTCACACGCGTCTCAACAAGATTTCCAAATTGCCGTATTTCAATCTCACGACAAGTTTATAATTCCATATCCATATATAGCCATATATACTCATTACTATCAAATACTAACTCGCATCTCGCTAGTATTTTTATCCGGATTAATTCCCAATTAATACGCATTTAATTCAATTAATCCCATAAATAAATATCACAAAAATACGAGGTATTACACCTTGGGGATGTGATTTTAATTTTCCCGAGATTAATGTAGTCTTGTCTCCCTTAAAATCCAAACCCCCCATCACCCCAATAAAAATTTTAATTGGTGATGGTTCATTTCTTACACGTTACATATAACTTCCGTTTTTCAAACGGAATTCTTATTTTTCGGGAGGCATGATTTCTTTGGAGGGTCCACCATTGATCTTTCAAAGCCAAATTGTATTTTGGGTGGACCCTCAACTATTTAGACTTCTAGTGTATAGTTAGTGTGGGTACCCGAAATTAAAATGATGGGCCTGGACGAGTAGCCCATTTGGGACGGCCCAAAGTCCACACCCTTCATGTCTTAACCTTTTATGATTTAGTCTCTTCCCATGTTCCCATTAAGAGAGGTTTTAGGAAGAGATGGAAAACGTGGAGGAGTCTAACACCCCCACTTACTGAAATAAACATGTATATAATAAACCCTAGGTCCGGGACAAGGGACACATTGTATTCTCTGTAATCACTCTTCGAAGAACACAGAAATAATACTGACTGCACCACCGTAGACGTATGCATCTTTGCTGAACCACGTACATCCTTTGTTGTGTGATTGTCATTTTGCATTCCTTATTTTTACTTGGTGGTTGCATTTCTCTTATCTATTTGTGTTGCATAATAATTATCACCACAATTAGCGCCGTCTGTGGGAATGTTTATCTTCCCTGAGAAAGCCCATACCAAAAAAGGAGTTCGAAATGTCTGGTCACATTGGTAATGCTCCCCAGGCAAGGGATATTCAAGAACCCCCTGCTCCTCGTAGGATTAGGTCTGAAGTTCGGCGTTCAGATTATAGGGCTCGCCCAGAAAGGCCAGCCTCAGAAGAAAGTCAAAGACCAGCGAGATCCACGCAGATATCCAGGCTGATTGATGCATACGAGGCGAGGCTCCAAGAGCAGAGGGAGTCTTCTCACAGGCACAAGGCTGAGAACACTCGCCTCAAAAGAAGATTAGAAAGAATGGAGAGAGAGATCCATCGTAGTACCAAGAGACGTCCGTACCACACTCCTAGCCCTTAGGCGAGCAAGTCTCGCAGCCGAGGAAGGAGCTCAAGGCGTGGATCCCAGAGAGCCGAGGGGAACGAGTCAGAGGACGACCTGCTCGAGCAACTGCAACTAGCTCACAGCCACAGAAGCCCGGATCGCAATAAAGAGAACATACGAAATCTGGTTCGAAGTGAGATGGACCAATATCCTGCCCATCACGGTACCAGATCAACCCAAGAACTCGCTAGGCGAGCTCTCAAAACTCAAATGAAATCACCTTTCTCGAGGGAAATTGAGGAAGAAGAAGCCCCCAAGAAGTTTGCCATTCCAAGATTAAAAATTTATGACGGTAAGACTGATCCCATTGATCACGTCAGGCAGTACCGATAGGCCATAACCCTTTGGAACCATCGAGACACGCTAATGTGCTGAATTATCCCCTCGAGCCTGCATGACGTGTCGCAGAAATGGTTCAAAAGGCTCCCCCACCGGTCCATCAAAAGTTTTAAATCCCTGGCCGAGCTCTTTACGGCCCGATTCATTACTAGTATCTCCCATCCCAAAAGGATGGATGCCCTACTGACAATGAAAAATACACCCCAAGAGACCCTCCGAGACTACGCGAAGAGGTACTGGGAATTGTTCAACGAGGTCGAGGACTGTTCGAAGCAAGTGGCAGTGGCCTCTTTCAAAATTGGGCTACCCAACTCTTCCTTTATATACCAATCCTTGAAAAAGAAAGAAGCCATGACCATCAACGACCTAATGGCCCGCATCGAGAAGTATACCAAGGTAGAAGATGTGACCCACCTCGGCACGGCGGAAAACGGTCGAACTAAGCTCGGTGCCAAAGGCAGTGACAAAACTGAGAACCAGAAGAAAGGAGGGAAGAACGGGGGCAGAAATAGCCCCAAGAATGGAGGCAACAATGATGTGTTAAGAGCATTTCAGGGTGTCAACACCGTCTTTCGAGAACCAATTTACAAAATTCTCGCGAAAATCAAAGACGAACCATTCATCAAGTGGCCCAGGAAAATGGGGGGAGATCCCTCAAAAAGAAAACACGCGCTGAGATGCACTTTTCATAAAGAGGGGGGACATAATATCAAGCATTGCAAGGCCCTTAAGTCTCACCTCGTGGAGCTAGTCCAATCCGGGCATTTGAACGAGTTTGTGGAGAAAAAGGCAGAGAAAGCGGCTGCCAATATAGAGGCGAGACCTGACAACGTGCTCGAAGAAGATGCTGGACATGAGTTCGTGGTAATTCATGGGGCATTCGATGCCAAGAAGATCCAAGGAAATTCATCTCTAATGGAGATGAAGAAGCTTACAGCGGTGATGCAAGCTTTTCAGATCGGTCCAGCGAAGTCACAGTCAGGAAAGCGCCGACGAGCAGATGACATCAACTATAATAAGCAAATTATTTTCACAGATGAAGATCTGGTGGAAGTGAGAACCCCACATCACGATGCTTTGATCATTACCCTCAGGATAGCTAACTTTGACGTCGATAAGTTACTCGTCGACCAAGGAATCTCGTTCGAGGTAATGTATCTCGACCTATTCAGAAAATTGAAGTTAAGCATCGTCGACCTAAAGGAAGCTACTGTCCCTTTAGTTGACTTCGCTGGAAAAATAACTATGCCCCTGGGAAAGATTGTATTGCCAGTACGCTCGGGAAATGTCTCCAAGATGATTAAGTTTTTGGTGGTTGACATCGACTCGCCATACCAAGCCATCCTCGGCAGGGGATGGCTACATGCGATGAAGGTTGTCTCCTCGACCTACAATCAGAAACTCAAGTATGTAACGAGCGAGAAGTAATGGATATCCACGGCGATCAAGCAATGGAAAGAAGGTGCTTCATAGCAGCCATCCGACCAAGGCCAGAGAAGAAGGTCGATCAGCCCAGCGAGAAAGTTGAAGAACAAGAAGGTCTGACACCTTCTAAATAGTAATTAAAGTACGAAAGACCTGGAGTAGAGGAGACCAGGCTCTTCCCCTCTGAACGGTTTGTCAAAGACCTGGTAGAGGTTACAGCTGGAGATAGCGACAGTGACAGTTTTCTTGATTAAAGCCTCTCTCACTGACTAGGAACAGAAGGAATTGACAACTCTGCTGAGACGCAACGTAGATGTTTTCACGTGGGAACCATACGAACTGCCTGGAATTGATTCTAGTATGGTTTTTCATTAGCTTCACGTCAATCCCACCTTCAAACCAATCACGCAGAAGGCACGGCGAACTGCACCCAAAAAGGCAAAAGCCGTAGAAAAAGAAGTAGAAAAACTATTGGATGCAGGTTCCATACAGGAGGTGCAATTCCCCGAATGGTTATCCAACCCAGTAGTAGTTCCAAAAAGCAACGGGAAGTGGAGAGTTTGCATCGACTTCACCGATCTGAATAGAGCATGACCTAAGGACAGTTTCCCCCCCCCCCCAAAAAAAAAAATTGATCAACTGGTAGACGCTACTGCAGCGCACGAGAGAATGAGTTTTCTGGATGCATACTCTGGGTATCATCAGATCCCTCTGTATACCCCAGACCAGGACAAAATAGCATTCATCACCTCAGTCGGACTATACTGCTACAAGGTCATGCCCTTCGGGCTCAAAAACGCAGGGGCAACCTACCAACGGCTGGTCACCAAGATGTTCAAGGGTCAAATGGGTGACACCGTGGAAATCTACATCGATGATATGCTCATTAAAAGCAAGAAGAAAGAAGACCACCTCTCAAATCTATCAAGCACCTTCGAAATCCTCAGGAAATATCGAATGAAACTTAACACAAGCAAGTGTTCTTTCGGTGTCCAGTCAGGAAAATTTCTTGGGTACTTGGTCAGTAAGAGAGGCATCGAGGCCAACCAGACCATATCGATGCAATAAATAGGGTACAACCTCCTCGCACGATCCGGGACGTACAGAAGCTCACCGGTATGCTCGCTGCCTTAAATCGATTCATTTTAAAGTCCTTCGAGAAGTGCAAGCCTTTCTTCCAGCTTCTAAAAGGAAACAAAATGGTAGAATGGAACCAAGATTGCTCGCGGGCACTGGACGAACTCAAGGCTTACCTCAGTTCCCCACTGCTACTCGTCATACCACAAGAAGCAAATCCCTTGTACTTGTACCTCTTTGTTTCCAACCACACTGTCAGTTCTGCATTAATGTGCGAAGTGGCAGAAATCTAGCACCCCGTTTATTATGCGAGCAAGACCCTACTAGACGTCGAGCAGAGGTACCTACCACTGGAGAAACTCATATTTGCACAAGTAGTGGCTTCGAGGAAGCTGAAGCACTATTTCGAAGCCCACACTATAATCGTCCTTACATCACACCCCCTTAAAGCAATCCTGAGGAAGGCGGATTTATCGGGCAGACTGTCTAAATGGTCAGTCGAGCTTGGAAGATTTGACATCCAATTTCAACCAAGGAATGCAATTAAGGGGCAGATCCTTGCTGATTTCATAGCCGAGTTCACAGGTGAACAACCTTCTAACCAACCTCCACCAATAATACAAAAGGGTAACAACGCAACAAAGGAAACCTAGAAATTGTTCGTTGATGGAGCCTACAACTCAAAGGGGGCAGGTGTAGGCATTGTCCTCGTTAGTCCAGAGAATACGATCCTTGAACAAGGAATCAGGCTTGGATTTGCAGCCTCCAACAACGAAGAAGAATACGAAGCCTTAATAGCCGGCCTCCAGAAGGCGCACACTTTGGGAGCAAAGCATTTACAGGTGTTCGGCGATTCTCAGTTAGTCTCCAATCAGATAAGTGGAGATTATAATGCAAAAGATAAAAGAATGGCAGCGTACCTCGCCTTAGTGAAAAGGCTGATGGAAAGCTTCGAAGAGATCAATGTCCAACAGTTTCTCAGAGGGCAGAACAGCCATGCTGACGCCCTAGCAGCCCTAAGCTCAATAATCAATTTTGACTTAAAAAGGATAATCCTCGTCGATTTCCTCTCTCACCCTAGCATTAACCGTAACAACGAGCTGCCAAGCGTGGAACAGGTGCTCCGAATTGAGTTTGCACCCAGTTGGATGGACCCATTGAGGGACTATTTGAAGGATGGCACACTTCCAGATGATAAGAAGATTGCTCACCAGATAAGAGTAAAAGCTGCTCGCTTTCACTTATCTCCTGAGGGCAGACTATACAAGAGATCGTTTTTCGATCCCTACCTCCAATGCATTCACCTAAAGGATGTCGAGCAAGTTTTATATGAGCTTCACGAAGGAATCTGTGGGAGCCATATTGGAGGAAGATCTATGGCTTTCCGAGCAATAAAGGAGGGCCATTGATGGCCATATATGTAAATGGACTCTGGGGTGTATGTACGCAAGTGCTTGAAATGCCAGCTTCATGCTCCTATGGTCCACCAACCTTCTAGCGACCTAAAATCATTATCCAGTCCATGATCGTTCGTCCAATGGGGGATGGACATCGTAGTACCACTTCCTATCGCCACAGGCAATCTCAAGTATCTGCTGGTCGCGACTGACTACTTCACCAAATAGATTGAGGCAGAACCCCTAGCGAACATCCGAGATGCAGATATGATAAGGTTCATATGGAGAAACATAATCACCCGTTTTGGCATCCCCAGAACCATCATCATCGACAATGGAACGCAGTTCGAGAGCGGCTATTTTCAGAGTTTCTGTAAAGAACATGGAATCAGACACCATTTCATCTCGGTGGCCTATCCTCAGAAAAATGGCCAAGCCTAGGCTTCCAATAAAAATGTGGTCGACGGATTAAAAAAGAGATTAGAGCAAGCCAAAGGCGCGTGGGTGAATGAATTACCACATATTCTATGGGCTTATCGAACCACTCCATGACGAGCAACGGGGGAGACCCCATTTTCGCTGACATATGGAATGGAAGCAGTCATCCCATTAGAAGTCGGCTGGCCGATAATGAGGTCCAGCCTTATCGACCAGGGCCATAATGATGCAGTATTGCTTGTTGAGCTCGACCTAGCCGACGAGCGCCGAGAACTAGCCCTAGTAAAACTAGAGAGCTATCAGCAACAGCTCGCAAGGAATTATAACAAGAGGGTCAATCCAAGGACATTCCGAGTTGGGGACTATGTCCTAAGGAAAGTCCCGGGCAGCGCAGTGAAACCATCAGACGGTAAGCTAGGGCCAAACTGGGAAGGACCATTCAATATAACAAGAGATAATCTGCAAGGCGCCTATCACTTAAAAACAATGGAAGGCAGAGAAATCCCCCGAGCATTGAACGCAACCAATCTCAATAAATTCTATTTTTAGATTCTTCTTTTATGCTTTTATTGTGGAACTAGTAGTTCATTTTTCTTGTCATTAATGAAAGCTGTTTAACGAATGCGTTTTAATGAGTAACAGTTATATAATCTTTATCACACACCTTTTCTAAATGACAGGCACATTGATCATTACACCATAGCAAGGAAATCACCCTCCTCAGGCTTTCGTTATGAAACACGAAAGACCTCTTAGCATTGTCCCTGGCAATATATAAAGCCCTACAGGAGATCCTTAGGCAATATGGACAAATTAAAACTGGTCCAAACCATCTTTAGTTGAATAAAATCCTGATCGGATAGAGCATCCAACACCAGGTGTGTCCTCGCCAATTGCCACACTTAGGCCTAAGGGAGTGTGACGACACGACCTAAAAGGTAAAGTGGTGCACGATGGTATCTCGATAGTATACTGGACTAGAAGGACACTTGCGTAATAATACAAATTTAGAGATCATAAAGGAGCGAGAATATGGAGAATATAATACACTTGTTTAGTCGGCTAAATTAGCCTAAAACATAAATTTTATATTAATCCACCATATTTACAATAAGTACAATATATGTTTAGTCGGCGAACTCACCCAAAACATTGACATAACATCACTTTAATACAAAATACACAGAGTAACTATTGGAAAAATCTCAGTGGGGGTGAGGCCTCTGAACGAGATAATCATCCACTTGAGCTCTTCGACCATCATCGGGAGAAGGGACTAGCTCTTCCTCGGCTTCGTTAGCATCCGACTCCAATAGCTGTCGAGGGATGGCATCGATGGGTATCCACTGATCATCTCTCCAGAAGGGACTGGGCATCCGAGTGGAAGGAGATATTTTATGGCGATACCAGAGCACTGAGTTCCTTGGAACTTGCATCTTCTTCAAAGCACTCAACCACCCCCTGATGAAGGCAAGCTCTTCAAATTCTATCAGCCTCGTCGGAGCATCTAGCCAACCCTAGTCATAACCATCGGCCCATACTCTTCGAGGTCCTTTCTTAAACAGGTACCGCAGCCGAGTAACATCCCTTTGAAGCCCAGCATCAATCACATATACTCGATGTACATCACCGCGAAGCTCTTCCAGTTCCCTATCTGAACGCCTGGTGCTCCTGCCAGCTCGCAGAATGGATGGACCAGTAGAACCTCGTAACACATGAGGAACGTCGTTCGAACAGCCCTAGCTCGCGTCGATGAAGAGCCTCACAATACTGCAGGAGTGGTGCTCGGTGCATGCTCCCTAAGACGCGAGACCTCTTTCCTTAAAGCTTCATTTTCTTGCTGAATCATTTCCTCAACCTGGTTGATCTTAGAAGCATCGAGAAGCTTTGTTCTCAGTGCATTCACATATTCTTGCACTGAAGCACTAACCTCTTCCATCTCCTGGAGCCTGTCCTTCAACTTGGCCACAAGCTCAGACTGATCCTTATACTTTTAATTCCTTGACCTAAGAGATTTGCAAAGCCTAACAAAGGCCTGGCAAACCTGAGGACTTGCATTGGGACCAAGAGTTTTACCCAATTGAGATGTGGCAGGAATATACTCTTGTACATCAGTCAACTACAAGACATAAGAGGGCATCGAAAAGAAAGACAAATCAGTGCACTGAGAAAAAGAAACCTTTTCATTGATAATTGTTAAAGTACATCGAGCAGTAAAAGGAAAAGTTACAAACAAAGATACAAAAAAGTAACCCTAGATGATAACTAATTAGCAACCTCAGGCTGCCCAGAGGTAACTGGCTGCTTCCCCTTGTCAGCGACAGTAAAAGCACCCCCCCCAACAGGGGCAACCTCTATCGCCTGAGCAGGAAGGACCTCGACAGGCAACGTCTGGGAGATAGGCTCAACGCCTTCTATAGCAGGGGCAGGGGCTTCTTCATCCACAGTCGGCTTCGAGCCAGGGTCATACTCGTCGAATAAGGGAGAGTCGGCATCAACACCAGCAGCTAGGAGGGCCTTGTTCCAACCCTTCTTGAAATTCAGATGGTTGATGTAGCCTATCTGAACCTCGGCATCTTCATATGCAACAGTCCACCCGGAGTTGTATGAGTCGTCCTTGATGGTGGCTGCCTGGGACTCTTTCTCCTTTAACTTCTCGGACAGCACCTTGTTCTCCACGATGACAGCCAGCTTGCTCGAGCAGACCAGGTCATAGGCCTGCCTCAGCTCATTCAGTTCCTTAACCCCCACATACCTCTCTCGATCAGAATTGACGAGGGCCAGGTCAGAGGAAACTCGGGCGGCATCAGCAATCTTTAAATCAGCCTTCAACTGAGTACCCCTCACTTCCAAAGTAGCCTTGTGGTGCTCCAGCTAGCCATTCCTTCTCACCAACTCATCGCGAGAGCGATAGAGCACGGCGAAGTCAGTCACAAACTGCCAAAAACAAAGAAGAGATCAGGAAGGAGAGATCAGGAAGATGAAACAGCCAAAAGTTGTTAAAGCATTAGAAAATGGAAAAGATCTTACCAGGGTTAGCCTCTGGCTAGCTTGTAGGGCCAGTTGATAGAACCCCAGTGCCCTCTGGCGATCTTCTGGAGGAACTGCCCTCTCGAGCAGCGCAGGAGCCAGTTGAGGGGAAACAGCAACTGAGGCTCCCTCGGGCAAAGCAGACACCTGGACTAAGGCTTGCCCAACCTTCGTTCTTGACTCCATCTTTCTCCTCTCTTCCTCTTTCTCCTTCTCCATTATCCTCCTCTTCTCCTCCATCTTCTTTCTTTCCTCCTCCCTTTTTCTCTCCCTCTCTCTCATCTGCTCTTCCTCGTTCCTCTTCCTCTCTTAATCTTGAGTAGAAGACAAAGAGCCAGTAGCTACAACCTCAGTACTGGACTTCTGTTTCTTTGACCTCTGAGCGTGGAACACATGATCGTCGTCATCATCATCCCGAATCAGGTTTTTCCTTGGAGGAACCATCTCCTCGCTTGAACTGCTGGATGTGCTCGAAAATTCTCGAGCTTCAGAAACTTCCTCCGAATCAGAAGAGCTACTACCACCAGAGCTCCCTTCACTAAAGTTGCCTTCAGCACCACCTGCGATATCACTCTCAGAACTGCTCTCCTCCTCGTCCAACTGAATAGGATCAGCAGCAGTCTCTTCAGAGGTATCAAACTCAGGAATACTATCTACCGACCTCGCTATAAAACTAGAACCAATGTTCTTATATTTGAGTAAAAAAGCAGCGGACCAGGGATGCTCGCCGTCAGCTAAGGGCTCCCTGATATTTCAGGCCTTGACCAATTTAGAGAGACGAACCTCGCTGAGAGCAGGTTCCATGTTCTTTGACCTCGCTGAAGATAAGACAGCAAAAAATTAGAAAGATCACAAATCAACAAAAATTGAAAGAACAGAGCAAAGTCTACCTATGTATTCTTCCCCATAAAAGGGAATAGAGAACCTTTCAGACTGGGGAGAAAACTGCCAGTTTCTAGCAAGGAAACCCTCTTGCCAATAGTCCTTATGGGAATCAGGTAGGTTTACTACCAATACCCTGTCAGGGCTCCTGGATTTGAGATATAGAACACCAGAACTAGTTCGAGAAAAAGAGTAGCAAAAACAGCCCTCGACAAGCCCTAACTTGGTACTATATAACTGATTGATTCTATGGACGCCATTAATTATCTTCCACACATTGGGCGAACACTATGGAGAACAATATTGAAGTAACCAAAGAAGTTCAAGAACAGGTCGTTGGGAGGAAAAGTAAGTCCCCCTTGGGAAAGCATCAAAACGTGGATCCAATGGGCACCCTCTATGTCTCTAACATTTCTAGGGGGAGGAACACACTCAATCTCTACCCACTCTGGGATGTTATAAAACTTC
Organism: Sambucus nigra; assembly: GCA_949130495.1. Lineage (NCBI taxonomy): Eukaryota > Viridiplantae > Streptophyta > Magnoliopsida > Dipsacales > Adoxaceae > Sambucus > Sambucus nigra. The sequence continues at coordinate 576,724,791 of OX422214.1, read as the reverse complement.
CTACACTCGGACACTGACCTATTACCAATCTTTGCCATTGGGAAACCCTAGAAAACTACAAATTCAAAGAGAAAATACAAAGAGAAGGCACAGGAGACTTACAATATGAAAGTTCGACTCGAACGATGAAGAATCACGAGCCCAAATAACAAGGAAGCAACAACAATGGAGACTAAGAGAAGAGAGTGTGAATCGCTAGAGCTCACAGGAAATGGAAGAATACTGAGAAGGTTAAAACGATGGTCGAAAAATGGTTGCTCTAGAAAACCTTCAAGTATTGCTAATCATAGTGCACAGGATACGAAGCGGGTGCCTCCAGAATCAGTCCTCAAACTTTGGGAAAAGTTGCACGATGTACAAAGGAGCCATTATAACAAATCATTTAAATTTATTGAGCCCAAGCATGGCCCAACAAACTTAGGGGCAATTGTGGGTACCCAAAATTAGAATGATGGGCCTGGACGAGTAGCCCATTTATGGCAGCCCAAAGTCCAGACCCTCCATGTCTTAACCAATTATGATTTATTCTCTTCCCATGTTCCCATTAAGAGAGGTTCTATGAAGAGATGGAAAACGTGGAGGAGTCCAACACCCCCACTTACTAAAATAAACATGTATATAATAAACCCTATGTAAGGACACAAATTTCCAATTGAGTCCTTTGTAGTTTTTGGCTCAATTCCGGACAAAAATATTTGAGTCATAGGATAGAGTTCAAGTTTATCCATTCAAGCCTATGACGTGTTTGTTGAAGACGTAGCGGCCAAGATATTAAAGCTTCATCTAATGACATGTGTGTTTGTGCCTCGTTTCTACGTCATCAACATGGTTCCATTGCTCCTAAGGTATGAATGCATTTTTATATATATATATATATATATATATATATATATATATATATATATATATATATATATATATATATATATATATATAGGAGCTTGGAACATTATTTATTGGGTGTATGTTAGAAATTTATTTTGGGTGTTAGAACTTTTTTGTAATCTTTTTTGAATTCATAATTCTAAATATTTTGTTCTCGGACACCTTTCAGTAAAAAAATCATATCAAATCCAAAAAAAATCAGAATGACCCGAAACTGGCGGCCACGCATTCGTATCGAAATTCTCTAGAACCATGGCCTGAGATCTCATTAGATAGGTCGTTCGAACGACCTCGTTCAAACGACTTCTCGTTCGAATGAGTTTTCAAATGAGATTATTTTTTTCTTTCTGTCTCTTCGTTAGAAGTCTCGTTCGAACGAGATTTCTAACAAAAAAACAGCGGGAACAGTTTTAAGCCAGTTTTTTCCACTTTTACACTACTTTGCCCCACTTTCTTTTTGACATACTTCTTAAGTGAGGGAACTAACTTTTTGAAGACAACTTTTTCACATTCTAAGAGTCTTTTGAGAGCAAAACTTTTAAGAAAAAGTTTCATGTTTTGTGTTTAATTTTTATGGATTAAACTCATCAAAAATTACATACACACCCATTTTGTTTAGTTTATTCCAAGTACCTATTGATATATCATTGCTTGGAGAGTTTTGGCACCTGATTTTCTCTGCACCAACAAGAAGAGAGTTTGGGTTCTTCTCTACCCCAAAAAGGAGAAAAGTTTACTACGGTGTTCTCACTCGAAGAAAGGCTTCGCGTGTGAGTTGACGATGACCATAGCCCCATCGGTGGAGTCCGAGACTGTGGAGGAGTCCACGGTTATACACTAGGCGGAGGTTGAAGACCGAAGGAGCGCGTCAAGGCTTAAACGGACTCAAGTCAGTTTGTGTAAGTCCTCTTGTTTCGAGTCTTTGTAAAAACTACCATACTTAGTGAATTCGTGGCTAGGGCCGTCCGAGGTTTTTCCCATTTGGGTTTTCCTCGTACATCGGCGCGTCGTGTGATATTGTTTAATTTTATCTTTCTTAAATCACGTAGATGCATGCTTAGGACTAAAAGATAAAATTAGTTCAAAATCACAATCTATTTAATTTGGTGCAAATTTAATGTTTGGGTATGTTCAATTTAATTCAAGAGCAAAATTACTTTATCTAGATAACATACAAGTTTAACTTGAATTGGATTAATGTGTGTTTAAGTCGAAATGAAAATTGTGTGCATAATTTTAATTTCACTTTTAGTTTAGTTTTATTTTTTTATAAGTTGGTTTGTTCTCTTTAAGAAAAGAAAATTTTAAATAACTTTTGAAAAATTAAGATTTGAACCATTTCATTATATTTGAATTTTAAAAAATTGGGGGCTTTCGCACTTTCAAAATGGTATCAGAGCCAAAAACGATAAATTATTTCGTTAAGATCCTTTAAATTTTTGGCTAAAATGGAATTTTCCCCATTTTCAAAATTTCCTATTTTTGATGGTTCAAACTACGCGTATTAGAAAGCGCGAATGAAATCGGCACTAAAATCCATCGACGAGAGAGTTTGGATGTCTGTTGTCAACTCATTTAGTTGAAAATGAACGTGTTCCCAAACCCGCCGATAGATGGACCGAAAATGAGTTTAAACTTGCTAATTTCAATTCCCGTGGTTTAAATGCCTTGTTTAGCGCTGTCACACCGGATGAATTCCGACGCATTATGACGTGTGAAACCGCTGAAGAAGCTTGGGATATTTTACAATTAAGTCATGAAGGAACTAGTGTCGTTAAAGCTTCAAAACTCCAAAATCTCACCACTCAATTTGAAACTATCAAAATGAATGAAAAAGAAACTTTTGATGAATTTTATGCTAGACTTTCTGATATTGTTAATTCATCGTTTAACTTGGGAGAGAAAATACCTGACAACCGTGTTGTAAAGAAAATTTTAAGGTCCCTACCCGATAGATTTATTCCAAAAGTGACCGTTTTAAATTCTTTACCAACTTTAGCCTCTATGAAATTAGAAGAGCTCGTAGGTGATTTACAAACCTATGAACTAGACATGTTTTCCTCTAAAACTGAAAAGAAAATTGAAAAGGGCGTTGCTTTAAAAGCCCGAAAAGAGGTCAAACAAGTAGTAGAGAGCGAGAGTGATAGTGACTCGGAAGATATGGCCTTGTTTGCTAGGAAATTTCGAAAATTTCTTAAATTTAACAAAGATAAATTTAAAAATGATTTTAATAAATTTGAAACTTCTAAGCATGACAAAGCCGAAAAGATCCCTAAAATTTCTAAAGAAAATTTAAATAGGGACGAGTCAAATAGGTGTTTTGGTTGTGAGGGTTATGGCCATAGGGCTTTTGAGTGCCCCACAAAACTAAGGAAAGAGGGTAAGCGACCCATTTCATATAATGAGACCCTTAGTGATAGTGATAAGGAAGAGGGAACCGATTCCCCCACTAAGCCCAACTTTATGGCTTTTATGGCTAGTCATGTGAGTGATAGTGCGAATTCGTTGATTGATGAAACTTTAACACATGACACTTCCGAGGTCAAAGTTTTTGATTCCCTTATTTTTTATGATAGTGAGAGTGGAGAAGAAAGAGAGAGTGAAAATGAAGAAGAGGTTAATGTGAGTGAACTTCAAAATACTTTTCAAGAACTTTATAAAGAATCTATTAAATTGAAAAAGGCTAATTTGAAGTTAGAAGCTAGTTTAAGAGAGAGTGTCAAGGTCGTTGATGAAAATGCTTTAATAGAAGACCTTAGGACACGTGAGAGGACTCTTCAAGAGAAGCTTGAATATGTAAAGGCGAGAGAGATAGCCTTAAGGGTTTAATGGAATCCCTGAAAAAGGAGCTTCTTGCTTTTGAAGAGCGAAATGTTTTATTAGAGTCTAACATTTTAGAATTGCAAAATAAATTAAAAGACTCTAGTAATGTCAAATTTGATTTGGAGTGTCGTTCGGAAAAACTTGATAAAATATTAGGAACGGTCCAAATTAAAAATGACACTTGTGGTTTAGGCTTCAATACTTGTAAAGAATTTTCTCATAATGCCAAAACCAACGTTTTAGGAGAATCGTCTAGGAAAGATTTTAATGATCACTCCTTAGGTAAATCTTTTCGACATGTTTTTACTTGTACACATTGTGGTCGAAAAGGTCATCTTAGGAAATTTTGTTTTGATCTTAAGAGAATTCCTAGAAAATCCCATAGTAATGTAACCACGGTAGTTAAAGTTCCAACACCCCAAAATAATCATTCTTCATTAATTTGGGTTAGGAAATTCGACTTGGTTGCCTTGCAAAATAGGGTTTTTGATTCTCATTTACTTTCACATGTTTCCTCCCTTGCTAAATCTAAAGGATGAATGTGATAGTGTTTGCATACTTTAGCTTTTGTACTTCATGCTATATTCACATGCTAAATGTATGCTTGTTTAATCATTTTCTAGTCTATGCTCCATGCTTATCACATGCTAGAATTATGATCTTTTGTTTATCTTTTGTATTATATTTCCTTCATTTTGTTTGCATTAAATGAAAAATACAAAAAGAATTTTTGTTTATCATTTGGATTTTATCTCTTGGTAATTTAAACTTAATGAAAAATTCAAATGATTTTTGTTTGACTTTTGAGTATATATTATATATTTTTGGTTAAAAATTTCAAAAACTAAAAAAGATTTTATTTTGTGTGTAGTTTAGTTTGACACACTTTATGTGGCATACACTTGTGTTTGAATCCCTCCTTTAACGCTCCCACATGGCTAGAACTTTTGGTTCAGATTGTCAATCCTTAAAATGTTCTTTACCATATTTTTTATGGAGAAGTTGCATTTTGTGTTGGTCAAATGGATTCTATTTTTATATGCCTCTATTCACACATGCACGAGCTCTTTTGAAATTTAATCGTTACATGTTATATTTGAGCTTTGTGAGGTGTTCTCCTACCAATCTTGTCATCTACATCCTTGTGACCTAGGAGGACTAGTGCATGTCAAAATCCGTTGCACGTGAGATTTGTGAGAAATAAAAAATATTATATATGAATGTGCACGGGGAAGGGCTCCGAAAGGACTAAGTGATCCTTTGCGATTGTAAGCCACCGTTTTGAATGGACCTAAAAGAAATACGTGGTCCAAAGGCCTAAAAACAGAAAATGTGGCATTAACAAGAAAAATAATTTGCCAAGGCCTATGTTTGATTGATATATTCATTCAAATTTAATATAAATGCATATTGAGGGAGATTGGATGGTATATCAACGATTTGCACAATGTTCGTTTATCCTAGTTGCGTATTTCATGTCATGACTCTATTGGTTTGTAGAATCATCAATATGCTAGGCTTGTATGCATTGTGTATGTTTGTTCATTGAGTTCAATTTATATTGTCACATGAGGTTATATTCAAATGTGATGAAGTTTGCAATCAATTGAGAACTCCGTGAACATGTTTTAAGTGATTGGGTCTAAATTTAATCGTTACTAGTTCACACCCCAACACTTCCATTTCCATATGACACATTTTTGCCATACGAGTGTGAAAGACTCCTATTATATTTAATGTGTGCCATTTGTGTGTTTATATCTATATATGTGTACTTGAGTCTATTTGATATATATTATGTATACATATATTTGATATTTTGTTTAGTCTTTGCTTTGATTTCTAATCCATATATGCTTTAATTCATACTTGGTATCCATCTTATTGCATTCTTTGCTGATATCACGTGCTTAATAATTTATATATCATATTGGTATCATTTTATTGCATCCTAGTTGGTATCCGATGTTCTTGTTTGGATTAGTTGAACTTTTGTTGCCCATATGCTTTAATGTTCTCATCACTATATGCACAATTACATGTTTTAGCTTGTTATCCCATTCTTTTATCCCTTGCTTAGTTTAGAGGGTTTATATGCTTTATTTGGGGGAGATAAGTTACTGTTTTGATTCTTTAGCCTTTGTCTATTCCTGAACAAAAAGGGGGAGAATGATAGGGGGAGAAATGGTATCTAATCCTATTATTATCGTGTCTTAGTTTGGGGGAGATTTATCTTAGGGGAGACGTCTTTATAAGTATGTCATTTGTTTGATAGAGGGGAGAATTAATTTAGGGGGAGTAATTATTTAATTGCATTTAATATTTTGATATTCCTTATGCGTTTGATAGTTTGCTTGAGTGTGCAGGAATACTTCAAAATGGCAACATTCAACATCGGCAAAGATATTGATCCTTGGGTTGTTTGTGTCAAGCATTGTATTTTTATTTTGGGTGGGACATTGTTTTTGAGTCTAGTGAGCTTGACGGCCCTTTAGGATTTTTGTTTAGTTTTTGTCCCGGAATAGCCAAAGGGGGAGATTTGTAAGGACACAAATTTCCAATTGAGTCCATTGTAGTTTTTGGCTCAATTCCGGACAAAAATATTTGAGTCATAGGATAGAGTTCAAGTTTATCCATTCAAGCCTATGACGTGTTTGTTGAAGACGTAGCGGCCAAGATATTAAAGCTTCATCTAATGCCATGTGTGTTTATGCCTCGTTTCTACGTCATCAACATGGTTCCATTGCTTCTAAGGTATGAATGCATTTTTAATATATATATATATATATATAGGAGCTTGGAAAATTATTTATTGGGTGTATGTTAGAAATTTATTTTGGGTGTTAGAACTTTTTTGTAATCTTTTTTGAATTCATAATTCTAAATATTTTGTTCTCGGACACCTTTCAGTAAAAAAAATCATATCAAATCCAAAAAAAATCAGAATGACACGAAACTGGCGGCCACGCATTCGTATCGAAATTATCTAGAATCATGGCTTGAGATCTAGTTAGATAGGTCGTTCGAACGACCTCGTTCGAACGAGTTTTCAAACGAGATTTTTTTTTCTTTCTGTCTCTTCGTTAGAAGTCTCGTTCGAACGAGATTTCTAACGAAAAAACAGCGGGAGCAGTTTTAAGCCAGTTTTTTCCACTTTTTCACTACTTTGCCCCACTTCCTTTTTGACATACTTCTTAAGTGAGGGAACTAACTTTTTGAAGACAACTTTTTCACATTCTAAGAGTCTTTTGAGAGCAAAACTTTTAAGAAAAAGTTTCATGTTTTGTGTTTGATTTTTATGGATTAAACTCATCAAAAATTACATACACACCCATTTTGTTTAGTTTATTCCAAGTACCTATTGATATATCATTGCTTGGAAAGTTTTGGCACCTGGTTTTCTCTGCACCAACAAGAAGAGAGTTTGGGTTCTTCTCTACCCCCAAAAGGAGAAAAGTTTACTACGGTGTTCTCACTCGAAGAAAGGCTTCGCGTGTGGGTTGACGGTGACCATAGCCCCATCGGTGGAGTCCGAGACTGTGGAGGAGTCCACGGTTATACACTAGGCGGAGGTTGAATACCGAAGGAGCGCGTCAAGGCTTAGACGGACTCAAGTCAGTTTGTGTAAGTCCTCTTGTGTCGAGTCTTTGTAAAAACTACCATACTTAGTGAATTCGTGGCTAGGGCCGTCCGAGGTTTTTCCCATTTGGGTTTTCCTCGTACATCGGCGCGTCGTGTGATATTGTTTAATTTTATCTTTCTTAAATTACGTAGATGCATGCTTAGGACTAAAAGATAAAATTAGTTCAAAATCACAATCTATTTAATTTGGTGCAAATTTAATGTTTGGGTATGTTCAATTTAATTCAAGAGAAAAATTACTTTATCTAGATAACATACAAGTTTAACTTGAATTGGATTAATGTGTGTTTAAGTCGAAATGAAAATTGTGTGCGTAATTTTAATTTCACTTTTAGTTTAGTTTTATTTGTTTATAAGTTGGTTTGTTCTCTTTAAGAAAAGAAAATTTTAAATAACTTTTGAAAAATTAAGATTTGAACCATTTCATTATATTTGAATTTAAAAAAATTGGGGGCTTTCGCACTTTCACCCTAGGTCCGGGGCAAGGGACACATTGTATTCTCTGTAATCACTCTCCGGAGAACACAGAAATAATACTGACTGCACCACCGTAGACGTAGGCATCTTTGCTGAACCACGTACATCATTTGTTGTGTGATTGTCATTTTGCATTACTTATTTTTACTTGGTGGTTGCGTTTCTCTTATCTATTTGTGTTGCATAATAATTATCACCACAGTTAGTATGTAGTCTAAATAGTAGGTTGTAGATAGTTAGCTTTTATAATTTTTTTTTCTTTCCTTTTAATTTAGTCTAGTGTAATTAGTTAACTTTTTGTTATTTATTTTTGCTATGCTCGGTACTAACTTGTTTTGTAGATTCATTTGGACTTGCGCTTATTGGAGATCGCTCCAATTTTGGGTAATATCGTTATTTTCCTCTCTTTGTGTTGTGTTCTTAGTGCGCATTGAGGACAATACAACATTTAAGTTAGCGGGTGTGGGATATTCTATCCATTTCTTGTTTAGTCCATGGATTTTATCACATGTTAGTTACAAAGCATGTTTTTTGTTAAAAATTTCAAAAAAAAAATTCTTTTTTCTCTTTTTTGCCTTGTTTCCAATGATAAATTTTAATAAATGCCCGATCCAATAGACAACTCAACGATGCATATTCTCTATTTTATAAGTTATTAGGCTTTAGTCCTCAAATTATTGTTATTATTAATAACTTCATAAATAAAACTTTATCCATGAGCACATGCGCTTTTCTTGTTATATTGATTTGGTTTAAGATTTTTGTAACTCGGTAATCTCTTGTTGCATTGTATATACTTACACCGTGTGAGATTAGAGACTTACCTTCATTTGTGAGTGTATACAATATTCTTTCCTTATTCAAAATGTTGAATTTGTCGGTAATCTCTCTATTCTTTCATTGATCGTTCATTAATTGAGTGTATATCTTGAAATGTGTTACGTGATCATGATTTTCTTATATTATTTTGACTCGAGAATTGCGTAAACTTTATGAAATGATCATAGGCAATCTTTATTATATTACCCATATTAGCCTTAACATCACCTTTTTCCCCTCTCCAACCCCTTTAGGCCTAAATATAGCCTTTCATTTCATTACCCCAAATCCCATAACCAACTCCACATTGGAGTTTTAAACCATACATATTAATTTACATACCTTTGTTTGGAATGTTGCTTGGGATTGAATGATATTCATGTTTTATGGTTGCAATTTAAGCATATGAGAGTGAGAATGGTGAAGAAAGTGTAGTAAAAAAAAGAAAAGAAAAAAAAGAAATAAAAAAAGAGAAAAACAAAAGAAAAAATCAAAAGAAAAAATTAGAAAAAAAAGTTAGAAAAAGAAGAAAATAAAGAGAAAGAGAAAGTTGTATATGATGTATACAGTGCTCAATAAGCTTTGATTACTCTCCAATTGTTATATCTAATGCTTGTTTTGGAAATCATTTTCCAATTTTGATATTGGCCACATTCTCTCCATTATTCCAAGTTTTTCATCTTCGAACACTTTGAATCCGTACATACATTCCTTTCATTTTGTACCTTAACCTAGCCTACATTACAAACCTATACAAGCCATATGTGATCTTAGGGTAAATTTAATTTAAAGTTGAAATAGTTTTGATAATCTATGAAAATGCATTCCGCCTCTTTTAATGTGCAATATCTTTCATTGAGATTACAGTTTTTCCTTTTCTATATAGCGTTTTTCATTTGTGACATATGTGCGACCTAGTTTCCATTTACATTTACTTTTTATGTTCGCATGTTCTGTGTGTTACCTCCCTGTTTCGAGTGAATTCATTTGATGAGTGTAATGCCCGTGAGGATTGAACATATCCTTGCTTTTATGTTTACCCGGATTATTTAAGTTTTTGCCAATTCATGATTTGCATTTGCTCTCCCCCTCCCACTTTTAAAGTTTCATTTCTATGAGTTGCATTCAACCTGTTAATAACAACGGACTTATAGCTTGAATTCGTTCATTATGCTAATAACTTGTTTGAAATCTTTTTCGTTGTTGTTGAGTTTATCTCATGTTGGGTTGGGCATATTTTGAGAAAACCATTTTATATTTGTGGGTTTCATCCCTGAAAACCCTCACGAGACGAAACTCGTCCACTAGGGTAACCTAGGGGTTTAACGGCTTATTGCATACGCGAAATGCAATCGTTCGCCCGCGAAAGAGGCCTTATCTTTTTATTGCTTTTTCTTCCCATTTTTTTCTTGTATCCTGTTTTTGGTTTACTTGTAGTTCTTGTTGTTTCCTATTTTATTTCAAGGGACTATTAATGTGTAAGTTAGGGGGTGTGATACGACGCAAATATTGCTTATTTCACCTGTTAACCTATGCGTTATTAGCCCCCTCGGGTATCTTAATCCATATACTTATGCTCGTTAACCAAATAACCTCGGGTTTCTATATATACATGCTTTGCAGGGGTTAATTGAGATTTTCTTGGTATTTGGATGCTTAATATGAAGTTCAAGATGCTTTTCGAAAAAGTTTGGTCGACTTTTACAGCTTCGGGGGCATTTTAGTAATTTTAGCTTCGGGTTTGAATCCTGAGCTCTTCACGGAAGTTGAATCCCTTTGATTTCTCTTCGCGTGGCCACCGACGGTGCATGAATCCGAGTTGTATCGAAGGAGTTATGGCATTTTTAGGATGGTTTTATCTTCAAAATCAAACTCAAGGTCACATTCAAGGGCATTTTAGTCACTTCATAATTTGGTTTTTTAGCCAAATGTCTTCTTAGATGTTGTATCCCTCTGAGATATCTTCACGTAGCCTCTGACTGTGCCTAATTTCGAGTTATAACGAATAAATGACGGCATTTTCTGTAAAGTTAGACAAAGGTGATAATTGCAGACCTGTAGGTGCCAAATCGATTCGGACACCCCAAATCGATTCGGCCAAATCAATTCGGACACTCCAAATCAATTCGGTTTGAACCAGTGTGATCATTTACCATTTTCAAATCGATTCGGCCATCCCAAATCGATTCGTCCAAATGGATTCGGACACTCCAAATGGATTCGGACACTCCAAATGGATTCACTCCTGCAGATATTTTTCGTTTCTTCTTAATTACAAATTTGCCATTTTGGGGTTTTGTATAAATAAACTTTCTCTTCATTTTGAAGAATTAGCTTACATTTTACATTAGATTTAGGGTTTGTATGGGAGCTTAGGCCTACTCCGCCAATTTGGGTGTTTTGCCCATTTTTATGTATGTAAGTTTACTATTAATTTATCTTCCTTAATATATTAGTTGTTTTACCTTATTTCCTTGCTTTGTAGCTAGTTTCCATGCTTTGTAGTTAGTTTATTTCTTGTTTTTGTTAATTTAGTTGTAGGTTAATTAATGTATTGCCCTTAGATAAATAGGGTCGGGGTTGTGTGCCATCATTAATGGTTTTGAGCTCCGAAAACTAGGTTTTGTGTAAAATTACGTTTAACTGAAATCGCGCGTATCAAAGTTGGATTGTTATGCTTTTATCTTTCTTTTTCACTCAACGTTAAAGTTTATAGCGACAATATGAATTTAATCCGCGTGTGACCATTTTTGATTAAATGTTTATTCAAACAACTTTAGGTTAAATTCCTTCTTGCGTGAAGTTTATGCTTAGTTGAATATGCTCGGTTAAATAACTTTCGAGTCGGAATCTTATTTAGTAGTTATTTCGATCTGTGTGGTAGGATGCGATACCAGTGCCCGCTTTACTTTTGTGTAACGTAACTTATTCTTTTCTTTTGTCACCATTCCCAACCATCACATCTTCTTTTATTTATTTTACACTTTTATTCCTGAAGTACTAAAACAATTACCATTCTAAAATTCAATCACTCCCTGTAGATTTCTTACGATACTTGACTTACCGTTGTGCTTGCCTCGCAAGTCTAGTAGTAGCTTAGGTTTTTGCATGTAGAGTGGGAGCCGAAATTAACGACAGTGTCCCTATATGGACAGTCGATTTCCCTTGCATCAGAAACTTCCACTAATTTGTTTCATGAGAGATTAAATAATACACACGAAATATGGTTGAAGCCTCGTTATTCTATTTATAAAAAAAATTCCTTTTCAATCAATGGTATTTTAAACGCCCTGATTCTCATTTTTTTCACTTAGACCTAAATTGATCAAATGTTAAGATTTTATTACTAGTTTGTCATTTTCTTCTCAGTTTTTTAAATGAAATATCCATCATAGTCCAAGGTGGGATTGCACAAAATTTATATGTTGGAGAAATCTTGATGAGATCTATGAAAAAAATTTAATAAAGAGTAGGTAATTTGAAGTTTGAAAATTTTCATTTCGCATAGCGGTTTAAATGACATAGTGTTAAAAATGAGACAGATTCTTAACGAAAAATTGAAATAGGAAAATTAATATGAAAAAAGGACGAGGTATTAACATAAAATTAAAATAAGAAATTAAACACACCTAATTTGGAAATTGGTTTTAGGAATAATTTGGAAGCTTGAATTCAAAAGTGGATGCCTGAATAATTTATTATCAAACTCAATATGTTTTGTTTAGACCTAGAAAAATGACACACGACACAATAACATGACAGGAATTGATACAAGGTTTTAAGTTCACAAGTGTAACCTTAATGGTTTCGGATCATATTAATGACAACCCAATAATGCATGATAGTTAACGGGTAGGGTTAATATTTACCTCCTTCACCCATTAAGACCTGTTAAGACCCGTTAACATCCATTAATTCAAGTAAATAATATATATTGATGGGACTTATAAAGATTTTATGTATTTTAATGTTAATTTAAGTGTAACGCCCCTTGATTTCAAAATGTAAAACCTTTTGTAATTCAGAATTTCGAAAAAAATAAATTTTTTGAATTAATTAATTTTTATACTTAAAAATGTTTGCCTTGATTTATGTAAAATGAGCTTTTAATCGGAATGGAAATCGAGATTTAAAATTAGATATTATAACTTTTTATGTAAAAATAGGGGATCCCGGTTTGGCAGGGGAATCAAACCGGTTCGGCCTCGGCTGCAAACTGGTTCTCGCTCTAATGGCAAGGCAAAATTTTATCATTTTCTTTTAATGTTTGTATAGGACTCAAACTCTTTTATTTTCTTAAAATATAAAGGAACATATTTAGGGTTTTTAAAATGCATATTAACCGTCTAAAAAAGAAGTAGCCTTCCATGTTTTTACCTCCTCTCATCTACAAAAGTTTCATAGATCTAAACCAAATTTTGTTAAGAACATCCAAGAATGTGTATTTGCTATTTTCACGAGAGGAACGCAACCGTGCAATTAGATTTTCAAGATGACTTCTTTACAGGTATGAATACTTCTATTGTTCTCCTTAAGCGTTATGCATTTTATTTCATTTTTTTTACAAGAAAACCAAATCCATTATTCATTATAATGGTTTTTTTATCTAATGTCAAAACATCATAAATTGAAACAAAATAGTTCTCAACTATAGTGCTCTTTCAATCATTCATCTCAATCTATAATGCTCTTTCAAAGGTCTTGTACACTCAAACTTGGGGGAAGGGATTGCTTCAACTTGTCAGCCTTCTCCGAGTCATGCACACAGAGTGTTTGGAGGTGCTTGGAGCAGCGGACCTTGAACTAAACCATGTCTTTGCTTCTCTTGATCTTCACGGAACGTGCATCCTTTCTTCTTGCAGTATGAAGAAAATCCTTGATCTCGTGGATTTGCTTTGGCATTTTGGTTTGTGGAGTTGGCAAGTTTCAAACCCTAGCTTTGCGTTATGCGTTTTAGATATTGCCTAAACGTTAATAAATGATGTTTTTATTAAAATAAAATAGGAAGATTAATTAGGAAAAGTGAAAGTAATTACGAGGCCATTTTTATAAAAAAAATTATAATATGATTTAAGACTCTAAACAATCGCATGCTTAGATTAGAGGGTTGGATTACGATAGATTTGTGGGGCGTTTCATATGTTAGAATAAAATATAAAATTAAAATAATGTTTTGACTCGTATAATGACGATATTGATGTGTAGATTGTAGAATGAAATTTTTATTATGAAATATCGTGAATATGCATGTTAAAGTGGAATCTTGTGTTAACGAGTAAAAATTATCACTTCAATGGAAATCTTGGAAATTTGTTAAATGGTCTGACTTTTAATAGACTTTTTTAATTATATAAATTAAACGGACATAATTTGGATGATATTAACCGGAAAGTTAACTGAAAGAATCGTATTGATAATTGAAAATATACTTATGATAATATTGCTTGTATTAATATTTTGACATAGTGGGGACGTTTAGATTTTGGGTAATTATACCTTTACCCTTATTTTTAGGTTGCTTGCAAGGTATTGAACTAGTAGCTAGGCCTCGTTGTTGTTAACACTTTCTACATATGGGACTAGAGAGCGTAGATTTTTACGATGGGTATTTCTTAGGTACAGATAAGTAGTACACCTTTCCATTGTTCCGTTAGCCTGGGTGCAAGACTAGGTGATAATTGTATGTCGGTATTCTTCCTAGGGGATAGACTAGGATACACTTATGGTTTGGAGATCTTAAGGTATGGGACTAGGGATGGTTTAAGCATTTAATATTCATATATAGGGTGGGGCTTTTAGAAAATAATAAACTTGATAAAATAAGGAACTAATGCCTAAGACAAAGAATGGGTATTAAAAATGAATTTGCGTCGCCAATAAGTGCAATGTTAAAAAAATTGGGTTGGCTAAACTATACCAAAATACATAAAATGTCACTATTCACCCGACTAGCGTTCTCACGGTAAAAAACTGTGATAACAAAATTGGAGCAAGGGGTATAATTAGACATATTTAAGTGTTGAGGGTAGGATAGGCATTGCACACATGTGCATGGGATGGGTTTGGTGATGTAATAAGGGAGGTTAGAGGGTATTTTGGGAAAAGGGATAAAGTTTTAAACATACGTGGGTTTTATGTTCTTTTATTTGGTTTTATATGGGGTCTCAAAACACTTAGAATCGGGAAAAAATGGAATGGGTCTTTCTTTGTGGGTTTTTTAGAGGAACTTGGGTAATGGGTTTTGATTGGTTGAAGTGGGTCGGGGTGCTTCTTGGGTTAAGGCAAGATGGTTTGGGTTGCTGGTCTCGCGTTAAAAATGGGTAAGGGCAAGTCGTGTATGGGTAGGAGCTGCTGGGTATAGGGTTTGAATTGGTCGGAGCTAGTTGGATATGTAGCAGGTGGTAATGGTCGAATGGGTAGTTAGTCACCGAATTAAATGGGTTTTTCGGTTAGGGATGCCAAGGGGTTGAACGGGTTATGGTCTTGAGCAAACAGGTACCTAAGTGTTTAAGACTCAACCTAAAAATAAAATCAATAGAACTAAGAAAATAAAATCCAACAAAATTAAAAACTAAAAATTAAAATCCTAACCTATTAATAAAAGACTCAAATAAAATAAAATAAAATAATAACAATAATAATAATAATAATAATAATAATAATAATAATAATAATAAAACTATACTAATAAAATTAAAAACAAAGAAAATAAAATAAATAAATATTAAAAACAAATAAAATAAAATAATTAAAAATCTCATAAAACGCACACCTATTATATTTCCATAAAAAAATATAAAAACACACGATGCATAATAACACACCATAATATTAACAATTACGAACTTTAAAACCAAAAATATAAAATAATACAAACATACTCACGCACATTATATTTACATAAAATAATAATAAAAATGACTAAAAAAATATATGAATATAAAAAATAATAAAAATAATACCACACGCACTAGGGGTTTGGGATGGTTTGGTCTTAGGTTCGAGTTTGGGCAATTGGTACAGAAATTGGGTTTAGGCTCTTTTAACTACATTAATGACACATTTGACTTAAAACAAATCTTGTAAATCTGCAAGTGCAAATATACCTACAAGATTAACAGATACGAGTACAAGACCAATTTTACCGAGAATTAGCAATTAAAAATCGTCTATTTGGGATTTTATTTTAACACTTTTGGGCGCTTATCAAATAAATACACACACGTATGTGTGTGTGTGTATATATATATATATATACATATATGATTATATATACATATTTAGTAGGACGCATGAGAAGCCTCCAAATTATCCATTCTCATTTCTCAGAATTTTACAATTTTTACAATAAAAAAGACACGTGTCTCTTAAATAATAATCACCAATATCCCACTGCCGTATTTTCTCAAACTACTCCTATAATCTCTCTCACACTTTATCACCCTCTTTCACTATTAGTTTCTTAAATAATAAAATATAATGAATAATCGAAAAAATCAAAAGGGGATAGATAAAAGAGAAAAGTAGTATCGATAGCGTCATCATCTTAAAACTCGATAGTACTATGCGAATTTCCATCATTAAATTCCACCGTAGAACATTTGGTACATATTATATGTGAGTTTGTTATGTAAGTTTGACATTTTTACCAACATCTAATGTGTTTGCATGTAATTGATGTTTTTGTTGGGTTTTGGTATCTAGATGTTGCGATAATGAATTCTTTCACAGCGAAGGAACTTAAAGTAGTTGTTAAGCAGGAGGTTAATGAAGTGGAGTACTTGAATATGGGCCATCCCCACATTTCGTGGTATGTTCCTTTGTTTTGGATTTCTTGTCACAAAATTAAATGGAAAGAGAGAAGTAGGCCTTTCGTCATTCTCCCGTTCCCTCATTTAGTCACCTTGAGACCCTCATTTGAACTTTCCATGTTGCCTCGTACCTCCCATTGCCTCATCCCTCCTGCTACAAACCTTTCCATGCTACACACACACGCACACTAAAACATCATTTGAGATGTTTTCATTTTTTGAGCTTTTAGTTTGTCAAGGTTTAGTTATGCAGCCGCCATATGGAGATCTGAATACAAGTAATCTTTATCTCTCTCTCTCTCTCTCTCTCTCTCTCTATATATATATATATATATATATATATATATATATATCTTTATCTATCTATCTATCTATCTATCTATCTATCTCTCTTATACACACATAAACTGAAACATGGTTTTAGTTTGAGATGTTAGTTCAATGTTAATTTTGATGTTAGATTTGTACATTTGACACATTTGTTAGATGTTAATTGTGATTTCTAAATCTCAAACCAATCAAACTTTAAATTGCCTAAAACTCTGAAAAATACCTCCGGATAGCATCAGTCGGCACAGATCCAAACAAAATATGGTGCCGACGTCCACCTTTTTGCTTAGATCTGAACTTGGCCTCGTCCAAATAATTTTTTATTCCCGCTAGCCCCTCTGAATTTACCGACCCATTTTGGCCCATATCTGGCTCAAAATCCCTAATTTTTTTACCCAGATCCAATTGAGATTCGGTTCCCGGCCAATTTTCTAGATATGCTATCAAAGGTCCTACACTACTCCATCAGTTAAAACGGGGGGTTCAGATCTACAAAGAAATATGGAGTTTATATAAGTTTTAAGATGAAATAGTATTTTGATTGTAAATCCATCCATAATACTATAAGAGCTCGTATGGCGAGCCAATTCCAAGACTTGGAATTGGAATTAGAATTAGAATGTCAATTTCAATTCCGTGGAATTAAAATTGGCCTTCCAATTCTATTTTCATGGATTGGAATTAGATTGTCAAATGGGTCCTAAATGCATTATTACTTTTTTCGAATATATGTACAGAAAAATTGCCTAAAGTAGTTCATAATTTTATTAATTTATGGCAAATTAATAATTCAGAGATTTATGCCATTAATTTAAAAATGCGACCAAGATTCATACTTTGGTTGGTTGATTATTTTTAAATGATTGCAGGTGTGGGGGGGGGGGGGGGGGGAGTGATGCGGGCATCAAATGTCTTGGAAAAAATTATTCGAGTGCCATTTATTTTATTATTATATTGTGCTTCTTTAAGTTTTAGTTAATATGCCTTAAGATAATAATATTGAGTCCGTGGATGTGGGATTCCTCATTTATTATAGTTTTGCCTAATGTTTAAATATTGAGGCGAAATTGGACTCTTTTGTTAGAAGAACCTTTTGGTTGCAAGTTATTAGGAATGCATCAATAAATCGTAATGATGATAAAAGAATATTTTTACTTTGTTATAAACTCTTGAATTAAATGGATGTTTTGAATTTCAGGTCCATTAGGAACTACTATTTTATAGTGTAATTTCGGTAATATGATAGTTTACCAACACTTATGTCTTACGATTGCTTTTTCATGATAATTTTAGTTGTTTTGTACGATAATATGATAGTTTTAATTACTTATTTTGAATAAATATGACTGGTTTTTTTACTAGTGAGAGCAAGCCTTACGATTGATCATTATGTTTTAGTTTGACATTTTCCGTTACACCCCACTTTACCATTATCTACGTTCTCAAGGCTTATATTGAAGATAAGTTAGTGACCGAACACATCAATCGAAGATCAAATAATTAATTTCGTCACTACAACATATGAAGAAGGTATATGAAGTTGATTTTGTGTTATCGTTATGTTAAGGGTTATTTTAAAAAGTGTTTGAAAAATAAATATTTTTTCAAAAGTTTTTAAATCAAAAAAATTATTCCTAAGGCATCTCATTACAAAGAGAATATTCTTAGTATATATACACACGTAGGTGTGTGCCTCAAATACCTCCAAAACCCAAATTGTAATTTCTCGGATTTTCTACTTTTTATCTGCAACTACATGTGTATATTATATATACACATGTAGTTCACATGTTCAAGAAGACGGATCCAAATATCAAGCAACTTCAACATGTTCTACGACTTTACGTAAGTTTGGTATAGTTATTGTTTTGGATTTCGCAGATTTTTTACTAAGTATTGGGATAATTTTATAAACTGATTTTTTACAAAACGAGACAGTTTTTCGAACAGATTTTTGAACTCAAAAACATTTAAATTCTAGCCACGCATTGTTCAAATAAGATGGAAATCTCGTTAGAATAACCTGCAACTCGTTATAAGTTCGTTTGAAGCATTTATCAAACGAGGGCTTAATGTTTTGGATCTCGTTAGATAGGATCTCTATGTCATTCAAATGACATGTGCATGTCCTTAGAATGATGTAAGGATCTTGTTCGAACGACGTTATGCCGCCTCAATTTTTATGTCCGCCTATAAATTCAAGCTTCGTGTAGGTTTTTCTTTAAGACTTTGCATTTACGAATATTGTAAAACTGCTACTTTAAGTCTTCACTTTTAAATAGGAAAAACACTTTTTAATTCACACTATATTTCCCACATACTGTTGTGAATAATCTTTGGAACCCAAATCACTTCTATATTGAAGTTACTCTTGTGAAAAAGGAGTCTTCACTTCTGACCTTGTAGAGAAGGAGTCTCTAGTGGTGATCATTATATTTTTGAGGGAATCATTGCTAACAACTGCGAACATTGTGGGTTCTTGCGAGAATTCATTGCTGAAGAAGACGAGAGTCACATGCGGGAGATTCATCTGTTTGTATTTCTCTAATTGTAGTTGTAAGTTGCGATTTGTAAAAATTTAGTGAAATAACAGGCTTTTGCCTTTGGTTTTTTTCCTAAAATTGTGTTTTCTTTACATGCTTGATTTGAGTCACACGGTTGCACATTCGAGGGTTAATAAGAATTAAAATTTATTAGTGGTATTAACATCAAATTAAATAAATTTACTCCATTAGAGAATTATGCACTATCAAATTAGTATCAAAGCTTCCCTGCGTTTACAAATTAGCATCAGAGCCTATTGCAAAAATTTACTGTGTGATATTTTTTCACAAAATATTTTTCTATTATATGAATTGTTTTGAAAATTGATTTTGAAACATTACAATTTTTCTGATGGTTAACTTATATAATCGGATGCCTTTCTTTGATGTCACAAATTATGCATATTGTAAAGCATGTATGAGATATTGTTTAAAAGCTATTGGTGAAGGCTCGCTTGTGAAAGAGGGTGGAATCCTCTTACTATCACGGTTAGGAATGACATTAATCCCAAATCTATTTCTGAATGGATAGATGAGGAATTTAAATGGAGTACCTACAATTCCTGCGGTCTTAGTGTTATTGCTGAATCCGTCACCCCTAACGATTTCTACCGTATCATGATGTGTTCCACGTCAAAAAAGGCATGGGGTACCCTCCATCTCACTCACGAGGGTACCAACATTGTAAAAGCGTCAAAGCTTCAAATTTTGACAACCCAATTCGAAACCATCACGATGTTAAAGTCTGAGAGTTTCAGTGAGTTTTATGCTAGATTGTCGAACATTGTGAACACTAGTTTTAATTTGGGTGACAAAATTTAGGAGTCGAGAGTCGTGAAAAATATTTAGAGGTCACTCCCTTCCTGATTTATTCCTAAGGTTACCGTGCTTAACTCTTTAGGGGTTTTAGACACTCCTAGGTTAGAAGAACTCATAGGAAACCTTTAAACTTATGAGGTATATATGTTCCCCAAAACTAATAAGTCTAAGGATATAGGGATAGCTTTAAAGACTCAAATTAAGAAGAAGAAGAAGAATACGAAGAAGAAGAAGAAGAAGAAGAAGAAGAAGAAGAAGAAGAAGAAGAAGAAGAAGAAGAAGAAGAAGAAGAAGAAGAAGAAGAAGAAGAAGAAGAAGAAGAAGAAGAAGAAGAAGAAGGAGAGAGAGAGAGAGAGAGAGAGAGGGAGAGATAGAGAGAGAGTTTGTGAGTCTAAATCTGAGGGTGAGGTTGAATTCTATGACTTAGCCTTATTTGCGAAATTTTTTAAAAAGTTTCTCAAATTATCCAAAAACAATTCTTCCAATAAAAAGAGTTTTGAGAAAAAAAAAAGAATGAGGTTAAGGATAGCGGTGAGAAATAGGATGATATAAGGTGATATGAGTGTGAGGGCAAAGGGCACAAGGCGTTTGAGTGTCCCACTATACTAAAGAGAAATGTCAAAGAGATTACTCAAAAAGTCAATCTTAGCGATAGTGACATTGAGTCAGTTGATTCATGGGGAGAATCACCACATGAATAGTGCATTACTTTCATGCCTAGTCACGTGAGTACTTCTAGTTTGTTCCACAATGATGAGGACACTTGTAAATGTGAGACACTCGATGATGTTTTGACCCATTCGAGTGAGTATGATAATGAGATTACAAGTGAGGGAAAGGGGGATCTCCAAAAATCATTTAGTGATTTGTACACCGGGACATTGAAGACAAAAAATATTAATAAGGAGTTGTCTCTTAGGGTGTTAGATTTGGAGAGAGAGGTATAAGTTTTGAGGGTTTGTGATGCATCGACTAGTCAACTTTAGAAGGTGAAGGTTTCTTTATGTGAGCAGTTGATCGTCTTAGGCTGAGAAAAGAGTGATTTGACCAATATTATGGCTAGTCTTACGGAAGATCTTCAATCTTCATTGGAGACTCGTGAGAAACTTGAAACCCGTGTATCCTAACTCGAGAGAGATCTCGAATGTGCCCAGGAGGTCAAATTTACTTTAGAGGATACATCTAAGAAGGTAGGAAAGATGCTCCTCGGTCCCGCTTTAGGTAATGTTGAGAGGCTAGGAATAGGTTATGATTGTGCGTCCATTTCCCATGCTGCACCCAAAACGGTTTTCGAGTTTGTAATAGATCCATATGTATCTCAACCTAACCCACCTAGGCATCTATTTCTCCATAGGAGAGAGCGTCCTAGACATTTTGCGAGAGGTGTACCAAAGCCCGTTTATGTTTGTTCCCATTGAAAGTAAAGAGGAAAGCTAAGGGAATTTTGTTTTAAGTTAGGTAGTGTGTCACATAGGTATCTTCCATAATATACTACTACACGTGTTCCCACATGCACTCCCACACATGTTACTCTGCATGCTCTCTCACATCACATGAGATATTTTGAGAATTTTAGAGAGCAAATTGAGTATTTAGTCAAAACTTCACATGATTTGATGGATGTTTTTCATAGGATGTCACCTCCTTTGAGAACACCTACGGACCTAATGATTGAGGTTTAGACTTATTTGCTAACATATGATGCTTTTCATGCTTATATTAATCATGCCTATTTCTAGTGTGTACTACCATTGTATTTAGCTTTTTCCATTTTGATATAGTTTTCGTAAAATCCAAAACGAGTTTTATTTTTCTTGAAATTTTTTGAAAAAATATAAAAAGATTTTTGGTTTCTTTTTAGAAAAAGTGAAAAAGCCAAAAAGATTTTATTTTTGATATATTTTTTGAAAAAGAAACAAAAAAAGTTTCTTATTTTGTTTACACCATATATGGATGGACATTTAGGATTGCCAAGTCACAATATCATTCCATTATCTACGTGACTTTTTGATAGTGTTTTGAGACACAACATCATTTCATCTATGTGATTTATAATGTGTTAGGGTCATTGAGATGTGATTAGCTATTACTTTCTACATGTTTGACTCATTGTATCCTTTAATACACACATGAACGAATTTATTTGAGTATTGCACTTGTCTATCACATGTTGGTCAAAATATTGTCATCTCAATCATGCCTTTAAAATGAACCAAATGCCATAAAATGAAATAATGAAAGTAGTGCTTGTAAGAACAATTGCCTGTATTAGAAAAATTAAAATTATATCTTCGTTAAATGTGTTATATTTAAAGCAATGGAATCGGGTTATGAATTACAGGTTGTTTTTGCTTGAATAGCCACCATTTGCAAAAACAAAAAGATCCTAAAAGATTAAAGGCACATAAAAATAAAAAATATAAAGTGACAGGAAAAATTCAAAGAACATTGATGCTTCGCTACATATGAGCATTCATTTCTTGAAAATAAAAAATTGAGAGAAAATATTCTATATGTGATTTTTTGAGGGAGTTTAGTCAAAGATCAATGAGTTTGCACGTCCTGAAAAAGTCTCATAAAAGCATTACATAGTTTTGGGCGTTATTGGTGTGAAAATCATTTTAGACTTTGATTTGTTGATTAGAATAAGTCGATATCATATGAATTCAACATTTTTACACCTAAGGAAGACTTTGAGTTCATTCGTTAGGAGTATCTAAAATTCATCGTGCACATATGTTATGATTGTTTTAGTTGATTTTGCTATTGCATTTGTTCCCACGCATTCATTATATTCACGACTTGGTCATCTTAGTGTTAGTTCATGGTGGGTGTTGTTTTTGTAAAATTATTTTTACTAAAAAAATTGAAAAATCTAAAAACACACTTGAGTGGAGGCGTATAGCGTACAAGTCTCAAGTGTGTTTTCATGTGGTATTAGAGCTAGACTTTAAAAAGATCTATTTTTATAAACTGTTGTTAAATTCATTTTACCTTGTTTTAATGGAAGATTCTAGTCAGTTGCTTAGGTTAGAAAATTTCAATAACAAATTTTCCCTATTAGAAAATTATAGTGGTAGCATTTATTCAAGGCACATTAGGAGACGATATTTGGGATTTAATTGAAAATGGTTATAAGCATCCTACTATTCCTGTAGCAGAAGGTAGTTATATTTTCTAGGACTCCAAATAAAACAAAGTAGTGATGGCTTGTTTATATCGCAGTCTAAATATCCAAAGGATTTAATTGTTAAATTTGGACTTGAGCATGCTAAAATCCCATCTACACCAATGGCCTTAAAAACCAAGTTATTAAAATCAGAAAATGGCTCAGATGTATATCCTACATTATATCGTAGTATTATTGGTAGTTTGTTGTACTTAACTGCTTATAGGCCTGATATTCAATATGTTGTCGGTATTTGTGCATGGTTTCAATCCAATCCAAAGGAGTTTCACCTTACTTGTGCTAAAAATATTTTATAATATGTTAAAGGCACAATTTATTATGGAGTTTGGTATACAAATGACTTATCAAGTGAGATAGTTGGGTACTGGGATGCGGATCGGGGCGGTAGCACAGATGATTGGCGTTCTACTTCGGGTGGTTGTTACTATTTAGGACAGAATCTTATAGGATGGTCTAGTAAAAAGCGGACTAGTGTTACTTTATCAACTGCCGAATCTGAATATATTGCTGTTGGTGCATGTTGTGCTCAGCTAATATGGATTAAACAGATGTTATTTGATTATGGTATAATTAAGTCCAAATTTCACCTTTACTGTGATAATGAGAGTGCTATTTGCATAGCTAAAAATCATGTCCAGCATAGTAGGACGAAGCACATTAATATAAGACATCACTTTATCAAAGAGTTAGTAGGATAGAAAGAGATTTATATAGAACATATTTTTACCGATAAACAATTCACTAATCTGTTTACAAAACCGTTAGATAAACCTAGATTTGAAAGATTGATACAAATGATAGGAATGATAGTACTCAATGATTAGTTTGTGTTTATTCTGCATCGTGATTACTAGATCTCTGAGGTTTTAGGATAAAGATATCTACTAATAACGGTATCTCTTAAAACCATGTTTAATGTAGGAGACATTTATTTTGCAATTTATAAACATTTATTTTTTTCTTACCATTGCCTAATTTAGCTAAAATAGGGGAGAGTTGAGTACATGTTCATGTCTTGTTTGTTGATATTGTTTCTTACATATTATTCTGTCATTTTATTTCTGCAAATTTATTTATATCATTTAATAATTCGGTAGAGCAAGTGCTACTAACTTGATTTCTAAACAGAAAGGCATTTATGTTTTGCAGGTTTTCTCGTTGGTCGTCACGAGTTGAGTCTTTTGTTTTCTAGGATGGGTGGGTAGTTAGAAACACCTTTGTATAGGACATTCGAGGAATTTTCTTACCTTAGTATATCATTTGATATACTCAAGGGTTTGGTCAAAATTAGTCCAATAGGGGAGTTTGAAGGTTTCTATATAGATCATTCTTAGGGTTTGTGTTTCGTGCTTTAGCTAGATAGACCTTCAGCTAGTTGGACTTAAATTTTGACAAGATTTTTATGAAGTTAGGGTGAGTCTAGTTACCTACGCCAAGCTCCCTACGAAAGTCGACACCAACTCCGCATTATCATTCCGATCTTCGATTTCAGCCAGTCATGAAAGGTTATTTTCTCACACCCTATTCTTTTGGCTTATATGATTAATTTTTGTTTGTCATGTAGGACACCACACGACACTGCATTTCATCTTAATATGACTAATGATTGTGTGTGGGTTTTATTAAAAATAATTTTTAAAAAACTGTTTAAAATGTAATTTGGAATTTATGTCAGTAAACATTTTCATAAAAATAATTTCCAGAATTAATATGGACAGTTTAACAATTTTTTAAATAAAAATATATTGTGATCTTGTATTACATATGTTTATTATTATATAATTAATAGTTGTTGATGTTTTGTGGCTACTATTTATATCTGTTGGCGTGTAAGCCTATTACACAATTTGACCATTGCCTTAAAATGTGTGTACAATCTTAACACACGATTAATATATATTAAACCAGTCTGGGATTCATTTTTAAAATGATTCACCGTTCTCTTTAACATCCAGCTGTAATATCCGCCCACTGTTTTTGACCAAATTAAAAGTTGATTTTCAAAACCCAAACGGATCATATTTGTTTATTACAACAATGACGCATTATCAGCAACAATAATATTCATTCACGAGTGTTTGATACGCAGTCCTCTTGGTTGGTTACAGCCGGCGTTTTAATCTTTCAAAACGGTATCGTGTTAGCAATACCAACCCTTTGTTTATCTTTTAGCGCCCACGGTTTCTTTCTTAATTGATTTCCATTTCTAAACCAAACGCCATAATTTTATAAGACGGTATATCACGTGTTTGGAGTGTATAACAGGTGTATACTATGTGTCTCAATTTTAAACTGCTTGTTTATGTTTCTCTTTGAGTCACACGATCATATTTTTATCTACGGGTGAGACTCATATTTTCACAATCCATGTGTGTTTTATTTACACCGATCAGCACACATCTCACAACTCTATAAATTCAGCCCTTTGGGTCTCATATTTTGGAGTCCGAGAAAAATAATTTTTGAGCCGAAACTCTGCCAAAAAATTTTATATATAGAGAGAGAGTAAATACAATAGATTATACAATGAAGATTGGACAACTCTCATTTTGAATCTGTGCTTACATTTTTTAAGAGTAAAAATTATTTGTAAGTGATTCCTCTCATCTTTGTGTGTTTTATTTAGATCAGACTCTAGATTTATTAATCTTGATAATAGTACACACAAAAGGTTGCTGAAATAATATTTTATTTATGTGTATAATATTTCGATATGTTCATACATTGATATATAAGTTCTTATTGGTTTGTTTTTGTCAAGAAAATATATAGAAAGTGTTGCATGTATGTGTTGGTATTTTCTAACCCTTCACACATATTGTTGACACAAGTAGTTATTGAGACTTGATTTGTGTGTAATTTTCAGATTTGTTGTTGTAGTCCAAATTGAACACTCTTCACACACGAAATTTTTTGTGTATTCTGAGTTTACATTTTAAAGCGTTTTGTTCTAAAAATTAAAAATAAAGTAAGGTTTTTCTTAATATCATTTATATCTAATTTAAGGTTTAGGTAGTTGAGCCTAAAATATTGAGGACTTGCGCATATAAGATTAATTTCAAGAAATTGGATTGCTGAAATTCTTGACATATTTGGACTAATCTGAAAATAAATTATTTAAATCTATTTATGTAACAAAATTCTTAAGAACTTGAATATTAGGTTGTTAGATTAATTTTGTTTTAATCTAAAATGGATTTGTATTATTAACTTATGCTTATATTGCTATATTCATTAGTCATATATTTGTGTTCCTGATTGTGCTTGCCTTATTTGAATATATTTGTGGCACAACTTTCTTTCACGCACTTAGAACACCATATTCACGTCAGCACAAACTATTGTAAATATTGTCATATCTGATTGTTCTTATTTTTTAATAAAAAAAATTCTGAAAATCAGTTTAAGTTAAGGCATCTTGATTTAAAAGAAACAAAGAACATAAGATTTGTTCTTGAAATCTACGATATCACGATATCTGAAACTTGTTCCATTGCATTCAATTTGTATAATTATGTGTGTGTGTGTGTGTGTGTGTGTGTGTGTGTGTGTGTGTGTCATCTAGGATAACACACCGCACACAAATACTTCACTAAGAACTAGGACACAATAGGCACTGAGTTGAACCTGAGATAAGAAGAGTAAGAGGGAGAAGCTGTGACGTGAAAAACTCAAAGTCAACAAGGACAGACTAAAGGGAGATCAGAAGAAGCAACCAGTAAGAGATTGTTCTAGGTGAGGTACTAGCTACATCTATCTAATTTACGTTGTTTTTTTTTATGTTTGTATAATCGTTCCTATTTCGTTTTGATTTTAGTGGAAGTGGACTAGGTTGACTCTTAGGAGAGTCCGTCGTTTTTCGAGGGAAGGGTTTTTGTGACGTAAAATAAATACCATGTGCTTTACATTTTTCGCATCTCACCTCACACGAAAAAGTAGGTTTAAATAATTAGAAACCCGCCTAAAAGCTTAATTGATTATTATTCTGTAAATCACTTAGGTTAATCTTAGATAATAATCTGGACTGTTAATATACTTTGCAAACTTAAATCTGTTTTAGTAAAGTTAACAATTCAATAAAAGTTTGAATTGGTCCCTTCTAGATTAACCTATAAAACTCGTAGGTAAATTTTGTTTACTCGACAACTGTTTTACTTCCATACTTGAGTCTTGTATGCTATAACCCCCACTCAAGTATTTTCAAAATCAAAAATAGTTTGTGGAGATTTTGAGATTATCATTGCATGAGCATATTTGATATATGTTTGTGATGATTTGTTATGCTTGTTGTGACACACTCCGATTTATTATTTTTTATTTCTTTTCCTAGTCTATTTCGGACAAATAAAAAGGGGGAGAACGAATTATGAATTATGGGGGCGTGAGTGTTTGATTTATGGGGGAGAATTTATTTGATTTTTGAGTTTTATTCTATTTCAAACTCAATACGTCACGAAGGTATATTTCTTTATCTATTGTGTACAGGTACAATTTGATGAGCATATGAAATGTACACATAAGACAAAGCTCCCAAAAGAATATCAGGAGAAAGCAAGAGATTTGAAGATTTGAAAATGTTAAAGATTTTGAAGGACTTGCACATGTTTAGTATCTTTCCATTTTTGGGCTTCTGGGAGTGTATTATAATTGTATAGGATTTGTTGGATAATTAGAATTTTTATTTTGTACCGGAATAGCCATAGGAGGAGATCTATAAGGGTAAATTTTCTGCCATTGTCCCTAGCATCTAGGTATTGTCCATAGATGGCGTATCCCTTTTTGTCATGTCACTTCACGTTCACACATTCAAGAAGACGGATCTGAATATCAAGCAACTTCAACATGTTCTACGACTTCATGTAAGTTTGGTATAGTTATTGTTTTGGATTTCGTAGATTTTTTACTAAGTATGGGGAGATTTTTATAAACTATTTTTTTGACAAAATGAGGTAGTTTTCGAATAGGTTTTTGAACTTAAAATTTTTATTAATTTTCACCATGCAAAGTTCAAATGAGATGGAAATCTCTTTAAAATGACCTGCATCTCGTTATAATGTCATTTACAACATTTATCAAACGAGGTTCAAACGAGGGCTTATTGTTTTACATTTTTACATCTCATTAGATACGATCTCTATGTTGTTAAAATGACAAATGCATTTCCTTAGAACGTTGTAAGAATCTCATTCGAATGATACTGCACCATCTTAATTTTTGTGTCATCCTAAAAATACCTTCTTCATGTAGGTTTTTCTTAAAGACTTTGAATTTATGAAAACTGCAGAAGTGTTGCTTTAAGTCTTCACTTTTAAAAGGGGAAAGCACTTTTTAATTCACATAATCTTTCATAAATAATTTTTTGAATCATCTTTGGAACCCAAATCATTTCTATATTAAAGTTACTCTTGTAAAGAAGGAGTCTTCACTGCTGACCTTGTAGAGAAGTAGTCTATACTACTGATCTTTTGATTTTCATGGGAAGCATTGCTGACGACTGCGGCATTGTGGGTTCTTGCAAAAATTCATTAATGAAGAAGACGAGAGTCACATGTGAGAGATTCGTCGGGCTATATTTCTCTAATTGTATATGTAAGTTGTTAATTGCAAAAATTTAGTGAAATAAAAGGTTTTTCCTTTTGTTTTTTTTCCCCAAAATTATGTTTTCTTTACATGCATGATTTGAATAACATAATTGCATGTTCTAGGGTTAATAAGAATTAAAATTTATTTGTGGGATTAACATGAAATTAAATAAGTTTACTCCATTAAAGAATTGCACACTCTCACTATTTGTGAAGAGGAGACTGAATGTCAATGTCTCAATGCTAGGGGAAAAGTTATATACCATTCCCATAGGAGATTTTTACTCCATGATCATAGTTTTGGATTTGAGAAAGGTTCCAATTTTTTTACCAGGCGGGGTTAAGAATAGGCTACCTTTGAGAAAACCTTTTGGTTTAAAAATTGGGAGTAAATCTCCTAATTTTGGACCTAATATGCCAAGAAAGAATCCTAAATTGACGAATGTTGAGCATAAGAAGCCCCTAATTGGGAATGAACTGAGACAAAAAAGGCATGGTCTAGGAGGTCAATTTTATTTGACTCAAATTATTATAAGGGTAACCTGGTGCTCATGCATTGGATGTAATGCATGCAGAGGAGAACATCACCGAACATATTATGGGCACATGCCTTGGGGGGTCATTCGAAGGATGGAGAAAATGCATTACATGACCTTAAATCGTTGAAACTCAAGTCACAACTATGGTTAAAAGAAGATAGTAGCGGAAGGAAAATAATATCCCCTAGTGCAATTACTTTGATGAGTGAGGAAAGAAAGGTGCTTTTATACACAATATATAATTTGAAATTTCCCTCTAATTTTCCATCCAACTTGCAAAGGATTGTTAATTATGCCACCCACGTTTTACATAAGTTCAAGTCTCATGATTGGCATGTGATCATGTAATTGGTTCCTTTGTTGTTTAACACTATTTCTCTAAGCATAAGGATTTGCGGAGGGACATTATTCAAATTCGAATCTGCTTCACAGTGTTATGTGAAAAAGTAGTCAATCGAAAGCACATAGTGGTCGCAAAAGTAGCTATAGCTGAAGCGATTTGAATGTTAAAGAAGTACTTTCCCCCATTATTTTTTACATAAGTATTCACTGTTGTTACACTTATGTGACGACGCACTTCTTTGCAGCCTAGCTAGATATCTATGTATGTACCAGTTTGAAAGGTTAATGAAAGTTTTCAAATATTATATTAAGAATACAGGAAACATTGAAGAATCAATAGTAGAGGAATACATCACTGCAGAGTCATCACTCTTCGCTCGGGAATATATTCCCGACCCGGGCATTATAGATGACAGTGATGAGTTCATCGATGAGGGTGTTCATGTAATGGGAAAACGAGTGCAATTAAAAAGTAACTCGTTATCTATTCGAAACTCATGAAGATGTCAAAGAATGGAAAAAGTAATTTTATGTTGTCGTTTACATTATTTAAACTTTTTTAGTTAATCAACTTCATAATACGTTCATCACAATCAATGTAGGAAATATGATGCATGTGAGAACAATAAAAGACGAACAATTATGGCACAGTCAGACAACAAATTTAGGCTATGGGTGTCATACAAGTTAATTATTATGAGAATGTCTCTTACAAAAAGACATATTACACGAAAGCTTTAAAACTAAACTAATTAATTTATCTCTAATCTCAGATCTTAAAAATGGGTGATGCGACATTAAGGCTTGCTCGTCTAGCCAACAGACCTAATTTCATGTCATATGAGTATAAATATTATCGATTGAATGTTTATGTATTTTGTGCAAGGGTATACAAGAAAAATACAAATGTACAGAACTCGGGCATTTCATATAAGGCTTTTACTAATTTTCGAACGAGTGCAAAAGATAAAAATCTCGTTGAAACTAAAATGACTTAAAATGGTTCCATTCAAAATGTATTTGAATTAAACTATATAAGCTTAAAAGAGGTTATGTTTTACTATGATTGGGTAAGGGTTTAGGATAAAAATGCTTGTAAATTTGATTCAGTTACCAATTTAATCATGGTTGACTTGTCCAAGATGAAGAGCAAAGACCATGTGCGCGATGAGCCGTTGTTTGTGATTTTCAAAAGGTCAAGCAAGTGTTTTACCCGGAGTATATCAACAATGAACCGTGGTCAATCATCTTACATGCCAAAGCGTCTAACCAGTAACGTGGATGACTTGGCTGCTCCTGCCGAATATCAATCCATTTTGGATGATTACCCGAATTTGAAATAATTCTTAGATTTTTAATAAGTATTCCAATAGGTTATTGTAACGATTATTAGTTTGGTTTATGATATGGATTGTAATCTTCTAGTGTCATTGTTAGTTTGTATTCTTCTAGTGCTTTATTATTATTGGATGACAGTTTAATGCTTTATTCATTTGGATTTGATCTATTTGGGGGGATTTGACTCAATCTTTGCTGGTGTGACACCCCGACTAATTAAATACCGGGTAGCTACTCCTTCATTAAATTAATTCAAAATGCCAAGTTGGCTCAGTTAATAGCATCACTGTCGAAAATATTTTTATTATTACTATCCACCTAGTATTTAAAAAGTAAGTGCCAAATTTTAATTAAAGTCTGATTATCATGCAACAAGTGTAATGAGGAAATAAATACACCATTCACCATACTGAAGTGAAATGAATAACCATCACAATAGCGTAAATAAAGTCTAGAGGAAAACTCCTCACTACAAATCCCACAACTGAAAAGTAAACTGAATACTGAAACCATACATGCTAAAGTCTGAAAACTGAAATGTAAAAGATGCTCTAAATAGAAAGGGGCAACATGCCCTACAACTGATAGATAGTGACTCTGTAATCCAAAAGATAGAAGCGTCTATAAGCAAATCCCTGTAGCTTCCACAAACGGCTACAGCTCGTCACCTGAATGAGTATCCTATGCTTGATGTCCCTGTGGCTGGGCACCTAAAATGGTTTTACAAGAAAAAGATTTGAAAAGCAAACGGGTCAGAGCCCGAATGTGGAGTTATATTTTAAAAACCTGCAAGTGCTTTAAAAATATTTAAAACATTAAATGCAAAGTACATGTTAGGACGTGCACTCACATGATATTCTCACCTCTCGTCTAACTGTGCACTCCTAACGTACATACCCATCTACAACGATATAAACCACTAGCTAAGTGACATCATAACTAGCTAGACTGTAGTAGTTTCTACCCTTATTACCCGGTTCTATTAACATACAACGCTCGTAATTAGATAGGGATTTAATGTAAACTCGGATGCTCAATATGCAATATATATATCACTATCAGTTAACTCGTTATATTATTCTCGGAACAATACCGTAATTATATTCACATCATTAACATGAAGGTTCTCATTAATTAAGTGTATATTATTCACATCATAAATATACAATACAAGCACCCCGAGAACTAAGCTGCGGTGCACACATACTCTGCTATCCATCCCGGTACATCACGTACATAAGGATCGCATATTTATAATCTCTCAGGAATAGTTCAGATAACACAAATCACAAATAGTGGAGGCGAACACAGTCACATCACATGGGTCACGCACATACCTACGCTCCCACGATCAGCGGACTTATTAATATCCCAATAAGTCTTTCTATGACCTATGTTCATCGAGGTACCAGTCTATATCCCCCCCGTAGGCACACAAGGATTAGAGGGTCCTAAGCGAACGCAACCTCCCGTGATAGCAAGTATGGTAGGTATGTCATACACACAATTCATATACCAATACTAAGTAAACACACGTCTTAGTAATACCGTATTTTAATCGTAGTACATATCGCATTCTCGTACTAACTTATATTTATCACAATTTATACAACTCCGATTTATAATCATACGCGCCATACTTTTCTCACGTCGTAATAGACACTCACGTCTCAACCCAAACGGTTCATTCTAATTTAACTCACTTATATATAATTTTCTTCTCATAAATACCCAAATGTCCCAAACCTATCACTACATCATCATTGGAAGGTTAACTATATCCTCGAACAAGTTTACGGGACTCCAAAATTCAAAACAGCTCCAAATAGCCCAAACTGTCAGCTCGTTAGAAGTCTCGTTCGAACGAGACTGTTCGAACGAGATCCCTCTGTCAACTCGTTAGAAGTCTCGTTCGAACGAGGCTGTTCGAACGAGATTCCAGTTCGTTCGAACGAACTGTTCCTTCTAACGATATCTCGTTCGAACGAGATATCGAACGAAATCCCATTTCGTTAGCAGCGACTGGTCAACTCGTTAGAAGCTCGTTCGAACGAGTTCGTTCGAACGACCTGGGTAGGGGCTTCTAACGAGATGCCAGATTCGTCCCAGATTTTTCCCTTTCTCGTTTTTAACCATTTTAACACCTCTAATCTCCTCCAAAGTTCATCCCAACAACGTTTTATGGTCTCTAATTGATCCTAAACATATTCAAGTCAACTCCTAACATGTTTTCAAGGATTTAATCTCTTTAACATCAATCAACATATGAATTTCTACACTTTTCCCCAATTATTTCAAGAACATGAACCCTAACAGTTTGAATCATGAATTAACCCAACAAAATCCGTTTTAATTTCTTTCCAATCATGTATATCATCAGTAAAAACATCTACCTATCATTCTACATGCAATCCTTCTCAAATTTCTCAAGTTCTATGATCTAAACTACATGGGTTTTCATTATCTTTCAAGAACAATTAATAATCTCCAATTTCTAACATGGAAAAGACATTCTCTGAAATTAAATGGAATAAAGTCACTTGCCTTGATTCGATTTCTGACTTTGGTGTAGGTTTGATGATGTTTTTCTGCAGAATTTCCTCTCTCCAAGCTCCTTCTCCAATGGTGGCTTAAGGTGGCTAGGGTTTGTTTTGGGGAAAGTTGTAAACCTAAAGATAACCTCCGTAGCTTAATGGTTTAATATGGGATGGTTAGTGGGATTTGTGGGTTTAATCCACATCAGATTTACATCTCTAATTTTCGTCACTTTTAATTCCTCAAAATGTAAAATTACCAAAATACCCTTTAAGTTGCCGGTATGGCCTAAAAATACCCCGGGACCCAAACTATACCCCCGGCTAGTGTTTTCTGACTATCTCGACCCTTCCGGACGCGTTGGCGCACTCAAAACGACCATACGGATTATAGATTTTAAGTTCACTTTTATTATCAAAATATTACACCGTGACGCGGCGGTCCCACGCTTCTCAACAAAATTTCTAAAATGTCGTATATAAATCTCACGACAAATTTCATAATTCCAAATTCATATATAATCATATATGCACATAATCAAATACCAACTCGCATCTCATTAGTATTTATAACCCGGATTAATTTCCAATTAATACACATTTAATTAATTAATCCCAAAAATAAATATAGCTAAAAGTACGGGGTATTACAGCTGGTTGGTTAGTGAATATGTTAATTTGGATTTTAATCATCTTAAGCATTATTTCAAAGTCCGTGACATGACCCAAATTTGAAACAATTCTTAGATTTGTAATAAGTATTCACAATATTCAACAATTCTTAGTTTGGTTTATGATATGGATTTGTATTCTTCTACTGTTGTTAGGGGTGTTCGCGGTTCGGTCCGGTTAGGTTTTGAGATTTTTTAGGACCGGACCGACTTAATCGGTCCTCTAAAAAAATGGAACGAGACCTGACTGATAATGTCGGTTCGATTTTTTCATAGGGTCGGTCCGGTCTAACCTGTCGATCCTCACATTAATAAATTACATCATTTATAATAATGAAAATATACCCGACTCTATTTTTTCCAAACATTAAAAACTAAAAAATATCAAAATTTGCAATTAAAACAAACATAGTATTCGTTAAACTATAATTTAAACTAATCATATATTAAAATATATTTTTTTGATAGAATAACTACACACTTGGAGTCTCCCACACGATATATATATATATATATATATATATATATATATATATATATATATATATACACACACACACACACTAGCCCCCTACCCCTGCAGTGTGTAGTGTGTGCATATTTGAATTAATCAACAGCAGTTCCTCTCTCCATGCTTAAACGTTCAGCTCCTCCTACTTTCATGGAACAGTCCCGTTTGTATTACTCCACATTTTTTTTATTATTGTAACAACTATAATTAATTGTAATAACTAGATGTTATCTCCTATTAATAGCACAACAACTTGTATAATGAAGACAACACGAGATCACCCTTTGTTCAACAGATATATAAAGCAGTTCATATTTATATTTTATTCTTATCGATTTTCACTATTTATTTATCTTATATATATACATATATATGTAAAAATATATTATTTTATATAGAAGCAGTCCGGGTCGGTCCTAACAGGGTTTTTGAAACTGTAAATCGTGGACCAGACCGATAAGGTCGGTCCGCTAAAAAAATAAATCGAGATCGAACCGATTAAGAAAAAAGACCGAAAAAAGAGTCAGTTCAGCTCGGTTCAATTCGGTCCGTTGGTTCAGTCGATTTTTTGAACACCCCTAACTGTCGTTGTTAATTTATATTTTTCTAATGCTTTATTATTATTATTATTATTATTATTATTATTATTGGATGACAGTTTAATGCTTTATTCATTTGGATTTGACCAGTTTTGGGGATTTGAATCAATATTTTTTTGTTAGTTAGTGAATATGTTAATTTGAATTTTAATCAGTTTAAGCGTCATTTCAAAGTTCGTGACATAAATCAAATTTGAAACAATTCTTATATTTGTAATAAGTATTCTAACTATTTGAAATAATTCTTAGTTTGGTTTAGTAAATATGTCAAACTAATTAATTATTTATATTTCTAAATCATTTTCTTATATATATGTTTTTACTAACAATTTTTGTAGGATATATCTTCATTAGGGCGTCAGGGAAGTGGTGGCGAGGAAGGCTCGTCTAGAACTAGGCCCCTAAAATGAGGCAAGTTAGGGATCATAGTGGACAACAAAACGACCTTCCAAGATAGGGCCTTGGAATTGCTCAAAGTGATTATTGGCCCCGGGTACACTGATTAAAGGAGGGTACCTGTTGAGCTTAAGTTGGCCACTTAGGGGGCATTACAGGTTCTTTCTTGACTTAATAATATTTATATTTTATATAAAAATTTAAATACTAACTCACTTTTCTTATGTTTTGTACTTGTTTGACAGAAACAATTCGACTTTCCCCCACAAGCACGTGACTTCATGTTGGAACAACTAAGGGAGCAATGGAAAACTTAGAAGAAAAACATGCGTGCGCAGTATTTTCACAGGGACCAAGAGTCCATCTTAAGATGTAGGGACACGGTAACTGAGAAGGAGACAATCTCATTAGCAAATTGGTAACAGTTTGTCGATAATGAGATATCGGATAGGAATTTGTCCTCTTATTAATCACGGAGGGCAAACCGAGCCAAAAAGGTCGACGTGCACCACTCCGGGCATACGTCTTATGCCGACGTGGAGCATAAGATGGTAAGTTTTTAATGTTATTTCATTTTACTTTAATTTTATTCTATTTGGTGGTAATTATATACTAATTCACTAATTTTGCATTATTTTATTTTAGGAGAAGGAGAGTGGTTCTTGGGGTAAACCACATAGGCTCGATGCCTATGTGGAAATTCGAATGAAGAAAGGGAAAGATAAGGAAGCCATCAATGTAAGTTATAATTGTAATTTTGTTATTAAATCAACATTCATAATCACATACTTTTTTGTTATTTCATCTAATTGTGTTCTTTTATGTTATTTCAGGAAAAACTCAATGAAGTCCATAGCTCGCAGAGTGATGCCGACAAGGCATTTCTGAGTACGGATACACTTAGCTAAGTGCTCGGGTGGGATCATAACGGTCGTACTCAGGGTGTGAGCTCTCAAGTGGGGAAGTCGGGGCTCATAGGGATTACGTCGATCAACACTTGACTAGCATACAAGGTCGACGAAATGAAGACTAATATGGATGAAAAGTTTGATAACCTAAAAAACATTAAATAAAATGCTTTTGATGGTTAAGCAACCACTTCAAGTTAGATTCGGGTGCAGCTTAAGGAAGGACAAGGAGAAAGTAGTGGATGACGGGGACACTGCTCCATCTTTCTCACCCTCATCGATACCTCCATCATCCTCATATGACTTATTCTCCACTTCCACATTGCTCCAAACTATCCACACTCCATCTACAATTGGTTGGGATAGAGTTTATTTACTAAACTTATGGGGAGGCGATAGAATAGCCAGGGAGTGAGGGACCTAGTATAAGACCAGGTTCCTTGGTGCATAACCATCCATTTGAGTCTCACGAGGCTCGAGGCCGCATCATTGAAGTTTTAATGGGGAAGGAGAATGAATAGTGTAGTTGAATGAATAGTGTGGCGTGTATCATATTGAGGGTTGTATTGGTTCCTATATTGTATAGCCTAGCTTTCTCCTCCAACTTGATAATTAATGAGCATTTTACTTTTAATGTAATAATTTGTATAAACATTCATATTTGGGTTCATATATCACGTTCCTTATTTATATTTGTTTAATGATTGGTTATTATGAATATTGATGTTGGTTGTTGTTACTTATTGTGAAAATATATCATTTATTACGGCTACAGGTGAAATAATATACTGCTGGGCAGTGGCGGTGGCCATACTGCCCAACAGTTTTATTACACTACTGCTTAGAAGTATCACAAACTTTGACCGTGACAAGTCTGTGATAAGAAAACCTATCATGGACTTTGACCATGATAAGTCCAAGACAAGTTCATAGTTGCCACGAACGTGTCCGTGATAATTTTCCTTGTCACGGACGTGTCACAGTCAACTTCGTGACAATTTTTACTTGTCAAGGACTTTGACTGTAACACGTCCATGACAAATTAGTTGTCACTCTCATTACTGTCACGGTCTTTGACCATGACAAGTTCCACTTGTCAAGGTTTTTTACCGTCACAAATGGCCTGTTTGGGTGTAGTGAGCAAAAGAATTTCAAAATATAATGTAATAAGTTTCAACATTCTTATTGTAATGAATTTTTGACCCACTATAGAAAACATTATTCCCAAAATTCCCATAATCCATTACATGAGTTTTGTAATAGTCACCCAAAGTGATATTACAATTTTCATTCTTCTTTTTATGAAAGTATTCACCAAAATTCATTAGTTTGAGGGTATTTTGAGAATTATCATTATGATTACCAAAAATAGAATAGTAAGACATGCTTTTCCAAAGTTCAAGATAGAAAAATCTACAAAATGGTGCGCGACCGATAATTCAAGCATTTCTTAGCGCTCAAATGTATAATTATGCAAACAAATTAAAACAAAGAATACAAATACAAAGAAAATATTATGAAATACTAAATCAATTACAATTTAAAATAGAATATTCCCCAACAATGGTGCCACATTGGTAATAGTGTAAAATCGAACGTCCGTGTTGATACGCTTGTTAGTGTTATCGGAATCTACCGCAATACGAAAACCTAAACTTTAACTACACTCTTATTGGAGTGTAACAGCTAGTCTGGGTATCGAATCCACAGGGAATGAGTGCTTGAATTTAATTGATTTATTACTTCTCAATAAAAGTATAAATTATATTTTTTTTAATTATAAACTACAACTAGGCATGTATATAAACTAAGTTAAATATAAAAAGAATAAAAGCTATAGATTGAAAATAATATCCCTCACATTAGGTCAATTAGTATAAATGGTTACATAAGAAGAAAAGTTTTCAAGATTAAATCTCATATTGTCAATTAATCAAACCTAGAGTTGTCACCCCTTAAATTCTTGTAAAATGATACTATTATTTTGGCATCAATAAATATCATGGAGATTACACACACAAGGTCATAAATACGATGCATTCATTATATACATCATTAAATCTACTAGGTGTAAAATCAATAACAACCTAGCCAATTAAAACTAGCCTAATATATCACCATATTAAAGCAACTAACTAATTCAAGGTGAGTTCAATCATCTCAACCTAATTTAATTGAGCTAAAATGTCAGGAATTAAAGGAAAGCAAGTAAATTAATGAAGATCACTAAGTTAACAAGGCATTAAACAACAATGGAAGATTTAATTGAATTGAGGAAGACAATGAATATTATACTTACATCATAAATGACATTAATTATGAGTTTAATTTATCATCAATATTTCTAGGCTAGTATGCATTGCACGTGTTTGTCCAATTATGAGTTCAATTTATTTGTCATTATGAGGCTAAATGTTTATTTGATAAATTTAACGCGGTCATATAGAACTCCTTGGACATTTTTGATTGATTGGGTCATAATTCATTCATTTCTAGTTCACGCCCCTTCGCTCCGTTCCACGTGTTTAGTGATAGAGTTAACTTTTCGTAATTCTTGTGTCGTTGCTTAAAAGTTCTCTAATCAAAACCTTCCATACCTACAAAAATATATAAAACTAGAGTCTAGCGGTAAGTAAGGGAATCAATCCAAATCTAAGGGAGAAACACATAAGAGAAGCATGCAATTCATTTGTTTATTTATTTTCTTTTTGGACTTTTGCTTTTTCTATTTTTTTTTAGCTTTTCAATATTAAAATAATTTTTTGAAATGAGGTGAAATAAGACTAAATCAAATATGTAAATAAAAGTAAGTGAAGATACTAATTAACTCTAACTAAATAAAAATCTAAAATATGAGATGGGTGAGGTAATAAAAGTGAGGACTAACAAGGGATAGGATGACACCATATATTCTAGTTAATTAAAATTAATTATCCCAAGTTAGTATCAAAATCACAAATCAACTCTCGTTGCAAATGTAATTTTAATAATAACATTTTAGAAAATTAATTTTAACATTTCTACAACTCTTGAAATGTAGATCAAAACATCATCTAATAAATCACCCGCTAGGATCGATCAACTAAACTAGTTTAAATCATAAAAGTAAGTCTAGAGTTGAAATTAAAGGAATAATACCACACTTGAGAAACCCCCATCTCTAGCTCGAATCTAAAATGGGTATTATAACTAGAATTTCAATTATCTCTCGAAAATTATTTACCCTCTCACGAGGCGTAAAATAAATGTAAAAGTGCAAAATTAATTATCAAATAGAATTTTAATGTAAATAAACTAATTAAAATGGATTAACATCAAATAATGGGATCATCACACCCCTTGAAAGGGGATTTAGCCTAACATGATATTAAACTTGATGAACAAATAATCAAAGGCATATAAAATAAAAGAGTAGAGAAAGAGAACAAATCTTCAACAAGTCTCCTTGAAATTGGTAATTTGAACTCTATCTTCTTCAATACAAATCAAACCACTCACAATTAAATCTCACCAATTCTCTAAAAAAAATAAAAAAAAATAAAACTATTTACAAAATATTTTCTTTCCTAATTTATTTTCAACTCTAAACTATCTCTCTTCTTCTCCAAGTCTCTTTAGATTATCTCCAAATGAGATTTTGGGTCTTCATTTATAGTGTGCCACATGGAGCTAGGGGCATAAATGAAAGGACAAAGGTGTGCATGGAAAGAATGAGGTGAGGGGATCTAATTTGTTTAAGGGTAATTTGGGTATTAGGTTAAAAGTAGTTAGTTGGGGATAAAAAACGAATTGGGTCAAAAAAGGGGTATAAGACACAAGTGGGTTAAATGACATGTGGGGATTTGTTTGGTTTTTAACACGTGTAGAAATCAATTTTTGGCTCATGGGTTGGAATGGGAAATGGCTCTTGAATGCAAATGGCCAATATTTGAATCGTGGGTTTCGGATATGGGGTTGGAGGGTTGAAATTGTTGGTTTCGAGTTTGGACAGGGGGTCGGAGTTTGGGTTGGTGGGTACAGGGGAGGTGACGGGTTTTGGGTTGCGCCGGGCTGGAATAGGTTTCGGGTTTGGGTGGTTGAGTTCTCGGGTTAACTCGGTATGGAAGCTGGTGGGTCGGGATTGGGGTAATGGGGTTGCGAGTTGGTGAGGCAAGGTCGGAATGGGTAGATCCAAGGGGGTAGGTGGCGTTTGGTCCGGAATGGGTATCGGTTTGGGATTTCTGCAATGGGATAAGATGGCAGCGAAGGTTTCGGGTTGGGATTCGTTGGTTTGAAATGGGTAATGTTGGTGGATGATAATGGAGGAAAGAGAAGGTGGGGTGGAAGAGGGTTTGATTTGGGTTATGGAGGTTTAGGAGAGAGAAGATGTGTGTGGGTTTGTTGGAGAAGATGAAGTAGGAGATGATTTAGTATGTGAGGGTGTATAGTATTGGTGTGTGGGTGAGGGGTTTAGTTTAAGTGTAGGTGAGTGTGTAGATTAATATGTGTGTGTGTGTGTATGTGTGTTAGTTTGTACCCAACTAGAAAAAATAAAAGTAAGAAAATAATAAATAAAAATAAAAACAAACCTAATAAAAATAAGTAAAATAAAAATAAAAAATAAACTACAAATAAAAATCTAGTAAACTACTAAAGATTAATCCTAAAAATAAAAAGAAATAAAAATAAACATTAAAAATCAAATAAAACTAAATAAACTAAAATCCTAAATAAAAAAATATAAAAGACACAAAATAAAAATAAAAATGTATTAAAACTAAAAATATAATCCTAATATAATAAAACTAAAGAAAGATAAAATCTAATAAAACTAGAAAATAAATTCCTAAAAACTAATCCTAATGAAAATAAACTAAAATAAAGATAAAAAAATAAAAACTAATAAAAATAAAAATAAAAATCGAAATGTAAAAATAGAAAATAAATCCTAGAAAATTCTAAATAAATCTAAAAATAAAAACGAATCAAATAAAAATCTAAAAAAATCTAAAATACAAACACAACGCACACACGGGGGTCGGGGTAAGTTAAGGCTCGGTTTAGGCTCGGATAAGGTATGGGATTGGTGAATTAGCTCCATATGATGCGCATTTGCCCTGAAATAAGCGTTTGAACTCTGCAAACGACGATCGAGCCTGCACATTAACATTTACGCATATAAGACCCAATTTTATCGAGAATTTGCAATTAAAAACGGTATATTCGGGGTATAAAATGTACACTTTGGGTGCTTATCATTTAGACCCATTGATACTACACTAGTGTGTAAAGATTGTGTTTGTGTGTGTGTGTGTGTGTGTGTGTGTGTGTGTGTGTGTATGTGTGTGTGTGTGTGTGTGTGTGTGTGTGTGTGCCATTGGTATCTTTTCATATTTATATATACTGTACCATTTTATTTCGAGTCTTTGCATTTGCATTTAAACCATGTTTTCGATGTGCTTTATCTTTGAATAAAATTGATATTATATATGATCATATTGGTATCTCGTGTTGCTTGTTTACATTTGTATCTCATGCTTCATATTGTACTCAATTTGGAATCATTCTTTGCGTCAAAATTGGTATTAACTGATCATTGTTTGGATTATTTTTGCTTGTGTTATCATGTTGTGTTTGTTACACTTTACACCATTGCATGACATTATTCTTTCCCCCCTATATTTACAATTAGATCCATGTTCTCACATTTTGGGGGAGAAATTATTTTTATGCATCCTTTTTTGTCTATTCCTAAAAAAAGGTGAGAAATTATATCTTTCACCTTAATTTATGGAGGATGTCTTTATCTTAGGGGGAGACGTCTTACCTAGGTGGGGATCGTTAGATATAGGGAGAGTTTATTTATATGCACATTTATATTGTTATATTATGTTTGCACTTGAAGGTGTGTCTAAGTATGCAAGTTTGAAACGATGCGACAAAGTTATGAGCATGCAAATCTACTTAAGGTTATGTGTCGGTCAAGTTGTACTTTTTCCTTTTGGGGTTGGGGATTGAGTCCTAGATGAACTCGACGACCCATTGGATTTTTTATTTTTATTTTTATCCTATAATAGAAAAAGGGGGAGATTTGTAAAGACAAATTTCTAAATAGATTCAATTTATATATTTTTGCTTATTCCGTGTTTGGACAAAATTATTTGAGTCATAGGTCAGGAATTAAGTGTGTTGTACTTCCAAACCAATGACGTGGTTTGTTGAAGATATAGTGGCTAAGTTAGAATATTTACGTCATCGTATCGTGTTTAGTGTCACGTTTCGTCTTCATGTTTCGAGGATTTTTCAAGTTTGAATGCGTAAATATTTTGATCCTTGGAGATCTTATTTTGGGGGGTTAGGATTTTATAAAGTTGGTTTTAAAATGATTTTATCTTTTTCAATTTCTTTTAGAAGAAAAATATTGTTTTTGCGACGTCATTTGAAAGAGAACCGACATGTCATTAGAACGATATAAGGTACCTCATTAGAACAGGTTCTAACGAACTTTGAACAAACTAACTTTGACCTTCACTAATATCTCGTTGGATACTGGTTCAAACAAGATCCTATACTTCATTCGAATGAGATTTAAAGTCATTCAAACGGCTCGACACATTTTTTAATGTAAACGTTATTTCTTCGTCGATATCTCATTTGTGGAAAACCTCCTATAAATCAGAGTGTGCAACATCAGTTTTATTTGAGACAAAACTTATATTTTGAGTTCCCAAACTCTATCGAAAAGCTCTCCAGTACCTTATTTTACACCCAAGTTGTTTAGG
This sequence comes from Sambucus nigra, assembly GCA_949130495.1. Classification (NCBI taxonomy): domain Eukaryota; kingdom Viridiplantae; phylum Streptophyta; class Magnoliopsida; order Dipsacales; family Adoxaceae; genus Sambucus; species Sambucus nigra. The sequence goes on along the minus strand of OX422214.1, from coordinate 576,681,271 downwards.
ATCCAAGTGTTCATCTTCATATGCTTTGAAGATCCCATTTTGGGCACAATTGGTTTATTCTCATTATCTGGTTGAGAATCGTTTCATATGGTGGACTTCGTATTTGTTGTTTACACATGGTGGACTCTGTGGGGTGGTGTTTCGGTGAATAAGTGATGGATTTTGTGTTCCAATCTATAATCGATTGCTAAGTTGTTTGGTGTGTACCGAGGTGTGTGTGAACCCACATGTTGTGGCAGTACGCAAGTGTACTCTTACATAACACTAGGTGGGAGTTAAGGAATGAAAAGAATAAAGGCTTACAAGGTCATAGAGTCTGTGTTGTAAGTCTTTTGTCGTGTCCTTCGTAATTTTATACTTAGTGGATTGTGCGTGGTTGGGTCGCCTGAGATTTTTTCCATTGTGGGTTTTCCTTATACATAGGGCATTATGGTTGATTTACTTATTTTATCCTGTAGTCACCTAAATACATGTTTAGGTTAAAATAAAATTGGTTAGTCTATTTAATAACAACTTGTTTGAAATTGGTGCAAAATTTTAATTTGGGTAATTCTGCTTAAGTTGAATATTTAATTTGAAAAAATTAGAAATTGGGTTTTGTTGAGACCATTCCATATATTCACACTTTCAAAGTGTGTGTGGAGGCATATACAAAGGTAATTCATTAAGCAAATCAAGTTCAAATAACTCTATGAGAGAACGATTAAGAAAATCCCAAAGCATTGTAAACTATAATCAAATGTCCTATCCACATGAAAAAACATGGAACAAACCGATATGCCCCATGGTGTAAACTAAACTACACAACCAAAACAACATATTTTGAGTTTTTAAAGATTTTTCAAAAACGACTCAAAATATTAACTAAATTTTCTCGTATTTTCTCATAATGACCCAATAAATAAAACAAATCAAAATACAAAAGATACAAACATCATACAACTAGTCAAAACATATATCATGAAGCATAAAAAGTAGTGTATAAAAAACATGAAAATACAATTAACCATAAGATATAGCATGTGAGAATAAAATAATCTAACATTCAATGTTTCCAAATCTGATTTCCTAACCCGGGTAGATGAAAACTTAACGCCTGAGTTTTTGAGAACCATGGTGACACGGGATCTAGACTTCCTAGGACCTCTTCTAAGGTTATAACAAAAAATTCTAAGGTGACCTTTCCTACCACAATGCAATCATGTGTAAACACGAGTGTTAATGCCAAAAATTCACTTGTCTACATGGACCCTTAAGAAAAGGACACATGTCATCCCACGTGACAGTATTCACACTTGTTCGGCACATAAGACACTTGGTCGACCCCTGAGGAGAGTTAGTCGACACTTGAGGACAGTTAGTCGGCGTACCGCCCGACTAACATAAAGAAGACCAACCATCCAAAAGATCAAAAGCCACTGGTGTGGAGTAGCCAACAGTCATTGTACCCAAGAAGACCAACAGTTATATTCATTGTATATAGATATAAATGTCTGAATATATAAAGACATTCTATCTCTTGGAATCCCATCACTATAAATACAGCCCCTCCCTTAGCTAAAGGGTAAATTCATTCTATCTCTATAAACATCTCTACACATCTATCTATCTCAAGTCAAAGTAATAATCCAATGATTCTCAACACACCATGTTGTGCTATTGTAAACCCCTGAGAATAAAATAACAGTGGATGTAGGTTTTCTTCAACAGTTGAACCACTTTAAAAACCATTGTATCTTATATATTTGATGTGATTGTTTATCACCACTTCATCTTCAATCTCATATTCTTCATACCTTCACTTCATCTGTTGTTGATACCTATAAGATAACATATATGCTATTTCTAGTCATCAACAGATTGGCGTCGTCTGTGGAAAGAGACACAAAAATCTTTCCATTCTTATTAGAAGAGACGAAGATCATCTACAAGAGATAAGTTTTTTTTATGTTGTACATACATCTTTTGATTCAGTTATGATTTTTGTATGTTTATATTCATAAATTAGTTGTCCCATTCTTATTTATGAAATCTGCAAAACAATAGATTTCATAACTATAAGTTTTGTATAAATCCTTGAAAAGAGGTATTCACCATATTATTTTAATCATTTGTGTGGAGGTACTATGCACTCAATTTTATTTATCTATAAATCTGCACAAGTGTGTCAAATTTTTGATAATATTTGTAGTTAATTTTAAGATCTTCAAAGACTCTTTGAATTTCTATGAGAATTTTTAAGCGTGATATTTGTCTATCTGCAACCAGAAATAGGAAGAGATAGTTTCAAGATAACTTTCTCTCTCTTTGAAAACCCTATTACCCATCTCTATAAAAACGTGAAAAATGAATTGACATGAATACGATTTTGATTATCAGAGGAAGTCACTTCAATATGAGACTCCGAGCATGAATTTGAGTTAGAAATGTCTCCAAAATGTGGAAATTCAATAATCAGTGTTGAGCCTAATCAGAAAATTTGGGTTTCTTTAACGGATCAGAGGAAACCCACATCAATTTGTGGCTCCGAGCATAAATTCAATAAGTGGAACAGGGCATCAAAATTTATTTATTGAAATCATCGACGGATTCGTAACAAGTGGAATTAAATCCATCTAAACAACCATTCTATATCCCAACTCCTTATTGATGGAGTCATAACTCTGCGTACAACGAGCATCACTCTGCCAAAGAGTCAACAAAATTTTATTAGTTTCAACCTATCTTTCCTGATCAAATAACCCCAATCGGGTTTTCAAATAGAGGAGAATCCAATAATTACGGTCATGTATTCATCCAGCAGTTGCTAATCTACACCCATGATGTCAGTTAATTTAATTTGTTGTATAAGGTTTGCTTTAGTCTAAATTAACCATCGCCGACCACCATTCTGGAGCATCTTCTGGTTTCTCGACCAACATGGCAACACCAATCATAGGTCAGCAGCATCTATTTTTGGTTGGCTCTGTGGAAATCATCATTTTTGGTCATAGAATCATTATTTCTTGGTTGACACCAACTATGATGGTACCACTAGATCACCTTCGTGATCGGCAACTTCTTTATTACAGTAACAACCACCTATTGTTAATCGACGACCTGAAATTCATAAACAAAAAATAATTTTCTGCAACTACAATGTTCTCATGGTTGGTCGGCAACAAATGTTGTGCAAATTAAAAGTTCCAGAACTCTTTTTTGATGGTCGGCGGCATATATTAGGGACCTCTTTACATTCTATAAATTTTCCCATGGACCACATTACTGGTCGGCAAACATGGTTACTCCACCAGAGTTTTCTTACATCACGATTTTTCACAGGTCAGAGGATTCCCGACCACAAATAACTGGTCGATGGTAGGTATAAAATGAGAACGAAGAGTTCACAACCTTATATAACTGGTCGGGGGCAACTATTATTGCACGGAAATATAAATTATTGGTCGGCGACTTGGTTACGATAATAGATTGGGGTTCCTGACCACCTATATGTTGGCCAACATAATAAAATATGTTGATCGGTCGCCACTGCAAGAGGAGAATATTATTGTCGACGTCAACTAGTCGACAGCAGAAGATTAAACAGAAATAAAATTTCTTTGACTTGTTAGAATAACACCAGCTTGGTCGAAAATACCACCAGCTCTATACTTTGCATTTTACAGTTTAAATATAACCAAAATTTGAAATTAAACACGGACAAATGCTTTGGTCTGAGACCTGACTTTGCTGGAAAAGGTTTCAAAGCTTTATGAGGGGAAATTTTTTAAAACCAACATATATTTTTACATTGGCTTGAAGTTTAATAATTTTACAAAAAATCTAAACTAAGTATTATGCATTACACCATGTACATATTTGATAAAAATCTACTCACACGACACATATTTGGCACAAAACTTATTGTTTCATGTCTTGAATTTTCATTGCCTGACGTTCGAGCAGATACATATCATATATTGTTTGGAAGAATAATTATTCTCATGATAATGACTATTTGATTTAGCCTTCGCAGATGTTCGAGCAATTTATTAATTTCCATATGCACACGATTCAGTCCCGACAAAGTACTGGGCCATAATCTTAATCTCTTAAAAATATTATTAAAGCTCTGGCATATGCTTAATAGCTACTCAACTACACTTTTATGCTCTGGGAAATATTATTTATTCTCGGCACTATACAATTTTGCCTCGACATATCAGCCAGCCAGTATTTATCTTCTTAATTCTCCGACATATATGCTCGAGCAAGAATCATTCTCTCAAATGGTTATGCATATTCTACATTCATCTTGGCAAAAGCTCGACAAAATATTTATTGTCATATATTCAGTTCCGAAGAGATCTTCCACATTGATTATATTTTACCCCTAACGGACAGTTGGTCGGGATAATTCTTATTTATATTCAGTCCCAGCAAATGGTCGGCATATTCGATCAATCATCGATATTATAATTATTATTATTCAAATGAATGGTATGAAAATCTATTTTTCTCTAATAATGTAGGATCATTCAGTCCCATCATGCATTCTTTAAAGGCCCAGACCTATCCTTGGTTGGCGCTTCCATTATTTATCTGGATTTCTCACTAGCAAGGATATTCAATGTAAATTATATAGCCTTGACAAATTGTTGGCCATTATCAACCACTTGTTCATCCAACATTCTATTACAATTCATTCTAGTAGCTCGGGCATGATTATTATTTGATCTTATCACACGATCAACATAACGGACATTATACTACAACAAAGTCTGGATTCAGGCATTATTATTATCGCATATTCTTATCATTGTTCATCATTCTCTTCAAAAAATGGGAGCTCCATCTATTTCCCCAGATACCGATTTCGGTATAGAATTTATATATGAAGACTTGCAGCCGAGCAGACTCTTCCAAAAGAGAGCTCACATTTAGAAAGAACCAAAAGGATGAAATCATCCTCAGTGCTTATTCAGCAAAATAATCAAACCCAAGTAAGGTAGGATCTTAAGCCCTCAAGAAACTTGGTCCCTACAGTTAAGGATAAAACAAGATTTTATCCAATTGGGCAAAATGAAGGAAGAACATTGTGAAGATTCCTAAAAAGGAATGTAGACACATATTTCACATACGCCTGGTCACACCACTGGTAACTAATGCAGAAAACCTAAAAACTTAGGTGCATTAGTAGAACCTATGGAGACACATTGGTAACTGGTGACAAACTTGGATTTTAATCTAAGTGTACTAGTAGAATGTGAAACCTCGCCTAATATAATACCGATTGATCAGCCCTATACCAAATTAAATAGGAATCTCATCTGGTTCATTCTTAGCATCACTGTCGAAAACTTTTAAAACATTTCTAACCACCTAGTATTCAAAAAGTTGGTGCCAAATTTTATCTTTTTAATTAAACAAACCCAATAGGAAAAAATATAAATTAAACGAATCACACCATCTAGAACTGAAAAAACTGAATAATTAATAAAAACTTGTTGAATAAATTATCGGCTAAAATTCCAAACTAAATAAATATCCAACAATAATAAAATAATTCTAACTCTGAATCTGAAAATAACTGGGCAACATGCCCTATATGAACAGTGACTGAGAATAAATCCATAATCTAGGAACCAAGGAATGGAGCATCTAATACAAACTCCTGCTAGCATCCACATGTGCCGCAGCTGTGTGTCCCTTAAATAGGTATCAATTCTATCGTCCCAGTGACTGGACATATTAAAGGCTTTGAAAATATTTTTATAGCAACTATTAGAACCCAAAACATTTTGAAAATATTTAGCAAGAGAATTAAAATGCAGCAATTTAAAATGCATGAATCCTATTTATATTTAGGTTAGTGTCGCACTAACTTGAGAAACTACTCACCCTCCATCTACAGTGTATACCTAATGTTTTATACTTAACTCACCTAGCTATACTTCCCAAGCTAACTAGGCTATAGTAATTAACTGAACTTATCTACACGTTTAAGTTCCCCTACTACCCATACATTACATTATTTATTAACACCTCTCATATGTTAATTACTTCCCTTGTAACATTTCACATATGCTATCTATCCATATTTATCATTAAGTCTCACTACTTAATTTACTCCTTAGATGTTCACCTCTCACATTTAAATCTTTATAACTAAGCTTCTCTACTTAAATTACTTTTTAGATGTATGGACGTCATCGAACTATCTACTATTCCACGTAAGTAGATTATTCACACGGTATATACTTCACACACAACACATACTATAAGTGTGTACTTCACTATAAAGTCCTAATATCACACAATAAGGACTTATTGGTTCGGACTATTCCATCGACCCCAATTCATCCTATCATTTACATTGGTCCAGACAGCCATCGACCCTAATGTAAATGATATATATAATTATATTGGTCCGAACAGCCATCGACCCCAATATAATTAGTATGCTTTAGGCATTCACTCCACCTACAGGTTTACATTAGTCCGGATAGCCATCAACCCCAATGTAAAAATTATACATATACATATATTGGTCCGGATAGCCATCGACCCCAATATAGTTAGTATACTTTAGGCATTCACACCGCCTAGGTATTACTATAGATTACACAAAAATAAATAAATAAATATATATATATATATATATATATACACACACAAACACACACACACTACACAATCACCGCACATATATATTTAATTTAAATCCGACTAATCCGTGCTCAAATCCCGTATCACCAGCCCCAAAATACCCAAGTCTATATTCCGACTTGTAATTTAATTAATCACACATGAATTAAATTATCATCTAAGTTGTGTCACCCAACTACATTACCCCAACTTACTCATTCGGTCCGTACCTTTACCCATTAGGATTTATTACATCAAGTCCCACTATTAAGGTTAACACCTCTCGTTAAATTTAATGTTCAATAATTTATTATACATCTCTATAATAGATTAAACTGAAGACTGTGTGCTTAACACCCATCGTACTAGCCCTTAATATCCAAGTCAAATCCCCCGACTCTTAATTTAATTAATTTCTCACATTAATTAATTTATTCAAGTAGTGGCACTCAACTACAATACCCAAACGTATTCACTCGGCCCGTAATTTAACCCTTTAGAATTTATTTCACCAAATTCCGTTAATAAGTTTGACACTCTTATTAAATTTAATATTCCTTAATACTCATCCCATAAGACTCTAAGTATTAGGTTCCATTTAATTTCTATTAATTAAATTCCACCTTAAGATAACAACCCATATGCTAAATTCATCTGAAATTCCCATTCGAATACGCTCACATATTTTCAAGTGTCGTTCATTCTAAATATTCCTAAATTCATACCCCGAATTCATCCCTATCTAATCTAAGCGTAAAATAATGTTCCTTAATATTTTTCCAAAGTCCTTCACTCATCTACGAACATTTCCAAATAACCCGAATTTATTTATTCCTAAAGATGTCGGTCTCACGCACCCTTTCGTAGAAAAATCATAACTAATTAAAAAAGTCAAAAAAATACGAGGTCGGTGCCCAAGCAATCGTGACGAAAAGATTTATAATTTCATTCTTACGATAACTGAAGTGGTCAATCGATCGATCAACCATATATCCATCTTCTTTCCCGATTCCGTTTCCACCATTTTTGAAACCTCAAGCTTTTTAACTCACTTCCCAACATTTACCCAATCACAATCAACATTCAATTCATGAAATAGTAGGTTCAAACAACCTAGAAACCTTGAATCATCAATAAATTTACATAAATCAAATGTTTACCAAATTGGATATTTTTTGGGTTTTATTCCACCGATTTTAATTCATCATTCAGATTCGAAATTAGTCATCAATACTTACTAATTTCCACCCTACAATCTGATTTCAACAGTCCCATATCATAGACTCATATCGATTGAGTAATTAATCTACACATATTACTCTAATTTGAAAGACCCATTTCAATTGTCAACACACACCCAAAAACAGATTTGGTTTTACACATCACCATAATACGAATTGGTTATCACATAATTACAATTACAACAAATTAACCACTTTCTATAATAATCGTAGAGTCTAATTCCTTTGGTTTTGATGATGATTCCACAAAGAACACCCTCAATTACCCCTTGATTTGTCTCCTAAATACTCCCAATTGATCCCCAATTGCTCCCTCTACCTTGCTCTCAATTTCTAGGTTTAGAGTTATGTTCACTGTCGTTCCATACACTTACAATTAGGTTTATAAATCCTAATCCTATTTTTAGGCTTATGGGCCAAGTCCAAATGACCCGAACAGCCCCCCCCCCCCCCCCCCCCGTATGGGCCCGATTATGCCTAAAAATGCCCCGGGACCTGATTACTACCCCGGGTACTCCTTTCCGACTATCTCGAC